>OY998228.1:33926791-35126791 GCA_963922035.1 Amblyjoppa proteus | reverse complement strand
TGAATAATTATTTTTCTTCCTGAAGCCGTGTGCTGATAGAGACTTGCCGAAGATGAAATTCAATGTCGCGCAGATATTTTCGAGGTCGTATAAAAATATATTAAACGTATCACGCTTTCAAAATTCAGTTGAAACGTTCTTAAGCTCGAATTTCTTTATACTGTTGAGGCATTCAACTGGGCCACTTTTTTCGACCGACCTTTCAGATGTTTTTTTTTATTTGCCAGTTTGTAGTACTACTTGAGAGATGCTTCTGTGATATTTTAAAGATTTTTGAAGTACACCATTCAGGATTTACTTTTTTTTTTTAAATATCATAAAAAAATAAAATTCGTAGGAACATTAACCTTTTTATTTTTCATCTACTTTCGAATGATGTTAGAGTCATAATTTTCCCGATACGGGAAAGTTCATGTTTCGTGAAAAAAAAAAAAAAAATTAAAATAATTTTTTTCCACTAAGAACACACCTTCGATTCTGGTCTCAATTTTACAGAATATTCTCAGGAAATCCTCAGGAAAAAATCCCGAAGTGGTACCTGCGATTCTTACGTATTAAAAAAAGTAAACAAATAAAAAGTTAAAAATTAAAACCACTAAAAAAGAACCTCTATTTCAAAACAAGTATCCCAACGATGTGAATCAAATTTATCGACTACGGGCAAACCCCTTTCAGTTATCTAAATAATAGTCGAGTTTATACGAATCTATATGAATTACATTTTTTATTTGTTTATATTTTCAGTACGTAAGAATCGCAGCTACCACTTTGGGATTTTTTTTTAGAATCTTCATACAATCCGAAATATCGTGTAAAATTGGAATCAGAATCGAAGGTGCGTTTTCTCTAGAAGTAGAAAATAATTATTTTTACTTTTTTTTTTTTTGGCGAAAAATGAACTTCCTCGTATCGGGAAAATTATGATTCTAACAATGACTGTCGAATTATGACATCATTCGAAAGTTGATGAAAAATAAAAAAGTTAATGTTCCTACGAATTTTCTGAATAATCAATATTTTTTGAGATATGCTGATATAAAAAAAGCGTAAATCCTGCACGGTGGATTTAAAAAATCTAAAAAAAATCACAGAAGTACCTCTCAAGTAGTACTACAAACTGACAAATTAAAAAAATCATCGGCCGAAAATCATCGAGAGGGCCACCGAAAAAAGTGGCTCGGTTGATAAAGAATGCCTCTTTCGTGAAATTGTGCTCGAAAAACTTAATTAATTCCACGAGAAATCTGTGGGACAAATATCCATTCGACTGATGAGACTCTTTCCTCGTCGGTAGGTCGAGGTCAGAAATGCATTCAGTCGCAGCGGCATTTCAAAGCAGTATAATTAGTATTTCGCGTCGATCGAGCGAGAAGCGTTTCGACTTCGTTTTTACTTGAGCTATCGACACTTGCCCAGCCGAACCTCTTCGCCATTGTCAACAATTCTTTAACATTATTCCTTTCAATTGTTCGACACTTTCCGGCATCAGAACATGTTAAACGTGTCACGCTTAAAACATTCCGTTGACAAAAGTTTAAACTCATTTTTTGTTTTTACTTGTAGAAATTGCGGTTGAAAAACTGTCTTTAGGGTAGGCTCTACAATTTTTCAAAAGTTTCCACAATTTTGTGATTACAATTGAAGAAGATCTTTTTTTAATAGTTCTTTCGCCAACGTATCAAATGTGTTGCGCTGGGAAGTTGAAGGGTCAAGATCTCTTGAAAATGATTTTTATCTGACTGAAGCTAGATGGGAAAAATGAGATCGGTTCCCTCGAGATTCTTTCGAGTCCACTCGTCGGCCTCGGCCTCCAATTCGGGAGTGAAATGATCCTTCCAGTCGCCGATCACTCCTTTTCGAATAAACAGGCACGGATCAGTGGAATTGTTGGCCTCGTTTACGTAGGTATTTATCATGGGATTCGCACGAAATTTTTCAATCGCCAGATGCTCGACCAACTTGGCTACTTGTTCGTCGGTGTACGGCTTATCCAAAAAGTCTCCGATCTTTCTTATCGACTTTGGCAAATCCTGCGCTTAAACGAACAAATAATAATTTTTTTTTATTATTAGTTTTTTATACCATATATTCAACGTCCAAATGTTACCGTTTTGAGGCTACTTGCCTTGACCATCTCTTCGTAAAACAAGAACAAAAAATTTGGTCTGTCGCGCTGAGCCCAGGCTTCTTTTATATGTTCCCAGTATGGCGAAAAAAACACTGCAAAAAATGAAATCGATCAATCTTTTTTTTTAAACACTTTAGGTTAATAAGTAACGTTGAAAAAATAAAACGTTAAATAATAATGTCAAAAACAATTAACGTTACAAATAATTAACGTTGAAATTAAAACGTTAAGTTAATTTAGGATTTAAGATATTTGTTAGACAATGAATTTCGTTCTCACTGGTGCTGTTTTTGAAGTGTTCCCAGCATGTTTCGAAATTGCCACTGTACTTCATGATGTTTGTCTTAGCGAAGTGATACCTTGAAACTACGACGTCCTTTGGATTTCTAGCTACGTACACGATCTCCCGAAAACATAATGGTTATTCTTTAAAAAAAAAAATCTCTACTTGCCGGTATCGATCGAAGGGTGGTTAAAAAAAATATAGCATAGTATATTGAGATTTTTCTACCTGTACGATTTTGTTAACTACCACCGTCTAGATGTTGAAATTGCAATAAATTACCTTTTTCGGGAATTTTAAAATTCAGATATTGAAAAACTTTTTGGACCGTTATATTTTTTGTGACTAAGGAGAACCTCTTCTCAAACCTAAACATGGCAATGTTCTTTAACAAAAGTAATTTCCAACATGATGGCCGCGGTCAGGAAAAACCGAGAAAAGTCTGGGAACAAATTTGGCGACAATTTACTTTTTCCCCAACCAAGTGGTTAGGGAAAAAGTAAATTGTCGCCAAACCTTCTATAAATAAATAAAAAGTACATGAAAGGAAGCCTTGAAAAAAAAATTGGGAACATTTTGAAAAAAAGAAAGAAATGAAACATACAATAATTAGGCATTTTCATTTGCATAATTAATTTTTCTTAATGGGCGTCGTTAAAAGTTTGATCGGGGAAAGTTTTTAATTGGTCAGTGAAAAGTACGGGAGAATTCAGGGCATTTTTTTCAGGGAAAAATCGGCCACCAGGTACAAAGTTTGTAAAATATATATATATATATTTTTTGCTAAATAAGTCATACGTTTTGTAGTGAACAGGTACACAAATCTTAATGAGCAATGCTGTGAAAAACTTTGGTTTTTTTGTTTTCAACCGCCCGAATGAAGAGATTGTTTCGAGGAGCAATCTTGAGTTTCTTATGGATGGTTCGAGGTATTTTTTTTGTCTACCTTACAGCCACTCTTCAAAACATCCGGCAAAAGCTCGAGGCCGAGATGTGTTTTGATGAATCTCGGCGATGGTAGAGCTGCGATAGCTTTGTAATCGGTCGTTGCTTCTTGCAGTTGACTTCGCAAACGTACGTTATCAGGGTCCTCAGCTAAAGCCTCCTTCAATGCTTTCTGGTCCGCGATTATACTGTATCTGAAAGATGCAAAAGGTTCTTTTATACTTTAGTACGGGTTAGCAAAAAAAGGCTCACAATAAATTTCGCTGCGACTCGAAGTCTCTTTGAAATGGTATTTCCGGACAACACAGACAGACCAGAGGGATAAAAATAGGAAAAAAACTTTTTCATCACACGGTGCGGAAATGGCCACTTCCGCAATGGTCCGCAATGGTCTTTCAAACGAACGTGAGTTTGCAGCACGAGCCGAAGGCGAGTGCTGTAATCACACGAGTTTGAAAAAGTGTTTCGCCCGAGGGATGTACGAAATTTTTCATCGCAAGGTGCGAAAATGGCGGTTTTACGCACGCGAAGCGGGCGGAAAAGTTGCCGTTTCCGCACCGAGTGATGAAAACAACTATTTCGCACTCGTATCAAAGTGGACTATTTTATCATGGTTGCCACGAACCTGGAAAACCTGGAAAATCGGGAAAAGTAAGGGGATTTGTTGAGAGCTGGAAAAGTCAAGGAAAAGTCATGGAATTTTTTTTTTTTTAACCCTGAAAGTTTGTTGAATCTGATGTCTTTCGTTTAATTCCGTGTTGCACGACATTTACATTTCTCGTTTCAACAAACTTTTCGACTATATAGAGCATATATATGAGACTGTGCAGTGATATTATGTTCGTTGGTAACTTTTAATATTGCGAACTGAGTTTAATATATTAACGAGCATTGTATAATATATTTAACGTTATTTGCAATTGTCCTTTCCTACCCTAATCGTTAGACTGGATTAATTAAATGTTTCCTCTGGAAAACAGGGAAAAGTCAGGGAATTCCAGTGTTGAAGATTTTCGTCGCAACAATATTCATGTACACTAGAACATACGAAGCACGTATTTAAACCATAATCTGAGAGTCGATTTTTGTTTTTCTCAAGATAAGAATAGTTTCCGTGCCGCTTCCGTGAGTGATGAGAGAGTGAAAGTAATACTCACTCAAAGAAAGGAAATCTTTCCGACAGTGTCACTTTTTTCGCAGTCTCGAAGTCGAAGTTATTAGAAAGTATCCAGACGAGCTCCTGAGCCAAGGTCGTTCCTGCGGGGCGTGAAACAAAACAAAACAACGAAGGTCAGAAACAAAGCTCGCTCTATCGTAGAATCACACTGTCAGGCGGCGGTTCCGGAATAAGTTTTTCGTCCATCTTTAAGTATTTTTTCATGCCACATACATAAAAAAAAAAAAAATTTCTAGTTACCCGATCTAGGATACGTGACGACCCATGTGTCGTCTTTCCTGCATTTGAAATTGTGAAATTCCTCGGCATGTTCGACGTACGTTCTCGGTATGATCCACTTTTTTTCTCCGGCTTTGATAAAACCCGCCGCTATTCCCGGATAATATTTCTTCATTACGGCGCTTTCCTCTTCGTTGAGCTCCTCCCACTTCGGCGACGACGGGCCGCTCATTGTTAGTTTTCTCGGTTAAAATTTATTCCGTCGCACTGCGAAGCTGCGCGCCGTCTCTCGGTCCGGCTCAGAGCGGTGGAATTGGCTTATTGTTTAGCAACCAAGCGGTGGCCGCGGAGATACGACAGATACGCTCTTTGTTGTTGTTGTAATTTTCCTTGCGAGCGAGCCTGCGAATGTGTTTCTCAACGAAAACGTGACAGGTAGTCGTTGCTATGCAGCGAGCCGGATAACGTATCACTGAGCGCGCAGTTTAACAGCCCGACCGCCAGCGAGGCCCGAGTGGAATGTGACTAAACGAAGAGGGAGTAAACACGTTCATGCGGAACAACCGGAGAGTAGGGATTTCCCCAGAAGAGCTCTCGCGCACTACTGTGCCGAGAGCAGCGGATAAATAACACGATCCGAGGAAGGAGCGGGTCGATGAGCGATAGGACACGATAGAGGTCTCGTTTGTGTATTAAATTCACTCAATTCAACATAGTCCAGACGCCACACAGTAAAAATTGTACCAACGTTTCTTATCTGCAAACGTCCACAATTCTTTTCTTGTTAGTTTTACAAAAAAAAAAAAAAAAAAATCTTGTACATTTTACAAAGATGTCTGTCAAATTTACGAATACTCCTTGTAATATTAAGAATAAAATGATTGTGAACGTTTGTGGTAGGGCTGTACAGTTGAGCCGTCTTAGTCGTCTAAGATCGTTTGGCCGGCTAAAAATTAGCCGCAATTCAGCCGGCTATTATTTTTTATTGTGAATTACAAGGAAACTGATGAAATGAATGACATTTATCTTTAGCACATTACCTGTTGTATTTATGCATTTCTGTACTATTATTTGCTTGGATTCGACTGTCTCTAAGATTTTCAAAATTTCATTCCCACGAACTAATTTTTATAGCCAATATTATAAAAGTCAAGCACGACGTTGATGTTGAGAAAACATGAAAATTGAAATTTTCATATCGCTTTCTCATAAAAGTTTAATATTGAAATTTTTATATTGTGTTCTCATAAAAGCTGAAAACTGGTATCTTTATATCGTTTTCTTATAATGTTCCTTTATTAGCAAAGAATGAAGGAACGTTATGAGAAAACAAGATAAAAATGTGTTTTCAGCTTTCATGAGGAAGCGATATGAAAATTTCAATTATCAACTTTTTTCAACGTCGACGCCGGTTTTGACTTTTATAATATTGGTTATAAAAATTATTTCGTTGGAATAAAATTTTTAAGATCTTAAATGTAGTCGAATGTAAGCAAATAATAGTACAGAAATGCATAAATACAACAGGTAATGGGACAAAAATAAATTTCATAGTTATTTTATTAGTTTCCTTGCAATTCACAATAAAAAAATAATAGCCGGCTAAACTGCGGCTAATTTTTGGCCGTCCAAACCATCTTAGCCGGCTAAGGCGCGGCTAATTTTTAGTCGGCCAAGCCAGCTTAGCCGGCTAAACTATAATGTCCATTAGCCGGATAAGATTATTTAGCCGGCCAAGACGGCTCAACTGTACAGCCCTAGTTTGTGGACAAAAAGGGTTTGTTAAATGTACAAATATTTGTTTACTGTGCAGACATGGTTCTGTATATGCAATCCGAGGTCGCCGAAACAACTTTGTTGGATTCAATAGATTTTGACCTTCCGATCTCGAATATATAAGGTGTTTTGCGGAAATGCCGATCGTTTAATTCTTAATCACAATTGTTTATTAACAAAATATGTTATTGTTTTTTTTCACTTCGGGTATTTTTTTTCGTATGCTTTGGTTGATTTTGAGTCGAAAATGTTCTATGCAATTTTACTCTATAACCTATAGATTCGGAGCAATAAATTATTGAAAGTTGCGAATAGGCCAAAACTGCTGTACTTAAGAAGTTTGTAGCGCCGAAAATATAGGTCATAGACGAAAATGCTAAAGGACTTTTATTCGCCAAATGAACCGAGGAATATGGAAAAAAAAATGCGACATTGTGCGCGATCGAAAATTATGATTTTCAATGAGTCGCGCAACCGCAGTTTTTTCGGTCATACCGTATGCTCGTTTATTCGTTCAGATCTCCGAAAAAACTGCGGTTGCGCGACGGATTGAAAATCATAATATTCGGTCCCGCACAATGTCGCATTTTTTTTTTTCATATTCTTCGGTTCAGTTGGCAAATAAAAGTCCTCTACAATTTTCGTCTATGACCTATATTATCGGCATTACAAATTTTTTAAGTAGAACAGTTTTGACCTATTTGCAACTTTGAATAATTTATTGCTCAAAATCTATAGGTTATAGAGTAAAGTTTCATAGAACCTTTTCGACTCAAAACCGACCAAAGTATACGAAAAAAATTATCCGAAGTGAAAAAAAACAATAACCTATTTTGTTAACAAACAATTGCGATTAACAATTAAACGACCGGGATTTCCGCAAAACACCTTACATGTTCGTGATCGGGAGGTAAAAATCTATTGAATCCAAAGAAGTTGTTTCGGCGACCTGCGATTGCATACAGAACCGCGTCTGGATTAACAGCCTTTCGCCACAAATATATTGATAAGTTAATTGAGATAAACGGCCCAGTTTGTGACACTTTTAAAGCATCAGTGTGGGTTTTCCATTAATTACGAACGCGTGACATTGTCAAACTGAAAATGATGTGTCTGAAGATCGTGCGTTAAAACGTTCTAAATGAAATTAGCCTATTATGCAAGTAAAATAATCGACAATTTTTATAATAAATATTGATTTGATAATGCTTGTTTTCTGCCGGGGTTTCTGACACTGTGGACCCACCCATGTCCCAGTTTGTGACCCTCGCGTGTACGCAGTTTCTGACACTCGTGCCGCAGTTTATGACTCCCGCGTTAGCCCGGTTTCTGACACTCACGCAGCAGTTACTCATCCAGTTTCTAAAACTTTGCAATGTCAACTGAAACGGATTTAATTGGCTTTCTTATGTAATTTTCTTGTGTAAAGTGTCACCATTCGCTGATAAATTTAATAACTAAACATTTAACTCAATAACTATGTGCGTCGCCAAAATAAACTGTATTTTACGCTTTTCAATTTGCCAGTAGTCTAGTTGATTTTTGACAAAAAAATAAATTTAATGTAAACAAAAAAGTGCTGTCACACCGGGTCACAAACTGGGACAGGGTCACAAACTGGACCGTTTACCTTGTATGTTAAGATAAATATGCCCCAGATATTACATATATAGGGGAGAGCGGGGCAAAAACGCGATTTTGCAATAATTTTTCGATACCCCACTTTTGCCCCATTAATACATCCCGATTTTCAGCTCCTTTTTGCTTCACTCTTCCGCCCAAAAATTATTGAAAAATTGCGCTTTACCCCGGCGTCCCGATTTGTCCCACTGTCCCACTTTGCCCCGTTATCTCCTAAGCTTGCAAATTGGGTTTGCAACATTGGGACTTAATTTTTTAATGTCGTACTCCAAAGTCGACTCGCAGAAAAAGCTTCTCGAGTGACGTTGAAAACAAATTCGGAAACAACTTGCAAATTAACTTTGCATACTTTCATTCCGTTCAATACTTCCTATGAGCAGTCATAAAAAAAGTGAGTGAAAGCGACGCAACGAGCGCCGAGACTTGTCGGCACACTCTTCTCGGATCTACCAAATATACAAACTCCGAGGATGGTCACATGAGAGGCTGACGAAGGGTCCTGGCCGAGACAAGGGAGCTTTTGTCTATACAAAGGCAAGCTGGTGTGACTCGGAGGTCTTCGTCGTCATCGATCGGGGATCGATGAGCATTCTGGATCGAGACCGCGGCGACTTGTGCAGTCGTACTGCTACGCACCAAATATTATAAAATACATTGTACTCGACGTACTGAGATTTCTGTTCAAATATATATATTCCGCAAGAATATTTCTAACATGAGGTAACAATGGGTTTTTTTTATTTTCAAATAAAAGCAACGCTTCCTCATAAAAGTGTAAAAAGCTTCTATGAAAAATAATAATCTTCTTCACAGAGGAAGCTTTTTATATTAAGAAAAAAGAGATTTTATTGAAAACGTGTTCAGAATGTCCGAAAATATCGAAAAATCGCATCTAGAAAAAAAAATGGTCAATGTTTGTGTGTGTGACAAGGTGCGAAAAATTCAGATGCGCTGTAATTCGAAAATGCCTCGATCGATAATCCTGAAACTTCACACACAGCAGATGTGGTTAATAGTCAATGTGTCTTTAAAATTTCATTAAAAAATGCTAAGTTTTTTTTTGTACGCCGTTTTTAATTTCTTCATAAATGTCGGTGCGCGCTCTAGCTCTTGGAATTTTTTAGTTATCGGGACCAACCGTTGCACAGATATCGAGTATGAGTGCCCGATGATTCTTATTAAATGTGGTGAGAATCGATTAAATTGTTTAAATTTAATGTCATTTTGAATGTTTTGGATTTCATGAAAAATTAGTACTTTATTTTAGACCCACTTTTCCGTACTAAACATTCATGTATGAATATAATAAATGGTAGATTCGTGATCAGTGTGGAAAAATACATTAAATATAGTCCTGAGCGACGATTAACGAAAAAATTTTGGCGGGTATTTTTATAGCCAATATTGCAAAAATGGGCGATTTTGCGTATTTTTCAAACAGCTATTTCTTTGCTTCCCGATGTCATCACGGAAAACTCCAGCTGCCAATTATCTTCTACAGCAAGATATACACAAGATGATGGATATGGCAGGGTTAAAAAAGCTTTACAAAGAGGTATCATTTGGATTTCCTGAATAAAAATCGAAAGTGCAAAAAAAAAAAAATCAAGAGCACATAATTCCATGTATTTATTCGCGCCGAGCACAGATCCGACAAAAGTGAAGCGACGTTGGGGTATTTTTTTTCGCGCCGAATCTGAATCGTCCAGTCGTTTTGCACAAACGTCAAGTACGACGTTGAGTTTAAAAAAAAAGGCAAAAGTTTACGTTTTCATATAGCTTCCTCATAAAAGTTGGAAATTGAAATTTTCATATAATTTTCTTATAATGTTCCTTTATTCGCGAGGCTTCTTCTCTATGAGGAAGCCAAAAATACAGAAAATGCTTTTTCATATAAGCAGCTTTGCGAATAAATGAATATTATGAGAAAACCATATGAAAATTTCAATTATGAACTTAAAAAAAAAGGAAAAAGTTTACGTTTTCATATAGCTTCCTCATAAAAGTTGTACATTGAAATTTTCATATAATTTTCTTATAATGTTCCTTTATTCGCGAGGCTTCTTCTCTATGAGGAAGCCAAAAATACAGAAAATGCTTTTTCATATAAGCAGCTTTGCGAATAAATGAATATTATGAGAAAACCATATGAAAATTTCAATTATGAACTTAAAAAGAAAAGGAAAAAGTTTACGTTTTCATATAGCTTCCTCATAAAAGTTGAACATTGAAATTTTCATATAATTTTCTTATAATGTTCCTTTATCCGCGAAGCTTCCTCTATGAGGAAGCCAAAAATACAGAAAATGCTTTCTCATGTAACAAGCTTCGCGAATAAATGAATATTATCAGAAAGCCATATGAAGATTTCAATTATGAACTTAAAAAAAAAATGGTAGTAGTATTAATAGTAGTGGATTTATTGACAGTGCATAACATGGAACAGTTTTTGATACGTAACATACTTAAATTACGTATACGTTGCTCATTGCCCATAGACTGGAGTCCTTCAGTCACGGTTTGGCACCTTTTTACAAACAAACAAAAAAAAGTTCAATGTTATTGTAAATATTGGTACTTAAAATAAAAAATGTGAGTTTATTTTTTCGTTGCTCATTATTTAGAGTTGATGGTAAGTTGTGCGTGTTAGGTAGGTGTTTGAACGTATGTATTGTGTTTGGTGTGTAGTTTTTTTGTTTGTTTGTTTACTAACGCATTTCATCTTGACCATAATTCAATACAGACTGTGTCTTATAACTGCTTAGATCTATTAGTTCCAACAGAACTACAGTAAAAAAGTAAAATAACATATATTAAACCAGCTCAATTCAATCAACATGTAACATTTCATTAAGTCAGACTCTGTTTCACTCTATACTCAATTCTTTAGATTATTTGAACCTTTATTTCTTTTATTTATTTATTCTCTCTTTTTTTATTTACTAAATTATTTTACTCTTAAACTTATCTCGACATCATACCGCCTATTCATACTTAAGTATTGTTGTATACATAATGATTTGATATTTCCTATTTGGGTCGCGGTGAGTCATTTCGTAAGTTCTCTGTTTTTCGTTCCTATGGGTGTAATTCCCGTTGTAGTAATTTCGAATAAGATAGAATTCGGACTAAAAGTCCGAACGATGAATGTAGGAAGAGGGGAGAATCAGGACGAAGATACCCGAGTAAATAGAGCACGGATAATCGCCTAATATTCGGGAACGAGACACTCTCTCATCGGACAGTCGAGCGGTCAGTTGTGCTGACGAGAGCCCAGCTCTAAATTGTTCTTTTTTTGTAAACGACGTGGTACCTCGTAAGCCTTCTCTCAGGAGGTGTGTCGTCGTGGATCCGAGCTTCTATAATCCAGGCCTGGTGTACGAACAAATTTTGGTGCTACGGATCCGAAAACACGACGCAAAAGCTAAGTACCGAGAAAAAGGGTAGTCGCACAAAAAATGACATCGCTTAATTGATTCGACTGTTTCGTCGCTGAATAAGATTATTGTGAATTAGCTAAGAGACGGTATATTCGTAATTCTTTGTACTGATAATTGATTATTTATATTGCTCTCGTTGCTCTCATTGATTTTTGTTAGTCTTTCGTTTTATGTATGGATGAATGTGTGTGTATGTAATTTTTAAGAAGAAGTTCTTGTGATGATTTTGGCCTTTTACACCGATCGTGATCATTTACTTATACCAATTTTGGATCGGTATTTATTTCGCAGGTTATCATTCGATTTTCTATGTGATAAATTTTGATAAACGAACAAACGAAAATAAAGATTAGTAAATACGGTGGCCAATCAAATTGTGTTTTACTTGGCGAATTATTTTGTGTTGGTGTCCGTTCTATTTATTTTTACTTTTTCATTTCGCGTCCGAATAAGTGCCCATATTTTATCTCGACCTATTTTTTTTCTTGTTTCTCTCACGATGCCATACGTATTAACAATTCGTTTCCCTTTTATCATTTGTCTTTTTTGTTTATGTATATTATTTTACGTGGCTCGTTTTACGTTTTATATCGTGTGGCATCTGACTTTTACTATGTCAAATAATTTTTTATAATCAATTTGGTTGTAGACTTGTTTGTTGTAATTATTATTTTATGAACGGCTGAAAGAAATTCAAAAACGCACTTCTAAATAATACTGTTAAATTCATTACACCGTAGCTTCAAATAGCAGAGTATTGCGAAGGTTGTGAAGAGGATTATCAGGATGTAAAAAAGTTGTATTCTGCAAAATATCGTTTTGAAACATTCATTGATTTTAAGTCTAACCATCTTCTTTACTACAAAACGCGAAGATTATGAGGACATTATATTTTTTTAAAAGTTTTTCTTCGCGCTGGATACGTTGGGGTCTTCAAGATTCCATCGAGAAACAAATATACAGCAAATGTTTGAGAATACAAAAAATCACTAATTTTGACAATATTCGCTGTAAAGAGTTTCTATAAAAATTGTACACTGCAAAAAATGTCCGGTTGAAAATTCATAAATGTATATGAAGTTTTATGCATATACAGTATATGAAATTTTATTGGCACATACGTAAGAATATTGCGTTACCGGTATATTAAAAAAACAATCCTTTGTATAATATTTGTAATAATAACAACATGATTTTCATATATGGATGTCTGAATTTTCAATGCCATCACCGGTAATTTGAATATACAGGTTAGGGGGTTTCTTAAAAAGGAAATTTTTTTTTTAAATGTTGGTCCCACCCTATTAAAGTATAGAATTCGATTGAAAATTGAACCTCGCGAAAAGCGGTTCCTAGCAAAAAGTTAACCTCCCAATCCGTAGAACTACATTTTTTCATCGATGAAAAAATCCAGCAAAAAGCAACTGACAATTAAGTTTGAGAGGTGCCGCATTTTTGGGTACAAACGTCGAATGCGGCACCTCTTAGGATTTTTTTCTAGGCATCGCCTTTCGCAAGGTTCAATTTGAGATTGAAATCTGTAGTTTAAGAAGATGGGAGGAAAATTTAAAAAAAATAATAATAATTTTTTTGACACACCCTAATACAGATATGGCATTTAAGATTAAATTATTAAAATTCAAATACAATGTATACGAATTCTAATTTCGTATACCGATATTGTATATTTCATATAACTTTCTATATTAAACGTGTTGTAAATTTCATAACATTTTTTACAATGCAGTTATAAAAAGTTACGGAGCTATGTCGATGTATTTTTTCTCACTGATCATGAATCTGCCTCTTATTTTATTTACTCTTAGCTCAATATTTGTTACGGAAACTCGCGAAACTATTTGTTACAGAAAAAGAAAACTCTTTTTTCGTGTAATTCTAAAAAACTCAATATCTCATAAAATATAAACGGTTCAATCGATCATCGCCAAATTAAATAGGTACCGTCGATGATATTCTCTTTGTGTACAACTTTTTAGTCCGCTAGCTTCAAAATTTTAAGAGTAGCGTCCGCAAAGTCCTCTTTACCAAAGTTCAAAGTCGCGTAAAGTTTTAGCCATAAAAATTTCAGCTCAATAGCTCAACCTGAGCTCAACTCTTCCTGAGGGCGCAAAAATGGGAGTTGAGTTCCACGGTTCGATCTGGTCTCCATGTAAATTTACTTGGCATACTTTTTTTCATTCAATCCTTTTCTTCTTTCGACGTCGAAAAAATGAGGTACCGATATCCATTTTTATTTTAATTTTTTTTCAAAAAAATCAAAATTTTCTTCCTGAGGGCGCAAAAATGGGAGTTGAGTTCCACGGTTCTATCCAGTCTCCATGTAAATTTCCTCGGCATACTATTGTTCATTCAATCCTTTTCCGCGTCCGACATCGAAAAAAATGAGCTACCGATATCAATTTTTATTTTTATTAATTAATTTATTTTAATTTTTTAATTTTATTTTTTTCATAAAAACAAACGTTTCTTCCTGAGGGCGCAAAAGTGGGAGTTGAGTTCCACGGTTCGATCCAGTCTCCATGTAAATTTCCTCGGCATACTATTCATTCAATCCTTTTCTGCGTCCGACATCGAAAAAAATGAGCTACCGATATCCATTTTTATTTTTATTAATTAATTTATTTTAATTTTTTAATTTTTTTTTTTTTCATAAAAACAAACTTTTCTTCCTGAGGGCGCAAAAATGGGAGTTGAGTTCCACGGTTCTATCTATCCCCGTCCGGTACATAGTATCGAAAATGGCGCTCGATAAGGGGGTGCAACAATCGAGACCGGGGTAACTCTCTCGCGTAGTACCCGCTATTCGCTTCGGCGATCCCCGTCGCCGTCTCTCGTACGTACAGGACCGAGAGAGTTCCGCGGAGTCAGTCCGGGTCGTAGTGGGTTGTGGCAGGTCACGTGACGCTCCGCGGCTCGCCGCCCGAGGGGCAGAGAGGGGGGGGGGGGAAGGTTCGTAGCCGAGCGGGCGTCGACGCCCGCGCTCGGGGATGCTGTATGCACTATTTTACTTCCTTTTTCCTCCGGATTCTTTTTTTATTTTTTTTTTTTGTTACTACATCCAACGTCGTGACGCCGCGGCAGTCGCTGGCGTCGCGCCGGAATGCCGGTAACGAATCAGTTCCGCAGGAACTGCCGCTCGGACCGGTATTCCTCCTCGCTCGCTCCCGAGTAAAGTGCACGAAGGTGACTTGTTTGTATACGCGCTACTTGTGCTTAACCAATTGACCAATTAACCAATGGAATTGTGCTTAACCAATTTAAAACAAACACTGATTAAAAACAAAAAAAAAATCATCATCTGTACTCGTAATTATTTTTTCAATTCTTTTTTTAATTTTTCGAAATTACGATTTTTTTTTTATCTGAACTCGCGATTTTTTTCGATGTATTTTCAAACAAACAGTCGCGCACGAAGGTGACTCTTAAAACAAACACATCTCGATTGAATAATCTCACATTCGCGACTGATTAAAAAAAAAAAAATCGTCATCTGTACTCGTAATTATTTTTTCAATTCTTTTTTTAATTTTCGAAATTATGATTTTTTTTTTATTTGACCTCGAGATTTTTTTTTGCCGTATTTTGAAACAAACAGTCGCGCACGAAGGTGACTCTTAAAACAAACACATCTCGATCGAATAATCTCACATTCGTGACTGATTAAAAACAAAAATCGTCATCTGTACTCGTAATTATTTTTTCAATTCTTTTTTTTAATTTTCGAAATTATGATTTTTTTTTTTTAATTTTACCTCGAGAATTTTTTTGCCGTATTTTGAAAGAAATAGTCGCGCACGAAGGTGACTTTTAAAACAAACACATCTCGATCGAATAATCTCACATTCGCGACTGATTAAAAACAAAAATCGTCATGCGTACTCGTAATTATTTTTTCAATCGTTTTTCAATTTACTACATTTGGATTTTTTTTTTTTTTTAATTTGACCTCGAGATTTTTTTTGCCGTATTTTAAAAGAAATAGTAGCGCACCACGGTGACTTGTTTATATAAGCGCTACGGTAATTGTGCTTAAACAATTTAAAACAAACACATCTCGATAGAACAATCTCACATTCGCGACTCATTAAAAAAAAAAAAAAATTCTTCATACGTACTCGTAATTATTTTTTCAACGCTTCTTTTAATTTTCGAAATTTTGATTTATTTTTTGTTTTTCTATTTGACCTCGAGATTTTTTTTGCCGTGTTCTGAAACAAATGCTCGCTCGGTCGGACGTCACTGGCTCGCTTCGAATTTGAATGCAAACGTCGAGCACGAAATTCAAGACGACACACCTTGTTTCTCGACCTTGGAGCTTGAAGAATGCGAGGAACGAGTCGCGATCGAGTACCCCTGCAGGATTGTGTATTTTTTCGTTTGTTTTCGAGTATCCATTACCATCGGGCATTAAATCGCGTCAATCTACCGTCGCCTTATTTCCTTGAGGGACAAAGTTCTCGTGTCGATGTTTACACGTCGGTATTTTTTTTTTTTTCATTTTTTTTGTACTTTTTTTTTTAGTTAATATTTTTAACGAGTTACAAGGTAACCGACGTTACGTTGCGATCCACCGGAGAACGTGTCACGCTTCGTTGCGTCATCGAATTATGCAATAGTCGAAAGATCTCACAGACCGGGCTCTTCTTCAATGTTTCTTTTTCTTTTTTTTTTTTTTTTTTTTTTTTTTTTTTTTTAATCCAACCACGTCGCAGCGTGTCTATTTATAACTTCCTAAAAACAACAACAACAACAACAACAACAACGGTGGCGCCTCGCGGGTTAAATCCGTTGTGTTTTTCTCCCTGTGCACCCTTTCCAATATCCGCTATGATTCACAACGTCACCGAAGGTTCGGGTGTTTATTTCCATCACTTGTCACTCGCAATCGATATTCAAACGCGTTGAATAAAAATAAACATCTTGTCATTTTTTTTTTTTCTTCATTAAAAAAATATATATATTTGAGGTGTTCCATGTGAAATCGAACGGTCAAAAATCCGAGCCTCTCCAAAAAAAGTTGCAATTTCACCACAATTCGTGATTATTTACGAGGGGTTTTTGTCATTTTTTTTCAGAATTTTTTGGATCGTTTTTTTTTTTTGAGATATCGAAAAATTGAACTTTTTTGGAAACACTCTATATCTTAAAAACTATCGATCATACAGAAAAAAAAACATTTAAAACATGAAAGTTACAGTTTTTAAAACGAACCTTTGAAAGCAACATTTTGTAGATTTTTTTTTAATGCAATAAACGTCGATTTCTATGAAAAATAGACTAACATTTTTTTTTTTTCATCCAATACATTATTTTTTAAATCTTTTTTTTTTTATGAAAAATCCCCAATCCTTTTTTTTTTTTAGTCTTTTAACTTCCATTATTGTCGATAGTGTCACCATTTTTATAAAATTCAATGGGAAGTAATAGATCTCTTTTTTTTGTAATGAAAAATCGATCTTAAATGGAGCACAGTTATCAAACGAACGTCTCGGCCATCCAAACAAAAATATGAGATCACTCTACGTACATGAGAGTATATTCTGGACTTTTTTAAGAAAAATAAAACATGACGTATCGGCTAAAAAAAAAAATATTTTAGTCTATTTTTCATAGAAATGAACGTGTATTGCATTCAAAAAATCTACAAAATTTTGTTTTCAAAGGTTCACTGTAAAATGCAACTTTTATGTTTTAAACGTTTTTTTTTTTTGTATGACTAATAGTTTTTAAGATACAGAGGGTTTTTAAAGAAGTTCAATTTTTCGATATCTCAAAAAAAAAAAAAAAAAAAAAAATACAATCCAAAAATTCTGAAAAAAATCACAAA
Organism: Amblyjoppa proteus; assembly: GCA_963922035.1. Classification (NCBI taxonomy): domain Eukaryota; kingdom Metazoa; phylum Arthropoda; class Insecta; order Hymenoptera; family Ichneumonidae; genus Amblyjoppa; species Amblyjoppa proteus. The sequence goes on along the minus strand of OY998228.1, from coordinate 35,109,334 downwards.
AATCCCTTGTAAATAATCATGAATAGTGGTGAAGTTGCAACTTTTTTTTGGAGAGGGTCGGATTTTTGACTGTTCGATTTCACACGAAATACCTCATTTATGCTTTTTAAAATTATTAGAATAATTGTTTAATTGTTTTTACGTTAGCTCGCGGACGATAGAAAGTGCGTTAATACTTTGAGTTTTAATAGTCGCGCTGTTGTTGCGTTTCGCCTGCGGGGCAGGCGAATTGTCTGGTTGTGTCCCGAGCGTGTTTCATCGCCAGACCGGATGTGTGCCAACACCGTGAGAGAGAGAGAGAGAGAGACACTCTATTCCTCGGCAAAGTTTCCTCGAAACAATTTTCCCAACGATATTGGTCGATGATTAAGATTAATTTAATCGCAATCTTAACGGGGAATCCTTCGAGTGCGCTGTGCGAGAACAGTTATGGGAACGGCGGCGTGAATGAACGGGCGTCACTGTGAGTAAACATCGTGGGACGTTTTTTTTTCTCTTATTTTGCAAGAGGTATATATCAGCCCGGTGGCATCGGTGCCAGTGAAAGTGAACGGGGAGGGGAACGCGATAGTCGGCGACCGTCGAGTTTGTCGCGCGAGCGAGGTTGCCGTCTGCCGTTAATTCGAAGCTTGCAGTCTCGGGGTAATCCTTGCGGTATAGTCGAGACAATTGACTAATGGCATTTGCAAAAATGGCTCGTACTCGTCTCGAAGAAGAAACTCCCACGAAGCAAGGTTGTTCTGCGCTAAAGAGTTCCTACTTTTGAGGTAGGAAAAAAATTCATGATGGTTTATGCGCAGAAAAATTGGGGAAAATTAATTCACGGAAAAATTTGGGACAATTAATTTTCTTGAAAAATTCATGATAATCGATTTACGAAAAAATTCATAACAATCAATTTACGAAAAAATTCATAACAATCAATTTACGAAAAATTGTATGACAATCAATTTCCGGAAAAATTTCTGAGAATTAATTTACAGAAAAATGTATGAAAATTAATTTACAGAAAAAAACTTTGGTTATAGTCGTATTTGTTTCTCTCTTTTTTTTTCATTATAAATGTGTCTGCAATTAAAAAATGACGAAATCAATCACACACAATTACGGGTAAATTCAGCGAGAATCTATCAATAACAAAAATGAGCTCTCACGCTTAATGATCGAACAAAAATTCTAAATTTAAATTCTAAATAAATGGCGTAAAATAAATATTTCTGAATATGGCCCAATCCGTTTGGCACGCAAATCAGTGATATGTGGACTGGGCCATATTTACCATTATTACCCCTTTTACCATTTTTACATATACGCGTTAACAGATTTTTTTTTTTTTCAGTAAATTCATTTTTATAGATTTTTTTCCAAAGTTATGTAACAACCCGTTAAGCTAGTTGCACAGTAGTCGACACTAGTTTCCCCTTTAAAACGTGCGCGAACGATTATTTACATACCGGTACTCGATTGACTCGATCGTACCGCGAGACTTACCTTTAAATTCTTAGCTATCTTAGCGTCTGCCGCTAAATCACTTCAAATTTCAATTAAGGTAGTACTAGCGGACAGCCCGAGCTCACGTGATTTCACAGAGGATTGAGAGACGAATTGCGAACACTTCTCGATGAGACAAAAATCTAAAAAAAAAATCAACCATACGGAAGGTACCGAAAAGATTAATCATGCATAATAATAATTCCGAAATGTTATCAACAAATTAATGAAAAAAATTTTCCCAACAAATCACCCGGCAAGCGAACTTTTTTTTATGAAAATGATTTAGTAATTTTTCTGAATACGTATGAATTTTTTCAGAATTTTGTGTAATTTCTGAAAATCGCGTTTTTAGTTAATAAAAAAACGGTAACTTTCAAAAAATTAGATAAAATTCTGAAAAAATTCACACGTATTCGAGAATATTAAAAAATTGTTTTTATATGAACAAAAAGTTAAGTTGCCGCGGGATTTGTTGAACAATTTTTTTTTTTATTCATTTTCTACATTTACAAAATAACATTTTGAAATTATTATCAAATATTATTATTATAAATATGAAATATTATAAATAATATAATATAATAATAATAATATTTATAATATTAAATATTATAAATATTAAATATTATTATTATTTAATTATGCAAAATCAATCTTTTCAGCACCTTCCATATGCTTGATTTTTTTTTAGATTTTCATCTCGTCGAGAAGTGTTCGCAATTCAGTCTCAATTCACTCTGAACTCACGTGGGCTCAGACTGTCCTTAAGGACTACCTTAACGTATCAATTAACGTGGTTAATTGTTTTCGTCGAATAAGTGTTTCCTGTTTGAGATGCAACGAATATAAATCGAAGCGAAATCGAATAAATCCTTTTTTGAGGACTAATTGACGATACAAAGTTTCATTAATTGAGGCAAAATGTGTAGTTGCGATAAAAAAAAAACCTTTAAATTTCGGTTAAACGGATGTTTGATTGAGAAAGTAAAAAAAAACACTAGTGGACTCGAGTGTGGAAGCTCGTGCTCTTCAGTGCGCGAGCCGCCGAGTGGGATATAATATATTCTAGTGAGAGATCGCGATCGATTCGCGTTCCACGGTCGATACGCTGGATACCAGGCTGAGGTGAGTCGAGCACTGTTCAGATTGTTATCTTCGGTAATAAGTACCAGCGGAAGAGCGGGGCGAAACGGGACGACACAAAAAAAAAATTGCTTGCTCAACCTCTACGTTTCGTTCGTCCGTCTCTACGTCCTCTGTTTTAGACGAGTTAATGGGGACTTCTTTTACTTTAATCCATAGCGATTGGCGAATTGAGATTATGTTACTCAAACATGTAATCTTCTACTTTAACATCTTATTTTATATTTTATATTTTATATTTTATATTTTATATTTTATATTTTATATTTTATATTTTATATTTTATATTTTATATTTTATATTTTATATTTTATATTTTATATTTTATATTTTATATTTTATATTTTATATTTTATATTTTATATTTTATATTTTATATTTTATATTTTATATTTTATATTTTATATTTTATATTTTATATTTTATATTTTATATTTTATTTATTTTTGCACACAAAATATAAACCGCAGACCTAAATATTCAGCACTTGCCACATAGAAATAACTTGAGAGAATAGCAAATAAAGATGTAATCTCAAACAACACATTTTTTTTTAAATGTCCCGCCGAAAACGGACGTGCGTGCAAAAAAAAGCGAATCAGGGATTGAAGGACTTAGGTCGAAGGCCTGTTGGCAATAGAAATAAACTGTACATAAATGTACTATATAAATATAAATATACTGTAAATAATCTTCTGAATATATCGATGTCCATACCCTGCAAAATGTTGTCAATAAATACAATTACTACAACTGTTTATTTTTAGAGTCGTTTTTAGATTTATTCTTGGCACTTGTTAGAGAGATTATTTGTTACGATTGTTATTTTTTTAATTGGGTCGTTGGTTCTACCCGAGGGTGGTGATTAATACCGGCAGGATAAACTTCTGTCTTCGTTTATTAGTAATAATTAATGGATAATAATTTTGCAGCATTGAACCAGTATGTGCTGGTCGACCTCCCGAAATTTGTACCTGCCCAACATTTTTTTTTTAATCGAATTTTCACTGGACAGGTTTTACAGTGAATTCAGTGAAAACAGTGAATTTAAAAATCTGAAGAAATTCATACGTATTCAAAAAAATGAACGAATAATTTTCATAAAAAAAAAAAAAGTTACGTTTCCGGGAGATTCGTTGAACAATTTTATTTTTCATCAATTCGTTAATAACATTTTGAAATTATTGTTATGATAAATTAATCCTTTCGGCATCTTTAGTGCGCTTGATTTTTTCAGATTTTCATACCATCGAGAAGTGCCTACAATACTCTCTCATTTCTCTGAAACTTGTGTGAAGTGAACACTATTCGCAAGAATGACCTTAATTAAGTGGCGTGAATTCGTTCACCTCACCTCTATTTTGTTGACCATTGAACAGGAAACAATTGTTTACAAGAGTATGTAGAAAGGAGCGGTCCAAAATGGGACAACGGGGCAAAATGGGACGACGGGGCAAAAATGGGACGACGGGGCAAAAATGGGACGATTGTAATAGTTTTCTTTTAATGTGCAAGAGTACAGAGAGAAGGTCCAAGAATTTATTAAAACAATAGCTTTTGATTCAATTTGAGGAATCCCTCACAATTCTTCACACTCGAACATAACATCCTCATTTAATCACTCATTTCACTAACATAAAATCGTCATTTCGTCGCCCAATCTGTTCCATACAAATTCTCATACCGTCGTTCCTCTTATTCTCTCAATAATACATGAAATTACATACGAATATAATACGTTACGCAACTTTTTTGGAGAGTCGGCTTCCTCTCATGAGGCTCTGTCCGACCTCTGGGGCTCGCAGATCTCGGTGGGTTGTATCGCCGGTTGGCCACGCACGGCAGAAGGCGTCTGACACGAAATCTGTCTCTCGCTATTCCTTCCCGGAGTTGTATCGTTCACCTCACGACGTCCCCAGAGCGAAAGAGGACGATACCGAGGTGTGCTCGCGTATATTATTTCGCTTGGGAATGCGCGGATGTACATTTTTCGACCACTATCGATACGGGTCATCGACATTTGTCGATCTCGCGTTTCTCGTCCGACCGCGATTTTCGTTCAAAATTTGAAAGTCGACTCTTACACGATGGGGCAAAATGGGACAGTGGGACAAAATCCAATATTCCAATCACTTTCGGATGGGACAATGGGGCAAAATGGGCCAGAAAATCCGGATGCATCAACAGGGAAAAATGAAACGTTCGAAAATAATTGAAAAATTGTGTTTCGTTCATTGTCCCGTTTTGTCCGCTGTTCCATCTCGCCCCACTCTATTCCTCAATTAAAATTGACATACCCGTACCAATAAACGGTCTCCTGGAGAGCAGTAAAAGAACCAAGGATCAATCAAACGGTCGTTGAATGCCCATTTTTATGTCTATAAATCACGGCGATTGAAGCGTGAATTAGAATAACCGATACAGTAAAAAAAATAAAAATAAAAATAAAAAAAAAACGGCGTGGTCGAGCGAAGTATCGGCTCAATGGTGAAATTGTGTTCGATGATGCATACAACGGGATTTACCACCTGACACTGGCTATCGGAGATATTTCATTTTATTTACAGTCGAACAATTCGCAGTCACGATCGTCATATATATATATAGGGCGACGTTCGACAGCGTTATGTATGCGCGTATCGAATATAGACGAACGAAAATATATCGACCGGTCCGAGGCGAGCTTGTAAACGCGTTTTGAATTCAATTATATCCTCGGTATTCGCAGATTGATGGGCGGGCGGTAAGCGGAGATTACCGCCCGGCCGTACCGTATTGGACAAGCGATTGTGATTCGATTTGAGACCATTACAATCCAATCTGTGGAATATTACGTATTTTCGTATTAATGTCGCGTCTAACCACTGTGCGTGGGAATAACGTATGTCGTTTAATGTATATTCAAAAATCTTCTGTGATCGCGATCTCCGTTATTCCATCGATTGAAATGCTTCCGACTGGTTATTAATTAAGGTAGCTCCAGCGAGTGGTGTTCATTTCACCTAAATCCGACAAATTTCGGCAAGAAATGTAAACACTTTTCGATTTTATAAAAATCTGAAGAAATTCATACTTATTGTAGCCACTGAAAGGACTGATTTTGCACAATAATAATTTCAAAATGTTATTAAGAAGTTTTTGAAAAAAATTGTTCATCGAAATATGGGGGAACTCAACGTTTTTTTGTTAATGAAAATGATTCGTTAATTTTTTTCGGAATACGTATGAATTTTTTCAGATTTTTATCTTTATTTTGATTTTTCTTGTTTTTTACATGGAAAAATGTGCATAAATCAAAATAAAGATAAAAATCTGAAAAAATTCATACGTATTCCGAAAAATGAACGAATTATTTTCATTTAAAAAAAGTTGAGTTAACGCATATTTCCATGAACAATTTTTTTTTTTCAACAATTTGTTAATGACATTTTGAAATTGTTATTATGCAAAATTAGTCTTTTCGGTGCCTATAATAAGTATGAATTTTTTTCAGATTTTTATAACATCGGAAAGCGTTTGCAATTCTTGCCCGAATTTCTCGAATTTAGGCGAAATTAACACCACTCGCTGGAGCTACCTTAAGGTAGTCCTTGCGAATAGTGTTCACTTCACTTAAGTTTCAGAGAAATGAGAGGGAACTGTAGACACTTCTCGATCGTATAAAATTCTGAAAAAAATCAAGTGTATTAAAGATGGCGAAAGGATTAATTTTGCATAATAATAATTATAAAATGTTATTAACAAATTGATGAAAAATAAAATTGTTCAACAAATATCCCGGAAACCTAACTTTTTTTAAAATGAAAATTGTTCGTTCATATTTCTGAATACGTATGAATTTTTTCAGATTTTTAAATTCACCTTGAATTTTCTGTTTTTCTACACGTGTTTCCCATATAAAAAGAAAAAAATCAAAGTGAATTTAAAAATCTGAAAAAATTCATACGTATTAAAAAAAAAAATGAACAAATAATTTTCATTAAAAAAAAGTTAGGTTTCCGGGAGATTTGTTGGACAATTTTATTTTTCACCAATTTGTTAATAATATTTTGGAATTATTATTATGCAAAATTAATCTTTTCAGCACCTTTAATATGCTTCATTTTTTTCAGATTTTTATATCATCCAGAAGTGTTTGCAATTTGCTCTCATTTCTTTGAAACTTATGCGAAGTGAGAGGGAATTGTAGACATTTCTCGATCGTATAAAATTCTGAAAAAAAATCAAGCGTATTAAAGATGCCAAACGGATTAATTTTGCATAACAATAATTCCAAAATATTATTAACAAATTGGTGAAAAATAAAATTGTCCAACAAATCTCCCGGAAACATAACTTTTTTTTGCACGAAAATTATTCGTTCATTTTTCTGAATACGTATGAATTTTTTCAGTTTTTTCAATTCACTTTGAATTTTCTGACTTTCTACAACGTTTCTCTCATATAAAAAAAAAACAATCAAAGTGAATTTAAAAATCTGAAAAAATTCATACGTATTCAAAAAAAATGAACGAATCATTTTCTTAAAAAAAAAAGTTAGGTTTCCGAGATATTTATTGAACAATTTTATTTTTTATCAATTTGTTAATAACATTTTGTAATTATTATTATGCAAAATTAATATTTTCAACACCTTTGATATGCTTGATTTTTTACGAATTTTCATATCATCCACAAGTGTTTGCAATTTCCTTTCATTTCTCTGAAACTTATTGTGAAGTGAACACGATTTGCAAGGACTACCTTAACGGGGCTGCAAGTTTTCTTACTACTTACCAGATAAACCTTCGACAGAAAAATCCGTATCGCGAGTCCAACAAAAAGTCTAAATTCAATTTGTTCAATGATTTCTCGTGTTTTTTTAAAGATCGATCTCAAACCACCCTGTATAGAAAAAAATTCGGTAACGAATTCTGGCTTCCTCGAGGAGGAAACTACGTGAGTGGCTTCAAAAATAAGGAAGCGATGTGCAAATTAAAATGTCACGTTTGTGAGTGGATTTTTCTACAACGAGTTCAGAACCATCTTAAAACATCGATTAACGGATAAACAATAATTTGATATTCTTTTTTTCACATAAGAAAATATGGCTTCCTCTATAATAAAAATAATGCAATGCATTCGCGATTATATTGACAGTTGAGTGAAAATTCTATTTCATTGGCAATCCAACGAGAACTGCCAATAAAACCGTGATTTTTTTTTTTTTTTTTTTTTTTTTTCGTCAAAACTATTCCGTCTCGACAACTACTTCGCGGTGAAAATTGAAGTAGCTTTTTGTGCGAGGAATGAAGGATAAGATCGCTGAAAGCTTCGTCGCCAGGTCTTAGAAACCAGAGGTCGTTTGTAATTGAAAGTTAAAAAAAAAAAAAGAAAAAAAATTGCAAACGAAAGATTTTCGTTTGTGAGATGAAAGCGCTTGTACACTTATGCGAGAGAAGCCACTCGCTTTAGTTTGCATTGCTCTGGCCTAAAAACGCTCCGGAGCACTGCAGAGGTGGCTGCACGAAGGCTTCGCCGCCGAGGCTACTTGAAAATTGACACTCCTCTCGGGCACTATGGAGTAGAGAGTCAGGTAAAAAAAGGCAAACTATAAATGTACGAAGCCCCGTGTGCAGTCCACGTGTTAGCCGTGTATACTTTTCTACTCTCTTGTGAAAAGGTTCGACTAACAGCGAGGTCGCGCGTCCCGTGGTTATTTCTGAATTTTAACGCTATATTTCGCTGGCCCTGCAACGACGCTTCGACATTCCAACTGGAGCAGATAGGGTAAGTCGGGGTGATATGGCCATGGTTTTTTAAACAACGAAAATTGGACGTGTAACGTTTATAAAATGTTTAAATTTTTGTTGTAACCAACTCTAGAGACATTAAACTAAAGTAATTAACTCAGAACTTTGGTTATTTTCGATGCGTGATTTAATTGCAGCTCTGTAAATAAATATTTGCGATCGGCCATCTGACCCGGACAGTACGGGTGACATGCCCACAGTAATACTGGTAGTCAATTAAGCCTAGAGAACGATCGAAATCGCACAAAACATTTTTTACTATATTTCATGTTGTCTACATAACTTACAGAATGACAATAAACACCTCTGTTAAATGTTTCAGATGCTAAACTAAAAAGAAAACAGTTTTACTGGCCATATCACCCGGATAGTGCGGTACAGATGGCCACGGGACCCACCACCATTGACGTGGCCATCTCACCCGCAATATTCGGGTGAGATGACCACCCCCCGCTATTGCAGGCGGTGGCCTACCACCATTCATGTGGATATCTCACCCGCAATATCCAGGCGATAAGGCCATCGCTCGCTGTTGCAGGCGATGGCCCACCACCATTGACGTGGCCATCTCGCTCGCTGTTGCAGGCGATGGCCCACCACCATTGACGTGGCCATCTCGCCCGCAATATCCGGGTGAGATGGCCACCCCCTGCTATTGCAGGCGGTGGCCCACGACCATTGAGGTGGCCATATCCCGGGGAACATGGGTGGCCATATCACCCATTTTCCGGGAAAAATATCCACTGCTTAAATGTAGGGATTTTTTTTTTTTAAATAGGTTTACTACACGCCAGTCTTTTCTTGAAACATCCAACTATAGTGTGCAATATTGATTTACTAGCAACATTATAATTTAGTATGTCTCCAGAGCGATAGAAATATAGCTCGAGAATTTTCTGGCTACCTCGAAATAGGGATTCGCGGCTCGTACTGACCCTTGCACGTACAATCTTAAAATTTTTTGTTCAATCGCATTGTATTCACATATACTAAAAACTGTGCAAGCGATGATACCATTCGTTTGTTACGTTAAAAGATAGTACGGGTGGTCATCTCACCCGCCTGGTCATCTCACCCTGATTTACCCTACATCGTATATCGCGTTACTAAAATCAGAAAGACCAAATACGCCTTTCTGGCTTTCATCGCTCGATATAGATACACCGAAAAAAAGGACTTGATCAAAAAAATGTTCCTACAAAAGTTGTTAGTTTTGATCCGACAAATTTTTTAGTGACAAAGAAATGTCATGTTTCCATAAAAAAAAAAAAAAAAACATGTCGGCCATCTTAACAACGCCATTTTTAATTACGATGCAAAAAAAAAATTTTTTTTTGAACGTCCCCCTTTGAACCCTAAAAGTTTCATTATACACAATTTTTGATTGGAGCAGTATTTTTCGAGAAAAATCAGGTGTAAGATTAAAATGGGACACCCGGTATATCCTGGCGGGGCTCGAACCCCGAACCTAACGCATCCTGACCTAGTACCTTATCACTACGCTACAATCGCTTATTGATATGTATAATTTTTAATCGGATATATAAGTTATTCACCGTCATTAATTGAGATTCAACTTCAATGATTTGATATTGAAATATCGAAATAAGTTGAAAGTTGTTTATTGTGGATATAATATTTGTGAATTCCTAAATTGACGTCTTGCCGAATCGAATAAAATTATTTTCAAGATGCTAAATGTTCGTATATATACGAACACATTGAATCACATTTTTTTTCAAATTGACCAAATATACGTTCAAGTAAAAATAATTTACCTTCTGTATGTCGACAGTATATACGATTGTATCGAAAAAAAAATGTTGATTTAATACAGTTTTGGTTCACTTCGAACCAACATTGTAGTCACTTTAACTGCTACACGCAGTTGACACAACCACACGAGTTTTATTGATTCAACAACGGTGTCGTCTATTTAAAGGCGCCTGGGTTGATTCAAACCAATTTTCCGTGACCGCAGCTGTGAGGTTGATGTTACCAAACCTTTTTTTCGGTGTAGATATATATACGTAGGCGAATATATGCGAGAAATATTTTTTAGATCGCATTTTTCTCGCTAAAATATAATCTGTATAGTCTAAACTACACAATTTTTCGTGTATACATTTCAAAAGGTATATTTAACACGGAGAAAAATGCTTGGTTGAGTCACCTAATCATTTATTAGTTGGATACAAATTCGTTACTATAACGATCTGTTTCGTTATAATAACGACCTGGAATTAGTTGAATCCTACCATTAACAGATTGTTGACGCGAATAGTGAACACGACTAACTCGATTGGTTAGACTAACTACTAAAATAGTGTTCAGGATAGACAACGAATTTCATAGGCACCCTAATCAACTATAGAATAGAATATATTTATTTGTTACAGGTAAAAACCTATCACATATTTGCTCAAAAAGATTAGCCTTTAACAAACAATAGACATTCCTCATATTCCATAGACATTCGTAACCTTAATGGTACATACAAATAGGATACGATAAACACATTCGTAGAAGAACGCAAATAGGGTCGATTTTGGTCAATTTGTGAAAGCAAGCAATTGAACTTAACTGCTGGCGAAGACAAAGTAGAATGTCGTTCGGTAATGTCAATCGCGATATTTCGTTTAGCTCGTTGCTATGACCGATACAAGTGTAAAAATTTTGCCACCCTAAGAAATTACACTGTTAAAAATGTCATGAAATTTACAACACGTTTAATATACAAAGTTGCATAAAATATACAACGTCGGTATATGAAATTAGAATTCGTATGCACTGTATTTGAATATTACTAATTAATCTTAATTGCAATACCTGTATATTAAAATTACCGGTGATGGCATTGAAAATTAAGACATACGTATATGAAAATTATGTTGTTATTACAAATATTATACAAATAATATTGTTTTTAATGTACCGCTAACGCAATATTCTTACATACGTATCAATGAAATTTCATATAGTGTATATGCATAAAACTTTATATACATTTTATGAATTTTCAAACAGAAATTTTTAACAGTGTATAGTTAGTTAGTGCAACGAAGCTCGGCGCACGTGTACCAGAACTGTAGCTGTACTGTAGCCAGATAGCATTTTGCCAACAACCCGCCAGCTAATGGGCAGTACATATGTAATGCACGTGACGGCAGTAAAATTGTCGCATGTGCGTCCGTATTTGCCTATGTTTTTGACAGCATTCAATGCCGAAAATTCTTAGGAACATATTGTCAGCAAGTTGTCAGCAAGGCTTGCTGGTGGTAATTTGCTTGAGCCAATGTCATCTTGCGTGAAATCTTAGAAACTGTTAGGCAAACAAACTCTGAAATAGCTCAAATAGCAAATTATCATGTAACGTAATTCATTACCAACCCATTATCGAACTCATTCATCGCATGAAAAAATAAGCTCTCATTATCGTTAGCAATAACACGGATTGAGGAAATGTGTAATTAGAGTTTGACGTCCGATGAGGAGGAATTCAGATCTCTTTCACGGCTGCTAAGAATAAGAAACGAGCTTGTGGTAACCGTTGCTGGATTTTTTGCTACCAATAGGCTGCAATCTCGTGCTAGAAACTATTGTTGCAATATTGCTGTCAAGCGAACAGCAAAGCTTGATGGCAAGCAATTGCCCTTCTTTGCCTGAGCGATGGTTGGCTATCTGGGCAGTTGCTGCGAACCCAAGTATGACAACCTTCTGTATGCAACTCAGTTGGTATTTTATTATTATCAGAAATCGTGAAGGCGTACGAGAGACGAACGGACTTAATTACTTGCCTAATTAACGAATGCATTAACGAACTCGCTTATTCACAGGGAGAGATGGAGCAGATTCGAAGAACCAGCAGATTTCAGTCCACAGTTAAAAAAAAACATGATCGTAACCTATTAATTCATGAAGCTTATATACAACGTGAATCTCATATCCAAAAAAAAAATATTTTTCAAAATAAGCTTATCAGAGTGAATAAGATCCTGGACTAATAATCGCAGGGTTTTTCAGGTTCGAATCCTCATTATCGACCAAATGATTTATTCCGAGGTTTCCATGGTATGAAGGTAAAAAAACAACAATAAAACAATTTCGAGTGATATAAAAAAATTACACGGACGCGCAGGTCAATGTTTTGTGTCGATTGCTTATTAATATTTTTTGTAACACGTGCACGAAAAGTCCCGCTTTTCGTGCCTGTAAAGTGTGGCGAAACTGGCGCTTTCTAGGGGAGGATGCGCGAAAACTTTTTTCCACGCTTTTTTTCACATCCTAGCTACTTTTTTCATCCTAGCTACTTTTGCGCACACTTTATTAACACTCCAGCTACTTTTTTGCACACTTTTTTTATCCTAGCTACTTTTGCGCACACTTTTTTCACATCCTAGCTACTTCCGCACACACTTAGCTGGCAGCACTGTAGCTATTTGTTCGCACGCACTTTACAGGCACGAAAAGCCGGAATTTTCTTGCACTTGTCACAAATAGTATGCGATACTCGTACGAAAAAGCGGTATCCCGAGGGCGGTTGGAAAGTCGGCAGCACTCGACCCCTCTCGAGCTACAAACGTCACTCGGCTTCGCCTCGTGACGTTGTAGCTCTCGATCCGGCTCGTGCAGCCAACTTCTTTTCCGTACTAGTATCGCAAAGTACTATTTCGTAACCGTTTTAGGCGTTTCGCAACACGCCAGTAAATTATTAAAGCAAGCAAGTAAATGGCTAATCCAACAATTTCCCTAGCACTTGGCCCAGCTAACAAACTCCTTGTTCTAACGAATACCATATCAACTAAACTTGAAAGAGTCAACTAAACCAATTTATCGTCTGGCGCTCAGAGCACCAAAACAATAGCTATTGGGTCAGCTATTTTTTTGTTGTTACTCCAACTAATTAGTTTTTTCCTTGAATATATGAAAAATATATTTTTACATATCCTTTTTTTCCATTTTTTTTCGGGCGTCTCTCATACGCACATATCTGCACATGCGGACATTTCTTTCTACATATCACTTCTCCTTTTTGAAACATTTTTTATTTCATGAAAACAAAGTGTCCCCCCTACGAGAAAGCTAAAAAGTAGTGCATTTTATTCACGACTAACATTGGCCAGAAGGTAATGCCGGGCCAGGGACGGAAAATAATATAATTTTGCGATATAACCATCCGTTGCACAGGGCGTTGCAGTGAGCACCGCAGCAAGGTGCATGAGAATTAACGGGTACCGCGCGACATGGCTTAGCGGACGCTTCGGTGAATGTTCTCGTCCATCTTAATAATGCTTGTTTGTACAGTAGATCACACTGTAGGTACACGACGCCGCTCCGCACGTTATTACGATGCGAGAGAGGAAGCGGCGCCGTCGGGAACGGCAGATGCGGCAGATTTTCGTGCACGCCCTTCTCACTCCTGATTCTCAACAAATTCACAAATTATCGGCCAAACTGCTTCGTCTAGGGTTATTTTTTCTTTTTCATTCTCCGTAGTTCCGAAACTAGAGGCGTTCGGGCGAAACTCCTTCGCCTCGATCGGTAAAGCCCGGGTCGCGGTTCGAGGCTTTTGGCGCTATAGAATTAATTCGCGCGAACAATGGGAAAGTGGAAACACCAGTCGACCGAGCCCGTTTGTGCAATTTCGAGTAACTTTTAATCGTGGCCGTGAAAGTGGCGAATACCGGCCAGATCGCCGGAGCTTCCCGGTAATGGAACGTGAGTGCAGTGCAAAAATGAGAGAGAAAAAAAAAAAAAAGCTGGGATAACCGCAGCGGGGCGAGGTCGGCGCGCGGTGAACCCGGGTAATCCCTACGGAGGGACTCGCGGTTGAGTCCCGAACCCTTTCGTCTATAGGCCTTCGCACGAGTGTCAGTAACCGGAAGCCCCGTACGTGCGCTCGCGGGTGACTGGAATACCTGTATGCCGCGGTCTCTCGTTCGAGTATTTCGTCGCAGGCTTATCTGTTCGCTTGAACTTGTTTGTTTATTTCTTTTTCATTTTTCTCTAAATAAAGCAGAGCTGGGCAATATTTTAAATACTTGATTTTAGGTATTTTAAATACGTATTTCAAGTACTCAAATACTTTTCTAGTATTTCAAGTACTGTTCGGGCCCTTTAAGTAAAAAATACAAAATACTTTTGCGTCTACTCCATATTAGGGCTGTACGGTTAGGCCGGCCATTTTTCTGGACGAGATAGATCGATCCATCCCATCCCATCGATCCGTCCCATAGATCCGTCCCACAGATCCGTCCCACAGATCCGTCCCACAGATCCGTCCCACAGATCCGTCCCACAGATCCGTCCCACAGATCCGTCCCACAGATCCGTCCCACAGATCCGTCCCACAGATCCGTCCCACAGATCCGTCCCACAGATCCGTCCCACAGATCCGTCCCACAGATCCGTCCCACAGATCCGTCCCACAGATCCGTCCCACAGATCCGTCCCACAGATCCGTCCCACAGATCCGTCCCACAGATCCGTCCCACAGATCCGTCCCACAGATCCGTCCCACAGATCCGTCCCATAGATCCGTCCCATAGATCCGTCCCATAGATCCGTCCCATAGATCCGTCTGTATTAATTCTAATGAAGTATTTTAAAAAGTACTTAAGCGAAGTAGGTTAGGGCGGGTCAAAATGGGGCAGTGGGGTAAAACGGGACAGTGAGCAAAACGCAAGTTTCCAATCATTTTTGGATGTCCCATTTTGCCCTGTTGATACATCCGGATTTTCTATCTCGTTTTGCCCCATTGTCACGCCATTGACATGACGTTTTGCCCCACTGCCTCATTTTACCCCACCGTCCCATTTCGTCCTGCTCTTCACTACTTATATATGTATTTTAAGAAAAAAAAGTATATGGTATTTTAAATATATCTAGTATTTTGTATTTCGTATTTCAAGTGCTTTCGAGTATTTTGCCCACCTTTGAAAAAAGCGATGCAAGTGTAATTCGGACATTGGTTCCCGATTTGTTTAAAGTTATTCACGCAGCACCCGTAAGAGCGTGTGAAACGTCTTGGTCGGCAATGAAAACTGTAATTACTTTTGTTCAACGACGCTGAACCTCGGACGACCAGAAGCAAATTCTTACACGAAGCTAAATCGACATTCGCATCATGCAAGAATTTGCTTTCAGGCGTTAACAAACGAATTTTTCTTCACTGCGCCGACTATCTATGACCACCGGCAAATTTTTACACGTATCGGATATCGATTCGGCTTCATGCGAGAATTTGATTTTAGTCGCAGATGGTCAGCACTATAAAAAAAAAAAAAAAAATCAATTACAGTTTTTATCACCGACCGGGGTGTTTCACATGCTCTCGGAACTTGGAAGGTCGATGATGAAAAAAAAAAAGAAAGAACAATGGCGTCGGAAAAAAGCATGCGAAAACGACGACGGCTGCGATATTGGATCGTTCTGGAGCAATGCCACTGCGTCTAGTTGCGCAATTAATGTCCGTTAAGACCCTCGAGATGTGCTCTCTGCGAGGTGCGGCGTTTGGATTTTCGCCTCTCGGTAGTTTCGAGCCGCTGGGGGCTCTTAACCGCTTTCGTGCAGACTCACTTCCGTCTGGCTTCACGGAAATTCATTGGGAAACCCTTGTCCTCCGTCATTCTACTGCACACTCTACTCGGCCCGTTTTTTTCTTCTTCTCGTTCTTATCTCCTCTTCTTGCGCCCTTGCGCTCTTCTGTATGCATCATCGGTCGTAAACTTTTTTATCCTGGATTATTTCTTGCGGCTTTATGCGCATTATCTTGGGACCTTCCTGTGGAAATCTATATATGCTTTTTTTTTGCATTTAGAAGACGGGGAAAACGGATCCGTCTCCTTCACTTGAGGTGAGACTTTTCGTGTTGTGCTCCACGAAGAAAAATGGAAATGAAATGTTGCAAAAAAAGACTGACACTGAAAAGTTATTAATCTGCAAGGAGCGATTAATAATAATAATTATTATTATAATTGCACTGTTAAAAATGTTATGAAATTTACACTTTTAATATACAATGTTGTATGAAATATACAACCTCGGTATATAAAATTAGAATTCATATACATTTTAGTTGAATTTTAATAATTTAATCTTGAATGCAATATTTGTATAATAAAATTACCGATGAAGGCATTGAAAATTAAAACATCCGTATACGAAAATTATGTTATTGTTACAAATATTATTCAAATAATATTTTTTTAAAAATATATCGGTAACGCAATATTCTTAGATACGTGTCAATGAAATTTCAAATACATAAAACTTCATATACAGTTCATGAATTATCAAGCAGAAATTTTTAGCAGTGTGACTGGAACCCAAGTTTACGATGCAATTTGTACTGAAAAAAAAAAATTCGCTTGCGGGCTGCCAAAGAAAAAAATTGTTATTTCCATTCTGCTTTCGATTCTTACAATTCCATATGATATTGAAACAACGACGGTATGACCGTCAAGGTGACATGTTATCGTTTTCAATCTCGTGTGAAATTGTAAGAATCAAAAGTACAATTGAAATCACATTTTCTTTTTCTTTGTCAGCCCGCAAACGAATTTTACTTGAGTCAATGATATTTTTTTTTCAGTGTGAGAACGCGCATACGAGGCATTCTTTATCAATTGGGCCACTTTTTTCGGTCAACCTCTCAGATGTTTTTTAACATTCCTAGGAACATTAACATTTTTATTTTTCATCAACTTTCGAATAATGTGAAATTCATCATTTTCCCGATACAGGAAAGTTCAATTTTCGTAAAAAAAAAAAAAAAATTAAAATAATTTTTTTCTACTAAAAACACACCTTCGATTCTGGTTGCAATTTTACACGATATTTAGCATTGTATGTAGATTCTAAAAAAAAATTCCAAAGTGGTACCTGTGATTGTTA
This sequence comes from Amblyjoppa proteus, assembly GCA_963922035.1. Taxonomy (NCBI): domain Eukaryota; kingdom Metazoa; phylum Arthropoda; class Insecta; order Hymenoptera; family Ichneumonidae; genus Amblyjoppa; species Amblyjoppa proteus. Next base: position 35,092,010 of record OY998228.1, on the reverse strand, counting down.
CGTACTAAAAAAATTAAAAAAAAATATAGTTCATATAAATTCGTATAAACTTGACTATTATTTAGATAACTGCAAGGGGTTAGCCCGTAGTCGGTAAATTTGATTCATATCGTTGGGAAACTTTTTTTTTTAAATAGAGGTTCTTTTTTAGAGGTTTTCTTTTTTAATTTGTTTATTTTTTTGAGTGCGTAAGAATCGCAGTCACCATTTTGAGATTTTTTTCTCAGAATCTCAATGTAATGCCAAACATCCTGTAAAATTGGGACCAGAATCGAAGGTGTGTTTTTCGTAGAAAAAAAAAAAAATTTTAATTTTTTTTTTCACGAAACGGGGACTTTCCCCTGTCGGCAAAATTATGACTCTAACATCATTCGAAAGTTTATGAATAATAAAAAAAAGTTAATGTTCCTACGAATTTTTTGAGTGATCAATATTTTTAGAGATATACTGATATTAAAAAAAAAAAAAACGTAAATCCTGAAGGGTGCATTTTAAAAATCTAAAAAAAATCACAGAAGCTTCTCTCAAGCAGTATTACAAACTGTCAAATAAAAAATAAAAAATCTGAGAGGTCGACCGAAAAAAGTGGCCCAGTTGATAAAGAATACCTCACACGCGAATTGAACAAATTGCATCGGAGGCTTTTGCCCGGTTTTTAAAATTGTTTTATTTATTTTTAGCTTCAGTCTCCTCTTTTTCGGTCCATTCAAAGAAGAAAATACTTCAAACAAGTATAATATTCAGGTAGAGGTATATTTGTTTCTACTTGAAGTATTTCACTCTTGCATCAAGAATACATGTACGTTTCCCGAGAACATTACGCTCGCTTTAAACATTCTCTTAGGGTGATCAGGTGTTGAAACTAGTCCATTTTGCCCCGCTCCTGTCTACGAACTGATATTGCATTCTCGAAGAGTCGGTGCCTCGCGTCACTCCTCCCAAGGGCGACGTATGCGCAGGTGCTTCGCGATAGTTCGGATTATCCGCTCTTCGATTAATCGCATCCCCCCTCTTGATTGTATGTTAATTCAGAATATGACTGGTACTTGAGAGAAAATTTGCGAGTCTCGAGGCGCTCGTTGCTACGAACATTTAATGAGTTTGAGACGAGCTTAAAGTTGAGACGAATGGCCGCCCGTTTCCTCGGATGAGGCCAATGAAACTTACGACTCTTCCCGAATTTATCTGTCTCTCGGGTCAAGGCGACTTGACCCGCCCTCTCTTACCGCTCCACCCGAACTCGGTCGGTAACAAAAACTGTAATTCATTTTTTTAATGGGTGCTAATTATTCGGGGTCAAAAGGAAATTCTTACACGAAGCGGATGTCGATTCAGCGGCAGGTAAGAATTGTCTTTACAGCTCCAATGGTTCGAACGTTAAAAAAAAATTGACATTTTCATAGCCCTTCCTCATAAAATTCAAATTTTCATATAGCTTCTTCATAAAAGTTGGAAATTGAAATTTTCATATCGCTTTCTCATAAAAGTTGAGAATTGACGTTTTCATATCGCTTTATCATAAAAGTTAAGAATTGAAATTTTCATATGGCTTTCTCATGAAAGTTGGAAATTGAAATTGTCATATCGTTTTCTCGTGATGTTCCTTTATTCGTGAAGCTTCGTCTATGAGAAAGTATTTTCTGTATTTTTTGCTTTCTCATAGAGGAAGCCTCGCGAAGGCAGTGGGTCGTTTCTACAGATCCCAACTCTACACATGTGCGACTCTACACCACCAACTCAACACAACGGCAATTGTACACATGACTAGACTCTACACAACCGCGACTGTACACATGCCTAAACTCTACACATCCGCAACTCAACACACCTTCGAACTCTACACACCATACCATACAAGAGTTAAATTAATAAAAGGAAAACTCTACACAAGTCAAACTCTATTCACGCTGATCACGAATCTGACACTTTTTTTCATTCATAGATAAATATTTAATACGGAAAAATGGGTCTAAAAAAAAAAAAATCAAAATTCACGAAATTCAAAAAATTCATAATGTCGTAAAATTTAAACAGCTCGATCGAATTTCTTGAAATTTTAATGGGATCATCAAGTGCTAAAAAATACAGCTAAAAAACTGTGAGCGCTACAACGCGCACAGATATTTTCGAAGAAATTAAATACAGCGTACAAAAAAAAAAATAACTGATCATTTTTCGATTAAATTTTGACCAAACGTTTACTATTGATCACACATACTGTGCGCAAAATTTCAGCTTGATCGATCGAGGCACTCCCGAGTTATAGCGGTTTGAATTTTTCCCGTCTGAGTTATAAACACATACATACACACACATATACACTTAGGGTGTTTCTCAAAAAGGACATTTTTTTTTAACGTTGCTCCCACCTTCTTAAAGTATAGAATTCGATCAAAAATTGAACCTCTCGAAAAGCGGTTCCTAGCAAAAAAATCCTAAGTGGTGCCGCATTCGACGTTTGTACCCAAAAAATGCGGCACCTTTTAAACGTAATTGTCAACGACCACCTTTTGGGAGATGTTTTTTTTAGATGGAAATATATACTTTTGGAGGGTGGGAAGAATTTGTTTCAACAACTTCACCCTACTGGACATTTTTAGTTTTATGTATACGAATTAAAGAATCGAAATCTTTTGTGTTTAATTAAAAAAAGAAAAAGGCAAAAGTTAACCTCCCACCCCGTAGAACTACATATTTTCATCGATAAAAAACTCCAGCGAAAGGCAGTCGCTGACAATTAAGTTTTAGAGGTGCCGCATTTTTTGGTACAAACGTCGAATGCGGCACCTCTTAGGATTTTTTTCTAGGCACCGTCTTTCGCAAGGTTCAATTTGAGATTCAAATCTGTAGAATAAAAAGATGGGAGGGCAATTTAAAAAAAAAAAAAAAATGACTTTTTTTTACACACCCTAATATACACATACTGACAATTTTTTTAAATGTGATCTTTCGATGTTTTGGAACATTCTGAACACGTTTTCATTAACATCTCGAATTTTTTTCTTTCACCAAAACAAAGCTTCCTCTACGAGGAAGCAAAAATTGTCGTTACAGTTTTTATTGCCGATCGCGATATCTCAAAGTCCAAATCAACATTTCACTCTCACATGTGACTCAATGTTCGACATTCGACTCTATCTACGATACAGCGAATATGGAAAATAAGATAGTACATATTCATTATCAAATGTGTAGTTTTATTGCAATATTTTATCAAACAACAATATAAGTACGTATGATTGTTTTCCTTTGATTTTTTAGTATGTGGTGAGAAATTGACGATTCTATCGTTTGACACAAACAGCAGACAGTACAATCCTGATAAATTGCAACACCAATATTAATCTCGTCGATTCGATCTGATCCAATGATGAAAAACGTTCGGTTGCTTTGTTGTTTTTTCGGTCGGCTTTGGTCGATCCCTCACGATTATAATATCCAGTGGACTTCTCTTCTCCATTTGATGCGGCCGTTCGATATTCTCTGCGGAATTTATCCCGAGACAATTTCCCGGAACGATCCGACAAATTACGAGTAGAAAAATTAATGCCGTAATGCGCATTTTTTCTATTTTTTTTTTTTTTTTACGGTTAAACGTGTCGATACAAAATTCGTTGAAATAACTTCAGTGTAGAAGTCTCGCGATTAAGGATTTCTGACACGCTCGGCGAATTCTCTGCGGTCAAACTGAACCGAACGGGACACGCTCGAGGTGTGCTTTTGCCGGAAATACTTGCTATCTGGTTCATAGTGTGCCATAAGGAAGGAAGATATCGGCCGCAGTATCGACGACCGAGAAGCAAAAGGGCGCTCATGGCATAGTTTTACATGCTAAATACGCCCTTCTGTTTCTCAGCAATCGGTACAATTGTTCGCTTCTACCGCGACGTGCCGCTTCTCTTCCGGTCATGCGGCACGATTTACCGATACCGCAAATCGCAAACTACCCAGCCTTCGAGGTCAAACCGCGATACCGAGCCGTTCGAAGCAATCGTTAAATGTGTTATTGCTAAAATTAAAAGAAGAAAAAACCACACCAAAGTGCAAATTTATTTTGCACATTGCTTCCGCGTTTCATTATCGCCGAATGTACTCGCGAAAAGTGCATTACATATTCGTCATGGTCATAAAATCCATTAAAGTTCGAAAATAAATTATTACACCAAAAAAAGGTTTGGTAAGATCAAACAACCCTTGTTTGAATCAACCAAATCCGGCGGTTGCGGCTGGCGAAGGAAATATTTAGTTAAGTTGACTAAAAAGTTACATCAGCATTAAAAAAAATCATTTCACTGTCCCAACTAAGAGTATGTTTGATCGAACAGAATAGGCAATTATATCGAAAAAAAACCTTTGTTCGAAACAAATATCTAGTCACACAAAGTAAAAAAGTTTGGCCCAATTCAATCTGAAGTTGGGTTCCCGGTACTGTTATTTACGTCATTTGTTACTAATTAACTCCATACATGGTTACATCGTCTTTTATACGTTTAATTGTTATCAGTAGATCGCTGATTATCTATATAACATAATTATTACAAATAAAAGATCTACGCTACGATCGATTATTGATGTGTGTAATCTTTAATCGGATATATAAGTTATTCTCCGTCATTAACTTTGATTCAACTTCGATGATTTGACATTGAAATATCGAAACAATTTGAAAGTTGGTTATTGTGAATATAATATTTGGGAATGACTAAAATGACGTCTTGTCGAATTGAATAAAATCATTTTCAAGATGACAAACGTTCGTATACACCGAAAAAAAGGTTTGGTAAGATGAAACAAAATTTGTATGAATCGACCAAGTCCGGCAGTTGCGACTGGCGAAGGAAATATTTAGTTAAGTTGACTGAAAAGTTACATCATAATTTAAAAAAAAATCATTTCATTGTCCCAACTAAGAGTATGTTTGATCGAACAGAATAGGCAATTATATCGAAACAAAAAAGTTACTGGAAACAATTATCTAGTCACTGAAAGGAAAAAAAGTTTGGCTCAACTAAATCTGAAGTTGGGTTTCCAGTACTGTTATTTACGTCATTTGTTACTAATTAATACCATACATGGTTACATCGTGTTTTATATGTTCAATTGTTATCAGTACATCGCTGCTTATCGATATAACATAATTTTTACAAATGAACATTCTATATATCCTAGCGGGCCTCGAACCTCGAAGCTAACGCATCCTGACCTTACAACTGCGCTACAATCGATTATTGATATGTGTAATCTTGAATCGGATATATAAGTTATTCTCCGTCATTAATTCAGACTAAACTTCGATGATTTACCATTGAATTATCGAAACAACTTGAAAGTTGGTTATTGTGGGTATAATATTTGGGAATGACTAAATTGACGTCTTGTCGAATTGAATAAACTCACTTTCAAGATGACAAATGTTCGTATATATTAGGGTGTTTCTCAAAAAGGACATTTTTTTTTAAATGTTCGTCCCACCCTTTTAAAGTATAGAATTCGATTAAAAATTGAACCTCGATAAAAGCGGTTCCTAGCAAAAAATCCTAAGTGGTGCCGCATTCGACGTTTGTATCCAAAAAATGCGGCACCCTTTAAACGTAATTGTCAACGACCACCTTTCGGGAGGTGTTTTTTTAGATGAAAATATATACTTTTGGAGGGTGGGAAGAATTTTTTTCAACAAATTCACCCTACTGGACATTTTTAGTTATCTGTATACGAATTAAAAAATCGAAGTCTTTCGTGTTTATTAAAAAAAAAGACAAAAAGTTAACCTCCCACCCCGTAGAACTACATTTTTTCATCGATGAAAAAATCCAGCGAAAGGCAGTCGCTGACAATTAAGTTTGAGAGATGCCGCTGTTAGGATTTTTTTTCTAGGCATCGCCTTTCGCAAGGTTCAATTTGAGATTGAAATCTGTAGTTTAAGAAGATGGGAGGAAAATTAAAAAAAAAAAATGAATTTTTTTGACACACCCTAGTATATATACGAACACATCGAATCACATTTTTTTCAAATTCACCAAATATACATTCAAGTCAAAATATTGTACCTTCTGTATGATGACAGTACATACGATTGAAACGAAAAAAAAGTTGTTGATTTAACGCAGTTTTGGTTGACTTTGAGCCAACGTTGTAATCGCAATAACTGCTATAGGCAATTGAAACAACCACACTAGTTTTATTGTTTCAACAATGGTGCAGCCTATTTAAATACGTCTGGATTGATTCAAACCAATTTTCCGTGACCGCAGCTGTGAGGTTCATATTACCAAACCTTTTTTTTTCGGTGTAGCAGTATAGCTTTGTATTTTGAACAATTGAAAAGCGATTTCAACAGTTCGTTAGTCATGTCTTCGCGTGTGCTTATCAATTGTAACGGGCGAACAGCTTGACCAATCTGGCTCAACTTTCGTATGCTTTTCATATATTTGTTGGTAGATGATACACTAACTCTAGTGCGAGCGATACAGGGTCAATACTGGCGCAGCATCGGCCGGCGTTCGGCCCAACGTCGGCCAGCACCGTCCCTTGTGTCATTCCCACCAGAAAAGGTTTACAACCCAATACATTTTCGTGAAGGAAATCCGTTTACAACCCAATATATTTTCTTAAAAGAAAACAAGTTCGAGATTTTAGTGAGAGAGTACTTAAAATAGGCTAAAACGGTGGTTCTTGACCTTGGGGTCCACATGGGGTCCTTCGTGTATTTTGGGCTCCATGGAGCCCATGTTAAGAACCGCTGGTCTAAAGTATATGCACGTGTGTCATTGATTCGGGTTTTTTTAAGGTAGTCCTTGCGAATAGTGTTCACTTTACGTAAGTTTCAGAGAAATGAGAGGGAATTGTAGACACTTGTCGATGGCATAAAAATCTGAAAAAAATCAAGCGTATTAAAGATGCCGAAAGGATTAATTTTGCATAACAATAATTCCAAAATGTTATTAACAAATTGATGAAAAATCTGACTGTTTAACAAATATCCCGGAAACCTAACTTTTTTTTTAATGAAAATTATTCGTTCATTTTATCGAATACGTATGAATTTTTTCAGATTTTTAAATTCACTTTGATTTTTTTTTTTTTAATATGGGAAAAACGTGTAGAAAGTCAAAAAATTCAAAGGGAATTTAAAAATCGGAAAAAATTCATATGTATTCAGAAAAATGAACGAATAGTATTCATTAAAAAAAAAGTGATGTTTCCGAAAGATCTGTCGAACAATTTTATTTTTCATCAATTTGTTAATAACATTTCGGAATTATTGTTATGCAAAATTAATTCTTTCGGTATCTTTAGTACCCTTGATATTTTTCAGATTTTTATACCATCGAGAAGTGTCTACAATTTCCTCCCATTTCTCTGAAACTCATGTGAAGTGAACACTATTCGCAAGGACTACCTTAAAATCGCCGTAATTCACGAATGGCTTTAGTTAAGGAGTTAAAATTTAGCGGGGCAAAGAAAGTGAGCACTTTACTTTGTTCGGTACAATTTTCACGAAAGTTTATGATCTTATGAGATATTTAATTTCTGAAAAAAAAAAAAAAAAAAAAATTGAAGAATAAAGGTTAAATCGGCAGGACGAAAAAAACGATTTACGGATGTATGATTTCGACGGATGCCTGTGCGAGCAAGAAATTCATTGTTCCTGCGGCAAAGAGCAACGAAGCTCCGCTGAACGAAAACTATGCGAGAACGAGAACGGCGAATCGAGAACGGAGGATGCGGATGCTGGGTGATAATATGATAGCCCGTACCGAAGCGCTCGAGAACTTTGGCCAACTTCTATTTTCCGAGGGATCGGTAGGGCCGCGGCGAGAACGGGAAAGGGGATTTACATGGAAATGGAGGACAGAGGGAAACCGGTAGCAGGAAACAAGCGCACAAAGGGCACTGTTCCGGAGAGACTGCGGGACGAGATATTCCACTGTTCTACCCAGACAATTGACTAATAACCACCCTCCCCTACTCGGTGCGAATTGCACGCGGTACCTCCGGTGTGTACAATTCGCCAAGTGGATGAGATAAAAGTTTCTCCCTCAATCGTTTAGAGCTATCATGGCAAATTGGTATTTCCGAAAATTGACAATTTCCTCGATCTCCATCCTATTCCGAGAGAGTATTGGCCCGGCGTCATGCCAGTGTTCGCCCAACGCCGGCCAGCACCATGCTCCTGTGACGCATTTCCGCATCACGATATTAATTCGCGCAAGGTAGCTAGCGAACTCCGTCGAAATTTAAGGTGGTCCTTTCCAATATCCCTTTGCGAACTTTGGGGATTCAAGTTTTGTAACATTTTAGTTAAAGTCCCTTTCAATGTGATTACGCAGTTTCAAGGTTGGTTGGATGGATAATTTATCGAAAAAATTAATACAAAAAAATAGATATTATTTTTTGTATTAATATTTTGTATTAATACAAAAAATTAATACAAAAAATAGATATTTATGCGTAGGCTCTTATGATAACTTAATTACACCGAAAAAAAGGTTTGGTAAGATCAAACAAGATTTGTTTGAATCAACCTAATCCGGCGGTTGCGGGTGACGAAGGAAATATTTAGTTAAGTTGACTACAAAGTTACATCAGCATCAAAAAAATCATTTCATTGTTCCAACTAAGAATATGTTTGATCGAACAGAATATCGAAGAAAAACTTTTGTTCGAAACAAATATCTAGTGACACAAAGGAAACAAAGTATTTGGCCGAACTCAATTTGGAGTTGGGTCCCAGTACGGTTATTTACGGTATTTGTTACTAATTAATTTCATACATGATTACATCGTGTTTTATATGTTCAATTGTTATCGGTATATCGCTACTTATCGATATAACACAATTTTTACAAATTAAAATTTTATATATCCTAGCGAGCCTCGAACCCCGAACCTAACGCATCCTGACCTAGCACCTTACTACTATGCTACAATCGCTTATTGATATCTGCGTCTTGAATCGGATGCACAAGTTGTTCTCCGTCATTAATTTAGACTCAATTGCGATAATTTGACATTGAAATATCGAAACAACATGAAAGTTGTTTATCGTGGGCATATTATTTGTGAATGGTTGAATTGACGTCTTCCCGGATTGATATATACGAACAGATCGAATCACTTTTTTCCAAATCAACAAAAAATACGTTCAAGTCAAAATAAGTTACCTTCTGTATGTTCACAGTGTATACGATTGAATCGAAAAAAGGTGTTGATTTAATGCAGTTTTGGTTCACTTCGAACCAACGTTGTAGTCACTTTTACTGCTGCACGCAACGGACACAACCTTATCACTACGCTACAACCGCTTCATTTATATGTATAATTTTGAATCGGTTATATAAGTCATTCTCCGTCCTTGACTTAGATTCAACTTCGATGATTTGATATTGAAGTGTCGAAATAATTTGAAATTGTTTATTGTCTGTATAATATTTGTGAATTACTAAATTGACGTCTTGCCGAATTGAATAAAATTATTTTCAAGATGCCAAATGTTCGTATATATACGAACACATCGAATCACATTTCTTTCAAATTGACCAAATATACGTTCAAGTCAAAATAATTTACCTTCTGTATGTTGACAGTATATACGATTGTATCGAAAAAAAATGTTGATTTAATGCAGTTTTGGTTCACTTTGAATCAACGTTGTAGTCACTTTAACTGCTACACGCAGTTGACAGAACCACACGAGTTTTATTGTTTCAACAACGGTGTTGTCTATTCAAAGGCGCCTGGGTTGATTCAAACCAATTGTCCGTGACCGCAGCTGTGAGGTTGATGTTACCAAATCTTTTTTTCGGTGTAAGATGACACTTCGGAAGAAAAAATTAATATGTATACTACATATACTGAATTTTTGGGCGCTATGAAAGGTGCCGTGAATTTCCTAGAAATTCACAATTCGATAGAACATTTTTTTAAAAGATCATTATCGATATTTCCGAGAGTAATTAACCACTTAAAATGAAGTAATTATTCCCAAAACAGCGCCGTTATTCGTTAAAACCGAGTCAAATCAACCTTTATAATTTGCTATTTCCAATAAAATTCATTTTGTTCTGTATTACTAAATATCTACTGCTGCTTATTTACTTGCCCTGCGATACATTGAATATGAATTAAAGAATTTACTTGAAAATTTATGAAGTTTTCGAGATAGTCCGTCAGTTCACCAGCATGCATCGCAAGGACTGCCTTAATTAGCAGGGAGGATCTTCTTCGAAGCATCAACTATATTTTGTACTTTACATATTAGTTTCGCTAAATCATAAAAATTGTATAACTTGCACACAATTAAATTGAAGTAAGTTTAGAATATTTTTTTTAAAACGTCTCCCAAACATTGCTTTCTTCTTTAAAGAAATAAGTTCGTCCCAACATTTATTGTAAGTCTCTTTGTGTTATAAATATTTTAGTAAACTTTATTTTTAAGAATGTTGTTAACCCGGGTCAACAAGAGCGGTTGCAAATATTCCACGAAGAAACACAATTGGGTGATGGGTTTCTTCCTCGCTCTTCAATATGTATGATTGCATCACCGTTTCCAGCAGTTATGTAAGCTGCTAATTGACTAATTGACATTTTTTTATCGCCTCCCAAAAATTCGTTTTTTATTTAAAGAAATATACTTGTCTCCTTAACCTTTATTGTACTTTTTTTTGTTATAAATATTTTGGTAAACTTTATTTAATAAAATAAGCAGAGTCACATGAGTTGCTGCAAAGATCCCACGAAGAAACACAATTGGGTGATGGTTTCTTCCTCGCTCTTCAATATGTATGATTGCATCACCGTTTCCAGCAGTTATGTAAGCTGCTAATTGACTCACCTAGTACCACGGACTGTCTTTTTTCATCTTTCATTGAAATTTTCTAGAAGAGGAAGCCAAAAATGGGCGAGAGGGAGTGAATATGTACACAGTAAAAAAAAAATGTGTACTTTTTACAGCAAATTATTGTCCACAAATGTCCACAATTTTTTATTTGTTAATTTTATAGTTTGACAAACAAAAGTACAAACTAAAATTGTCAATGATGCAGGAAATAAAAGGACAGGTTCGTATATTCAAAGAAGTGACAAACTCGTTTGTCACTTGTTTAACAAAATTATTTTTACGATATTTTGCATTCTGATTTTACGAAATTATTTTTTTACTGTGCACATATTCGTTTCGTTAAATCATAAAAATTTAATAACTTGCCGAAAATTGAATTGAAGTAAGTTTAGAATTTTTTTCTTAAATCGCCTCCCAAAATTGCTTTCCTCTTGGAAGCAATAAGTTTGTCTCGTTAACATTTATTGTAACTTTCTTTATGTTATACATATTTTAGTGAACTTTTTTTTTTTAAGTTGTTAATCAGAGTCTACAAGAGTGGCTGCAAATATCCCACGAAGAAATACAATTGGGGGATCGTTTCTTCCTCGCTCTTCAATATGAATGATTGCATTACCGTTTCCAGCAGTCGTGTAAGTTGCTAATTGACGCACCTAGTACCACGGACTGTCTTTTTTTCATCTTCCATTAAAATTTTCTAGAAGTGGAAGCGAAAAATGGGTAAGAGAGGGAATGACCCATGCACAGTTAGGTATGCGGGGACTTAAGTGGCAGGTACGTTGGGTACGTCTAGCAACGCAGATAGGAACCGGAGATACACTTCTCGGTTGCGGAGGCCACTACCACTACCGCTGCTACACCTCGGAGTGGTGCGACTGGCATCTCCGGAGCCCAAGCGGCTTTAACTCCCACCGAGGATTTATCGGCGACATAAACTTTCGCCATTGAACGCTCGCGTATTCTCGAAACCCCCTGCGTGGCCCCCCGTGCATCCATTTCTCTGGCTCGGCGGCTAGGCGAGGTCTTCGCACCCTCAGCGAGCGCATAGCTACAGTCAGCGAGGTGAGGCTAAGAGGGAGGAAATGCGCAAGAGGGTGAAATGGATGGTAATGGAGGAGGAGGAGGGGGAAGGATTGGCCAGGGCGCCACAAATTCTGTTACCACTCGGGAGCTTGTCTGAATAAGGTTTTTTCTTTCGAGTTATGCATATTTACAGATACGTTAAATTCACAAATTTACCTTTATCGATGGAAAGGTTTGTATATTGGCTTCTTTAAGGGAGTAAGGTAAATGTCCCCATTATCGACCCCTGTAATGCCGACCAGGCAAAAGAATGGCGTTGTTAAGCGTGACAAAAGTAAATTCGAGGATGATTTTTACATCAATCGATAGCTTTAATCATACACTTTCCAAAAATCGTCGACTTAATTTATTTCGTCAAGTATTTTCCTCGATAAAGAGTAATAAAGCCGCACTAGTGCATGTGTCATCTACCGACCAGCTATGTCCAATTCCGACCGGGCATGCCCCCATTACCGACCATAGGCCTTTACAGCATGAATGACAGAGGTGGCAAAGAAAAAAATGAACATAAATCCAGACTTCGAACTTGAAATGTACAACATTGTGTACATACTCAGTCTAAACGTTTCAGCAAAATAAAATTTATTAAATTTTTATTGTTTATGTGAAAATGAAATGACGTTTACATGTACGCTTACATGTACGGTAATGGGGAAAGGCAAGACTTTTGCTGTGCCCAACCCCGACCAGTGAATAAAAAATAAAAAAAGGGTTACCCGACAGTTTTTTTTTTTTCGGAATATATAAATTGAACTGTAACTAATCATTTAACGCTCAAACTATTAATTAAACACGGATTTCTACCAAAATATTTACTATTTACGCGATCAACATTCCTTAACTTCACTTCTAAGAAACCGCTCGGATCGTGACGTTCGGCAAGAAAAACGATAATATTATTGACTAATTATTACACTTACCCTGCACTTTACAGTCCTTTGACACTAGATAAAATTCTGAATATTTCTAGACCACTAATAAACATTTTTATGCATTGGCAGCTTCGTAAATGACGTTGTACGCTGAAATGGTCGCTAAAGGGAGCATGGTCGGGAATGGGGACGTTTACCTTACACCCAGAAAAAACTTTATTCCAATAAAAGAAAATTTATTAGGGACGAAGAAAAATGTTTATTTTTGTCACACGTGCATGAATCGCGGCACTTTACATGGCAGTCTTGCGAGCCGAAAGTGGCCCATTGCATGCCAGTTCTGAACCTGTTGTGAAATGACGGAGTCGCGCATGCGCAGTTCGCATTTCGTTCACTTTCGTCCCTTGGGAGTTTACTTTTCACGTTTTCGTCCCTTGGGAGTTTACTTTTCACGTTTTCGTCCCCGGAGACATAACCTCGCTTCTCAGTATTCGTCTCGCGCGACTGCCATTCCAAGGGCCGCAGATTCATGCACTTGTAACAAAAAATATGATGTGTAACGAGGGTCGAATTGGCGATTGCGACTCGTGTGATTGCAGCCCTCGCTTCGCTCGGGCCACAAACCTCACACTCGTCGCAATCGCCAACTTTCGACCCTTGTTGCACAATACACTATTTACTGAAAGTAAAGAATAGCGGTTATTTGAATCTAATAAAGATTTTGTTAAGGCAAGGAAACATTTCTTTTATCTTAATAAACGTCATTTGAAGATCGAAATTTATTTGATTTTAATAAATCTTTTTTCTGGGTGTACTTGCGGACAGCCTGAGCCGACGTGAGTCCAGAGAGGATTGATAGACGAACCGCGAACACTTCTTGATGAGATAAAAATATGAAAAAAATCAACCATATGGAAGGTATTGAAAAGATTAATCTTGCATAATAATAATTCCAAAATATTATTAACAAATTAACGAAATAAAAATTTCCGAACAAATCACCCGGCAAGCGAACTTTTTTTTTTGTGAAAATCATTTGTTAATTTTTCTGAATACGTATGAATTTTTTCAGAATTTTGCGCAATTTTTGAAAATCGTGTTTTTAGTTAATAAAAAAACGGAATTTTCAAAAATTAGATAAAATTCTGAAAAAATTCACACGTATTCGAAAAGATAAAAAAATTGTTTTTATATGAACAAAGAGTTAAATTGCCGGGGGATTTGTTGAACAATTTCTTTTTTCATTCATTTGTTAATAATATTTTTGAATTATTATTATGCAAAATCAATCTTTTCAGCATCTTCCATATGCTTGATTTTGTTCAGATTTTTATCTCGTCGAGAAGTGTTCGCGATTCTGTCTCAATTCTCTCTGAACTCACGTGGGCTCAGGCTGTCTGCTAGTACTACCTTAAGGTAGTACTTACGCTATAGTCTCGCCAAACGTGAGTTTCAAAGAAAATTTCGAACACTTGATGGGATAAAAATCTGTAAAAAATCAAATGTATGGGAGATACTGCAAAGATTGTTTTTCTGAAATAATCATTCCAATTTGTCATTAACAAATTGAAGATAACAATTATTACTAATCAAATTACCTGGCAACTTAAGTATTTACCTTCATAAAAATAATTCGTTAATTTTTTTGAATACGTATGATTTTTATCAGAACTTTTTGTAAACTCTGAAAATCGCGTTCTTTCTATGTTCAAGCTGTGAAAAAACGCGATTTTCAGATCACAAAAAAATTCCGAAAAAATTCATATGTATTCAGAAAAATAAACGAATTATTTTTATGAAGGAAAATAGTTAAATTGCCGGTTAACTTGTTGAATAATAATTTTTATCATCAATTTCTTAATGACAAATCGGTATTATTATTTCACAAAAACAATCTTTATTTCACTCGGTGCGTAAAGTGCAGTTTTACGAACGCTTCGCGCGCGCAAAACCTGCCTTTCGCACCTCGTGAAATAAAATTTCGTACGATACTCGTGCGAAAAACGTTTTCTTAACTCGTGTGATTGCAACACTCGCCTTCGGCTCATGCTGCAAACTCACACTCGTCAGAAAAAGTTTTTTCGCACTAGTATCGTAATGTACTATTACAGCACCTCCCATACACTTGATTTTTTTTTTCAGATTTTTATCCCATCAAGTTCGTTCGAAATTATCTCTGAAACTCACGTTTGGCGAAACTGTACCGCAAGTACTGTCAAGTTTTTTCGCACTAGTATCGTAATGTACTATTACAGCACCTCCCATACACTTGATTTTTTTTTCAGATTTTTATCCCATCAAGTTCGTTCGAAATTATCTCTGAAACTCACGTTTGGCGAAACTGTACCGCAAGTACTGTCAAACTACCTTAAGGCCCCACAACACGGTGCGAGCGCGGGACGAGGGTACATTTTTCGTAATTTTTTACAAGTAAACTATGCGTCGAGATTTTTAAATAATTCTCGTGGTCAATATATACGTATAGAAGAGTGTATAAAAAAATATTTATCCTAATACACAGCGTTGTTTGCGGTATACGTCCAGTCAAAAAGTGCACTCCGGCTAAATTGTTGCTCGGCGGTCGACATTGATAAAGCTATACAGTGCATCTGAAAAATAAAAGAAAATTTATTTAGAAACTAGACACTTAGGCTTACATCATGACGTAGGGAAAACCCGATATCACAAAAAATAAAAAAAAATGGCGGACCAGCAAATTTTTTACTTCAAATTTCACGAAATTTTTTGTAGTGTTTATATTTTTTTTAAATGTAAGGGGATCGTTTATGATAAAATCGCTACGTGGAGACGTAGAGACTGGCTTTGCGAACAATTTAAAACTTGGCCCATGCAAATTGGATGTATAGTTTTTTAAATATGTCGTCGACAAGGTTGAAAAAAAGTACTTTCGAGAAAAACGCGTTCAAAGTTTTGGTAACGAATAATTCGTACGTAAAAGCTAAATTTTTTCTCACCGTTAGTCTGCTATTCCTGAACCATAGAACAGCTCGTCAGTATCCATAGATTGATTGGTGTTTTGATTTTTTCCACGCAAACGACCCTCATGCGTGCTTTTTTTGGCTTCGAGGTCGGCGTCGAATATACGCTTCGAACCGTTTCACAGAAAATGCTGTATCTTCGTCAATTTTACAAATTTTTTTCAAAAAATTTTGTGATAACATTCTTAACACATGAATCATTCATAAAAAAGAAAAAAAAATTTAAAAAAAAAAACAATTTGCACCGTGTTGTGGGGCCTTAAGTGCGATTTCCGCTTGGACGAAAACCTCGGAAGATGTAGAAAAAAAGCGATGTATTTTGGCTTTAACCATTGCTTCGAACGACAAAAAACTGACGCGGCGCAAATTTAAGTTCCATGCATTTTTTTTTCCTTTATTTTTTGTCCCAGTAGAACTTTAATACACCTTTATTAATTGATAATTGAACACTTTAAAAACTTTTCTCTCGTGGTGTGCCGAGTTATTGGCCGTGGGTTGGATATCGAGTTCCGGATATAAGTTGCTCGTAACGAGCTCGAGGTTTTTTTTAAATTTTATTTCTTTATTTTCCGTCCACCGAGAAGGCTACTTTAATGCTTAACTCTGAGAATTATAACGAGGGCTTGAGGAGAGAGAGACTACCTATCCGATAATTTATTTCCGTCTATAAGATTTCATACATCGATCGCTAAGAGGCGGAAGGAAGGTCGTGTCCCGCACCGTTTAGCATTTAAATCGATGTCGGATACGCCCTTCCGGCTTCCAGCCATATTAATATACGCAGGAGCTTCGCAATTAGTGAAAGTAATAAAATCCTTTATAGTTTTCAATTACAGCTCTCCCTTGGCGATTCATCGTGCATGGATTTCTTTCTTTTTCATCGATATCGTCCGCGGATAATGGCGTACGATTAATTATTCATTTTGTCGATATCAGAGAATCCGGATCGCCTTCGGACATGAAAAATGTCCATGCGGTCCGCTCGGGAACGAAACGCATCATGAGCTTTTGTTTTCTCATTGATTGAAGCACCAATTAACAGCGCTTCCATTATCTCCGTTCAGTCATTCGCGCTCTAGGGCTACTTCGAACCGTAAATCATAGGAGAGAAACGCGTTCGACTGTACTCGAATTTTGAAGTGGCGACCGATAGATTTCTGCCTATCGGGCGTATTTGCATCCAATCCATTATCAACCGTATTTCGCTTTCTCATAGCAGCGATTTTGTTTTCATGACATTTTTATTTTATCCTTCTCGATATTTTCATGCACACGTGCTCAGAATTAGGGCTGTACTGTTGAGCCGTCTTAGCCGGCTAAAAAATCTTATCCGGCTGATGGACATTATAGTTTGGCCGGCTACGCCGTCTTAGCCGGCTAAGATGGTTTAGCCGGCTAACTATTAACCGCGGCTTAGCCGGCTATGATCGCTTGATACTGATAAAATGAATGACATTTATCTTTAGCACATTACCTTTTGTATTTATTCATTTCTGTACTACTATTTGCTTAGATTCGACTGTCTCTAAGATTTTCAAAGTTTCATTCCCACGAACTAATTTTTATAGCCAATATTATAGAAGTCAAGCACGACGTTGATGTTTAAAAAACATGAAAATTGAAATTTTCATATCGCTTTCTCATAAAAGTTTAATATTTAAATTTTTATATTGTCTTCTCATAAAAGCTGAAAACTGGTATCTTTATATCGTTTTCTTATAATGTTCCTTTATTAGCAAAGAATGAAGGGACGTTATGAGAAAATAAGATAAAAATGTGTTTTCAGCTTTCATGAGGAAGCGATATGAAAATTTCAATTTTCAACTTTTCCCAAAGTCGACGCCGGGTTTGACTTTTATAATATTGCTTATAAAAATTATTTCGTTGGAATAAAATTTTTAAGATCTTAAAGGTAGTCGAAGGTAAGCAAAATAATAGTACAGAAATTAATAAATACAACAGGTAATGTGCCAAAGATAAATTTCATAGTTATTTTATTAGTTTCCTTGCAATTCACAATAAAAAAATAATAGCCGGCTAAACTGCGGCTAATTTTTAGCCGGCCAAACCATCTTAGCCGGCTAAGCCGCGGTTAATTTTTAGTCGGCCAAGCCATCTTAGCCGGCTAAGACGGCTTAGCCGGCTAAACTATAATGTCCATTAGCCCGACAAGATTTTTTAGCCGGCCAAGACGGCTCAACTGTACAGCCCTACTCGGAATGCTCCAAAATGCTGAAGAGTAATATTTAGACGAAAAAAAAAAATGGAAGCAAACCTATAAAGGGAAAACAGCTTGAGTCGTCGAGCTAAAATTTGTCGCGCAGTCGAAGAATTAATCCGTTATTCGTTTAAGGTTGTTATGTCCATCCACTATAATCAATAGATGCGTAACATTTTTTATAAACGACTTAAAAAATGTTGCACTCATCTGACTAGTGCAAACCGCTCTAATTTGTTTAAATTAGCTTGCATTCTTGGCCAAATACCTTCAGTCATCAAGATTTTGGGCGGTGTTGAATTGAAAACCAAAAAATCCTTTGGATACGTGAAAAATTTCGGAACCGTACAGTGACGGAAGCAATTTAAGTCCTTCCCGTTCATGTGTTCTTGTCACGTACAACATTGATCGCAAAGCAACGCAAGAACTCGACAAAATTCGCTTGCATTCTTGGCCAAATACCTTCAGTCATCAAGATTTTGGGCGGTGTTGAATTGAAAACGAAAAAATCCTTTGGATACGTGAAAAATTTCGGAACCGTACAGTGACGGAAGCAATTTAAGTTCTTCCCATCCATGTGTTCATGTGATGTGCAACATTCATCGAAGAGAAACGCAGGAACTCGAAA
The DNA here is from genome assembly GCA_963922035.1 of Amblyjoppa proteus. NCBI lineage: Eukaryota > Metazoa > Arthropoda > Insecta > Hymenoptera > Ichneumonidae > Amblyjoppa > Amblyjoppa proteus. The sequence continues at coordinate 35,073,370 of OY998228.1, read as the reverse complement.
AAAAAAAAAATGTGTGCTGCACCTGACGACACAGTGTGTAGCGTGCATTGTAGGCACGTTGTTAGGACTGCAAGACGGCGGGGATGCCGCAGGCACGTAGACCGAAGTTCTTTTTTTTTTTTCTTCCTTGGCCCATTGTATTTTTGGAGGCAGGGTCAAAGGGACTGCATCCCTTTGCCGGCGTCTAGCAGGCACGCAACAATCGGGGTAGGGCAAGCGTGCGGCAGACGCACACAGGTACTTAAATACCGGGGCCCACGAAACCGTGAATAGACGTTAGCCGCTGAGCCGGAATGAAAGGAACCGCTCGTGTAGAGCTAGTGGAACGCGGACTTGTCTTCCTCTTTTACGAAGAAAGACGAGTATACCAGTTTCGTGGAAATAGAGACGCCAAGAATTTCGAAGAATTTTTAACAGCTGATTACCCTGAAAGATGAAATCGGATGTGCATACTGAGGTGCTTTTGTTTAGGCGTTTTTCGTTATTATAACATGTTATTATATCGGCGCATGCGCGCGGTTTTTTTTTGTTTTTTTAACTAAGAATTCACTCCAGAAACGTCTGTTCGACCGTGAGCATGCACGCGCCAAATCGAAAGCACCTCTGCTATGGTAACCGTTAGTTGAAAACCCAAAAAAAAGGAAATCGTTCACAATTTAGGTGTTCACATTGGCTCTTCGTATAATTTACTTTCGTTTACGAATAATCTGTGAATACCAATAGCTTAGCAACCAATCACTTTTTCGTTGGACCAACGAATCAATTGTTTGACAATTTAGTAATTTGTTGGCCCGACAATTCATTATTTTCGTAACCAACCATTTTTGTTCGTGGTCCAAGGAATCAATTGTTTGGCAATTTACTAATTTGTTGGCTCGACAATTCAATCTTTCGGTGATCAACGAATTTGTTCTTGGTCCAACAAATCAATTGTTTGGCAAGCAACCAATTAGTTAGACCAACAAATAAATGGTTTGAAATCTATTCAATTTGTTGGTCCATCAAATCAATTGTTTCGCTGAGACGAAGAAAGAGCCGTTGGTTGTTTGCCCAACCAACTAATCTGGCGAACCAGTCACCTGATTTGCTGGCCCAACTAACCGCTGTTGGTCCAATCAATTAAGGTCGTCCTCTAGTTTCTCGGCTGTTTTTTTACGGCGTTTTCAATAATTTTTTACGGGCAAACCATCGAAATAATCAATCTCATTGTTTTTGCATAATCTTTATTAACATTTAAATAAGCTTTGCAAATTTTTTTAAGTCAAAACATATAATAGAGTGAAAGTTATAGTGGCCGACAGGAAGACATCGAGTAAAAGAGATGCTTGACGGTGACCAAGATTGCGGCTGTTCCGCTTATTCGAAATCAAAAAACCAAACGGCATTTTAATCTTCATATTTGAGACTAGCGATTGAACTAGAGTGAATTCTAAATTACAAAAATTCACTTTTTCATACACTTTTGAAAATTACATTCTACTTTTTTACTAATTTTTTCTTAAGTTTTTCGCTCGTACAAAAAAAAAGAAACTATCGAAGCAATCATGATAATCCTAGTTCAATCGCTGGCTTATAACATATTAAAGATGCTGTATAAATTTGAACAAGATCGGTGCAGTAGTTTCTTAAATATCGTGGTCACCGTTTCGAAGAATGGTGTTTCGAGAAAAACGCGTTTGAAAGTTCGCGCATGTGATTTATACTAAAAATTTCATCTCACCGTCAATCTGCTATGCCCGAACCATACAATAGGCCTTCCTCTTCTTCTTGGAAGTCACGCAGAGCTGCTCCGTCGATTTTTTCGATCCGAATCGATTTTGTCGACCCGAGAAACTAGATGACCACCTCAATTCCCTAGCTACACCGATTAATAATTCATTCCCCCGTATTTAACAGTGCGGCAACAATTTTTTTTTCAGTGTAGTGATAAAAACAAAAAACTAAAGTGGAGAACGGAACATTATAGGTGTTAGTCGATCGGTCTTAGTCGATGCGGCCCGGGCGCTCATGATGGCGTCTGAAGTACGCGTCGTTGTTGGAGACGGCTAGGACGAACATCGAAGGAGTTTCAGGTGCAGCCGGCCCTGTGCTACAGCGTCAGAGGAGAGGGGGCTTAAGGTGATTCCCCTTGCTCGTATAGCGTAGTTCTCTCTGATAGTGCCGGTTGTCGTTGAGACGGCGGCGAGCTGGAGTGGGGAGTGCCGTGAACACGTAGAGCGTGCTTGTCGGCAGTCGGCCCGGAAACGCGCATCCGAACGGTCAGAGCGAGAAACGGCGTTCGCTTTTAAACAAAAATTTTCAATCGGCACGATTGGAAATTGCGACGAATAAGAAAACAGCCTCTGCGCCTCGTGCGCGCTCGTCGAAGGCCGGTTAAATGTCGCAGTGCCTTTCAGTGTTTTAATTGTAAACCGGTGCACTTTGGATTACAAACGCTATTGGATTATCGTCGTTGTTTCATCGAGCGGAACGATCGCAATGGTCAGCTTTAAAACCGACAACGCGATAAGGTGACTCGATGTAGATTTTAAGAGATAAGAAGGAGGTCTCAAATAAAAACGCAACCAAGTTTGTTCGGTCGTAAAAAAAAAAAAAATATATGCTTAGGAGCGGATCGGTAATGAAACTGTGATAAACTTTTCTCACGGATTCTGGCATGAACGGTCGAAAGTAGGGCTGTACAGTTGAGCCGTCTTAGCCGGCTAAAAAATCTTATCCGGCTAATGGACATTATAGTCTGGCCGGCTAAGCCGTCTTGGCCGGCCAAGATGGTTTAGCCGGCTAACTATTAGCCGCGGCTTAGCCGACTAAGATCGTTTTGCCGGCTAAATATTAGCCGCAATTTAGCCGGCTATTATTTTTTATTGTCAATTACAAGGAAACTGATGAAATTAATGACATTTATCTTTAGCACATTACCTGTTGTATTTATTCATTTCTGTACTATTATTTGCTTAGATTCGACTGTCTCTAAGATTATCAAAATTTCATTCCCACGAACCAATTTTTATAGCCAATATTATAAAAGTCAAGCACGACGTTGATGTTGAGAAAACATGAAAATTAAAATTAAAGTTAAAGTTTGATATTGAAATTTTATTTTTTCATTATTAATTTTTATTAAAGTTTTATTAAAGTATATTCATTATTAATTTTTCATTAAAGTTTGATATTGAAATTTTTATATTGTGTTCTCATAAAAGCTGAAAACTGGTATTTTTACATCGTTTTCTTATAATGTCCCTTTATTAGCAACGAATGAAGGAACGTTATGAGAAAACAAGATAAAAAAATGTGTTTTCAGCTTTCGTGAGGAAGCGATATGAAAATTTCAATTTTCAACTTTTTTTTTTAACGTCGACGCCGGGTTTGACTTTTATAATATTGGTTTTGTAAATTATTTCGTTGTAATAAAATTTTTAAAATCTTAAAGGTAGTCGAATGTAAGGAAATAATTGTACAGAAATTAATAAATACAACAGGTAATGTGCCAAAGATAAATTTCATAGTTATTTTATTAGTTTCCTTGCAATTCACAATAAAAAAATAATAGCCGGCTAAACTGCGGCTAATTTTTCGCCGGCCAAACCATCTTAGCCGGCTAAGCCGCGGCTAATTTTTAGTCGGCCAAGCCATCTTAGCCGACTAAGACGGCTTAGCCGGCTAAACTATAACGTCCATTAGCCGGATAAGATTTTTTATTCGGCCAAGACGGCTCAACTGTACAGCCCTAGTCGAAAGAAAAGTGTTATTGAAAGCCGAGACTCCATCTGTTTTTGATGAAACTTACCTTTTGACCGTACGTGCGAGAACCCGAGAGAAAAGTTGATTACGCACTGTAAAAAAAATTTCTCTGAAAATTACTGAACCAGTATTGGAAGCTTTTTTTACACAAACTGCTTCTGAAATTTCGGATACATATGCGTTACAATTTTACAGTGAAATTAGTATTTTTTATGGACATGTTATTAAATTTGAGGCGAAAGATTTGTAATCTTAATATCTCGCATTGTAATTTTACAGTAAAAGTACATTGACGTTCAATTAATGTAAATAATGTAAGAAAATTTCAATTTCCCGTAAATTAAATTTACAATTTTTTTTTTTTTTTTTTACAGTGCAGTTTTTGATACCGACTGAGCTCAGAGTTATAAAATGTTGAATCCGTTTTTTTTTTCTCCGAAACGATTCTACAAGATGAAAAACGAATTGCGCACTGCGTTCGTTTTATATCTTATTTTTTTTTTATATTTTTGCAATTCGTTTTATATTTTGTAAAACCGTTTCGGAGAAAAATTGATGCAAAATATTCTAAAGTTATGTTGATCTTTAGCTTAAGAATAGGCAGGCATAACGACAATATATAATTTTGTATTGTCCTCTTATTTTCCTCATTGCGCCTGCGCTCACTTGTTATGTGATCACATCAAGCGCAGATCGCAACAGTTGCGTCATTTTTAGGTTCGACATTAAATCAACGATGTTCCGTAGCGTGGACGTTGCTTTGATATTCGTTTAGAGTCGTCATAACACTATCTGGTTGCTGCACGGTGCTGTCCTTAAAAAAATAACACCTTGACATAAACACCTCTCTGTAACAACGGAGATGTAATATTCGTTACGGAAACGTTAAAAAATTTCATATATATATATATATATTTTTTTTTTCACATTTTATGTTCTCTAGTTATGATTTTTTTTTTCAATGGCAATAATTTTTATTGCGGAAAGCAAACGATTTAAACTGTTTTTAATAGTATTGTATTGGTCTTATCATTTTTTTTTCTTCTGTGAAGTTATTGCAGATTAAGCATTAGAGAACCAACGAATCATGGAAATAAATAATGTTTGGACTGTGTTTTTTTTTTTTTTTTGTATTTGCGGTTGCTGGTGCAGTTAATTTATCATTGTAAATGAAAATTTTGATGACGCAATACAGATACAACTTTGTATGTTTTGTATGGAAATATTCATTTATAACGCAAATACGATAACGCGTATTTACACCCCAAATAAATAATGGAGAAAAATATACGTCAAGAGACGTATTTTCGTCGTCGTTTCTCCCCAACCTGCGACTCTCTCGAGCGAGAAACACATTTCGCGTGACGTACCGGTGCATCACAAGTAATCTTCCTTTCTTATACATAACATCACTGTTATATACACTGATAAAAAAAATACGTTTCAATTAACTAAAGAATGAGAAAGAGACGTTCATAATACCTATTGTCGAACTTATAATTATTATAATAGTAAAAATTCGACATTATTTAAATATTCTCGATATCATTATTCAAATAAAGTTGTTTGAACAAAATATTTCAATGCCTTAAAAATCGCTTTGTGATTTTATGAAAAAAATTATCCACCTAACAAATCTTTTGGCTGTAATCAGCAGAATATTATTTGAAAACCTCCCTGCTCGAATCTTCAGTTGACTAGACCATATTTTTTTTTTTTATCAGTGCGTGTATTTGGGGAAACGCAGCAGCGCATTATTGACCGATGGAAGATAAAACATTTTTTTAATCGTTTCGATGCTCAATCGAATGTCAATAATTGTTAATGAAAAGAATCTTTGATCGACCACTTGGTTCGCCGGTTTCGCTCATGTGACGATGAGAGACAACTCGTCCAATTAGTTCATTAGCTATGTAATTTGCGGCGCACCGCGTTGGCGCGGAAGCGCGAACGCGACGGGTGAAGATTTATTTACACACAGCGCCCTTAGCTTCTTGGCTCTCGCTTTCGCGATCGCGCGTGCTCGTACTTCTCACCAACAGTGATTCTCGGTGTGTTCGCGCGAGTGGCACGTGTCTACGAAAGTACCTAACAAGTATATCGCAATATGCACTGCGCTCGCGAGAAGCGCGCAAGGGGGAATCGGACGTACGAGGGGTTGCGCTTATGTGCACACCTTTTGAAAATTATTATCACGCTCCGACGAGCGCCGTGACCCTGAGGCTCTACAAGGGCTGCCCATCGTGCACACCACTCCGCTTGCACGCCACACGGTCACATATTCACTCTCTTTTTGTATATTCTTTCCTTGCCTCGTAGTGCCAAAAAAAAAAAAAAATCTCTCAAAAATGCTCAATTATTTTCACGAAAGAGACTCTTGTCGTAGTTTCATGTTTCCTTTTTTTGCTCTTTCATAGAGGCTTTGTTTTCACAACAAAAAAAAATAAAAAATTAAAACCATGGCACGAGATAGCCACGATTATACGGAAGTCGCAAATGAATTAGAGATGCCGAGTCTCTCATCGCTACGAACATTATCCGACATTGCCCCACTGATAAAGGTGCTATGTGGCTGGGTGAGTTGCCCAGCGCTTTTTGAAAGATTTTCCCTTCGTGCACCGATCAGGGCTACAAGATCGGCGCAGACGTTTCACGTCCCAGTCGACCGTACCACCACCTGCAGTTCGCCGGATCACCATGGCGGCAAACGAACGAGTTAATATAGACCCCTTCAACATCTCAATTGAAGAGTTTAGAAGATTCATGCCAGACAGTATTCTGCGATACGAATAATTACATCTGAGTGCTATTACCAAATGTTATTGCATAATTTGTTATTTTTTGAGATCTACATATTGGTTATTTTTAAGAGAATTCTACTTAGAATATAAACGTGTATTTATCACTGTAAAGGGACCGGTTCCCGTAAATAAATAAATAAATTAATAAATAAATAAAAACAAAAAATAGGGAAACAAATTTTATAGGGTAAACAGACATTATAAAATTTGTTTCCATTTTTTTTTTTTTTTTTTTTTTTTTTTTTTTTTTTTAACAAAGCCTCTAGAGTGAGGCTCGTCTGAATATTCAGTATTTGGGACTTTTATTTCGCCCAATTGTTGCACCGTTAAAAATTTTATGTTTGAAACTTCGTAAAATCTGTATGAAGTTTTATGCATATACAGCATATGAAATTTCATTGACATTCATTGATATGTAAGAATATTGCGTTACCGGTATATTAAAAACAATATTGTTTGTATAATATTTGCAATAATAACATAATTTTCATACACGGATGTTTTAATTTTCAATGGCATCGCCGAAAATTTTTAATATACAGGTATTGCATTTAAGATTATTAAAAGATTATTAAAATTCAAATACAATGTATACGGATTCTAATTTCATATACCGAGGTTGTATGTTCATCATATAACTTTGTATATTGAACGTGTTGTAAATTTCATAACATTTTTAACAGTGTATGGGGCGGGGTAAAAGTCCCAAATGCTGAATATTGAGACGGGCCTCACTCTCGATTTCTTTTTAGACTACTTGAAACGGGGTGGCCACTGACAGGGAAAACCTGGAAAACCTGGAAATGTCAGAGAATTTTTTGAGTGCCAGGGAAATCAAGGAAATGTCAGATAATTTTTTGAGTGTCAGGGAAATCAGAGAAATGTCAGGGAATTAAATATTAGACCGGGAAAATACGAAATATTAAATCGAGAAAAAAAAGAGTTTGGGCGAACATTTTTTTTGCGTACTGCTGAAAAAAAAAATTGTGGGCGGATATTTTTATTCTGTTTTTTTTTTTTCAAGCTAAATAAAAAACATGAATTGAAGATCCGCGATCACGATTACAAATTCATTATAACTATTAATAATCGGGCATTCTAACCACTGTTTAATCAGCGAATACAGATAAACTCGCTCAGGCACTCGAGCTTAAAAAAGCTCGTAAAAAATGCAAAACAAGAAACTCTTTCCAATGAAAAAATTACGGCGTTGAAGGAAGCAAAATAATTCTTATGTTATCTTCTTTATTCATTCCAAAGATATAATTTAATCAAAAATACCAGAGAATAAATAAAAATAAACATATGTAATGTTCCTACCGTGTTACGTTTTTTTTTTCACAATTCTGAATAGTTTGTCAACGAAATTTCCGAAGAAACAGGGAAATGTGAGGGAATTTTTTTCGTCCGATTTAGCGGACCTGTGTAACAATCGGAAAATCCTGATTATTGTTATTTAAAAAACGGAAGAATCAATGTTCTGAATTTAAAAAAAAGATGAAAGAATAAATTCCAGAAAGCCCGACAAACCGATTAAAAAGTTAACCGACAATAAATAATAGGTACGGCAACAAAAATCGAATTTCAATTATCAGAAAGCGTAAAACTCCGAACACCTTTCACCAGTAGTGTGAAAATCTATCGGTGAATAGCCAATTGTTCGAAGATCTAATACTCCGAATAGAGGGTAACCCAAGTTCGTAATAAATTATCAGAAAGAGAATGAATATCAGAGATATTTAATCAACAAACTAGAAGTACAAAATCAGAAGTCAGAAAATCGAACACTTAAATCTCCGAAGCGTGAAAACCCGAAAATTTAGAACTACGAAAAGAAAACCTCCACAAGGTTCATAATCCGTAGAGTAAAAATCGGAAAGGTGAAAAATTTTATCCACAATATTCTGAAAATTAGCGTTAAAAAAAAGCTGAAAATTGAAATTTTCATATTGCTTCCTCATAAAAGTTGCAAATTGAAATTTTCATATGGCTTTCTGACGATATTCCATTATTCCCAAAGCTTCTTCTATGAGAAAGCATTTTTTGTATTTTTGGCTTCCTCATAGAGGAAGCTTCGCGAATAATGGAACATTGTGAGAAAGCCATATGAAAATTTCAATTTGCAACTTTTATGAGGAAGCAATATGAAAATTTCAATTTCCAGCTTTTTTTAACACCAATGTCGTGTTTGACTTTAAGGTAACAAAATAATTCAAAAAACTGTGCGCAAAATTGTAAGAAATTAGAAAGCCATGTGCAAATTACTTTGCAACTGTTTTTTAACGATAAAAAAAAATTCCTACATTTCATAAAAATTGAATTTCATAAAATTGGACCGCTTGGATAGATTTTGACCAAATTCAATACCAAAGGTCCTTGATCAAAATATTATATTCCGACTGGCGAATATTCACAACGGCTATATTATCGATTATTTTTTTTAACACGATTTGAGATAATCCGAAAATTCTGATTGCCGATATTTGCATAACAGAAGCGTCGATGTTCCGAAATAATAAAATGCGAATGGATTACTATCGGAAAGACAACCAACCCGATCAGAGCGATACCGATCAATAAAAATGCTACAGTAACAAGAATCGAATCTCAATTATCGGAAAGCTTATAACTCCGAACTTGATATGATACAGAAAAAAATTATTCTAGAATAAGTTATTGTTTGAAAATGTTATATTCCGAACGGAGAGTCACGAAAGCTAGATATGTCGAAAAATAATCATCCGAAAGAGGAAAAATGCGAAAAGCTAGTAAATCAACAATGTAGAATTCCTAACGGTAATAAAAATGACGACTCTGAGCTACGAATGGTGAGAAACCGAAAAATAAAGTATGCGAATAGTAAAGATCCGAAAGGTGAAAAACTCCGAGAGGCAGACATCCGAACGGCAAAAATCCGACGGGTAAAAAATCCGAACGGCAAAAATCCGAAGGGTAAAAAACCCGAAATATGGTTGTCTCGAAAGTTGAAAACACACAAATTTCTGAAATGGCACAAAAACGTATAATTAGCCACTAATTAGATTTTTACATTCGGAGAATATACGTTCGGGGATTTTGTCCTTCGGTGAATCTACTTTCGGAGACTTGCCCTTTCGGAGAATCTACATTCGGGGATTTGTTTTTTAGGAGAAAGTGTTTTCGGGAATTTTGTCTTTCAGAGAATCAGATTTCGGGGATATTGTCTTTCGGAGCATCGGCCTTCGGAGATTTGCCCTTTGGGGGAATTTACTTTCGGTGCCTTGAATTTTCGAAACTATAATTTTTCGATTTCTCAATCCCGGGTATATAATCTTTCGTTCAAGAAAATTTCGGGGATTCAGACATTCGAGATATTTGCCATTCTCTAAATTAAATTTCGAGTTTGTACATGTTCTCGGACTTAAATTTTTCTAATTTCCTAATATCGTCATTTAAGTTGTTCGGGATATAAATATTATGTTCTCCATGCTTCCGGAAATTAGGCCCATTCTATGAAATCAATTTCGCATAATTTATCCTTCGAAGCTAAAGTCATTGTAGGTTTATTTCGATCGAATATATAGACTCACGGTGAACTGACTCTTCGGAAATTATATCGGGTGGGATATTTCGGTTCGGGGTTTTGCACCTTCGTATTTTTAACATTCGGCAATTAAATCCCGCCCCAAAATCTTCAATCGGGCCTCAATATTTATAAAAATTGCACTGAACCGAGAGATGTGACCACTCCACTAGTGTACCAAATTTCAACTGGCTATCTGAAACCGTTTCTGAGTTATAGTCATTTAAAACGATGGACGTCTGTCACACACACACACACACACACACACATACACATCCGGACGCCAGCTAAAAATCACATTTCTCGACGTTTTAGACTCTTTTAAGTACTCCGACACTAAAATCTCGAAAAAAAAAAAATTAACGAAAACAAAGCTTCCTCTGTAAGGAAGCAAAATTGGCGAAAATTACTCGTGTCACGAGAATCCTTAGTGAGCGTTATTAGTACGGCCAGAGGGGGGGAAGTTGTATTGGGACGTGACAAAGGTGAGCCGAGCCGCAGCTGTCATAAAACCGGAAGCGTCACCCGTGCGTTCCTGCACGTCCGGTCCTGGTAATTGCCGACAGGTGCGATCATGCTCGTTACATAATGTCCGCTCACGTATACTTTTCGTGCGCGACGCTTGCAATGATTCCGTCTGCACAAAACGTCGGGCGACGCGGAGGGGTTCAATGTTTAATTAAAACAAACACGGCGGGAGAATATTCATTATTATAACTCGGTTAATATCATACACCGTGAGCGTCGGGTCGACGGCAACGGAATTTCAATATCCTCCTCGCTACTCTTCCAAATTTCCAAAGCTTAACGCGCGACGGCCCAAGATTATTCACAAAAAATAAAAAAAATAAAAAAAAAAAACCGAAAAAGAAAAAAGAAACTTGAAAAGTTTCCACGACAGAAAAGTTTGCGAGATTGAGCTAATACGAAACAATTTCGCTTCGCCGGTAAGCGGAAACGCCGTCGTGCGAGAATGATGAGGGGGAAAAAAAAAAGTTATATTCGAGTCTCAAAAGCCTCGAGCTAGCCAGCTCGGTGGGCAGACTCGTCGCTGCTCCTCCCGACGCGCTGCGAGCCGAGACCGGCGGAGAACCTTATCTACCTGGCCGTACAAGAGCCCGCCGGTGCTACCTGGAAATGCAATATCTTTCGTTCTATAAACTCGATTACGTGCCCGATAAGATAAGCCCAAGGTGCAGAGCGACGAGTCCGTTGTATACATTGTTACAGCTGTAAATTATAAATAACCTCCCAGTGTACACGAAGGTTCGTACAATTAACTAACATTGATAGTCCACAAGGGACGACAATTTTTGTTTCTTGGCATATTAACTTTTTTTTTTTCCATTGACAAGAAAAGAAAAATTGGGGACCTTCCCAGATGCACAGTAAAAAAGGTACCAACGTTTCTTGTCCACAGGTGTCCACAATTCTTTTCTTGTTAATTTTACCAAAAAAATCTTGTTCATTTTACAAGAAAAATCTTGTTAATTTTACAAAAAATCTTGTTCATTTTACAAGAAAAATCTTGTTAATTTTACAAAAAATCTTGTTCATTTTACAAGAAAAATCTTGTTAATTTTACAAAAAATCTTGTTCATTTTACAAGAAAAATCTTGTTCATTTTACAAAAAAAAATCTTGTTCATTTTACAAAAAAATCTTTTTTATTTTACAAAAAATCTTGTTAATTTTACAAAAAAAATCTTGTTAATTTTACAAAAAAATCTTGTTCATTTTACAAAAAAAATTTTGTTCATTTTACAAGAAAAATCTTGTTAAATTTACAAAAAAATCTTGTTAATTTTACAAAAAATCTTGTTAATTTTACAAAAAAAATCTTGTTAATTTTACAAAAAAATCTTGTTAATTTTACAAAAATTCTTGTTAATTTTACAAAAAAATCTTGTTAATTTTACAAAAAAAATCTTGTCCATTTTACGAATATTTTTTGTAAAATGAACAACAAAATAATTGTGGACATTTGTGGACACAAAAAGGTTTGTTAAATGTAGAAATCTTTTTTACTGTGTGGTCAACTGTAGCGCAGGCAAACAAGGGCAACTACTTGCCACCGAGCTTTACTGTTCACTTGCCAGAAATGTTGCAACAATAGCTTCTGGTACGAGATTGCAGCATATTGGTAGCAAAGATCCACGAACGGTTGCTATAAACCGATTTCTTATTCTTAACAGCCGTGAAAGGGATCAAAATTCCTCCTCATCATAAGCCGAGCTCTGATTACACATTTCCTCAATCGGCGTTATTGCCAATGATAACGTAAACTTATTTTTTCATGCAATGAATGAGTTCCAATAATGGGTTGATCATGAATTACGTTACATGATAATGAGTTATTTAAGTGTTTATTTGCTTAAGCGTAATGTTTGATTGATAATGGATAACGCAACAATCATTGTATTAATAATACTCTACAATTAGTTTGTTCGAAATAAAAATGAACTAATTAGTATACGAATGATGTAAATTATAGCTCAATGACGAGTGTATGTATGTGACTCGACTCGCCGAAATTAAACCTCTACAACCGTAAAAAAGAATGCACGTTTTTGAATTTTTAATTTGTTCGAAAATTGGTGTCAAATTGTGGGTTCGGTTAGTCTTGATATATCTTTCTAAATTATGATACACAAATGGATTAACAATAACGATCCTTGGAATTGAATTTTTGTGAGAATCGATGACGCACTTGAATTTTATAAAAAATCGATTTTTTTTTTATTTCACGTAGAATAACCAAGCTCAAGCATATTAATCTCCATAGTAAGATGCAAAGCAGAGCTGGGCAGTATTTTAAATACTTGATGTATTTTAAGTATTTAAAATACATATTTTAAGTACTCAAATACTTTTTGGTATTTTAAGTACTTTTAAAAATACAAAATACTTTTGGTTTTCTTGGCTGTACGGTTAGGCCGGACGGGATGGATGATGGGCAAGGATGATGGGCGAGCGTAACCTAGCCGGCTCAGCCGTCCAAAATCCGCCATGTCCCGCCATGTCCAGGCATCCCGTATTGATTTTTAAAAAGTATTTAAAAAAGTACTTATAAATGTATTTAAAATACAAAAAGTATTTTATATTTTAAATACTTATAGTATTTTGTATTTTGTATTTTAAGTACTTTCGAGTATTTTGCCCAGCTCTGATGCAAAGCACCAGCAAGCCTTCCTGACAACTTGCTGACAATATGCTCCTAATTTTCGGCATTGAATCCTGGCAAAAACATTGTCAAATGCGGACGCACATGCGGCAATTTTGCCGTCAACCCGTGCGGAAATATGCTGCCTATTTGCTGGCGGGTTGTTGAAAAATTCTATTTGGGTTTGTGATCAATCGGTATTTGTTGGATGCACGAACCTTTTTTTTAGTGCGCATATAGCTGTTGTCATGTACGTATTGTCGGATACATGACGACAGGAACACTATTTTCACAATATTGACGATTCGATGTTTAAAAAAAAAAATGTATATGCCGTATGCGGTGAGAATCGCAGCGATTATGTGTTTTTATATTTCGTTTCTTGACAATAATTTACTCCAAGGCGTTTTTATTTGGAGATCTCAATTGGGTGCTTCGAAAGTAGTCCAGACGCCAGACGTGGTTCTGTATGCAATCCGAGGACGCCGAAATAACTTTGTATATAAGGTGTTTTGCGGAAATCCCGGTCGTTTAATTGTTAATCGCTATTGTTTATTAACAAAATAAGTTAATGGTTTTTTCACATCGGATATTTTTTTTTCGTATACTTTGGTTGATTTTGAGTCGAAAGTGTTGTATGCAATTTTACTCTATAACCTATTGATTCGGAGCAATAAATTATTGAAAGTTGCAAATAGGGCAAAACTGATCTACGTAAGAAATTTGTAGCGCCGAAAATATAGGTCATAGACGAACATTGTAAAGAACTTTTATTCTCCAAATGAACAGAGGAATATGGAAAAAAAATATAATTTTCAATCAGTCGCGCAAGCGCAGTGTTTTTCGGTTATACCGTATGTTCGGCTATTCCATCAGAGCCCCGAAAAAACTGCGGTTGCGCGACTGATTGACAATCATAATATTCGATCCCGCACAATGTTACATATTTTTTTTCCATATTCTTCGGTTCATTTGGCGAATAAAATTCCTTTACAATTTTCGTCTATGACCTATTTTTTTGGCGCAACAAATTTGTTAAGTAGAGCAGATTTGGCCTATTTGCAACTTTCAACAATTTATTGCTCCAAATCTATAGGTTATAGAGTAAAGTTTCATAGAACCTTTTCGACTCAAAACCCACCAAAGTACACGAAAAAAAATATCCGAAGTGAAAAAAACAATAACTTATTTTGTCAATAAACAATTGCGATTAACAATTGAACGACCGGGATTTCCACAAAACACCTTATGTATTCGTGATCGGGAGGTCAAAATCTATTGAATCCAACAAAGTTGTTTCGGCGACCTGGGATTGCATACAGAACCACGTCTGACGCCTGGACTAAAGACCGTCCCGACTTTAATTCCCTCTCCATCGTCTCTTCAGTCGTTCGCAGAAAGGTTTGTTTTGATTTTTTTTTCTCTTCACCTTCACGAGTGCCGGCGCCGAGGCGGAAACAATCCCCACTTCCGGTAGAGCGCTCACAGTTCGCGGCACAAACGCTTGAGCGTTACGCTTTTGTGCGAGGAGAAGTGTTGTTGATGTTTTTGATACTTCGTTGTTAACCTTCACGCCCGAGTTCATTTCCCACTCCCAATTTCGACACGTCGCTCGTCCGTAGGGCTTTCTGCGAAATTTATTTTCACGGCTCAGTCAGCTCGCGTAGCGGACAAAGAGAAGACCTGGCGTCGTCGACAAGTGACAGGATCGCCGAGCGCAAGGATTTACATTAATTCAAAGACGAGAAATGGAGGAATGGCTGAGATGCAACACGTGCTTTGGTCGTGTGAAGAATTAGTCACGTGTATTCTATCTCACTGGATGCGATCACGTGTTCTGCCGTTACTGCGTCGATGGAGGTATATCTCAACCGTATTTTCATTACACTTAACGGGGCGTGAAATATCACGGTCGGTAATGAAAACTGTAATAAATTTTTAATTTTAAAACTGTAATAATTTTTAAACCAACATAACTTCAGAATATCGTAAAAACATTTTTCTCCGAAAGGTTTTAATAAAATAAAAAACCTAATCAAACACTGCGTATTTGATTAACGTAGTGCGCCGCACAATTCGTTTTTCATTTTATAGAATAGTTTCGGAGAAAAATAAGGGCATGTTGACACCAGCTCTCTCCCAGCCGACTCACTTGGGAGAGCTCACTTGGCAATAAAGTCTGTGATGTCATTTTTTTCAAGGCCGCTGAAGCTCCCGTGTCTGCCGGAAATAAGATTTCACTTGTTCCATCCGCTCTACTGAGCACTGAAAAATTTAAATTGGAAGCAGAGTTGAAATGACATTTTTTTTTTGGGCAGCTCGCAAGTTAATTTTTTATCGCATTTCCGTTGGCAATGTTGAAAAAAAAGAGCATTGCAGTTTCGATTACCGACCGCGGTATTTCACATGCCTTCAAGCAACGCAACGAGCGACATGATATTTCTTCGAACCGATATTTCTACTTCCTCCAGCCTCGAAGCAATGCCCGGAGTGCGATACCGTCGGTGTTGGAATTATACCTACACGAGAAACGAGTTCGCAGCAAAAGATGTACTGCGTCGAATCAGTTTCCAGTCACGCGAAGATACTCATCGAAAGACCGCGTTTCTGCAGAGTCCAGTATCTGATACTCTCGCGCTATGCTTGGAAAATGGTAAGTATATCATTTAGAGAATGACCGTCGCTTTCTACTTGTTTCGCCATGATATCGGGTGTGTCCCCGAAACAAAAAAAAAATCCAGCTGACAATAATTATTGTTTCAGGAAGGGGCGTACGATGCGTTGGTAAAATCCATCGAGCAGCTGATGGAAGCGACGGAATTGTCGCTGGTGTTGCATGAAAGACTCAAGGAGAACCTTGCGAAACATCGCCGTCTGCCGATAAATGTCGCCCGTCGCGGACCTCCCAACCGAGACTTCCGGTTGGAATTCGGTAGTTTTTCCCACATCCGACCTCAAACCAACCGGTCAATTGGTACACAAAACTAACCAGTGTTCCAACTTTTCAAAGGTTGATTTTGGGCTAGTTTTTGTAAACCAACTGTAAACCAACCATTCTTTGGACGCGATGAAAGGTTGGTTCACGGTTGGATATTATAAACCAACCTCAATTCCAACTCTTAAGCTACAATATCGATGGTTGATTTGTGGTTGATTGTTCAAAACCGACCAAAAAATAACCATTTTCAATAACCAACTATGCAGCGGTTGGCTTATGGTTAGGTTTGAAAAATCGACTAAAAATCAATCGTTACCATTCTTGGCTGAAAGTCGGAATTAGGGTTGTTTTCTAATATCCAACCGTTAACCAACCTTTCATCTGTTTAAAGTGTCTAAAGAATAGTTGGTTTATAGTTGGTTCACAAAAACCAACCCTGAATCAACCTTCAGAAAGTTGGAATATTGGTTGGTTTGGTGCACCGGTTGACCGGTTGGTTTTTGGGTTGGTGTCAGGTTGGGCGGACCGCGAGTGGCCCCTCCAACGAACGAAAGAAATGTTCCCGTGACAACAGAATCCACTTTAGAGATCATCTCGGATAACGCTTGGCCTGTCAATCGCTAAGTCGGGTCGCGGAAGGTCACCTGCCTCTGAGTAGGCAGGTAATCTACCGCGACACGGCCGGTAGGATTGGGATTGACGAGAGTTCTACATAGCGATAACAGATTCGTACTCAGTCCAACCCGCCGGCTTTCCAAAAATCGGTCTCGTTCTCGTCGTAGTGAGATGAGATCGACGAGAGTTGAACATAGTGTGAGTTGTACCTGAGTAGAGCCGATGACGAGAGTTGATACAAACGCGGATTCTGATAACGAGAACAGAAACCATCCCCAGGTTTGAACCCGTGATCCTCGGACTCTGATCGATACGCCATGTAGAACTCTCATCGATCTCAATCCTACCGGCCCTTGCGCCAATCGCTAAATCGGGTCGCGGTAGGTTACCTGCCTCTGAGTAGGCAGGTAATCTACCGCGACACGGCCGGTAGGATTGGGATTAACGAGAGTTCTACATAGCGATAACAGATTCGTACTCAGTCCAACCCGCCGGCTTTCCAAAAATCGGTCTCGTTCTCGTCGTAGTGAGATGAGATCGACGAGAGTTGAACATAGCGTGAGTTGTACCTGAGTAGAGCCGATGACGAGAGTTGATACAAACGCGAATTCTAATAGCGAGAACAGAAACCATCCCCAGGTTTGGACCCGCGATCCTCGAACTCTGATCGATACACCTAATCTCAACTACGCGAAATGGAAGAACCGCGCGACGAAGCTCGTTTCGGCGAAGGCTCAGCCTCCGGACGCAGAGTTCCGGAATCTTCATCTGCATGACAATCGTTTGGTTCGTCCGACCAATCATTGTGAGCAGCTGTGCCAATGTACTATCGCGTACGCTCCAGAGAATACCGAATATCGTGCGAGAGCGATCATCGATGCACCGGAAGTCTCGGAAGCGGTGAATGAAAAGACTTCGTGCTCGTGCGATCGTTACGGCGAACCGCAGTACTGGCGGACTGGGAGGAGTAACATTGAAATACACGGAAACACTGTCGTACATGAAGCAGTGAAAACTTTCGAGCCAAGGTGACGCGCACTCTGCAGCCGCACAGCAAAAAAAAATTCAGGTCGATAAAGATGTTTTGTTTTTGTTGAACGGTGAACAAAAAAAAAAAAAAAATCGTATGAAAAATTCGTTTACCTCTACGAACAATAAACAACAAGATTTATTGATCGGAAACGATGATCCGATAATGTAAATCTCCAGGAGAGAATTTTTTCTTGGCGACTTTTCATTTCCTTATTTTGGTCGACAAAGATAATTTTTTATTAGAAATATCGTAAGATTATAATCGTATCGTAAGAGACCAATAAAATGGAAAAGTTAGCGAGAAAAAAAATGTGGACATTCGTGGTCAAGAAGTGTTTGTTGCGTGTACAAATCTTTTTCACTATATGGATATTCTTGTTATGGAAGTATCCTCGAAATTCAAGTAAAAACAGGCTATTAAATTCTGTTTTCACGGGATCGACTAGAGCAAGGAAATGAAAAAAAGAAACTGACTGATCTTTCTACTCAGTACTATTTTCATATTTTGTTCGAAAAATAATGTAGCTATAATAGCATTGAGATAATAATAATAATAAATACCTCAGAAGTACATTGAGAAGTTGTTTCCATCGATAAACCAGCGATAACATAGATCGCGCGCAATACAGGTCGACGACGCGAAAAAATAAAAATTTAATTTGAAAAACATTGGTCCTAAAGTTAAAGTTACTACGCGATCATGGGTTAAGAAAAAAAAATGATTTCCGTTCCACGAAGACGGAACTTATGTTTGGGATATTTATCGGCCGATCTTTTGTTTTTAACTATTTCCTTCCGCCGATGTTTCAGTGAGCAGTCCACACCGCGTCGCCATCTTCCAGGCAATCCGCACGACTCCCTGAACCATTCGCAGAGCAATTCGCAGCAGCAGAATTCCTACAGACAGCATGAACCGGCGTTACCCTCAAGTTTCACGCCGCCAACCCAGACGACGAGTTACCCCACAGTGCCGCGCGGTGGCTGCGCCCTCCATTCAAGGTGAGTCCCGTGTACCCTTACGGACGAACTCTACTTTATCCAACCCCGTGATACCGACCGGGGATAAATGTACCCTTAGAGGCATGTGCCCATGCATACGACTGTCGGTAACAAGTTTTCTCTCCTATTTTTTCCTGCACATCCCTACCACTCGCAACTCTACCAGAATCACAATAAAACTCTACCGGAATTAAAATGGATGTCTACCAGAATTGAAATTAATTTCTACCGGAATTGAAATAAATCTGTACCGGAATTAAAATAAATGTCTACCAGAATTTAAATAAATGTGTACCGGAATTGAAATAAATTTCTACCGGAATTGAAACAAATCTCTACCAGAATTGAAATAAATCTCTACCAGAATTGAAATAAATTTCTATCGGAATTGAAATAAACCTCTACCGGAATTGAAATAAACCTCTACCGGAATTGAAATGTATCTCTACCAGAATACAAGGCTAGACAGTAGCGCTGTATTCCAGTAGAGTTTTATTTCAATTTCGGTAGTTTTATTTCAATTCCGGTAGAGTTTTATTTCAATTCCGGTAGAGTTTTATTTTAATTCCGGCAGCGTTTTATTTTGATTCTGGTAGAGCTTTTTTACTCTTTGGTAGAGATTTTGTTAGAGTTCTAACACGATAGATTTGTTATCTGGTAGAATTGTGAGTGGTAGCGATGTAAACGTGCCTTTCCTCTGAAACTCTTAATATTTCGGACAAAAGCAAATTAGGTTTTGGTGTGTCCATCGATACATCAAATTTTGCCTTCGATTATTTAATTTCCTTTGAGCCAAAATATTAACATACTCGGAAAAAATAAAGTAAAATAAGGAAGGCGACTTGTTACCGACCGAGGGCGGGCTGACGGATGGGAGGGTGTTTCACATGGCTTTGATGAAGCGGTGTAGCAGGCGTGAGTTTTCAGTCGTGCAGTACCATCGATTGCGTGTCTGACGTCGAGTACTTCACTTGCAAGGGCAAAACAGTAAACTGTAATCTGTCGATAAGGAAATTTCCTTTCCTCGCAACAGAGGAAATTACCCTTCCGCACGTGTACTGAACGCTACGGCGTTGAACCACGATGTGTTGAACCCCGGCGGAAGAAAATTGCATTGGGACAAATTTTCGGCGAGCAAACGATGACCACGTAGGATATCAGGATATTTTGCTTCCATAGAGGACGCTTTGATTTCTGTACAAAATAATACCGTGCGAACTAGCGAAAAGCGGTTTTGCAACGAAGGTTTTGAAGTTGACCACACGACCCGGAAGCGAGTACCCCAGTAGCACGAGCCGAAGGCGAGTGCTATGTGTGGAACTAGATCAAGACTAATTTTGCCTAATTGCCTTTTATAACAACTGCACAAACCGCCCACTTTTTATGTCTGTAGTGTGGCGAAAGCGTGCACAAAAATCACTAGAGTGTTGAATAAGCGTGCGAAGAAATAGCTAGTATAATCTGCGCATGCAGTAGTTTTGGCGCACACCTTACTAAAAACAAGACCAGCATCGCCACCCGTTACAGGCACAAAAAATTGGACTTTTTGTGCATGTGTTACAAAATTAGTACATTTTGATACGAGTTCAGAAAACGTTTATCGCACGAGTATCGAACAAAATTTTCACGAGGTGTGAAAATTGCGGTTTTCGCACGGGAAGCGTGCGCAAAAACCGCCATTTTTCCACCGAGTGACATAATAGTAATTTACGATACTTGTACGATAAAACTTTTTCAGCACGAGCCAAAGGCGAGTGTTGCAATCACATGAGTTTAGAAAAAGTTTATCGCGCGGGTATCGTACAAAAATTTATTTCACAACGTGTAAAAATGAGGGTTTTGCGCACAGCGAAGCGTGCTTAAAACAGCAATTTTCGCACCTAGTGTAATAATAGTAACGTACGATACCTGTGGTATATAGTATATTATGCTACGAGGGAGGAAAGTGCGTCGTTTCATCGAGTGCGAAGTTTGATGCCCGAGCGAAGCGAGGGCAGAGATTCACACGAGGTGAAGAAGCACTTCCTCCCTTGTGGTATACGATATTTTTTTACCGACTTCGTTAAAATAACCACATTTCTTGCGTCGCTAAATTACTCCCTAGGGAATAATGGAATTGTACTGCGCACGCGCACATATTAATAATGATCATCGGTCAATGATAGGCTATTTTCCGCCCGTATTGCACGCAAGGAATGTGCTTATTTTAGCGCAGTCGAGGAAAATAATATATTATACCACAAGGAATGTGGTTATTTTAGCGCAGTCAGGAAAAAATGTATTTTTGTAACTCATGTATGAAAAGTGGTACTTTTCGTGCCTACTGAGAGTTGCGAAAGTGGCACTTTACAGCCAAGTGTGCTATAAATACCCTGCGCATGCGCACATTGGTCCGATTTTACTTTTCGCACACTTAAGCGTGCAAAATGTACGGCGCACGCCGTACGCAGTGCGTTTTACTGTACAGCGCTACAATCAACAGGCCCGGAGTAGCTCTTCTCCTGTATTCATTACAAAATAGTAATTTACGATACTAATGCAATAAAACTTTTTCGGACGAGTGCGAATTTTCATGGACACGAGTTCAGAAAAAGTTTTTCGCACGAGTATCGTACGAAATTTTACTTCGCAAGGTGTGAAAATGGGGGTTTTGCGTACGCGAAGCATACACAAAACTGCCATTTTCGCACCGAGTGCAATAAAATAATACGCGACAGAAGTGCGGTGTAGTGAATATGATACGAATCTTGTAAAGTGGATTGCACTTCAATCACTCGTCTCCGGCTCGTGCTTCTGTGGTACAGCTCGCTCGTGCGATCACTTTACAACCTGCGTACAACGTTCGCTTTACCGCATTTGTATCACAAGTACTATTTCGTTAATAAAAATAAAAAAATAGCTGAACGGTTCAGATATTAATATCAAATTTCTCATTTAATCGGCAAAGGATTGAAATGTTGGTATGATTGAAAGGTAATTGATTTATTAATAAATAAAAACAACTTTTCAAAGAAGCTTTGCAAACAGAATCAGATCAGAGAGCAATGTGTGAATTTAAATTTTCACCTTGTTCTTTTAGACTGAAAAAAATACCGTATCGAGCATAGTATAAAAGAAAATTCTCAATTTTTATTTTCCCCCACCGAAAAAAAGGTTTGGTAATATCAACCTCACAGCTGCGGTCACAGAAAATTGGTTTGGATCAAACCAGGCGCATTTGAATAGACTACACCGTTGTTGAAACAATGAAACTGGTGTGGTTGTGTCCATTGCGTGCAGCAGTGAAAGTGACTACAACGTTGGTTCGAAGTGAACCAAAACTGCATTAAATCAACACCTTTTTTCGATTCAATCGTATACACTGTGAACATACAGAAGGTAACTTATTTTGACTTGAACGTATTTTTTGTTGATTTGGAAAAAAGTGATTCGATCTGCTTGTATATATCAATCCGGGAAGACGTCAATTCAACCATTCACAATTAATATGCCCACGATAAACAACTTTCATGTTGTTTCGGTATTTCAATGTCAAATTATCGCAATTGAGTCTAAATTAATGACGGAGAACAACTTGTGTATCCGATTCAAGACTGCAGATATCAATAAGCGATTGTAGCATAGTAGTAAGGTGCTAGGTCAGAATTCGTTAGTTTCGGGGTTCGAGCTCCGCTAGGATATATAAAAATTTTATTTATAAAAATTGTGTTACAGTGATAAGCAGCGATTATACTGATAACAATTGAACATAGGGTAAATCAGGGTGAGATGGCTAGGCGGGTGAGATGACCACCCATAATATCTTTTAAGGTAACAAACGAATGGTGTCACCGCTTGCACAGTTTTTAGTATATGTGGATACAATGTGATCGCACAAAAAATTTTAAGATTGTACGTGCAAGGGTCAGTACGAGCGGTGAATCCCTATTTCGAGGTAGCCAAAAATTTCTCGAGCTATATTTTTAGCACTCTGGAAATATACTAAATTATAATTTTGCTAGTAAATCAATATTGCACACTGTAGTTGGATCTATCAAGAAAAGATTGGTGCGAAGTAAACCTATTTAAAAAAATGTCTTCCCTGAATTTAAGCAGTGGATATTTTGCCCGAAAAATGGGTGATATGGCCACCCATGTTCCGAGGGATATGGCCACGTCAATGGTCGTGGGCCACCACCTGCAATAGCGGGGGTTGGCCATCTCACCCGGATATTGCGGGCGAGATGGCCACATCAATGGTGGTGGGCCATCGCCTGCAACAGCGAGCGAGACGGCCACGTCACTGGTGGTGGGTCATCACCTGCAACAGCGGGCGATGGCATTATCGCTTGGATATTGCGGGTGAGCTATCCACGTGAACGGTGGTGGGCCTCCGCCTGCAACATCAGGCGTTGTACATATCACCCGGATATTGCGGGTGAGATGGCCACGTCAATGGTGGTGGGCCACGTGGCCATCTCACCCGCACTTTCCGGGTGATATGGCCAGTAAAACTGTTTTCTTTTTAGTTTAGCATCTGAAACATTCAGCAGAAGTGTTTATTGTCTTTCTGTAGGTTATATAGACAACATGAAATATAGTAAAAAAATGTTTTGTACGATTTCGTTCCTTCTCTAGGCTTAATTGACTACCAGTATTACTGTGGCCATGTCACCCGTACTGTCCGGGTCAGATGGCCGATCGCAAATATTTATTTACAGAGCTGCAATTAAATAACGCATCGAAAATATCAAAAGTTCTGAGTTAATTACTTTAGTTTAATGTTTCTAGAGTCGGTTACAATAAAAATGTAAAAGTTTTTTAAACGTTAAACCTCTAATTTTCGTTGTTCAAAAAACCATGGCCATATCACCCCGATTTACCCTATAAAAGATTATGTATAAAATTAATTAGTAACAAATAACGTAAATGACAGTACCAGGACCAAACTCCAGATTGAGTTGAACCAAACTGTTTTGTCCATTGATAATAATTGCCTATTCTGTTCGGTCAACCATATTCTTAGTTGGGACAATGAAATGATTTTTTTTTTTTTATGCTGATGTAACTTTTTAGTCAACTTAACTAAATATTTCCTTCGCCACCCGCAACCGCCGGATTTGGTTGACACAAACAAATTTTTTTTTGATCTTACCAAACCTTTTTTTCGATGGCTCTTCTCTCCCCGACTTCGCCGATCGACGAAGCGACGCACGATAATCTCGCGTTCGCAGCAGCGAATAAAGGACAATGGTTGCCCGCTCGGGATTAAGGTTAACCCATGTGTTTCATCACATCGCTCTAATTGTAGCGACCGGACACTCGTGATCGTCCCCCGTTTCAAGATTAATGTAGCGGTTCGACACAGATAGCCGCTGATTTAACGTGGTTTCATCCCGGCCTAATGACTGGCCGGGCCGCCGCCGTTGTCGACGGGAATACTCGAATGCGCTAACGTTTCGACGCTGCCGAAGCCCCGACCTATCCCACTGCCGATAGCAGAATGCGCTAAGCACCTCCGGGCCGCGCACAAATTACGCCTCTGAATATACAACGAATTATGAACGCGCCAACTCCTTCCACCTCTTCCACTGCCCTCTGCTCTCGTGGCTATAAGATTCATATTAAAACCACTTTATCTTCTTTACATTGCAATCGCGTTGGAGGAACTGAAAAAAAAAAAACAAGCAAATTACCAAACAAATCCAACTCGACCCCTTCCTCGGGTACACAAACTGTTTTTTTTTTTTTCATCAACGTTTCTCTTTTTTTTTCTCTCCATTGCTCTCGTTTTTTTTTTTTCGTCCTCCCCTCTGGCCATCAGCTTTCGGTCCGGCGTTGGGAGCAGCGAGATCCTATTTGAATAATCAACCGGACGGGAGCTTCGTCTTTTTCTTTTCGTCGGCCATTCTCTCGCATCCCCTTTGTCTTCTTAACTAATTATATTCTCACCTTTTGTCGAGCCTCTCGCGCTGTGACGCTTTGAGACTTTGAGCGTAGAGACCGCGTCGTTTGTTTCGTCATTAAAGCTTAAGAATTACCAAACGGATTTGTGTCGTTAACTTTCTTTCTTCTTTATTAGCGTTCTCAGGCCCCTTCGCCACTTCGCGATTCGGTGCACAGTGAAAAAAATGTACTATCTACGATAACTCGTTGTCCACAAACGTCCACAATTTTTTTATTTGTTGATTATCTAGCTTTACAAACAAAAGTACAGACTAAATTTGTTAACAACTCGGGAAATGATAGGACAGCTTTGAATATTAAAGTAAATGACAAACGAGTTTGTCGTTTATTTAACAGAATTATTTGCACGAAATTTCGCATTTCGATTTTACGAAATTATTTTTTACTCTGTATGATTGCTGACGCGTTGGTTGTTCCTTCGGGAATGAAATATTGAAGTGCAACTCGTAATTACGTTACGATTCATCGCAAACTGTGTCGGTCGAGTTTGGGCGAACCAGGGCAGGAAGTGCGAGACGAGATGCGAGCAAAAGGGCGAAGGGTTTGCATCTTCCGCGGCATGTTTTTTTATGTCCATATAATCCCGGAAGAGGTTCACGAGCAATTTCCGACCATCGCTCGGGTTTATGGATCGTGCAAACTCAATTATCATAAAACTTCACTTTCGAAATGAACTTTGTCGGAGATTTCATTTTTTTTTTAGCTCCTCAAGCAAAGCGTCCGGTCGTCTTGAAATCTGAATTCATCACGAAGCTTGGTTCTCGTTTTGTAATGTAATAACGTTAAGAATGAACTATCACAAGTTATTTTTTTATTTATTTTTTTTTGCAATTTGTAGTTAGTTTTCGGTCAATACCCAATTGGCTGTCCTTATCTTACTCGAACGGCCAGACCGAGACTGGGGTTTGTCGAAACTTAGGTCCAAAAATAGATGAATATTCGATGTGTAGTCAAGAAAAAAGCGTGAAAAATGATTTGCATAATTACTTCCTCATGTTTTACGCATGTTTTGCGCATAACTTCCTCTCTGATAAATTTCGTTCTTTGATTTTGGCTTCCTCATAGTTATAATTAACATACAATTTTCAACTCTTTTTAATTGTATTTTTGAGTTCAGTATAAAAAACCTTGTGCAAACTACTTTGCACCTTGTTTCGTAAGATCAAAAAATGTCTACATCTCATAAAAATTAAAATCGTCAAAATCTACACCGGAGTTTGTTATAGGAAATCGCATACCAAAATTTTCGGATTTCGCGGGTTTAAAGCAATTTTTAATGTATTCGTCGCCGCTGATTACATAAATATAACTCATTTTACTCTTCGTGTGATATTTCATTAAAAAACTCGTGATAGACGTAGGAAACAAATTTTTCAAAAAATTCTACATTTTCAAAATCTCATAAAATTTAAACGGTTGGATCAATTTTTGCCAAATTTAATACGAAACATTGTACAGTGCTGATCCATTCCCGTGCCAAATTTAAGGTCGATACCTCCATCTTAACGCGAATTACATCATTATTAGTAATTTTTCAAAAAAAAAATCAAAATTTCATAAAATCTGATTCCTTCGGTGGATTTCGACTAAATTCAATACCAAAGATCTTTATTCATAGTATTTATATTTATTCGGATGTGTCAAAAAAAAAATTCATTTTCAAAAAATTTTCCTCCCATCTTCTTAAACTACAGATTTCAATCTCAAATTGAACCTTGCAAAAGGCGGTGCCTAGAAAAAAATCCTAGGAGGTGTCGCATTCGACGTTTGTACCCAAAAATGCGGCACCTCTCAAACTTAATTGTCAATGACTGCCTTTCGCTGGATTTTTTCATCGATGAAAAAATGTAGTTCTACGGGGTGGGAGGTTAACTTTTTGTCTTTTTTTTTTTAATAAACACAAAAGATTTCGATTTTTAAATTCGTACACAGAAAACTATAAATGTCCAGTAGGGTGAATTTGTTGAAAAAAATTCTTCCCACCCTCCAAAAGTATATATTTTCATCTAAAAAAACACCTCCCGAAAGGTGGTCGTTGACAATTACGTTTAAAAGGTGCCGCATTTTTTGGGTACAAACGTCGAATGCGGCACCACTTAGGATTTTTTGCTAGGAACCGCTTTTCGCGAGGTTCAATTTTTAATCGAATTCTATACTTTAAAATGGTGGGACCCACATTAAAAAAAAAAATGTCCTTTTTGAGACACACCCTAATATTTATATGCATTTTTAGAACGACAGCTCAAAATTTACGGAAGCTAGAGCTACGACAGACTTTTTTCAAAAATTTCAAAATCGCGTAGAATCCCGAATTGTGCCTCAATTTTCATGAAAATTATCCGCCTCTTGAATTTTTGTATTCGCGTTCCCCATCGCGTCGGTCACTCTTTACCACTCTGTAATATTGTTTTATGCTGTTTGCAGATTAACAACTTTTCAGACGGTCGATATTTTTATTTATTATTTTTGTTTGCAAAATCTTAATCTTGCTTTTTATTTGTATACGGCGCATCAGCGGAACCCAAAGAAAAGCTGGCCGTCGATTTGCCAGTGTAAAATGTGTGCTCGGAGGATTTTCAGCCTGGAAGCTGTGTTGACGACTTCGAGCCATCGGTGACTCCTTAGGATTTCCAACAGCCGGTAAATATACCAGCCGAACGCGTTGTGTACTATCTCAATGCGGAGGATGGTGGGAACACAGGGTTGAGTTTCCTCGAGCCATTACTTCTCATACCTTATCGCTGCGGTGGTTTTCCTTCAACGTCCCTCCCCCCCATCAAAGCCTCCTCCACGGAACAAACCCACACCCGACATCGGAACCCGCCTATCCTGTACCTCCAACGCCACCACAAGAATGGCAAGAGAGGAGGGGGAGGTAGAGTTCTCACTCTCCGCCGGTGCAAATTTTCCTCTACTCGAACTTGTTCACATTCCACACACAACGCGCGTTCGTAAACTTCGAATACCGTAAAAGTAGAGACGTTAAGGGAATTCGGCTATATATATATATATATATATATATATATATATATATATATATATATGTGTGTATAAAAAAAAAACTTTTTTCTGGAAAGAATGATGATGCTCAAATTCGTAAGGGCTGTTCGGTAACATTCAGTCATTTCAACGAGGAGCATCGTAGTTGTTGATTTGATCGGTAAAACAGAAAAAAATGTCTGGATGTGTGTGTGTTTTAGACCCAAAAAATTGAAACTCTTATAACTTAAGAACGGCTTGAGCTATCAAGCTGAAATTTTTAAGATAGGTAAACGGGTGAATCCCCAATGTTTGGTTACATTTTTAGCAAAATGCTTTCACTCATAAAAATTTTACGCCGTTTTTAAATTTGCTTAAAAACTCTGTATGCTGGCTAGCTTTTACAATTTTCGCGCTATCGGGACAAAAAGTTATACACAAAGAGACTATTATTGACCGACGATCCGTATTTAATTTGGCGGGGATCGATCGAACCGTTAAAATTTTATGAGATTTTGAATTTTTTGGGATTTATACGAAAAATGAGTATTTTCGTTCTGTTGCGAGTTTTCGTATCAAATATTGAGTTGAGAGTAAAATAAGTTGCAAATTAGTGATCAGTGGGAAAAATAAGTTATATATACAGTAGAACCTCGATTATCCGAACCTTCGATTATCCGAACCTTCGATAATCCGAACTGCAATTTATTTTATCCGAACTTCTATTATCCGAACTGTATTTTATTTTATCCGAACTTTTATTATCCGAACAGGAATTCATTTTATCCGAACCTTTATTATTCGAACCATGCCGCAAAATTTCTTTGTTACATATCGTTGAGCGTTACTTTGTTGCAGGCTTGTGCAAATTTGTATCATGCGCTTGTACAACAAAAAATTGACCACTTTATCAAGAATAATGCTTAAAGTGAGCGTTTAATAATATGCCCCAAAGTATATATATATAATGTTTGTTTGCGAATTTATACTTTAAGAAAAACTCATATTCATTACGTATGTGATTATTATAATATTTTTTATTCATAACTCGATTATCCGAATAATCGTTTATCCGAACTGGTCTCGACCCCAATTGGTTCGGATAATCGAGGTTCTACTGTATAGTCCATGAGCGATAATTGAAGAAAAAGGTTTTTCAGGAATTTTTATAACCAATATCGCATAAATAAGTGATTTTGCGTATTTTCAAACAACAATTTCGCGAAACTTTCTCTATGAGGTAGCTAAGAATATTGAAAATGCTTACACTCACAGAAGAAGCTTTGCGGATAAAGGAACATTATGAGAAAGCCATATGAAAGCTTCAATTTTCAGCTTTTATATTTTGGGTATAATATTTGAATTCCTATCAATGATAATAACACAAAATTATAAATATAACAGAAAGCGAAGTTGCCGGCACTTCTAAACCTTTTCCGGTCACAGTAAAAATATCTCGAGAAAAATATGTATTTTGAAGACCATAGAGGCTCAAATAATTGTTCAACAAACGAAGGAATCTCTATTTTGTTTTAACTTCTAATTCCGTTTTAGCCGTTATTACTTTAACCGTTTCTCTTCCATACCCTTCCGCCGAGAATGAGGAAACAGTTGAAAGAAAAATGGCCTTGATGAAATTAAAGCGTGCTTGGTAGCCTCGTTTTCTCTCTGTCGCTCTCGGGATTACAGCGTTAACCCGAGCTTCCTTATCCTCGGCACTTTGAGCGTGCTCCGAAGAAATTGCATCAACGTTATTTTAGTAGTTGGATACACGACGAGACATCGCCGTGGTAGTTTTAACCCCCTGCCTGAACACAACAACGAATGCAATACATGTCAGTTGAGACGATGCGAAACCTTTTTTCGGGTCTCCCGATCCGGGCTCAGTCGGTAACAAAAACTGCAATCCATTTTTTTTTTTCAAGGGTGTGTTAAGGGGTTGCTGGACCTTCCTGTTTTACCGGCCGAAATAGGTGCTTTCGTAGTTTTCACTATACGTCGTTACTATGCGACGGGTATGCTTCAAATTTTACAGGACTCTATTGAAAACATAAACCATTCGGCGTGCACTCGAATTTCGGTCGAAATCTTCCGAAAAATAAAGAAAATCGATTATTAAAAACTGTCGCGGAAACCAACATGGCCGCTGAAATGTTTACAGCATCCGTTCTGTTGGATATAAAAAAATGATAGATTATACATACGTCAAAAAAGAGTGCACGCCGATTCTGTGAAGTTCTCCGAATATTCTAAAACCATCGGAAAGTTGCTCACTCAAAAGATAATCACGTGAAGTGTAGACTGCGATTACTTAGCCTATCGACTTGCGACGGGTGATTAGAGCCGATGAACACGGCCGAATGAAGTGTAGGGCACGATGCAGAGCCACCTGGGCCTCAATCGTGACACTACGTTCACGGACTTTCGTAAACTATAATATTCGATTTTCTTAATTCCTTGTAAGTTTTCAATCAAAATTGAACTGCACTCCGAAGCGTTTATGTCAATATCATAATCCTGTATGATTTTAAGCATATGTGTAGTATATTAACGCTAAAATAAAGTATATTAATGCTAAGTCGGAACAGAAAAATTGATTAGGTCCATTGGTAAAACAGGTAAAGCAGGTTAAAAAAGTAAAAAAAAAAACCAGCTCCAGCATCCCTTTAAGCCTTTTCGAGGAAGACCTAATTATTCATGGTGGCCGCGGTCAGGGAAAACGGGGAAAAGTCAGGGAAAAAGAAATCTTGGTCAGGGAATCAGGGAAAAGTCGGGGAATTTCAAAATTTGTGAGGGGAAAAGTAAATTGTCGCCGAACCTTTTATAAATAAATTAAGGAGTAAATAAAAATGAGCCTAACAAAAATTGAGAACATTTAGAAAAAAAAAAAATCGAATTAAACATTAATTGAATAAATTAATTGAATAAGGCATTTTCATTTGCATCATTAATTTTTTTTTTTCATACAAGTCGTTAGAAATTTGGTCAGGAAAAATTTTTCATTGGTCAGTGAAAAGTCAGGGAAAAGTCAGGGAATTTTTTTCCGGGGAAAAAATGGCCACCATGATTATTAGATTCTGCAAAAGTGTTGGACGAAGAAAATTATTTCTTTTTAGTCCAAAATGTTGAAAACCCTTTAAAAAAAATGGTTTATAGTTCTTGTTACCTATCGCGGTATTTCACGTACTCTTAAGGTAGCTCCAGCGAGTGGTGTTCATTTCACCTAAATTCGAAAAATTCGGGCAAGAATTGGAAACACTTCCCGATGTTATAAAAATCTGAAAAAATGCATACTTGTTGTAGGCACTGAAAAGACTAATTTTGCATAATAATAATTTCAAAATGTTATGAAAAATTGTTGAAAAAAAAATTGTTCCTCGAAATATGCGGTAACTAAACTTTTTTTTTTTTAATGAAAATGATTCGTTCATTTTTCGGAACACGTATGAATTTTTTCAGATTTTTATCATCATTTTGATTTTTCTTGTTTTTTATACGGAAAAATGTGCAAAAATCAAAATAAAGATAAAAATCTGAAAAAATTCATACGTATTCCGAAAAATGAACGAATCATCTTCATTGAAACAAAAAGTTGAGTTACCGCATATTTTGATCGACAATTTTTTTTTTTTCAACAATTTATTAATACCATTTTGAAATTATTATTGTGCAAAATTAGTATTTTCAGTGCCTATAATAAGTATGCATTTTTTCTGATTTTTACAACATCGGAAAGTGTTTGCAATTCTTGCCCGAATTTATCGAATTTAGGCGAAACGAACACCACTCGCTGGATCTACCTTAGTACTGTGGTTTTAAGCTCGCCGTTTCGTGACCGAAAGTAATACGAATGCAGAAAGTTATTAAAAAAAAAAAAAAAAAAGTAACGAGATTGGATTATCATAGTTACATTGGTAAATCATGTAATTTTAGTATTCATGAAGCTGAGCGAGTGAAATATTAATTTTACGTCGTCGGGAGTTTAATTGGAAATCCTACATTTGGCAATTTATTTTTTTCCCCGCCACAGTTATTATTAACGCGGTACGTATTAAAGTATTCAGTGTACGAAGTTTTCACCATTACCCGTGTGAAATGAAATATGCCCTTTACAAATATATTCTTCATTAAATTTCTCATCTATATCCGAGACTCACCGAGTTGCAGCCGGTGAAAAAGTTGAAAATTCTCATATCTCGAACAAATGTTCGCGGTTTTATCGGCGCACCGCAGAAAGCCGGCTCGCACCCTTTGCCCATCCGCCCTTTTCTCGCTCGTTGGACGAGAGGCCGTAGCTCTCAGCGTAGTGCTTCATACACTGCCTCCAGCCGGGTCGCGTAAGCATAACCCACCGAACGAAATCAACTTTAATAAATCTTGCGAGTCTAGCATTACATACGACGTTGAGATATGAAATTGTAAGGGATCCGTAGTGGAAAAGAGCCTCGAGCCACGGTCAGAGATTCTCTCACTGCTTCTTGTGACGTCCAACGCACGCGGCTACACAGTAAAAATCGTTTGTGCATTTGGCAAACGATATTTCTTTCAAACCATTTCTTTTTTCAATGTTTTTTGGCAAACAATCTTATCCATAATCGTCCGAAATTCGACAATTATTTTTTCTACATGAAACTTTTTACGGGGAATTTTTATAGCCAATATTGGGAAAATTTTAGTTTTTTGGGTATTTTGAAAAACCGCTATTTTTGCTTCCCGATGGAGCACCGGAAAACTCGAAGTCCCCATCGCGTCCGACGGGACAAAATACATAACATAAAAAATACATAACACAATATATAAAAAATACATAACACAATATTATATATCTCTCTATAGTATAAAGAGATTTCGCCGCCGCCGCAGCCGTCGCCGTCGTGTCAAGAAACGAGAGGGGGTCAATAATGGGGTCAGAGGGGGAGGCGGGGTCTATAATAGAATCAGAGGAGGTAAGTAATGGGGTTATGGGGGTCAATAATAGTGTCAGAGGAGGTAAATAATAGGGTTGTAGGGGTCAATAATAAGGCCGGAGGGGGTCCATAATAGGGTTATGGGGGGTCAATAATAGGATCAGAGGAGGTAAATAATTGAGTTATGGGGATCAAATAATAGGGTCAGAGGAGGTAAATAATAGGGTTGTGGGGGTCAATAATAGGATTAGAGAAGGTAGGTAATAGGGTTATAGGGGTCAATAATAGGATTAGAGAAGGTAAATAATAGGGTTATAGGGGTCAATAATAAGGTCCGAGGAAGTCAATAATAGGGTCAGAGGAGGCAAATATTAGGGTTATGGGGGTCAATAATAGGATCAGAGGAGGTAAATAATTGGGTTATGGGGATCAAATAATAAGGTCGGAGGAGGTAAATAATAGGGTTATGGGGGTCAATAATAGGATTAGAGAAGGTAAATAATAGGGTTATAGGGGTCAATAATAAGGTCCGAGGAGGTCAATAATAGGGTCAGAGGAGGCAAATATTAGGGTTATGGGGATCAATAATAGGATCAGAGGAGGTAAATAATTGGGTTATGGGGGTCAATAATAGGGTCAGAGGAGGTAAATAATAGGGTTATAGGGGTCAATAATAAGATCCGAGGAGGTAAATAATAAGGTTATGGGGGTCAATAATAGGGTCAGAGGAGGTGAATCTTAGGGTTTTGGAGGTCAATAATAGGATCAGAGGAGGTAAATAATAGAGTTATGAGGGCCAATAATAGAATTGGAGGAGATAAATAATAGGGTCAGGGGGGGTCAATAATAGCGTTAGCTGGGTCAATAATAGTGACATGAAGTTGCTTAAAAATGGAACCGTAATAGTGGGGCTTAGAATTGTAAGGGCAAACGTTTTTTAAAGGATTGAGAATAATAAGGGGCTTGAGTCCATAAAGGGTTGCGAGCGCACGAAGCGCGCGAGCCCCAAGCCCTCTAGTATATTTTTTTAATTATTTTATTAATATGGGACGGAGTTTCCAAAACGTTTCTCTAGTTCGTCACGGGCCGATCAAAACGTGTGAAAGCACAAGAAAGTGCTGATCGGTACTTCTCACAATTGTTCACAAAACAGATGCAACGAGAAGATGGAAATTAAATTTGCGCACAGCTTCTTCGCTTTTTATTATCTTCATCAATTCGATTTGCAACGAAATTCTATCGATGTCTCTCGTGTCTCCAATGCTTCGCAAAGCAATCGTTAAATATTCTATACGATTTGCAAAGTTCGATATTTTCATGGAAATAATAAAAATTCAGATATACACGAAGCCGGCGATTTGTGGATGGAGTCCCGCGTTGTACAGGCGTTCGTACCGGAAATCGAATGGAATAAAATTTGCGAATGGCTTGGCGCTCGCCGGAGCGAGCGGAACGGTGGAGAAACGAATAAATTTAAGAAGAAAAAAAAAAGGGAAAACAAAATGGAACAAAGCGAAAGAGGCTTAGAAGATGAGAGACCGATAAAACAGAACGGCGGTACGGTCAGAAGTCGAATAGATGGAAAGAAATAGGTTGGACTAATGTATATCTGGTGGAAGGTAAAATGTGAAGGGCTTCGAGCATCGAAACGGATTCCCTCTCTCTTTTCCTCTCTCTCTCTCTCTCTCTCTCTCCCTCTCTCTCTCTCGTGCCAGTCGGATTTTGAACCCCTTGACCAGCTGGAGAGTTCGAGGCGTGTCCGGATTAACTCAAGTCCCGAACTTCTCTCTTCCACGTCGTTCCATGCTGTTCAGCGTAAGCACTCCTTCTGCTTCTGTTCTACCGGTACGCCAAATCCTCTCAAAAAATTCAATTGGGCTATGAAAAAAAAAATCTTGCGTAAAAAAGAAATGTTTAAAACTCCAATGTCCTCCAAAGTTCGATTCGATAGTTGTTATTTCAAATAGTTATGGAGTCAATAATTGGAAAACAAAACTCTTATCTTGTCTTCCTGTTAAGGTAGCTCTGTCGCTTCGGGTTCATTTCCCACAAGTTCGAGGAAAGTAAGAGAAAATTGCAAATACTTCTCGATGATATGAAAATCTGAAAAAATGCATGCATACTAAAGGTACTGAAAAGATTAATTCTAAATGATTCGTTCATTTTTCTGAATACGTATGAATTTTTCCAGATTTTTCAATTAGCTTTGTTTTTTTTTTTTTTTTTCAATGGAAAAAATGTGTGAAAAAAGACAAAAATCAAAACTAACTGAAAAACCCGAAAAAATTGATATGTATTCAGAAAAATGAACGATTCATTTTTATTTTTTAAAAAGTTGGTTTGCCGGGTAATTTGTTAAACAATTAATTTTTTTATTAATGTGTTAATAACATTTTGGAATTATTGTTATGCGAAATTAATATTTTCAGTACCTTTAATGCATGAATTATTCAGATTTATTATGCGAAATGAGCGCAATACGGGAATACTTCTGGTAGGTGATTTTTATACTTTTCGATCTACCAATCGCAGGTATCATGAAATAGCGAAAGACGTTTTTTTGTTGTTGGAATTGTAAATGATTTTCGTCCCACACGGTCATAACATTTGGCTCGCTTAGCATACGAGTCTACCCGACGGCTTTTAGAATTTAAAAGATATCACCAGTGAAAAAAGCGTTTGGCGAATAAACAACTAAGTTGACATAAAAAAAAAAAAGTTTTATCGACCTTATATTACATAATGCAAAATTCGAACAGTCGAACGTGCAATGTTCGACTTTTCGTCGATCCTATGTTTAAGGTAGTTCTTGCGAATAGTGTTCACTTCGCATAAGTTTCGGAGAAATGACAGGGATTTGCAAACACTTCTGGATGATATGAAAATCTGAAAAAAATCAAGCATATTAAAGATGCTGAAAAGATTAATTTTACATAATAATAATTCCAAAATGTTATTAAGAAATTGATGAAAAATTTATTTGTTCAACAAATTTGCCGGAAAGCTAACTCTTTTTTAAAATGAAAATGCTTTGTTCATTTTTCTGAATACGTATGAATTTTTTCAGATTTTTAAATTCACCTTGAATTTTTGTGACTTTTTACACATTTTTCCTATATAAAAAAATGTAGATCCAATGCGAATTTGAAATTTTGAAAAAATTCATACGCATTCAGAAAAATGAACGAATCATTTTATAAAAAAAAAAAAGTTACGTTCCCGGAATATTTGTTGAACAATTTTATTTGTCATGAATTGGTTAATAACATTTTGGAATTATTATTATGTAAAATGAATATTTTCATCATCTTTAATATGCTTGATTTTTTTCAGATTTTTATGCCATTACCAAGTGCCTGCAATTCGCTCTGACATCTCTGAAATTCATGCGAAGTGAACACCTCACTATTTGCAAGGACTACCTTAAAACTCGTTGCATTTTTCTCCAATCCAATATTTCTTTTCGATGCAAGCGCATCATTTTATGTCACTTTGACTTCGAATTTTCATTTGCCACTTTATAAGGACCTTTGTAAGATTTCTCTTTCTGTCCGAGTCTTTCTAATTCGAGATTCAAGCCGATCCAAACTTTGATGTTCTAAAAATGTCTCTTCCAATTACCCTCCAATATCACTAATTTTCTGATACATCTAATTCGGTCGATATTTCATTGAGTTTTCCAGGATTTTGACAATTCTCGCGGATTTGCGCGGAGAGCTTTCGCATAGACGGAAACGAAAGCGAAGCTCGAGCTCTTTCTTGCCGAGTCGAATAGATAGGATAGGGTCGAACTGGAAGGAATCAGAGGTGAGGGGGTGTCTCGAGTCTATAAATAACTTAAGCCCCGGCCATACATCGTATTCGTGAAACGTTACTTCCGCCACACGGGGGGTAACACACACACACACACACACAGTCGGGGTAGTTGCTCCGCGTACGCTATCGGCCGGTAGCCGGGCACTGGCCTGTCCCCGTCCGTGGCTCCTTCGGCTCCCGCTGCAGCCGATTCACCCCGTCCGGAGTTACCCTCGAGCAGCGACAGGGTGGCGGACCACCCTTAAGCTCGCAGCGCAGACCGGCGAGGGCAGGGCCGAACAGAGAGGGCCGCGGTAGACCCTCGAGAGCATCGTTCACGTAACCCTGAAAAAGCACCCGGTGGCTCGTGTCGGTGGTCAGGGATCTGGAACTCGTACGTTATCCCGGTGGCATCCACAGTGGTAACCTCGGTCTTGGTGTTTGTAAATTTGTGGAATACAGAACTTATCTGCGCGGTAAAACTACAAAAATTGTACGTTGGTAGAAAAAAAAAAAAGCTGAAAATTGAAATTTTCATATCGCTTCCTCATAAAAGTTGAAAGTTGAAATTTTTATATCACTTTCTCATAATGGTCCTTTATTCGGAAAGTTCCTTCTATGAGAAAGCTTTTACTATATTTTTTGGCTTCCTCGTAGAGGAAGCTTTCCGAATAAAGGACCATTATGAGAGAGTGATATAAAAATTTCAACTTTCAACTTTTATGAGGAAGCGATATGAAAATTTCAATTTTCAGCTTTTATGAGGAAGCTTTATGAAAATGTCAATTTTCAACTTTTTCCAATATCAACGTCGTATTTAACTTTTAGGGAAAACTGCTGTCTGATTCAGGTTTAGCCCGAAAAAATACACCAACCTTACGCTTTTGTTCAAAACAGATGTAGACTCTGTGCTCAGCGCAAAAAATACATAGAATTATGTGTTCCAAATTTTGTTTCGATCTTTCAATTTTTACTCGAGAAGTTCAAATGACACCGCTGTATCTCATTATTTAAACGCCGTCATACCATCATCTTGTGTAACATGATAGGTACCTAGGTTTGTCGACGATGCCATCAGGAAACAAAAAAATCACTGGTTGAAAATACGCAAAATGACTCATTTTTGCAATGTTGGCAATAAAAATGACAGATACATTTTTTTTCGTTAGTCGTCCCTCCGGGACTGTATTCCATGTATTTTTTCACGCTGATCACGAATCTGACACTTATTTTAGTCATAAATGAATATTTAATGTGGAAAATTGACTTAAAATAAAGTACTCATTTTTCATAAAATCCAAAAAATTCAAAATGACATAAAATTCAAACGGTTCGATCGATTCTCTTGAAATTTTAATGGGATCATCGGGTGACTATATTCCATCTGTGTACGCGTTTTTAGCCCGATAGTTAAAAAATTGCGAGCGCTAGAGCGCGAACCGACATTTTTGAACAAATTAAAAATGGCGTTCATAAAAAACAACTGAACATTTTTTGATGAAATTTTCCAAAAACATTGTCTATTAACCACACATTCAGTGTGCAAAATTTCAGCCTGATCGGTCAAGGCATTTCCGAGATATAGCGATTTGAATTGACGCACACACACACACATACACATACATCCGGACATTTTTTCTAATGTGATTTTTCGATGTTTTGGAACATTCTGAACATGTTTTCACTAAAATCTCGTTTTTTTTTTTTTTTTTTTTTTTTTACCAAAACAAAGCTTCCTCTATGAGGAAGCAAAAATACGACGAATCTACAAAGAAAAAAGAAGACTGTAAATTTTTGTAGAAATATATTGTTCTCCTTAATACTATTTTTTTGCTTCCTCATAGAGAAACTGTGTTTTCGTGAAAAAAAAAATCGCCATTTTCATGTCAGCGTACTAGAAATGGTCGAAAACGTCGAGAAATGTGATTTTGAGCTGGCGTCCGGATGGATGTATATGTATGTGTGTATGTGACATACATACATGCATATATATATGTATACATATATGCATGCATACATATATGTATGTGTGTATGTGATGGGTATATATGTATGTGTGTGTGTGTATGTGGCATACTTGCATTACTTAGCATTACTATGACTCGAAAACGGCTTGAGATAGCCGGTTGAAATTTTGTACACTAGTCGAGTGGTCACCTATCTTCCTTTGGTGTCATTTTCATGAATTTTGTACACTGGTCGAGTGGTCAGCTATCTTCCTTTGGTGTTATTTTCATGAAGATTGAGGTCCGATTCGAGATTTTACGCGATTTCAAAAATTTTGAAAAATGACTGGTTTTAGCTCCTGTAAATTTTGAGCTATCGTCCTAAAAATGCATGTAAATACAATACCATGAACAAAGACAAAGATTTAGTATCGAATTTGGCC
The DNA here is from genome assembly GCA_963922035.1 of Amblyjoppa proteus. Classification (NCBI taxonomy): domain Eukaryota; kingdom Metazoa; phylum Arthropoda; class Insecta; order Hymenoptera; family Ichneumonidae; genus Amblyjoppa; species Amblyjoppa proteus. The sequence goes on along the minus strand of OY998228.1, from coordinate 35,034,501 downwards.
TGAATGTACCGAAGGGATTATCTGGAATTTTGATTTTTTTGAAACTCCTAATAATGGTCTAATTCGAGTTAACATGGAGGTATCGAGCTTAAATTTGGCAAGGGAATGGACCAGCACTGTGCAATGTTTCGTATTAAATTTCGAAAAAATTGATTCAACCGTATAAATTTTATGGGTTTTTGAAAATTTAGAATTTTTGAAAATATTGTTTTCTTACGCCTGACACGAGTTTCTGAATAAAATATCACGCAACGAGTAAAGGGTGATATATTTTTGTAATCAGCGGTCAAGAATATATTCAAAATTGTCTTAAAACAACGAAATCCGCAAATTTCATTTTACGATTTCCTTAAATAAATTCTAGTGGATATTTTGAAGGTTTTAATTTTATGAAGTGTAAAAACTTTTTTATGTTGCGAAAGAAGGTGCAAATTAATGTGCACATGGTTTTTCATACTGAACTCAAAAATACAATTAAAAAGAGTTGAAAATTGTATGTTAATTATAGATTCGTCTACGAGGCAGCCAAAATCGAACAACGAAATTTATCACAGAGAAAGTTATGCACAAAAACCGTAAAACATGAGGAAGTAATTGTTCAAATCACTTTGCACGCTTTTTAAAAATTATCTTCATTCTCATTCGCTTTTTTTCTTGACAACGAACTGTATTTTTAATGGTTATAAAACTAACGCGAAAAGGAACATTGACTTTGTGAAGTGTACGAGAGAAAGAGTATCGAAGGAAAAAAAAAATGGAAACAATTTTTAATTTTTTTTTCGCCGTTCAAGTATGCTAAACGTTTGTTAAATGTATAAACATTTTTTACCATAGGTATAGCTTGAAATCATCGAGACAACGATAATTTCTGCTCCATCGTAGAGGAAGGTATGTTTTTTCTTTCAAAAAGAAATACTACCTCTGCTACAGAATCGCCTTTGAAGTTAGCTTGTGCAACATCAAAATTGCTAACGCGCTGAATGGTCACTATAGTATGCTCAGTGGTCCAAAACGATTAGATCGAGCGGAGTAATACCCTTGATGAATTCAAGCGGCGAGGGCAAGGCTTGTAAATTATGTTTGCAGTTTCCGGCGTTTCAAACACAATTTCCCTTTAGCTCATTATATATATGTATATATATATAACTTATATATATATATAAGATATAATATACATAAAACATAGCAGGATGTAACATGGCTTTTAGGATGTACGTTGAGAAGTTGCAGCGCTTCGATGTACTATTCAGGCGCCACAGAGGCGTTCGGTATATATTCCCGATAACTTTGTTTAAACACGTTAGTTATTAACGCAAGAGATAGCGTAAATAGCTTATGGAGAAAGTCCTGCCGGTTCACTTTTACACGAGAATGAAACTAAACGTTGTGCACGCAGAATTTGATTCGTCCCGGAAACGAGGAAAATCCATTTTTTTTTGCCATCACCAACGGGACGCTTGACTTTGGGACATAATTGCGACCGGTTTCGTGCTCAGAGCGAAAAAATACATGATAATACTTTGCCATGAAGATGTTTGGTAAGTTCGATATTTGAGGCATTCTCTGTCAAGTCAGCCACTTTTTTTTTCGACCCTCTCAGATTTATCTCATAATTGATCACATTTTAGATTCACTTGAAAGTACTCTTTGAGAATTTTTGCAAGATTTTCAAAATCATTTTAGTACCACTTTGACCTTTCTTTTGTAGGTTCTTCATACATTGCCGAATAGCCTGAGAAATTGGCAGTGAAATCGAAGGTGTCGCATTGCGCGGAAAAATATCATTTTTATTGCTTTCTGCTAAAAATAGCCTTTGCAATATGAACAAAAAGATAACACATGTTGCATTAAATAGTTAATGACTAACGAGAAGTTTTTCGTCGTTAGATTTTTTTTACCCAATTTATCCCTTTTAAGATATATGAATTTGAAACAAGAACGCATGTCCCTAAATGGGTGGATTAAAACATCTGAAAAAGTGTACAAAGGGTACTTTCAAGTGATACTAAAATATGGTCAATTATGGGATAGATCTGAGAGGGTCGAAAAACAAGTGGGTGAGTTGGTAGTGGGTCGTTTCTACAGATCCCAACTCTACACATGTCCGACTTTACACCACCAACTCAACACAACGGCAATTGTACACATGATTAGACTCTACACAACCGCGACTGTACACATGCCGAAACTCTACACATCCGCAACTCAACACACGTTCGAACTCTACACACCATACCATATAAGAGTTAAATTAATAAAAGCATAACTCTACACAAGTCAAACTCTACACAGCAAAACTCTACACAAGTTAAACTCTACACGACAAAACTCTACACAAGTCAAATTCTACACGGCAAAACTCTACACGGCACAATTAAGCACATTGAACATTCTCCTCAGTAATATTCTACACACGCTCAATTCGACACGACGAAACTGTACACATGCTCGACTCTCCACGACAAAACTCTATACACCCTAGACGCTTTTGTCACCGACTCTACACATAGCCCGGTTCACCACAGTTCCAACTCGACACAAGTTCGATTCAACACAGTCACCAACTGACACCGGGTTGACATACGTCGGTAAAGTAGGAACGACGTATACGTGCCGTGTAGAGTTTTATCTGTGTAGAGTTTTGCCGTGTAGAATTTGACTTCTGTAGAGTTTTGTCGTGTAGAGTTTAACTTGTGTAGAGTTTTGCTGTGTACAGTTTCACTTGTGTAAAGTTTTGCTTTTATTAATTTAACTCTTATATGGTATGGTGTGTAGAGTTCGAACGTGTGTTGAGTTGGTGGTGTAGAGTCGGACATGTGTAGAGTTGGGATCTGTAGAAACGACCCACTGCCGCTGAGTTGACAGAGAATGCCTCACTTACGGAAAATTGGAAACACTCTATCGTGCTTTTGTCACGTTTTTCGTTAGCCGAACGCTGTTAAAAATGTTATGGAATTTACAACTCGTTTTATATACAAAGTTTTATGAACTATAAAACCTCGGTATATGAAATTAAAATTCATATACATTGTATTTGAATTGTAATAATTGAATCTTAGATGCAATACCTATATATTAAAATTAGCGGTGATGGCATTGAAAATTAAGACATTCGTATATGAAAATTATGTTATTATTACAAATATTATATAAATAATTTTGTTTTAAATATACCGGTAACGCAATATTCTTGCATACGTGCCAATGAAATTTCATATACTGTATATGCATAAAACTTCATATACATTGTATGCACTTTCAAGAAGAATTTTTTAACAGTGAAGAGCACGCTTCTGAAACTCCGTCAAAAAGCTTATATTTCTTCTCCGCAAAACACAATAGGCACCTTGGATTTCCTGCGATTTCATCGAAAAGCAAAAATATCGCTTCGTGGCGACTTTCGTTAAATGTCTGAGAATATTTTTCTTTTTATTCGTTTCGCCACTATTTAATATTTTTCGCCAGAAATTAAATTCAAAATGAAATGAAAAAAATGGTTTTTTATCATTATAATTTTAAAAAAAATCATAGTTTCGTCTGTGAGAAAATAAAACATGTCGATTTTGCCAGTCGCACCGAAAAGCTTCTTGTAACGGGGAATAATAATTATTTTTCAGACTTTATTTGAATTTTTCATGATTATAAAATCATACATGCTGTTTTTTACTAATGGAATGAGAACGGCTGCGACCGCCCCGGTGTATCGAGATAAAAAGCTCCGTCAAAGTTATAAACGCGTATCGGGCGAATATGCGCCGAAACGCGAAACGACGATGGCTTGGATACGGCCGGAGGCCTTTTGACATGGTCGCAAACACGCGTGTATGGGCTCCGCCTTAATTAAACCATTATCGATATCCATGTACCGACTGTGAATGGATACGGGAGGCCCGATACTCCGCAGTGATGGAGCGAGCGGTTATGCAACTCGATGGAGACTACACGGTGAACCGACGAGAGTACAAAATACATGGTTAAAACACTGCAGAATGTCCGCTATTAACGTTTAAAGTTTTATCAACTTTATGTACAATTCAGCCCGCAAAGTCTACAACTTTTTTTTATTGTCATTTCTAGAATTTTTTTAGTTTTCTCTTGTCAATTTAACAATTTCTTTGAGACAACAAATGTTTGTTACATTTGAAAATCTTTCCGCTCTCTCACAGAGGAAGCTTAAATTTCGCAAAAGAAATTTTTAATAAAAAAAAAAAAAAATTCTGAAGTGCGTATGGAGAGTTATTCTCTAGTGACTCGTTTGTAAAACGTATACGTTCGATCGCTGTATTCATCCATATGTTTACGCGCATATAGCGACAGAACGTATACACAGTAAAAAAAAAAAAACAATTTCGTAAAATCGGAATGCGGAATTTCGTAAAAATAATCTTGTTAAACAAGTAACAAACTCATTTGTCACTTATTTGAATATACGAAACTGTCCTTTTATTTCCTGTGTCATTGACAATTTTAGTTTGTACTTTTGTTTGTAAAACTAGAAAATTAACAAATACTATTTTTTTTGACGTTTGTGGACAATAAGTCGTTGTAAAAAGTACAAACGTTTTTTTTACTGTGTACACTTTGCAAACGAGTGATTCGAGAATTTCCCTCCAGGTTACGGGACTGCTGGACCTTTCTGTTTTACAGACGAAAATAGGCGATTTCTTTGTTTTCACTATTCGACGTTACTATGCGTCGCGTATGCTTCAAATCTTACAGGACTGTATTAATGACTTCAACGATCCGTCGTGCACTCGAATGTCGGTCGAAACTTTCCGAAAAATAAAGAAAATCGAATAGTATAAACTGTCGCAAAAACCAACATGGCCCCTGAAATGTCTACAGCATCCGTTCTGTTGAATATTAAAAAAATGTTAGATCTTGCATACGTCAAAAGAGCGTGCATTCCGATTCTGTGAAGTTCTCCGATATTCCAAAATCATCGGAAAGTTGCTCACTCAAAAGATAATCACGCATAGTGTAAACTGCGATCACTCGGTCTATCGACTTGCGACGCGTGATTAGAGCCGATGAACACGGCACGATGCAGAGCCACCTGTACGTCAATCGTGATACTGCGTTCATGCACTTTCGCAAACTATAATATTCGGTTTTCTTTATTCCTTGCAAGATTTCAATCAAAATTTGACTGCACATCGAAGCGTCTATGCCAATACACTGTAAAAAATTTGCCGGTGTGAACCGCCACAGTGTGCGGTGTAAAAAATACCAGTGTTAATAACAACACGATTATAGAGTCCATTTTACTCGGTGCAAAGTGTAAAAACATGATCCGGTGTTACTTTGTTACAAGTTACACCATACGGTTTTGTAGCAAATCAATACTAGACGGGTATAGAATTGTCATAATTCGGTGTTGAAATAAAAAAAATATTTTGACACTGCTATTGGTGTACATATAAGTTTATCATTTCGGTGTTAATTAAGTAATTTCAACACATATGTACATATACATGTACATATAAATGTATAAATTCAGTTTGAAAATTAATATAATATTAATACCGCAGTGGTGGTACATTTACGTCGATCAATTTAGTGTTAACATATGACGGCGAAGACACGTTCAGTGTAAAGCGTGAAAAAGATTTACTAAATTCACTAAAGTCATATTGTTCGTCGAACGCTGTCTAATATTTCATTGGTAAAGTGAGTACCTGTTGAGATTCATTAGTTGAATGCTCATTTCAAATACATATTATCTATCCATTATAAAGGTCAATAACAATAATAATAGTCATCACACAGACTTGTGTCAATCTGCTACACTTTGGGGTGTTTTTACACCGAACAGTATTACTGTAGATTGGTGTTAATTGTACGGTGATGAGTGACATTATTAATTTACACTAATTTTCTTACACAGTCAGTTTACACCATGGCAGAGTACTCGGTTAACACAAAATTGATTGACCTATATAGACACCTCGCTGGTGTTAAAACGGTGTTATAATTCTCCATGATTTGACGCATATGTGTAGCATATTAACAATCCTAAGTCGAAACTGAAAAATGGTCTAGCTCCGTCGGTAAAACAAGTAAAGAAGGTTAAAAAATAAAAAAAGGCACCAGCATCCCCTTAATTTCGATTTGATGCGCAGGCGAACGCAACATTGTCGTTGCGCCGCGCCTGACCAATCTCGGGCTTTACCACTGACGCGCTGCAAGGTACTTTGACGCCAGGTGGATTCGGCTTCGTAGATTCCGTTATCGGAGTCACCCTGTATCGATGGGAGCGGAGTGTCAGAGATTCCAAAGGGGGCAAAGTGGGGTATCGGGTTATACGCTAAAGGTAGATGTCGGGATGGTACAGTGTATAGTTACAGCAGTCTCGGATCCCCCCCGGACTGCTGGCTGAGCTGAGGTCACATCTATCTTGTCTAATATCTAATAACCAATAGCCAGCTACCCGCTCCTACAATCCTGCTGCTCTCGGTCCCACAAGAGCTTTAGGTAGCTTCAAATTTTGCTCTGCGCCAGCGGCCCACCCCATTCCACCTTTCCACGTGCCAAGCCTTCAGTTTAATCCCCCGTACCAAAACCGCTATTCGAATCCGCAATTGAGCCGGTCGAGTTCGATGTGTTGGTTGCGTTAGCTCGATGCTCTCCCATCCTCTGTGCACGCCCCTCCACCTAATTAATTGCACATCGAACACGCACGCATCCGTAAAAAAAATCCTTCGGTCGTTTTTGCTTTAGTCGATGCTTCTTGTTCCTTCCGCCGTTCTTGATTACTCTCGTTCGTTTTCTTGGCATGGATTTCTTGTACTATTCCGAGGAGAGTGTCGAAGCCGGGGACCGGAAGTGTTAGGGTCATCGAGCGCTTGACTGGACCTTCGTGGACGAAGTCCGCTTGAGCGCTCATGATCTTAATGTTGTGCTCAGCTGGCGAGGATGGCGAAGAAATTTATTCCATATCCTCACCAACGCTTATCGCGCCACATGGGAGAGAAAGAGACGGATCGTAGAGGTGAGGGAATTGGTGTGTGTGTGTGTGTGTGTGTGTGTCAGTGGGCGCTCGGGTGTAACAAGGGGTAGCAGAGATAGATAGGGTCGTACCTCGTAAAACTCCGTGGAGTATCTCTGCAGCGAAGCAGTAAGTTGTTCTGCACGATTAGCTTTCTTTGGGGAAAAACGTTGTCGTGCACGCTGGGAGATCGACAGACGCCATTCGTATAATCTCGTACCAGCTGGTACGAGTAACACTAATAATAATAATGACAATCAAGTTTAATTGATGTGCGTTATTAATAAACCAGCAATCGGGCGATTGGCACCCGAACGCGAGATTCGGTTAGATTTATTTATCATATTTATATATATATATGTATAAAAAAATGATTATTCATGTGCGTGCAATCATCTTATCAAGCCAATTAGCGAACAATCGCACATAATCCAATCTTCCGGATGTAAGCTCGATTTTTGGATTTAGTATTCTGGGATTCTCTAACCGATATTTCACTTTATGACAGCACATTGTGACAACAATTCGTTGCTTGAAAACAATTCAATAAAATTGAGTTCATTTGGTTAGTCATTTATCAATTAGGGTGGAGCGGGGCAAAATGGGATAGTGTGGCAAAACGGACAATGAGCAAAACGCAATGTTCCAATCATTTTTGGATGTTCCATTTTGCCCTGATGATCCATGCGGATTTTTTGGCCCGTTTTGCCCCATTGTCGCATCCGAAAATGATTGGAATATTGCGTTTTGCCCCACTGTCCCATTTTGCCCCATTGTCCTACTTTGCTCCGCTCTTCCCTATTTACTGAACAAAGGTACTAATTGTTATTGAAATGTCAAACAATCCGCTGTCATAAAGCCCAAGAGCAATTAGAGAGTCTCACGATATCAAACATCGTGCATAACAAAGATTCGAATGCTAATCAGAATACGCTAACCTTTCCTGGCACGTAAGCTCGTAATCCTTGTAACCTCGTTGTTAGTGATTTTGTTATATCTCGTATTTATGTATCTTGTATTTATTGTACGCCAATTCGCTTGGCGCTCTTATAAATGACTGCCAGAGCTGACAGAACTGTCACAGGGACGAATCGAAGAACGTCTGACTACAAAAAACATGTGACTACCTACAGACATGAATCCCAAGAGGTTAGATTCAAATTGCATCATCCTTGCCCATTAATATATTTTGTTATATCTGGACCAAATACCAAATGCTAATCAGAATATTCTAACCTTTCCTGGCACGTCAACGATAAGCAGATTATTGTACAGGGCCGGGAACTGTCGCTGTGACATTGACAGGTGACACATTATGAAACAATAGACCATCGAAGTAGAGCGTGCACGGCAACCCGATGGAACCTTCCAACTTTACTATATTGAATATATTAGATATTATACGATTCAGGCTAAAGGACTTCGGCTGACTGTCCATTGGGCGACATACACAAATTATTGAACATCATTACTTCTACGAGTAGTTACTGCTCTTAGTATTACAACATAACAGTTCTGTGAACTTAGCATCCGACTTTAGAAAAGCAATTTTTTTTCGGTGGTTCTTAAAGAGATTAAAATAAGTAGCTAATAGTTTTAACGTTTTTTCTAAGTAGTCGTTTATCGCGACAAATTGTTCGTTCGTAGTAGCCCAAAAATAAGTTATAAGCCTTCGAAATAAACATCCATCCATTTGTTTCGAACAAAAGTTTTTTTTCGATATGATTGCCTATTCTGTTCGATCAAACGTATTCTCAGTTGGGACAATGAAGTGATTTTTTTTTTTTATGTTGATGTAACTTTGTAGTCAACTTAACTAAATATTTCCTTCGCCACCCGCAACCGCCGGATTAGATTGATTCAAACAAATCTTGTTTCATCTTACCAAACCTTACTTTCGATGCAAAAATTGTGTTATATTGATAAGTAGCGATATACCGATAACAATTGAACATATAAAAGACGATGTAACCATGTACGAAACTAATTAGTAACAAATGACGTAAATAACATTACTGGGATCCAACCCCAAATTGAGTTGGGCCAAATATTTTTTTCATTTGTGTGACTAGATATTTGTTTCGATCAAAGTTTTTTTTCGATACGATTGCCTATTCTGTTCCATCAAACATATTCTCAGTTGGGACAATGAAATGATTTTTTTGATGCCGATGTAACTTTGTAGTCAACTTAACTAAATATTTCCTTCGCCACCCGCAACCACCGGATTAGGTTGATTCAACCAAATCACTGTTTCATCTTACCAAACCCTTTTTTCGATGCAATAATCAAAAATAGTGTTTAACAACGTTATCGTCTATGATCCGAAAGCACGAAATGTAATGTCGGGACGAACATAAAACTAGAAAAGAGAACTCGCGAGGGTTCGGAAAGGGTGGGGGGCGGGGGGTTGAGGGGTATTGCAGGGTGAGCGATAAAGGGCAAGTGAGTGTGAGTGAAAATGAGATAGGCAGGTTTGAGTGAGGCGGAGAAACAGCAGGCAGGTGGGGGGGGGGGGGGGTCGGCAGAGAGGACAGACGCTGAGAAGAGAAAGACAAAGACATGTGGCTACAGAACGACGGAAGCGAGACGACGAATAATCGTCGGATGCGCGCGCAAGATTTTAGAACGGAGCTTCACAGGGCGCAGAGGGTGGTTGTGCGAGTCGCGAGGCAGTATTGCCCACGTCGCGCTACAGGGTGACCGAGGTCCCTCGACGCTCCGCGTGTCACTCGCATTCGACGCGTTCCAACGACGCGCGACCGGCACGCGTCATGATCGACGCGAAACGAACATTACAATGTAACGAAATTATTAATCGACCGTCGATCGAATGACTATCGGGGAAGTACTCTTTCGATGCGTAACTTATTTCGAGCGCGGAGACGCAATGTATCCAATAACTTTTTCGATCACTTTCGGAACGCGTGGTGGCAAAAAAAAAGAAATTTATTATTAAACAATGTAATATTATTTTTTGCCTCAATTAAATTAATCACGAAGTGGCTTTGGATTTATCGAAAGTAGGGCAACGGCGTTTTTATTTTGTATCGGGTCGCAAATAATGCCAACAATTTTTAACGCGCAAACAGTCAACGTTCGACAAATTTTACAGTGTGTTCACGAAAACTGGGACGAATATTTTTTTTACACAAAAAAAAAAAAAAAAAACCTTTGGCGGCAACAATTTATTGTGGGAAGGATAAATAACGTCTCGTGTGATTCAATACTTGCCCGTTTGGGGATTGCAGAAAGATAATCTCTTAGGTTTTGTCAGCATTGCGAATTTGTCGGAACGTGACCTATGCGAATAATAATAACAATAGGATAATAATGCATATTATTATTAGAGTATTTAATAATAATAATAATAATTACCGCACGTGGTGATACAATTGAGATAATTATTGAGGTTCTTTGCCGGTTTTCCCCTCGCGCGTTTGCATATACCAAGAAACAACTGTGTTAACGTTTTCGACGTCGCTGTTAACTAATTCGAAAATTCGCCTTGACTCGTTTGTAATTAGCCACTGCGCATTCGAGATACTCGATTCGGCGCTTACAAAGAGTGACTGCACACCGGGCGAGTCTTTCATATTCAAAGCTCGGGCAATTTTCGCGTTCGAAAACTTTTGACTCCGGGGCTTCGCGGGTATTTTCTCTCCCTCTGTTTCGAAACTTCTGCCGTACCTCGGGGGGGAGGCCCTCGAAAGTACTGTACATTCGGCGGTCTCTACCTTCGCGGTTTTCAAAGCACCTGAATCAGCGAAATGTCGGGAAGTCTCGAGAACTGTGTATATTGACCGCGAGTATCCGACGATCGTCAGGAATTTCTTTCTCACCCTCCGGGGAAATATAACAGCGGTCTCGATGGCTCCGGAGCCGCTTGAGAGACGCACCGGTACAGGAAACACTCCGGAAACGAGAGGGTCGATCGAACGATAAATACGGAGGGAGGAAAATTTTACTCGGACACACGGTTATTGGCCCAATAATTTATATGAGGTGTTCCATGTGAAATCGAACCGTCAAAAATTCGTTCTCCAAAAAAGTTGTAATTTCATCAGAATTCATGATTATCTGCAAGGGGTTTTTGTAATTTTTTTTTTCAGAATTTTTGAATCGTTTTTTTTTTTTTTGAGATATCAAAAAATTGAACTTTTTTAAAAATCCCCCATAAAAACTATTAGTCCTACGATAAAACGTTTGAAACATCGAAGTTGCGGTTTTAAATGAACTCTTGAAAACAAAATTTTGTAAATTTTTTTTTAATGCAATAAACGTCAATTTCTATGAAAAATAGACTAAAATTTTTGTTTTTCAGCCAATACTTCATGTTTGATTTTTCTTAAAAAAATCCAGAATGTACTCTCATGTACTTGGAGTGATCTCATATTTTTGTTTGAATGGGCGAGACGTCCGTTTGATAGCTATGCTCCGTTTAAAATCGATTTTTCATTAAAAAAAAAGAGAGATATCTATTACTTCCCATTGAATTTTATAGAAATTGTGACACTATCGACAATAATGGAAGTTAAAAGATCAAATAAAAAAGGGATTGGGGATTTTTTTTAATAAGAAAAAGGGATTTTTAAAATGAAAAATCGATCGTCAATCATGAAATCAATAGATCGAACAATCATGAATTGTGGTGAAATTACAACTTTTTGTTGGAGAGGCTCGGATTTTTGACCGTTCGATTTCACATGGAATACCTCATATATATGTAAATATATACGGCTTTTTTAATCGGTGAAAACCACTTTTATCAGCGGGGAAAAAAAAAAACAAAAATACGCCGCTTGTCGGTGACAATAATACAACGTTAACTGGAACTCAGTCTGGTAATGTCACTTGAAGTGTGAATACAATTTTGGTATATTGTTATCCGAAGCGCATCGCGAAAATGGAATATCGATATACAGCGGAAGCGGAACTATGACGCGTGAATACAGTATGCTGCGCGAATGTTTCCGAGCGGTTGGTTAATATCTGCAAATGGGAGAATGACGTGCAGTGTGATAAAATGTTTTCGATATAGGAAGCATCCAGAAACGAATCGTCGTTCTCGTACGGGACAAACAGTTTTTGAGGGTTGACAAAGACCACGTCAAATATTATTGAAACCACTGTTTTTGTTTTTTTTTTTTGTTTTTTTTTCCCCCTAAGTTTTAGACGTTATCGTCCAAGTAACTTCCGGAATATGCCATCGGTACCAGAAAACCGATGGCGCATTTACATCACTATCGGGTATAACTTTACCGAACTGTTATTCAACCAGAATGCAAGTCCGTTCCTAAACTATAACATAGGGGAGACCGGGTAAAAATGGCACAACGCGGCAAAACGGGACACTGAGGGCAAAACTCAATCTCACAATAATTTTTGGATGCCCCATTTTGTTCCAACGAAACATCCGGTTTTTTAAGGTAGTACGGGAGACGAATTGCGCGAACACTTCTCGATGAGATAAAAATCTGAAAAAAAAATCAACCATTTGGAAGGTACTGAAAAGATTAATCTTGCATAATAATAATTTCAAAATGTTATTAAGAAATTAACGAAAAAAAAAATCCCAACAAATAACCCGGCAACCTAACTTTTTTTTTTTATGAAAGTGATTTGTTAATTTTTCTGAATCGGTATGAATTTTTTTCAGAATTTTGTGTAATTTTTGAAAATCGCGTTTTAAGTTAATAAAAAAACGTAATTTTCAAAAATTATATTTAAAAAAAAAGTGTTTTTATGTGAACAAAAAGTTAAGATTGCCGGCAGATTTGTTGAACAACTTTTTTTTTTTATTCATTTGTTAATAACATTTTGGAATTATTATTATGCAAAATCAATCTTTTCAGTACCTTACATATGTTTGATTTTTTTCAGATTTTTATCTCGTCGAGAAGTGTTCGCAATTCTGTCCCAATTCTCACTGAACTCACATGGGCTCGGGCTGTCCGCTAGTACTACCTTAAAGCCGTTTTGCCCCACGTACCACCATCGCCACCATCCAAAGGTTATTGGAAAATTGCGTTTTGTCACATTGTCTCGTTTTGCCCCGCTGTGCCATTTTGCGCCGCTCTCCACTAATAGCAAATCGAACAGGGTACCTCTACCAGGTGACAACTCTACCAGAACGGAGGCCCCCCAAAACATGTTTTCCATATTACAACTCCGCCAAGTTACAACTCTGCCACAATCCACATCGTAACACTGGCGTCTTACAAGTACCTCAGTTTACAACCCTACGACGATAGAACTTCGCCGAATAAAGCAGGGTGTCCCGTAGTCCTCCTTTATCCCGCCAAATTCTGTCGCATGTGAGGTGTGTTGTTCATTAAATAGGACGTTGATGTAAAAACGAAATATTCTTTATTTGTGACTTAAACAGGAGTTCTTAGCGACTGACTCAGAGAAAATCCTTTTGCTTCCTCATAGAGGAAATTTTGTTTTCGTGCAATTTTTTTTTTTTAGAGATTTTGTTTTTAGAGATTTTAGTGTAGAGTACTTAAAATAGTCCAAAACGTCGAGAAGTGGGATGTTTACCTGGCGTCCGGATGTATTTGTGTAAGTGTGTGTGTGACAGACTTACATCGTTTAAAACGACTGTAACTCAAAAACTGTTTGAGATAGCCAGTTGCAATTTGGTACACTAATAGAGTGGTAACGTATCTCCATTCAGTGCAATTTTTATGCAGATTGAGGTCAAATTGGAAATTTTACGAGATTTTGAGTTTTTTTTTTTTTAAATGTCTGCGGTATCTCTAAGTTGCCTAAATTTTGAGCTATCGTCCTAAAACTGCCACGAACATAATATTTTGATCAATGATCTTTGGTGTTGAATTTGGTCGAAATCTTTCCGTTTGGTTTCCGTGTAAGATTGCACCGGTGTAAGATTCAACGTCTGTCATAAATTTCGCGTGTAAGCTTTCGAAGTTGTTACATTTCGCAATTGTCACAAAGTAATGTTGTTAAATTCTGAATGTGTTCATTTAATGTGTGAAAGCTTTATGAAGTGTTGTAAATTTGCGGTGTAGGGTTTGTATTGTGTTGGAAAATCGTTTGTTACAAATTCGTCGTGTAAGCTTGAACGCCGTGTGCCATTTCATGAAGTGTGCGATTCAGTTGTGTTACGGTGAACCTGTGTACGTATGAACGGTGTACGTCTGAAGGCGCCCTCAGCGTGTTACAAGTCCGTCAGATCACAACTCTCCGACGGCAGAACTTCGCCGGATAAAGGAGGATGTCCCATAATCCTGCTTTATCCTGCCAAATTCTGTCGTCGCAGAGTTGTGTTCTGATAGAGTCGTGATCCGATAGACTTTCGATATGTTAGTTATAATGTTGCGGGTCACAACTATATGGTGAAGATTTTCGGCTGCCTTCTGGTAGAATTGCGATTGGGTAGACATGCGATATAGTAGAGTTGTGATATCGCAGATCTGCCGGTGTTGGATTTTAGGCAGAGGCTTGCGTTCTGACAGACATGTAAACGACCGAGTTGTTGAGAATATCGTTACATAGCTCACACGAAAAATTTTCGGAACTTTTATTTTGTTAAAGACTCGCGTCGCAAGCAACATTAATATCCGATGCTCAACAAGAAGAATTAATTGAAGAGCGGTATTAAAATTTCGAAACAAACAAGAAAAAAAAAAAAAAAAAAAAACACGACAAAAAAGTTTCTGGACTGCAAAAAGTACAAAACAATTTTTGCAGATGGCAAACAAAAAATACCTGTGCATTCGGGCGAACGTTCGTTGAATTCTTTCTGTTCGCGATGCCCGAGAGCATCGGACAGAGTTTCCCAGTCGAAAATTATTTTATGCTTTTCGCGGATCAGCGACTTTTCAGTCGGGCCTTTTTCTTTTTATTACAAAAAAATGTAAAAAAAATTCGCCATCTAACCGTGTATAGTTTTTTCGAACTGATCGCCCTCTTTCACTCCTATTCGCTGATAAGACACTTCCGCGTAATTAAGGAATGATCAGTCTAGTTTTAACGTGGCTATGTCGCTTCGCGCTCATTTCGCATAAGTTCGCGAAAAATAAGAGAAAATTGCATGTACTTCTCGATGGTATGAAATTCTGAGAGAATTCATGCCTACTAAAGGTACTGAAAAGATTAATTGTGCATAATAATAATTCCAAAATGTTATTAACAAATGAATAAAAAAATTAATTATTCAACAAATTATTCGGCAACATAAATTTTTTTTCAATGAAAATGATTCGTTCATTTTTCTGAATACGTATGAATTTTTCCAGATTTTTAAGTCAACTGTGATTTTTTTTTTTTTATATATGGAAAAAATGTGTGAAAAAGTAAAAAAATCAAAGTTGACTGAAAAATCTGAAAAAATTCATACTCATTCAGAAAAATGAACGAATCATTTTCATTAAAAAAAAAGTTGATTTGCCGGATAACTTGTTACACAATTAATTTTTTGATTAATTTGTTAACAATATTTTGGAATTATTATTATGCAAAATTAATCTTTTCAGTACTTTTAATATGCATGAATTTTTTTCAGATTTTTATACCATCGAGAAGTACTTGCAATTTTCTCTAATTTTTCTCGAACTTATGCGAAATGAGCGCTAAGCTACCTAAAGGTAGTCCTTGCGAATAGTGTTCGCTACGCATAAGTTTCAGAGAAATGAGAGCAAATTTCAAACACTTCTGGATGATATAAAAATCTGAAAAAAAATCAAGCATATTAAAGGTGCTGAAGAGATCAATTTTGCATAATAATAATTCCAAAATGTTATTAACAAATTGATGAAAAATAAAATTGTTCACCAAATATCTCGAAAACCTTACTTTTTTATTGAATGAAAATTATTTGTTCATTTTTTTTAATACGTATGAATTTTTTCAGATTTTTAAATTCACTTTGATTTTATTTTTTTTTTTATATGGGAAAAACGTGTAGAAAAACAGAAAATTCAAGGTGAATTTAAAAATCTGAAAAAATTCATACGTATTCAGAAATATGAACGAACAATTTTCATAAAAAAAAAAAGTTAGGTTTCCGGGATATTTGTTGAACAATTTTATTTTTCATCAATTTTTTAATAACATTTTAGAATTATTATTATGCAAAATTAATCCTTTCGACATCTTTAATACACTTAATTTTTTTTCAGATTTTTATACCATCGAGAAGTGTCCACAATTCCCTCTCATTTCTCTGAAACTTACGTGAAGTGAACACTATTCGCAAGGACTACCTTAAAGATTCGCAGCCGACCTGTTCACAGAGAAACAAAAAAAAAATTGTCAGATTAACCAAATTCGCGGTCCCGCACATTCAAAGCTGTTAATTGGTTGGTACAACTAAATCATTGTTTTGTTGAACGATTATTCGCTTCGGTTGATTAAAAATATTTCGATACAAACAATTTTTTTTATTATACCAACTAAATAGCGCCTTTGAACGCGGCTGAACGCACCTTGGTTAATCCAACCATTTTTTTTTTGTTTCTCAGTGTTCAAATATGTGCCCTCTCGTCCTCTGTTTTCAAACTTTCATCATGTTTTTAATTCTCATTTTCTATCTCTCCATCTCTCCGCGTGTGTGTGTGTGTGTGTGAATTCACGCTTCCTACTGTTTTTGTTACCGTTAGCCGTACCGACGCGTCTGATTCAGTAGCGGCATTCACATTGCGTGCATCAGGGATGCTAGCAACGCGAGTTGTTCCATCTGTGGCGCGGTAGTTGCTGTTAAAAATTCAGCATGCGTTTCTCCGTAGGTCGAGCAAATAAATGCTAGTCAGCGAGTGCGAAAAGGAGACGCGAGCGCGATGGAGAGTGCGCGTGGCTCGGCAACGAGAGGGACAGATAAACACGGAGTTACATCGCGATAGAGCGCTAAAATTCATGAGAAAGTTTAAAAAAAACAAACAAACAAAAAAAATTGTAAAATAAACTGAAGAGAAACAAATAAAAAGGTGAGAGAAACGCATGACGCGAGGCTGGAAACAGCAACGGATGGTAAATAATTTCGAGACATAAAACGGATTGAGTGGGAAACGCGTGCACTTTTTGCAGAAAAATTAGACCTATTAATATTCATGTCCAACTTCGGGTTGACCAACGAGAGAGACATTCCAACTCGATGCCCGATCCACGGGTTTCGCGGAGGACGCGCATTGTTTATAATAACGCATTCAATTTGCACAATGCTTTCGCATTTTTTGACGTCATTTCTGAACAAAAAAACAACTACAAACATTCTCTGTGTCAAAAGTTCGTTTACCCAAATTCGTTGAAACCAAGAAGGGACAAAAAAAAAAATTTACAAAATTAACTCGTGAAAATCGTACCAAAGTTACAAATTTACAGTCTAGACGCCAGACGTGATTCTGTATGCAATCCCAGGTCGCCGAAACAACTTTGTTGGATTCAATAGATTTTGACCTCCCGATCACGAATATATAAGGTGTTTTGCGCAAAACCCGGTCGTTCAATTGTTAATTCCAATTTTATATTAACAAGATAAGTTATTGTTTTTTTCACTTCGAATATTTTTTTTCGTATACTTTGGTAGGTTTTGAGTCGAAAAGGTTCTATGAAACTTTACTCTATAACCTATAGATTTGGAGTAATCAATTTTTGAAAGTTGCAAATAGGCCAAAACTGCTCCACTTGACAATTTTGTTGCGCCGAAAATATAGATCATAGGCGAAAATTGTAAAGGAATTTTATTCGCCAAATGAATCGACGAATATGGGAAAAAATATGCGACATTGTGCGGGACCGAATATTATGATTCTCAATCAGTCGTGAAACCGCAGTTTTTTCGGGGATATGAAATAATAGCCGAGCATACGGTATGACCGAAAAAACTGCGGTTGC
Source organism: Amblyjoppa proteus (assembly GCA_963922035.1). NCBI lineage: Eukaryota > Metazoa > Arthropoda > Insecta > Hymenoptera > Ichneumonidae > Amblyjoppa > Amblyjoppa proteus. The sequence goes on along the minus strand of OY998228.1, from coordinate 35,016,656 downwards.
GAGACTGATTGACAATGATAATATTCGGTTTCGCACAATGTCGCATATTTTTTTTGCACATTCCTCGGTTTATTTGGCGAATAAAAGTCCTTTACAATTTTCGTCCATGACCTATATTTTCGGCGCTACAAATTTGTTAAGCAGAGCAGTTTTGCCCTATTTGCAACTTTCAATAATTTATTGCTCCGAATCTATAGGTCATAGAGTAAAATTGCATAAAACATTTTCGACTCAAAATCAACCAAAGTATACGAAAAAAAATATTCGAAGTGAAAAAAAAAACAATAAGTTATTTTGTTAATAAACAATTGCGATTAACAATTAAACGACCGGGATTTCCGCAAAACACCTTATACACAGTAAAAAAAATGTGTACTTTTTACAACAATTCATTGTCCACAAACGTCCACAATATTTTATTTCTTGATTTTCCGAACCCCACTATCCGGTTTCTAGTTTTACAAAAAAAAAGAATCCAAACTAAAATGTTAACGCCACAAGAAATAAAAGGACACATTTGTATATTCAAATCTTAACAAACTCGTTTGTGACTTATTAAACAAAATTATTTTTACGAAACTTCGTATTCCGATTTTACGAAATTATTTTTTACTGTATATATTCGTGATCGGGAGGTCAAAATCGGCAGTGGGTCGTTTCTACAGATCCCAACTCTACACATGTCTGACTCTACACCACCAACTCAACACAACGGCAATTGTACACATGATTAGACTCTACACATGGCCGGACTCTACACAACCGCGACTGTACACATGCCTAAACTCTACAAATCCGCAACTCAACACACGTTCGAACTCTACACATCATACCATATAAGAGTTAAATTAATAAAAGCAAAACTCTACACAAGTCAAACTCTACACAGCAAAACTCTTCACGACAAAACTCTACACAAGTCAAATTCTACACGGCAAAACTCTACACAGATAAATCTCTACACGGCAAAATTAAACACATTGAATATTCTCCTCAGTAATATTGTGCACACGCTCAATTCGACACGACGAAACTCTACACATGCTCGATGCTCCATGACAAAACTCTATACACCCTAGATGCTTTTGTCACCGACTCTACACATAGCCCGATTCACCACAGTTCCAACTCGACACAAGTTCGATTCAACACAGTCACCAACTCACACCGGGTTGACATACGTCGTTCCTACTTTACCGATGTATGTCAACCCGGTGTGAGTTGGTGACTGTGTTGAATCGAACTTGTGTCGAGTTGGAACTGTGGTGAATCGGGCTATGTGTAGAGTCGGTGACAAAAGCGTCTAGGGTGTATAGAGTTTTGTCGTGGAGAGTCGAGCATGTGTACAGTTTCGTCGTGTCGAATTGAGCGTGTGTAGAATATTACTGAGACGAATATTCAATGTGTTTAATTGTGCCGTGTAGAGTTTTATTTGTGTAGAGTTTTGCCGTGTAGAATTTGACTTGTGTAGAGTTTTGTCGTGGAGAGTTTAACTTGTGCAGAGTTTTGCGGTGTAGAGTTTGACTTGTGTAGAGTTTTGCTTTTTTTAATTTAACTCTTATATGGTACGGTGTGTAGAGTTCGAACGTGTGTTGAGTTGCGGATGTGTAGAGTTTAGGCATGTGTACAGTCGCGGTTGTGTAGAGTCCGGTCATGTGTAGAGTCGCGGTTGTGTAGAGTCTAATCATGTGTACACTTGCCGTTGTGTTGAGTTGGTGGTGTAGAGTCGGACATGTGTAGAGTTGGGATCTGTAGAAACGACCCACTGCCTCAAAATCTATTGAATCCAACAAAGTTATTTCGGCGACCTCGGATTGCATACAGAACCACGTCTGGCGTCTGGACTATTAATTTCTAAGCGATCGCGTATTAACACCCTACAAAGTAAGAAAGCATAGTTTCCCCTGCGAGGAAGCACGACTAAAAAAATGTGTAAAAAAAAAGGTTAACTTCGTTACATGCGTAACAAGCAGCTTAAAGTTAGATGACGATCCTAGTGCGAAGAAAGGCCGAAAAGAGAATCGCGCGTTAACGGGTAAACGAGGGTGAATTGAAAATGCATCGAGTGCGTACCACGGCGGTCGAGGGGAAGTCCTGTATTGTAAAGGGAATCGCAGAATCGGCGTGTTTCGAAAACATATAAAGGGAATGCTGATTGAACGAACGAACACGGGGCAAAACAGAATGGGGATTCCGCGCAGCCTCATCGAAGACCGATTGAATTAATCCCATTAAATCCTTAATCGTTGAACGATATTTTTCCTAATTGCGTGTTGCGATTCAATCCAACTTCCGTGCAAATGCACCGCCACGCGCGACCATGTTCGAACAAGTACAACCCCGATATCTTCGTAGAATAGATCAGAGCTGGGCGGTATTTTAAATACTTGATGTATTTTAAGTATTTAAAATACATATTTTAAGTACTCAAATACTTTTTGGTATTTTAAGTACTTTTAAAAATACAAAATACTTTTGGTTTTCTTGGCTGTACGGTTATATGGATGGATGGATGGATCGTTGGACAGACGGGATGGATGGATGGATGGATGGATGGATGGATGGATGGATGGATGGATGGACGGTATGGATGGACGGTATGGATGGACGGTATGGATGGACGGTATGGATGGACGGTATGGATGGACGGTATGGATGGACGGTATGGATGGACGGTGTGGATGGACGGTGTGGATGGACGGTGTGGATGGACGGTGTGGATGGACGGTGTGGATGGACGGTGTGGATGGACGGTGTGGATGGACGGTGTGGATGGACGGTGTGGATGGACGGTGTGGATGGACGGTGTGGATGGACGGTGTGGATGGACGGTGTGGATGGACGGTGTGGATGGACGGTGTGGATGGACGGTGTGGATGGACGGTGTGGATGGACGGTGTGGATGGACGGTATGGATGGACGGTATGGGTGGACGGTATGGATGGATGGATGAAAGGGACAGATCGATAAGCGAGCGTGACCAAGCCGGGTCAGCCGTCCAAAATCCACCCTGTCCCACCTTGTCCAGGCATCCCGTATTGATTTTAAAAAAGTATTTAAAAAAGTACTTATAAATGTATTTAAAATACAAAAAGTATTTCATATTTTAAATACATATAGTATTTTGTATTTTGTATTTTAAGTACTTTCCAGTATTTTGCCCAGCTCTGGAATAGATTGACATGGTTTTATTTATTTGCTTTTTTACTTTTTTTTTTACTTTTTTACTCCATCGATGAAAAATGTAAAAACACACCTGCGCAGTGAGACACGCTGTCGAGCGGTAATCCGCCCGGGGCCTATTCGAACGTTATAAACTTGCGCCATGTACGAACGCGGGGGATTGAAAAATAGTGGGAAAATAGTCGAACGAGGATGCGGAAGCCGACGGGGTAAGCCCGTCAGCTGTCGAGATACGTCGAACCGAACGAACGATGATTGTGACAAACAATGAATAAATACCCCGCCTAAACGGTGAATCCGCGAAAATGTAGGGAAAAAAAAAATACGTAAAACCATAGAGAAAAGAAATCATGGTTTTAGGTGACTGATTTACAAAGGGATACTAATTACTGTTAGCAATAAATTACGTGTGTTGTGCGCGAGTAAATATGTGATTGCGTTTAAATCGTTGAATCGGCGAAATAATCATTGAGATATACAGCGTTTGAGACGGAAAAAATTCGTCCGAAGAACGTCAGCTGCACGATGTTCGCGTGTCTGTGGAATTTCTTCGACTGGTAAGGCCAATTGTTTGCACATAATATTCATTTTTATCTCGACGTTTTGCCTCGTCGTAGAGGAAGCTTTTGGTAAAAAAAATCCGAGATTTTATTGAAAACATGTTCAGCATGTTCCAAAACATCAAAAAATCACATTTAGAAAAAAAATATCTGTTCGAAAATCCATAAAATATATATGAAGTTTTACGCGTATACAGTATATCAAATTTCATTGACATGTATGTAAGAATATTGCGTTATTGGTATATTAAAAACAATATTATTTGTATAATATTTGTAATAATAACATCATTTTCATACACGTATGTCTTTATTTTCAATGCCGTCACCGGTAATTTTAATATACAGGTATTACATTTAAGAATGCATTATTAAAATTCAAATACAATGTATATGAATTCTAATTTCATATAATTTTGCATATCAAACATGTTGTAGATTTCATAAAATTTTTAATAGTGTGCGTGTCAGACGCGAAAAATTTAAACCGCTATAACTCGAGAATACTTCGACTGATCAAGCTGAAATTTCACACAGTGTGTATGGAATATGGTTAATAGTCAATATTTTTGCAAATTTTCATCCAAAAATGTTCAATTGTTTTTTTTTGTAGGCTATTCTTAATTTCTAAAAAAATGTCAGTTCGTGCTCTACCATTCACCATTTTTTAGCTACTTGGCTGAAAACGCGTACACAGGTGGAATGTGATCATCCGATGTTCCCATTAAAATTAAGAGCATCGACCTAACCGTTTAAATTGTATGTCTTTTTCAATTTTTTGAAAATGTTTTACTTTACTTTAGATGCAATTTTCCTCATTAAATATTCATTTATGAATAGAATAAGTGTCAGATTCGTGATCAGCGTGAAAAAATACATGGTATACAATACCGGAGTAACGACTAACGAAAAAGTTTATCGGGCATTTAGGGTGAATGCACCAGTGAATGGACGAAATCCCTTATATGCTTAATAAAAAGAAAATGCTCGATGAAAAAAAAAATTATAATTACCGCTGAAATTATCACTGCACGTATATGGAAATTACCGACTGTAGGAGATTTTTTTTTCTTTTATGGTTTGGAAGTTACTCGAGGGTACTAAGCGGCGATTGATGCGGCCGCAAACGTTTTGTGTAAAAAAAAAGTGTTAGACTTAATTTTTTAGGGTAAGTAATATGGTGCATAAATAAAGATATCATTAATTATTGATTCTATAAAAAAAAAAAATTCAATAAATTGGTGTTTATATGCCGAAATTATCAACGTCCATTGACTGGCGCGATTTCCGAACCTTTCCGGGAAGAAGTTAGGAACATGGACATGGCACATTCTTTTTTCCTTATTTTTTGTGAATTAGAAAATTGTTAATTAATAGATAATGTATCAATAAATTATTTAAGGCTGTGCCAAAGAAATATTTAGAAGTTTATAGTTAATTTGAGATTGAGACTGAGGAAGCCAATAAGCTTGTTCTTCTGCTTTATCAGTATTATTATTAACATTATTAATATTATTTAAGTAAAAAACCCTATGATGGTTAAAATAAAATATTTAACTCAAATGATTCAAAGAAATATTAAGTTATTGAGTTATTTTCCTAATATCTATGAACGATAGCCTGGATGACAAACACGTGTACACTCACTGGTGACTCGCCATTCATTTACTGGAGAATTTGTCCATTCACTGGTGTATCCGTCTTTTTGTGAGTTTATCTTTGATTTCAGCGGTGTCAGATTTTAAAACAGTCTGCAATATTTGTTTGTCATAACCAAGATGATCTACTTTATCAACTGAACCGAGCCCGAAAGGTGTGCATACAATATTTTTATTTTGTCACTCTTTTAAAAACCATCAGTCGCTTAATTGTCCATTCACTGGTGCATTCACCCTATATGGTCAAAATTACAAAAATGGCTGATTTTGCGTATTTTCAAACAGCGATTTCTTTGCTTCCCGATGGCATCGCGGAAAAATCTAGGTGCTTATCATGTTTTGCAGCAAGAAATACACAAGATAATGGATATGGCAGAGTTAAAAGCATTAGATAAAGTAATGCTTAAGTAAAGCGGTGTCATTTGGACTTCTCGAGTAAAAATTGAAAGATCGAAAGATTAATTTGGAAGACATAACTATGTATTTTTTCGTATCGAGCACAGATTCAACGTTCGTTTTGATGAAAAGCGCAAGGTTGGTGTATTTTTTCGCGAGAAAACCTGAAACGGCCAATAGTTTTGCCTAAAGGTTTTAAGTACGACGTTGATGTTGAAAAAAAGTTGAAAATTGAAATTTTCATATCGCTTCCTCATCAAAGCTGAAAGTTGAAAGTCGACATTTTTATAAGACATTCTCATAGAAAAAGCTTCGCGAACAAAGGAACATTATGAAAAAGTGTTATACAAGTTTCAACTTTCGACTTTCAACATTTATTATTATTATAGTTATTACTGTTGTCATTATTGTAATAATAAGTATGGTTATCCAATACTTTTTGTAATAATTCACGATGACATTGCTTTTATCCAGACATTACTTCTCGTAATGATCGGGAAACGAATGAACTATCGTTCGGTGATCAGAAAAACGGCGTCGCAAAATAAAGAGCGATAAAAATGTCGAATCGATCGCCGGTTTGCACGGACTGCCCGATACCGCTGGCAAAAGACGTCGGGGTGAACTTGCATCTGCCGATTACATTTCCTTTTTAGGTCGTTTAACAAAGAGCGACGGAGAGAAAAGTAGCGCAGACAGGCGAACCGGGGAAAAGGGACGGGGGAGGTTGAGTAGAACGCCGACGATTAATTATGAAATCGCGAAATCGACGAGTTGACGGTGGAGTTGGAGGGGAACGGACGGGCTCGATATACCTCTCGAAATTTTTTAATTACAACCTTTTCACGATGGGAAAACTAATTTCCTCGTTCCTTTTTTTATCTTGCTCTCCCGCCGTTTAAATTAATTGTTTCGATCTATCCCTGTCTTTCGGTATGGATTTTTCGACTTATCTGAATTTTTAGAAGTCTTGAAAATTATAAATATTCACGTTGCTTGAGCCAGACATGTATATATATATATATATGTATATATATCCGCATATGAGGCAATATTTATCAACTGGGCCACTTTTTTCAGTCGACCTTTCAGTTGTTTTTTAAAATTTGCCAGTTTGTAGTGCTACTTGAGAGGTGCTTCTGTGATTTATTTTTAGATTTTTAAAGTGCACCCTTCAGAATTAACGCTTTTTTAAATATCAGTATATCTCAGAAACATTGGTCACTCAAAATATTCGTAGGAACATTCACTTTTTTATTTTTCATCAACTTTCGAATGATGTTAGAGTCATCATTTACCCGATAGGGGAAATCCATGTTTTGTGAAAAAAAAATTAAAATAATTTTTTTCTACTAAAAACACACCTTCGATTCTGGTTCCAATTTTATAGGATATTTGGCATTGTATGAAGATTTGGAGAAAAAAAAACCCGAAGTGGTACCTGCGATTCTTACGTACTAAAAAAAATAAACAAATAAAAAATTAGAAAAGAAAACCTCTAAAAAAATACATCTATTTTAAAACAAGTTTCCCAACGATGTGAATCAAATTTACCGACTACGGGCAAACCTCTTTCAGTTATCTAAATAATAGTCGAGTTTATACGAATCTATATGAATTAAATTTTTTATTTGTTTATTTTTTTAGTACGTAAGAACCGCAGGTACCACTTTGGGATTTTTTTTTTAGAATCTTCATACAATGTTAAATATCATGTAAAATTGGAACCAGCATCGAAGGTGTGTTTTTAGAAGAAAAAAATTATTTTAACTTTTTTTGTTTTAACGGAAAATTGACTTTCACATATCGAGGAAATTATAACTCGAACAGTATTCGAAAGTCAATGAAAAATAAAAACGTGAATGTTCCTACGAATTTTTTTAGTGACCAATATTTTCTGAGATACACTGATATTTGAAGAAAAAAACGTAAATCCTGAACGGTGCGTTTTAAAAATCTAAAAAAAATCACAGATGCACCTCTCAAGTAGTACTACAAACTGGCAAATTAAAAAAAAAAAAAAAAAAACATTTGAGAGGTCGACCGAACAAGTAGCTCAGTTGATAAAGAATGTCTCATATACACTTGTTCTTCTTCCTATAATTGTTTCAAACGTTCCATTCTGTTGGAGTTTAACCTCGCTTGCTAAATCTATTCGAAAGGTTATTTTATTTTCAGATTCGACAGATCTACAGATAGACTGTCAGAAATGGGAAAAATTCTTTTTTTGTTTGTATTCTCGGAAATGCAAAACATGTTTCCAGACCATAATCTGTCAGTTCTATTTTTTATTTTTTTAAATTGGATCCCAATACGCTCTCTCCTTACATGCTTCGTGTGCGTTGACAAACTCGGTATGGATTTTCCGATTTGCCTGTATTTTTAAAAGTCTCGAAAATGATGAATATTCACGTTGCTTGAGCGAGTCATGTATATAAATATCTCTCTCCGCTTATACACTTGTTCATCTTCTTGCACTTATTCCGAACGCTCCCTTCTGTGGGAGTTTAACCTCGATCGCCGAATCTATTCGAAAGGTTATTGTATTATCAGATGCGACAGATCCACAGATAGATTGACAGAAATGGGCAAAATTCTTGTCTTTTGTATTCTGGTACATGCGAAACATGTTTTTGGCTCATAATCTGACAGTCCATTTTTTTTTTCCTGATTGTATTCCAATACTTTCGCTCCTTGCATGCTTCGTACGGCTTGACAAAGTGAAAAAACCCAGCGTTTGGTTGCACCGCAATAACTGACGATTCCATAACAGTTTCAACCTAAAATCAGCACGTATTGATCGTGAATTTATAGACGTCTCGTTATAGCTGTTTCTCTCCGCGTACCACTCGGAGGGCACTTCTGACTGTTCCTCTCTTACTCGATTCTCCGCTGTCCCGGCAACATTCCTCCTCGTCCCGTCCACTCTCCATCGGGCTCTCCGGCGTCGTAGAACAAGCGCATTAACGAGCTTCCAATAAAAGTCCTAGTTCACAACTCCATTTGGCCGAGAGGGTCTTTAATCCGGGTTCTTGGCCTGGAGCGTTCGCTTACCTAGTTTCTTCTTTAACAATGCCGGGTAAGAGACCCAACAAGTCCGGTGGGATGCAAGAAAATTGAGAGTACAGGGGGACGGGGTGGGTGAGAGGGACGAGGAGGAATGAGGGGGGTGGGGGGGGGGGGGGTGGAAACGAAGAAAACAGAGAGCTGTGTTGGGTCAGGCGAAAAATTTCCTCATTCGGCTCGAATCGTCCGCAAGGGGTCGCTGTTGATCTATCGACCATTCGTACTTTCCGAACTGGTGGACGTCCACGATGTTGGTGCACCACCCCGAGCGTCGCGGGGATTTCGTTCGGCGAACCGTGCCGATTGAAAACACACAACTTTCAACGATTTTCGTCACGTATAACGGAGAAACTGAAATAAATGTATAGGCTGCTCCCCGCGTGGCGAACGATTCGCGGGGTGGTTCGTCGTTCCGAACGACCCCGCATACTTTCGCCATCCCGCCCGGGGCCGAGATCTCCCGTCTACGAAACGCAGCGCTCGGGGCGGCCCACTTTGGATGAAAATATTTATGATCCAAAAAGCTTTTTCGGATATGGGAGTTACTTACAATAGATCATGCATTGTTTAACTCGTTCGCCATTCGAAGTGTCTCATAAATCGGTCGATTCAAAATTGCACAGTAAACAAAAGTTTGTACTTTTTGCGACAACTCCATTGTTCACAAACGTCCACATTTTTGTATTTCTCAATTTTCTGGTTTTACAAACAAAAGTACAAACAAAAAATTGTCGATGAGACGGGAAATAAAAGGACAGGTTCGTATGTTCAAATAAGTGACCAACGAGTTTGTCACTTATTTAACAAAATTATTTTTACGAATTTTCGCATTCCGATTTTACGAAATTATTTTGTACTGTGCACGAAGCTCATGCGCGGGTTACATGGATATAAAGTACATTGATAAATACACAGACGGCATACTCCCCTTCCGGTTTGAAAAACTCATTTTTTGACCGGAAGTGATGGCATACGAAAAATACGTCATTTCCAGTTTGAAAATCGCATTTTTCGATCGGAAGTGACATCATACGAAAATACGTTATTTCCGGTTGGAAAATCTCATTTTTTTTTCGACTGGAAATGACGTCATACGAAAAATACGTCATTTCCGGATTAAAAATCTCATTTTTCGACCGGAAGTGACGTTATACGGAAATACGTCACTTCCGGTTTGAAAATTTCATTTTTCGACCGGATGTAACGTCATACCGGAAATACGTCATTACCGGTTGTGAAAATCTCATTTTTAAAGCGGAAGTAACGTCACGCAGGAAATATACCACATGCGGTTTGAAAATCTAATTATCGGTCTGAAAATGTCCGGCTCGAAAATCTCATTTTTCAACTTCGACAAATTTCGAGCTGCCCCATTTATGCTCCGTGTCCGCACTTTACAGCTTTCCCATTTTGCACCCGTCTCGCTCGCATATATCGAGACGTAAATACGCGAAAAGGGAAATGTGCGGCTACGAAGGGAACATCGTTCGAACTCGATGTGCTTCCGGCAAGGACTCTCTAACGCGCGGTTGCTTGTTATTCAACGAGCGGTGCACCGCAATGATACCTACCTACTATCCCTTCCCTCGATTTACAATTTTTTTTTTTTTTTTTTTTTTCGTTCGTTCACTTTTTCCGCCTCTATCCATCTCACTTACCGTTCGCCTCGATTTATATTTCAGATCCGGATAGATACATTTGATCGATGGATTTTTTTCCACCGCGTCCCATCCGGCGCGCGCTGATACTATAGTTTTGTTATCGTGACGGCCCGATAAATAATAGCTCTTACACTAAACAGTCAAGATATACTCGGCATTTTTACTTTGATCCCCTAGCATGCGAGCCTCCAATTTTATCCAATTTTTTTTTTTTTTTTTTTTTTTTTTCATCCCTTTCGCTTCTACGTTTGTCGGACGTGCATTCAGTGTGTAACACATCAGCCTGAAGGAGAGTTTCAGCCTGGATCCCTTGTGCGTTCTCCACCGGCGCGATCCGCCGGTGCCAGTAATGTATTGTCCGGAACTGCAAGGGTGGAGAAGGAGGTAATAAAATAATTCGACCGAACGCGTACCTGACCGACGTCATCGATTTTGTTGAGAAACGAGAGTGCTCTTTCGGGCGTTTTATCAGTGATGAATTTTATCACGTCCCACGCTGCTACCTTCCCTCCGTCGGACTGAGTGTATATAAATCGGCCGAAATATCGATGAGATTATGCCGTTGAACAGCGTCCCGAATTAATAGAGCGGTTCGATAATCCCTCCATTAGACAAGCTATTTAAGCTTTTACCGTTGATGCATGGTAAATTCGATGATAATTCAGCGGAGTCCGCTTCAGCGTACAATTCAATGGGATTCGGTTGTATTGTGTGAATTGTGCAACACATTATTCAGTCCGTGGTGTAATTTAAGCCGGAATTAATATTCCTTTGTGCTTTTGTCGCAACGATTGTATTGTTTACTTATTTATATTTGTTCATCTAAAAACGAGCTGCGACCAATTACACAACGAAGGGGAAAAACCATCGACGACGTTGAACAATGGAGCTGAAAGTCGCACGTAACAGAATGAGCTACCGGATAAATAAAAATAACAAACGAAATCGTAATTATGTAAAATGTAAATATACAAAGTATCATGCAAAACTTTATTCGCGCGGTATATTGTCAGTTTCATTGTTCATTATGGATTTTAATCCGAAGGTATTTTTTTTTTTTTTTCATCGACACTGGGGCGGTTTTGGAGCCGGGCTAACGTTGAACCAACTGTGACCGCCTGAGTTAGAAAGTCGACCCTACTCTGGTCGCCAACGTAGGCCCGACTACCATTTAACCTTAGGATGATAACATCGGCTCTACGTTATCAAACTACGTTGGCCTAATGTTGGCTGCCGATGTCCAGCCAACGTTGAATGGAAAATATTAATAAGCAATAAAAAAAAATGTTTTCCTAACACATGCACGTAAAATCTCGCTTTCCGTTCCTGTGAAGTGTGCGCAGAAAGGCACACTTTGTCGCATCGCGTGCGGGAAAAATACTGCGCATGCGTACAGACGCAATATGGTATTTTTTCTCGCACTAGTGCGGAAAAGTGCCTTTCTACGCACACTTCCTAAAAGCGAAAAACTCGATTTTCGTGATTTTGTTAGAAAAAATTATGTGGATGACATGGACTTAGAAAAGGGAGTTCTGACTCCCTTTCTACGCCCTTGCTATACAAATAACTATTATCGAACTGCGCGATTTTTAAATGCTCTTTTATCATCCTTCAATAGCATTTTTTTTGTTTTTTATCTTCACACATTGGAATCATCGGAATAAATTTTTTAGTCGGTCATGGGGGCTTGAACTCGTAACCACGGGACTATTAGTGGATGTTCTTACGCGCTCGGCTGTGCTCACCTTAAGGTTGTCCTTGCCAATAGTGTTCACTTTGCATAAGTTTCAGAGAAATGAGAGGAAATTGCAAACACTTCTGGATGATGTAAAAATCTGAAAAAAATCAAGCATATTAAAGGTGCTGAAACGATTCATTTTGCATAATAATAATTCCAAAATGTTATTAACAAATTGATGAAAAATAAAATTGTTCAAGAAATATCCCGGAAACCTAACTTTTTTTTTTAATGAAAATTATTCGTTCATTTTTTTTTTGAATACGTATGAATTTTTTCAGATTTTTAAATTCACTTTGTTTTTTTTTTTATATGAGAAAAACGTATAGAAAGTCAGAACATTTAAAGTGAAATTAAAAATCTGAAAAAATTCATACGTATTCAGAAGAATGAACGAATAATTTTCATAAAAAAAAAGTTATGTCTCCGCGAGATTTGTTGAACAATTTTATTTTTCATCAATTTGTTAATAACATTTTGGAATTATTGTTATGCAAAATTAATCCTTTCGGCATCTTTAATACGTTCAATTTTTTTCAGATTTTTATACCACCGAGAAGCGTCTACAATTCCCTCGCATTACTCTGAAACTTATGTGAAGTGAACACTATTCGCAAGGACTACGTTAAAGATTTTTTTTCGAATTTTATATATAAGCTGCATATCAACTGCATCTCTACCTAATATTAACCTGCCAATTGCTTTAAATTGTCTAAGTTTTATTATTTCTTTTTCGTATTCACACTTTAATTAATAACATCGATGAAACTTAGGCTGTCTGCACTAAAGTCCTGTAGATAAAACTGTAATAAAGGGACCTGGAATGATAAAAAAAGGATTCAGCAGTCGCGCAAATAAAAAAATCAAAAAAATCACTATTCATAAATATTTGGTGTTGGACGTTGGCTGAACGTCGCTAGCAGGTACTGGGCCAAAGTCGTTCGACGTTATGAGCGAACGTCCACTTGATGTCGGCGAACACGCATCATTACGATGATACGCCAGCGCCGGCTCAACTCTGGTAAGCAGCGTTTTGCCAACTATTGAGCCCAACGTTGGAGTGGTTGTCAATCAACAGTTCAGCCGATGCTGGGCATTTGTCGAGATCCGATCATCGGCTGCCAACCTGCTGCTAACTAAAAGCTAATCGTCGGCCATAGTCGGAACGTCGGCCATTCGCACCTGGGCGACTTTATCCTTTTTCAGTTTTTTCGTTGAGTTCGTTGAAAAAGGCAATTTGTGAAATTGACAAGCAAAACGATTGTTGACGTTTGTAGGAAACAATGATGGTTGTCAAACGTGCACACTTTTTTTTCACTGTGCACAGCGATGGAGTCGAACGCTTTACGTTTTTAGAAAACGAAGCACCCTCGTGACCGTTGACGGTCCGAAACGAGAAATCCCATTCATAAATTAATGCTGGCTTGATGTCGAACCCCGGGGGTGCTTAAATCCAGAGTAGTAATTCCGACAGTGAATTTGGTCAATTCCATTGTTCCGTCCGTCCCATCACGCAGACATTGCTAGGTACAAATGTTGCCGATGTCCGCGCCCAACCGACGCAATATTCCGTTGTTTCTGTCGGCAAAACGAACATTGTTATACCCCGAAGCTGGAAACACGGAGCACGGAATTCGAAGCCGGAGAGAATGTCAATCATGTTGACGCAAGCCAGCATCGGCATCAGGCTTTGCGCTGCGCGGACCACGGTACATTACGTACCTATTGTTACATCTCTTTGGAAATAATGAAGTTGATACAGACATTTGGGCAAGGCTCTTCTTTTACGATAAATTCTCTAGCCGAATGCCGGTCGCCTGCAGGAGGTCTCCACCGATAAACAGTATATTCATAAATATGTTATGTAATATAGGGGAGACCGGGGCAAAAACGGGGACGCGAAGCAATAACACCTGCTACAACGATACCGAGAGCATAAATCTATTGTTTTGTACATCAAAATTGTGTTGGCACCGGTTTTGAAGGGATATTAAAAATAAACCATCTACGGCAAAACGGGGTAACCTTCGATTTGACTTGCGACAACTTTTGTTAGCTTCATTATTACCCTGTTTTGCCCCACGTCGATATGACATTTCATGTCCCCTTTGTGTCACGGTTTCCGTCGTTTGTTGGCTATCATGAATCGATTTATTCGATAATTTTGGGTACTCCATTTTGCCCCGGTTTCCTATATTTGACGGGTATATCTGGGTATATACCCAAAAATTATATTTTCGGCACAGTTACTACCACTCACAACTCTACCGGATAATAACTCTACCAAAAAAGACAGCTCTAACAACTCTACAAATATCTCTACCAGAAAGTAAGAAGACTCTACCAGAATCAAAATAAAACTCTACTGTGCTTGAAATAAATCTCTACTGGAATTGAAATAAAATTCTACCGGAATAGAAATAAAACTCTACTGGAAGACAAGGCTAGACGGTAGCCCTGTAATCCGGTAGAGTTACATTTCAATTACGGTATAGTTTTATTTCAAGTTTGGTAGAGTTTTATGTTGATTATGGTAGAGTTTTTGTTACTCTCTGGTAGAGATTTCGGTAGAGTTCTAACACATTAGAGTTGTTATAATAGTAGAGATGTTGTGTGAGTGGTAGAGATGTGAATGTGCCATATTTTCGCTTACATGAAAACTATATTATTTATGTACAGAATATATTTTCCCGCGAAAAATTTGATATTTTTAGTAGATTTTCCTCGTATACTTTCGTTTTCGCGCTTAAAACTTTACCAGTCACGCTAAAGTATCGAAATCATACACATTGGTTTTGTTTCAACGTACGTATCGGGATAAGTAAAGACTCGACATTACCGGTGAATTATTTTAAATGAGCACCAACGTTATTACCTACTCTCCTCTAGTAGGATTTGTTCTTCCGAGATCCGTCGCCAAGAAGCCCGGTTTCACATTATGACATTCAAATATCTATGCGACGCATTCACAAGTTTCACTCAATGTTGCTAAGTTCACATAGAGGAGACGATGATTCGTTTCACCCTCGTCAAAGTACGTCACAGAGATTCCAACTTCCATTAATACTTCTTCAATTTGCTCCTCAACGGTTAGACGGAGATCCGGAAAATTGAATAATGAATGAACATTTGATAATTTTCCTCTTCCGGATTTCAACTGTATTTACCTGATTATTTCGCATCCACGGACACGGCAAGGCAAACGCAAGAGAAATGAGCACCGGGTCGCGCTTCGTCGAGTACCCTGCACACTGTAATCTGTTGGGATTTGTGGATACGTTACCAGCTGCATTCGACGCGGTGTATTCCGGCTCTTCGCGATGTTATGTGCTCGCGCGGATAAAGCCTTTCACCGCCAGGAGTATAACAAATTTACTCATCCCTGGGCGCGCTCGCGCCATGAAACGGCTCTACACCCGCCGGATTATACGAAATTTCAGTGGGAAAAAGAAAAATAATAATGTACCTTAATTTAATTCGGCCCTTTCACGAAGGACGTTCTTTCTTATTGCACATGTCGAAACTATAATGCTCACGGCGTCCGAATTACGAGCAGCGACAGGACATTTCTCCCTGGTAGTATTAGAAGCGAACAGTGATAAATTAATTACACCGTAACTCATTGTTCTCGAGAAGACCGACATTTTTTCGTTCCACAAGTTTCGGAACCGGTCGAAAAGTGGATAATAGCGGTCAGACCGACTTGGAAGAATCGAGCGGCAATGTGTATATGAGTATCGACTTGTCTCATCAAGTAGATAGATAGATAGATAGAAATAAATTTATTTTGCTTTGGGACTCAGTCCCCTAAAAGCATGTACAGGATATGCAGTAAGATATAGTTAATATTTACAGAGTGTATGCTGAAGTGTATATCTTATATATATTTTAGAAAACTGTGGATTTGTTTGTTTGTTGTTTTGGATGTTTGTCTCACCCCCATTAGCAGCCAACTTCACGCCACCACAAGCAGCCAACTTCAGGTCCCTATTTGCAGCCAACTTCACGCCCCTATAAGCCGTCAACTCCAGGTCCCTATTAGCAGCCAACTTCACGCCCCTATAAGCAGCCAACTTTAGGTCCCCATTAGCAGCCAACTTCACGTTCCTATAAGCAGCCAACTTCAGGCCCCCATAAGCAGTCAACTCCATTGTTCCCATTAGCAGCCAACTTCACGCCCCTATAATTAGCCAACTTCAGGCCCCTATTAGCAGCCAACTTCACGTCCCTATAAGCAGCCTACCTCAGGTCCCCATTAGCAGCCAACTTCACGCTCCTACAAGCAGCCAACTTCAGGTCCCCATTAGCAGCCAACTTCAAGCCCCCTATAGCAGCTAACTTCACGTCCCTATAAGTAGCCAACTTCAGGTCTTTATTAGCAGCCAACTTCACGCCCTTATAAACAGTCAACTTCACTCCGGAACTTTAGTTTCGGAGTGTCTAGAGTCCCGGAGTGTCCAGACTCCCGGCGTGTCTAGAGTCCCGGAGTATCTAGAGTCCCGGAGTGTCTAGAGTCCCGGAGTGTCTAGAGTCCCGAAGTGTCTAGAATCTTGGAGTCGTTAAAATGATTCTTTATTAGCAGTCAACCTCACGTCCCTATTTCAGAGTAGTTAAATTTTCGGAGTGGTTGAAGCTCTGGAGTGATTAAAATCTTAGGATAATTTTTTTTGTTTTCACAAAAAAAGAACATAATTTTATGAAAAATTAACTGTAAAAAGGGGAAGTGGTATGAACATTTATTTGATTGGTATTAAAAAAAAAAAAAAAAAAATTTGACGCACTTGAACAGCGAGCGCGCGAAACGCGCGAGCCACAACAACCTACTAGTTATTTATAGTATACAACCTACTATAAAGATTTAAGAGTATCGTGTGGCGAGCATATGTGAGTGTCCAGAATTATTATTGTAATACCTAACGTTAATGCAGTGAAAATATGAGAAAGTATCTAAGAGGAAGTGATGTCGCCTTTGCTTATTGTTCTCTCGCTGTGGCGTTGATATGCTAAGATTGCAGTAGGTGGTGGTACAAGGTTTTCTTGAAAACCTCGAAGTACCTCGAAATAAAGGTGTTGAGGCGGGTTGCATAATTTTAGCTAAAAAAAAATGATACAATTATTTTCACGCGATAGAAAAGATATTTCACAATAAGGATACTTAAAAAATGTATACTTTGAGATTTAATAAAAGTTACACGCCAGTCATTTTATATCGTGAAAGGTTGCCGCTCGCCGGTACGGACGTCGCAAAGTTTGCATCAAGATTGTTTATCGAAACTTCACTTTAAGCCGCACCTTTGCACTCGAGATATTAAGGTTCTCCCTTAGGCGGCCGGCATTCTGCCGTAAACTTTAATCGGCCATCTCGATCCGGGTAGTGCAAAAACACCTGCACATCCTTGAGCCACACCATCGGTTACATAGTTGTTCATGAATAACATAGCCTCAACTACTGCATGCAAACAGTCCGCTGGATATGTACGGCGCTTAATGCCGGAATTCTGGAGTACAAGGGTGTCTGCGCGCGCGCTTTTGCATACACCCGATATAGGAACGGAGACGTATACGCGAGGGGTTGTAAGCGCCCCGGAGCTTTCAATGTCGACTGAATTATTGCCCAAATATACTTGGCCCGTTCCGTTTCCACTATCCAACACCCCCGGCTCTACCAATCCCAGTTCAGTTATACGGCTATGGAAAGCGCACCGCGAGGTACGACTCCGTTTCCGCCCCCCCCCCCCCCCCACCGCGCCCGCCCGCTCCGTTAGTTTATCCTTTCCAGCCTCTTGCCCGACGCCGGTCTTGAATTCCCTTTCGTGTTATACATTCCGGAATCCGCCAGGTATATCGTTCGCCGTAGTACACATGTGAAAGGATTAGTACCGTCTGTATTTCTCGCGTATGTTACATCCCAATGCACCTTCAAACCCGCACAGCCGCGAGAAATCGTCCGGACGGAATGCTGCTCGAAGGCTCATTCCTAATCTCATGCAGTTTCTCGAAAGCTTCTCATCCTCTGATGTGACGATCCTGTAATGGCTGAGTCTGTTTTGCTTCGCTCTCATCCCCGTGGCTATTATATCCGAATTGTAATGTTAATTCGTGTAATAAAACAAATGACCGATTGTTTTTAGAAAATGTACCGGCACATTTACATCTCTTCACTGAGAGAAGGATCTAGTAAAAATTACCATAGCACATAGTAGTAGAGCGTTAGGGCGCCACCTATGATAGGAAGTACCGGATTTATAAGAATTTTTTCATAGATATTATGGTAAAAATTCTTTGATATCTTAGAGTTTCCACCGTAGGTGGCGGGCTGGCGCCGTACTACTATGCGCTATGGTAATTTTTCTTAGATGATTGTTAATTTTTACTGGATCCTTCTCTCAGTGTACCACTCACAACTCTACCAGAAAACATCTCTCCTTAAACAACTTTCCTACACCGAAAAAAGGTTTGGTAATATCAAACTCACAGCTGCGGACACGGAAAATTGGTTTGAATCAATCCAGGCGCATTTAAACAGACTGCACAGTTGTTGAAACAACACAACTGGTGTGGTTGTGTCAATTGCATACAGCAGTTACTTCGATTACAACGTTGGTTCAAAGTGAACCAAAAATGCATTAAATCAACAACTTTTTTTTCGATTCAATCGTATATACTGTCACCGTACAGAAGGTACATTATTTTGACTTGAACGTATATTTGGTCAATTTGAAAAAAATGTGATTCGATGTGTTCGTATATATACGAACATTTGACATGTGGAAAATAATTTTATTCGATTCGGCAAGACGTCAATTTAGTAATTCACAAATACTATACCTACAATAAACAACTTTCAAGTTATTTCGATATTTCAATATCAAATCATCGAAGTTGAATCCAAGTTAATGACGGAGAATAACTTATATATTCGATTCAAAATTATACATATCAATAAGCGATTGTAGCGTAGTGGTAAAGTACTAGGTCAGGATGCGTTAGGTTCGGGACTCGAGCCCCGCTAGGATATATAAAATTTTTATTTGTAAAAATTGTGTTATATTGATAAGTAGCGATATACTGATAACAATTGAACATACAAAACACGATGTAATCATGTACAAAATTGATTAGTAACAAATAACGTAAATAACAGTACTGGGACCCAACTCCAAATTGAGTTGAGCCAAATATTATTTTTCATTTGTGTGACTAGATATTTGTCTCGAACAAAAGTTTTTTTTTCGATATGGTTGCCTATTGATCAAACACCCCCTGTTCGATCAAACATATTCTTAGTTGGGACAATGAAATGATTTTTTTGTGCTGCCGATGTAACTTTGTAGTCAACTTAACTAAATATTTCCTTCGCCGCCCGGAACCGCCGGATTAGGTTGATTCAAACAAATCGTGTTTCATCTTACCAAACCATTTTTTCGGTGTAGAAAATATCTCTACCATATTACAATTCTACCGTATTAAAACTCTACCAAAACCTGTACCAGAAAGTACAAAAAAAAACTCTACCAGAATCAAAATAAAACTCTATCGGACTTAAAATAAAACCCTACTGGAATACAGGCCACGGTTTAGCCTTGTATTCCAGTAGAGTTTTATTTCAATTCCGGTAGAGTTTTATTTCGCGTCCGGTAAAATTTTGTTTCGCGTTCGGTACAGTTTTATTTTTATTCTGGTAGAGTTTTTTTTAACTTTCTGGTAGAGATTTTGGTAGAGTTCTAATATGGTAGAGATGTTTTCTGGTAGAGTTATGAGTGGTAGAGATGCAAATGTGCCAATGTCAAAATGCATTTGCATTTCTTACAGACTACAGTTGACTTTTAATAGTCCAGATCGTTATCCCAGTGGAGGGAATATTTGGATGCTGTGATCGGACAATCTTGTAGTACTCGAGTTACGCGAAGTGGGACGCCTAGCTAGGCACTCTAAGAACTCCGCAAGCTTCGTTGATTTATCGTTTCGTGTTCTGCCTCTCGCGGTGTTGTAGCCTCCGAGATCCAATATATTTCATGAATCGACACTGTCTTTATCGTAAAGGAGCCCATATCGATCTACATTTGTATCCGTACAATATCTACATCCCCAACGTATCGTAACACGGTGTACCTTGCACGGCGTCGTTGAGCTAAACGTATCAGAAACACAGTAACGTTTAACCGGAGTTCACACCGCTACGTGAGAGTCTCCCGAGTCACGTAAATGGCTTCGTTCGCGGGGAGCTTCTGTTTCAACCGAACAGTACTGCGTTAGGTACACACGTTATGGGGCCTATAGGAGCTCTGCACACTGCATTGGTACTTTGGTGCACTGGTGCCCCCCCACCTCCTTCCTCGGCACTCCCCCCACGATCCAACGTCTTCCTCTGTTCTACCAGCTAACCATAGCTACACTGCAATCTGTTCCGGAAGTCGCGCCCAGGAAGCACATGCTGAATTTCATGCAAATGTTAAAGCAAAACTTTTAATCTGAAAACATCTTTGGCGAGACTTCTGAATGATAAAGTGTTCTCAAAATACGTTACGGTCGGAGTGTAATCGGGCAAAATACTCGGCAAGATAATCAAAACATTCGTCCCTTGTCAAAGTTTTTCATTGAACGTTTAATGGTAATGAATGGTATCGAAAGGTAATGAATGGAATCTCAATGGAAATTCATAGGAAAAATTGAAACGGTACTTTCTGCCATTCATTCTTAATGGGACTTCACTGGCAAATCAGTGGGGAATTTTAAGTGGTACATTTTCCCATTCGTTACCAATAGGAGACCAATGGCAATTTTCTATGAAAATTCAACAGGGACTTTTTTCCATTCGTTCTTAATGGTAGTCTATTAGAGCACAACTGGGACAGCTGAAATTGTATCTCTTACCATTCGGAACTGAACCGAACGGTAAAAAGCTAGAGAATCTTTAATGGCACGTCTAACTATTTATCATTCACAAGGAACGAGAATCGGGTTGACAAACACAAGGAAATCACTCACGTGATTCCCTTTCACTTAAATGGTACAAGCGATAATGAATTGCAAATAAACGAGTCCACAATAGTAACTGGGAACTCAAAGATCGAAATTATTTATGAACAATAGGAGAAATGTTTCGATAGCATTACAGCTTTTTATTTCTTATGTATTTAGACAGTGTAGAAAAGTGGATAATTATATATAGTCTATTTTTCTGCGAATTGGAATGCCACCGGGATAAACATACCGTACAACGAATGGGAAACTGAATGGCATATTGAGTGGTATACTAAATGGTAGTACAAGTGGGAATTGTACCATTGGCAAAGCCCCATTGAATTACCTTTAACGAGTAGTTAATGGTAATGGGATTTTCAATGGTAATTAATGGGAGACTTAGGCAAGGGGTTCGTCGGGACATTCGTCGGCACGTTCGTCAAGCAAAAAAATAAAAATTCGGAGTACAAAGATGCCGCGATAAATGAATATCTAAGACAAACATTGGATTCGATAAAGTGGCCATTAGCAAAATATGATATAGCACTACGTTTTCCACGTTGCCCTCGCTTGTAGCCAAGATCGAAAACGTTCCCATAGCCCATTTATCCCCCAGCTCCTTGGCGATTGGAGAGATGTTCGCGTTCATGTTCACGTCTTGTTCCGGAGGCGCATTGTCGTTTGAGCCGCAGTATCACGGAAACGCTGAAAGCACTGATCCTAATGTTGCTCGCTGCGATTCTGAAATAGCCGGAACGAGGCAAGTTTGCATTTTAGCGGAATAGCCCGTTCTACCGTCTTCGTCGAGGCAGTCGTTTCACCAAGAGCGTTACAGCAGTTACGATTCTCGTGGTCGTCCTCGCCATTGTTGCTATTCGTTATTGTTACGGTTCACTGCTCAGCGAGTTTATTAACCGCCCTCGAGGGAAACTCTTGGGACTACACAACGGAGTTGCAGATAGTCGATCAACATTCAATGTCTTCTTCGAAAACAGTGGAAACATTCGCATCGCATTCCTCGGAGAGAAACGCTCCAGAAGAAAGGTCGGTCATCATTCAACCTGAACGATAAAACAAGCTGAATCAACATTGACTTGTTGCTGTAAATATCCTCCTTCAGGGAATTTATCTCTGCGGCTGTTGACTTATCTTAGACCTCAACACCAGTTGCGTCCACAAAGATCTGCTGTTAATCTATATTGCGCTCTCCAATAGTGTTATAACAAATTGTAATGATCGAAATATTTCTCATGGGAGGTAGATAAAAAGAATAATTATAGAATTTTAAACAAGCGTTAATGTATCAAAGATGTTCTTACCATAACGAGGATTTAATTTTTCCAATAGTAATCGATTCAAACACAAAAAGGTTTGTTAAATATACACATTTTTTTTACTGTGTACGAAAATAATATTGTTACCGAGGCGGTCCAAAATTATTAATGATTTTCGGCAGATTAGAATATGCTCCAATACGCAATATCGCAAATGAAAAAGGGAAGGCAACAAATACGTCTGCCTTGTGTGACTGATTAGAGAGAAGAAATGTATACGGAGAAACCGACTTATCGCGATAGCCAATATGCGTACAGATCCATCCATACTGTTCCTATCGTCACCTTTAGTGCTGTCTATTCTTTTTCGCGCCTTTTCATTTTGAATTTGAATACTCTACAAAATACCGCCGATGGTAACAAAAAACTCTGTAATGAATGCCGTTTTGAGGCCATAAACAGCCGAGGAAAAAGAAAATTGGCTTTCAAATTCACAGACATAAGTCAAGTTGGGTCGACTCAGAGAGGTTTGTTATCGAGTTAGTTCGGCTTGGGCGGTGGCGAGGAGATTCCAAATCACTCTAATGGGCTTTATCTTGTTGGTCGAAGAAATAGGCCGTTTGTACATATTTTACAAATGTAATAGTATATTATGCCACAAGGGAGGAAAGTGCGTTTTTTCACCGAGTGTGAAGTTTGATGCCCGAGCGAAGCGAGGGCAGAAATTCACACGAGGTGAAAAAGCACTTCCTCCCTTGTGGTATACGATATTTTTTTTTCTGACTTCGTTAAAATAACCACCTTTCTTGCGTTGCAAAATCGTCATCTTCGCCAATGACCATTACTGCTCCGGAAGTAATAGAGCTTCGGGAGGCAGTAATGAGCCCTATTACCCCCATGAAAATAAAGTATATGAAAAAAGTGTACTGATGCATATATAGTGACATACATTAAAAATCTATTTGGTATACTTCTGATATATTAAAAATACATTAAAAGTATGTAATTAAATATGGTATTTTTCGTGTCCTTATATATTCGCAATTAAATGAAAAATATACAAATACATATAAAAATATACACATGCAAATATGTACGTTACATATGCTTGCAATATACAGTCTAGCTATTATATAAATAGTGCAAAAATTATTTTGCGGCACCTTCATCGCTGATTTCTCACAAATGTCATGTAATTACTCTAACAATTGATGCAAATTATATTCTGAAAAACGATAACAAATTTTTGACATTGGTAGAGATTCGAACCCGGTACCTTGCGACTTGTAGCTTGCGGCAATAGCCACTCGGCTATTCAGTAGTTGAAAATTAAATTTTGGAAACTTATAAATTAGGCGTGTTAGACTCTAACACATTTAGACTCTAACACGTTTTATGAGTTGTAAGTACATAATGTTTCATGCATAGGCATGTTTACCACGATGATACGCAAAAAATCTTTTCCCGCGCCGCTTATTATTCGAAGCAAAAATTTTCTCTGAGAATCAAAATTGTCACATGTCTTCGTTATATGGTGTTTTCTTTTCACAAAGTTTCTTCTATAATAAAGCATATTCTGCAATGACTTGGTTTTCTTGCAGAGGACACTTTGTGAGTGAAAGGAATTTAAAAAATCACTTCAACTAACATTTTCCATAAAGTCAAAACATTATAAAATTCCGACAGGTAAATTGATTTTAACCTAATTCAATCTTAATAATTCTTTGAGTACCATAAATATGAGCTAAAAAAATCAACAATAGCAAAAAATGTGTTCTACTCAGGGCAACAAGTTGTTGAGTTTGATAAACAGTTTCTATTGCCATTTCATAGGATTTTGAAGTTGCAAGTATACATTCTGGATGATCATGTATGTCATTTACATTTTTCGATGTACAATCGATATATTTATAATATAAAATCAACATATTATTGGATATATGTTTCAATATTATGGACATGTCATAAAAATTATATAAACCATATGGAAAATATCTATACGATCTATAACATAATATATAAGAACAAGTGTATTACAGCGTCTACTCTTCAAGTATACTATCTTTTATATCCATAACATACAATATTACGGATAAATATATTACGTATAAAAATAATACATCTCGAATATATTTCCGAATATACTTTATTTCTATGGGGGAATTCCATCACTCCCTAGGGAGTAATAGGATTTTGCTTCGCATGCGCAAATGTTAATAATGATCATCGGTCGATAATAGGCTATTTTCCGCCCGTATTGCACGCAAGGAATGTGATTATTTTAGCGCAGTCGGGACAATTTTTTTTTTTTTTTAATGGCGCTGCAAAAAAAAAAAATCGCTTCTATTCGATTCAACGCAGTTGAAAGCTCCCTTAATTGCAACAACGAGGGAACATCGACGGTGCTTATGTGCATGCCTACCATCTTGTACCCTCAATTCGTCGTACTAAGGTGGAGGTCCACAGATAGGGTTATACATGCACGTATGGTAGATATAGGTACCGCAGTGCGGCGTGTACATTATAACAGGGCACACGAGTTTACATTGGGCGCGTTCGGCCGTGCAAGCACTCCGGACATACGTACTCACCCTCCGCAATGAAAACAATAGTAACGACTGTTTGATCGGGGTAATTGCATTAATCGCGTGCCGCAATATATAGAGTAAGGGCGTAAGTTGCCAGGGCGGTCGCGGGAAAGGGGCTCGAAGCATGGAATTTCGACGGTGCCTCATCCCGAAGCCATAATTCGCCTGTAATTCAATTGCTCTCGCTATGCCGTTATATGCATGAATCCATTTCGTCCAATCTGGCCGCGAGCTCTGCGTCGTTAACGACCCGATCAACCAGCCAACGGAAACTCTCGATCACAGAGATGCATCGCATATCGACCTTCCGACTGTTTACTTAATTTTTCACACACCAATTATATACGCTTGTAAGATTTTACCATATTTTTTTGCCTAAAGTTACCTAAACATTTTACACGGAAAAAGCCGGATTCGTTTTAGCCATGCGATATGGTTTTTATTAAAAAAAAAAAAAAAACAGTCGGATGGAGCTGCGAACGGTGTAATTGATCATGCCCGACTACCGCAATACAAAATGTATGTCTATAAAAAAAAAAAAACAAAAACAAAAATCGCTTTTTCGTAACAGTCGACTCGCGGGAATATCGAACAAATTGCACGCCACTTTTTCTTGCGCAGGCAGATGTGAATGATGGACCATCGAACATTATCGAAGTGGAATTCCAACGTTTCTCGTATGGACAGTGACATGCAGTGATTATGCGTTGAAATGGAGGCGGTTTGTCGACCGCCGGTGCGAAGCTAAGCACAATCGAATGTAGCGTGGAAGTAGCCCTGCCCACACTTGCGCACACACGATCGTTCATAATTATCGTTAATTAGAGAGTATCTCGGACGGATAGCCGATACAGTCGGTGCTGATGATGATGCCTTCGCAGCATAATTGCGAATTGTTCGCTCATCGCCCGCATTCGAAGCAAGTCTAGCGTTTGGTATTGATCGATGGCCTGGACTGAAATCCCAGTTATTAGAATTGGTTATTAGAACCGTCCTATTATACCTTATATACATTAGGGTGTGTAAAAAAAATTCATTTTTTTTTTTTTTTTAATTTTCCTCCCATCTTCTTAAACTACAGACTTCAATCTCAAATTGAACCTCGCGAAAGGCGGTGCCTAGAAAAAAATCCTAAGAGGTGCCGCATTCGACGTTTGTACCCAAAAATGCGTCACCTCTCAAACTTAATTGTCAGTGACTGCCTTTCGCTGGATTTTTTCATCGATGAAAAAATGTAGTTCTACTGGGTGGGAGGTTAACTTTTTGTCTTTTTTTTTTTAATAAACACAAATAATTTCGATTTTTTAATTCGTATACATAAAACCAAAAATGTCCAGTAGGGTGAATTTGTTGAAAAAAATTCTTCCCACCCTCCAAAAGTATATATTTTCATCTGAAAAAAACACCTCCCGAAAGGTGATCGTTGACAATTACGTTTAAAAGATGCCGCATTTTTTGGGTACAAACGTCGAATGCGGCACCACTTAGGATTTTTTTTGCTAGGAACCGCTTTTCACGAGGTTCAATTTTTTATCGAATTCTATACTTTAAAAGGGTGGGACCAACATTAAAAAAAAAAGTCTTTTTTGAGAAACACCCTAATACACATCTATGTTAATAGTATCTGGGAACGGAATAACAAAATATATCGCGCGATCCTCTAAATCGGCGCGTCGTCGTTCAAAAACGGTACAAGTCCATTAGACAGTTAAATACAGAGTTGAATTATTATGTAAATTTTTATGTACATCATTATTTTTATTTTTTCATGTTTTATGATTTTGTTTATTCTGTCGTGCGTGCGATACTCACGAAAGGGGACGTTGGAAAGTGAACGTTGGCGAAGTTATATAAGGGGCACAATAATTAATGTATTTTGATAATTTAATTATTTAATTAATACACTTTTATAATTTAATATATTTTAATAAAATTTCGTATTCATACTGGTTAATGTATATATAAGTACACATCAAGAACTTAATAATGTCGCATTTGTAGTTTTTCCAAAGTTATTGTTTTTTTTTTTTAACTTTCTCCCCAAAAATTGCACCAATTTTGGCATTGGTCATAGTAGGATAGCGAAACAGGACCTCAACAAACAGTTCTTGCCAGCGACGGTCCACAATTTTTTTCAGGTTAATCTACCTTTTTTTGTTGTTGTTTTTTTTGCTTCTATTTTGTCAACGGATCGTATTTTCATCTACAAAATTGTAAAATGAACGAGAAAGCGAGTGCGGACTTTTAATTACAAGAAATGTTTGTTAAATGTAGAAAGCCTCTGTACCGTGTATTCCGGTCACTGGGGGGGGGTTCAAGCTCAATATTTCGTACGAAAAACCGCGAGAGACGCGAGAAAAAAAAACCAAGAGAAAATTCGGTGTACCATCGGTGTGCGCAAATTCGGTTAAAAATTTACAAAACGTTTTGGAGCGTGTTGGAAACAGAACAAAAAGTTGCTCGCTTTTCTTGATAGTTACGGAACAACGGTGTAAAACCGGAAAGGTCCTGTCAGCGCGTTGACCGATCGAAGCTCGTAAAAAAAAAAAAAAAAAAAAAACTCTGCCGGTAGATTTTTTTTTTTCGTGCCGCTGCTGCGGCCCTCTTGAACCATTTTTTTGTCCACATATAAAACCCGCAGAGCTCTCTAACTGCGAACTGGACGCAGCCTATATCCCTCTCGAGTCCCCTGCCCTCGATCCTCTGCGCAAACCCTGTATCACAACGCGGCAGTACGCCATTCTCAGTTTCGCTCGCTTTGTCATTTTTCGTTGTTTTCGAACACCCAATCAAACTCACTGCTCTCGTCCACAGGGAGCTCCGGCCATGGAGCGCAAAGGGGGTCGGAGGGGCCGAGGGCCGTCGCGATGGACGACCTATTCGATTAATATCGCGCATCGGCAGTCGCGAAACGCGTGACCCCTTTTTATCTCGTTCCTCCCTCTCGGGGCTCCTCACTTTTGTGCTTTTCGACTTTTTTTTTCTCCTTTCTCTTTGTTTAGATTTTTTTTTTATTTCTTTGTCCCTTTGTTTATCGTCTGGAGTTTGATTGCAGCTCCATCGGCTCCGTTGCCCTCGCAACGGAGTTTGATTTTCAACGAATTTTTTTTTTGCATTACTCAACACCCTCATATGGATAATGACAAGCAGACGGTACGGAAAGTTTCCACGTTTACCAAACACTTCTTACCGACATAACCCCTAAATTTTGCTTAATTCTGCTTAATTCTGCTTAATTCTGCTTAATTCTGCTTAATTCTGCTTAATTCTGCTTAATTCTGCTTAATTCTGCTTAATTCTGCTTAATTCTGCTTAATTCTGCTTAATTCTGCTTAATTCTGCTTAATTCTGCTTAATTCTGCTTAATTCTGCTTAATTCTGCTTAATTCTGCTTAATTCTGCTTAATTCTGCTTAATTCTGCTTAATTCTGCTTAATTCTGCTTAATTCTGCTTAATTCTGCTTAATTCTGCTTAATTCTGCTTAATTCTGCTTAATTCTGCTTAATTCTGCTTAATTCTGCTTAATTCTGCTTAATTCTGCTTAATTCTGCTTAATTTTTTCCCTTTTCTGTAATGCGTGCGAGAAAAATACTGCACATGCTCAAATCACACTAGTGATTTTTTCGCACATTTTAACTCGCACATTAACACTATAGTGACTCTTTCTTACACTTTTGTCACACTATACAGGTATACAGACATTTTTTACGCGTTTGTTAGGACTTAGTACTTTTTCGCATTTGTGCGCATGCGCAGATCTAACTAGCATTCATAGCGCTACTATCGGCAAATTTTAAGCTGAAGTGAAAGCCACGTGACGGAGCCAGGAGTGTGAGAGAGACAGCGGCATTGGTATTACGATGGAGCGAGCTAGAGCGACTGAGAAAGTGTTCACAATTCACCTTAAAAAGTATTATTCTTTATTTTCATTGTGATAGATCAGCGGCCAAAAGCGATAGCGGAAGCGCATCGGAAGGCTGAAGGTGTTTTGATGGATCGCCGTTGCGCAAATTCGTATCGGGTAATATCCAACAGCTATCCGGGCTATTATTTCCGAAGGATAGTGCTGCAGTGCCGCTGCGAACGGACCAGCAACCATCCCTCGCACCGTCCGCTGCCGTTTCACGGAGTCTTTCTCGTTTTCCGTCGAACGGCCAGGTACTCTACGAAATGAGTTTACTGCGAGCGGCCGTGTCCGGGACGGGGAGGCCCGCGAAAGGGGCGAGCCTCCCCCTCGCACTGCGGCAACACTCGTTCGCTCGCGTCGATTGGTCACGGCGCAAATCCCTTTCGAAATTCGACTGGAAAACGTAACTCAGCCCCTGAATCCATTCATTTGCATATATCCACTGGCGCTATGCTATACAACGCCAATCGCATTTATTCTTATTCACTATAAGACCTGCCCTACCACTTAAGTTTCATCGCATTACTCGCTCACTCACAAATCTTAGCGTGCACCGTCGGAGACGAGAGTTGCTCGCTCCTGCGAACCCCGCTGCGAGGAATGTGGAGTCCTTTTCTGGCGATGTTATTTTTTTAAATAAAACTGAAACGAGAAAGCCTAGGAAGGCCTTCTCGTTTCCAGAATGACAGGTCGTCATCGAGAATTATTAATGAAGCATTAATGAGCATTAATCGATCATTAACCGTGCGTTAATCGGACCTTCGGTCAAAAGTCAACTCGGGTTGAGGGATCGTCGTAAACATTGTTATACAGTAAATATAACAATGTTACTCTTGTAAACATATAATAAATATAATAAATACACTGTTGAAGACTCTTTAAATAAATCCACGCATTTATGTTTCACTTGGGTTCCAACCCTTTACTGAGTACATTCCGAAACCTACGAGCTGAAGGCTCGGGCACAGAAGCTAGATTAGCTACCTGAGGTTATGCGGCATAACAAAAGCGTCGTTCGGACATGTTCCCTTCTGAAATTTAAGGGTTTATATTTTTATATATCTTCTGTTGGACCTCAATAAAATACCTTGTGAAAAGAAAAGTGATCCGAGGCTTCATTTGTGTAAAATTATTTTTATTTTGCTACTGATGCACACTTGAACAGCATTCAAAGCGTCGTTCGGACTTGTTCCCCTCTGACATTTAAGGGTTTATATTTTTCTATATCTTCTGTTGGACCTCAATAATATACCTTGTGAAAAGAAAAGTGATCCGAGGCTTCATTTGCGTAAAATTATTTTTATTTTGCTACCGAAGCACACTTGCAGAGCATTCAAAGCGTCGTTCGGACTTGTTCCCTCTGAAATTTAAGGGTTTATATTTTTATATATCTTCTGTTGGACCTCAAGAATATACCTTGTGAAAAGAAAAGTGATCCGAGGCTTCATTTGTGTAAAATTATTTTTATTTTGCTACTGATGCACACTTGAACAGCATTCAAAGGGTCGTTCGGACTTGTTCCCCTCCGAAATTTACGGGTTTATATTTTTCTATTCCTTCTGTTGGACCTAAGAAAGCCTAGGAAGGCTTTCTGGTTTCTAGATGACAGGTTATTGTCAGGAGACAACTACCTGTCTTCGAACACAGTATTAGCACACCATCAACTTTACGCTCGTGCATAAACTACTCGAAAAAACGAAAATAATAACGACGAAGGAAATAAGTATCATATAACTAACAGAAACACCCTTGCTGACGAATTTGGGGTAGTAAACAAAATGATCGAAGTCAAATCTTTACCCGCAGCCCGCCAGAAGTCGACCATCGTAGTAAAACTTGACTCCTGGAACACAAAACAGGAAATTCTCAATCGGAAAAAGAAGCTCAAAGGACAAGATATATTTATCGACTGGGACCTTACGTATTTATAGAGAAAAACGGCTAGGGAACTTCACGACCTGTCAAGGGAGATCAGAGTAGAGGGTCATACGGTGAAGATTGACTACGAAAAGTTGAAAATAAACGTTATCTGGCACTCCTGGAGTCAAAAGGATAAGGAACTCAAGAAATCGGATAGTCCAGCGGCTATCAAGTCCTCCGTGAACGAGGTGGTTGGTGCGCCGTGGCCTCAAAATGACACAAATTACTAGATCTAACGTACGAAAAAATGTCTAGGAAAAATGAATTCGTTAACTATATATCGCAACTCTCACCTGGACGAATACCCCATGCAATCTTCAACTCCATCAGTCATAGGCTTATGTTTAGAGCGTTCTCTCCGAATAAATAGATAAAAGGTAGAAGTAAGAATAAGAACAAAATAACTATATGTACGAAAATTCTGCTGTAACCCCCTTGCTATAAGAGACTTATTGTTGACTCTTTATGAGCAATATAATATATATCTATCTATTTATCTAACAGTAACACTGTGTACATAAACATTTATTTATTCCTGTATTGAGATAAAAATAGAACAGCCAATGAAAAAAGGGATTCTTGTCTCTCATTGCCTGATCGATATGACACCGCGAACTATTAATTTCTTTATCGGAATATGGTTTACTTACGTGCGTTTACACCTTAGCTTACATTTTGTTGGTCACGAACATAGGTCATTATACAAAGAATGAATTTGCCAAATTTGGTTACGTAATATTTAGTCGTTTCGACACACACTGGCGGCTTCGAAAAAATTCCAAAATGGGTCTGCGCAGTGAAACGCATAATTTCCGTTTTACCATGAGGGCAGTCGGGAGTCAACAATAAAATCATTTAATTTTATTTTATGATTTACGCTTAATTTTTTCTCCGTTGATTTACGTTTGGGAGATTGTTGATCCGTCTATCGGTACCGTTAATAGTTCAACAGCGATTGTGAACCAGTAATTCTACCCCGAGTCGTTATCGACGACGCGGTATTTTCAGCCACATCACTCGGATTAACGGATGCTGTCTCGTTTGTCCCGCTGTTTGGCTCGCGGACAGGCCTTCGCTTTTCTGGAGGAACGCAACAATTGTTTCCGACCCTCCGGCCGTTTGCTCTTTCTTTCTGCGCGTTTCGCTTCACCTGCTTGTTCGGTCTGCTGCTTATGTCGTTTCGGCCAATGGGCCGAAACGATTTGTAGGATTCAAAAGTTCACCGCGAAGAGACAGCCAGCGTTTCCCCCCCGACGTTGACGTAAACGAACGCATACGAGGGCGTTTCAACAACCCCGTGACTTAATTCGCTGCAGCGTCCGTGAATAATGCGCGGTGCTCCTCGTGGAAATTGCGGGTAGCAAACTATTATAACGTATAAAGCATAAACGGACGCACGTGAACGGGGTTGTACGTTACGTCCAAACTTTCGCCATGGACCAACCTTGCTACCGTACGAGTTTGCAAGGGAGCCGCGCTTTTCCTCGGTGATCTTCGTGTGGTTTTCCGGCTTGAAGAAGTGGCTCTCGCAAACTTCGAATCGGAGAACACTTTGGCCGGTCCAGCGATTGAATTTTTCAACGTGCCCTTCGTATATATCATGACCGGATGTGGGGCTTAGTGGAGGAAAATAGGGCCGAGGAGTAAAAATGTGGTACCCTTTTTAACACCCAACAGAAAATGAGGAGCGTCATGCGTTCGGTACTGTCGCGAAGTTATCAGTTCCACCTCCTGTTATTGGCACGAATTTCACCGACTGTCATGTTTGTTAATAAACGCGATACTCGAGCATCTATTAGGAATGACCCCGTATTTCCTTCAGACGCTTCCCCTTTTCACCCCACGTGGAGGGGTGAAAGGAGCCAAATCCGGCGTTCTGTAGTTATTTATTATTTATGCATGATAAGATGAACGGCCCAATTACTGACCGTGGCCCAATTACTGTCCGTTTATCATATTATCTACGATATGAAACCCTATTTATGTCCGACATACTCAATTATTTTTTTAATACATTTTTTATATTGTTTATCATTATCATGTAACTGAATGAGCATCGAGACAAAATTTTATAAAATCGTCGACATTCCGAATTTTATCTGTGACCCGGCCAGAAACAAGTTCGTGCAGCCCATTTTCTTGTCAGTTTCGTTAAGCGGTAACGTTCCTAAAATCGGTTCGTGTTCTTTATCAGAGGTGAATAAAATGATAAATCTAAGTTGTACTGTGTGATTAAGGGTCTATATGAAACGTAGTGCTCGAGAAAAAAAAATTAGGAATTACAATTTCCCCGGAAAATACACGGGTCAGAATTAAGTCCATAAAGACGCCATTATGTTTTTATTGCCTTATATATTTTTTGTACAGAATTTAACTAAAATAGTTATTGTAATGCATGATTTTTGTACAATGTTAATTTGAATTAGCAGGATTATGAATAACCTACCATTTTCCCTGTCACGGTTCGAATATAGGACAAGAAATATCATAACCTCAATTTTGCTCAAAATATTATTTTTTTCCTGGTCACTAATCGGGCATCAATGCAAGACGGCATAGGTCAGTGATTGGGTCCTCGATAGGTCACTATATGGGCTAAATGACAACATGGTAGGACACTAATCGGGTCATTTACAACGGTGTGTACATTTCGATTTTATTATTGAAAAAATGCTGAAAAATAATAAAATAATACTTGTTTTAGTTAATTAAAACTTTTCTGTAATACCAGTTACTTCAATACCTCTCGTTTTTAACATTCTTCTTCCATTTTCAATGCCATGCGGAGCTTAGGTAGTCAGTAATTGGGCCGTCCAGCTTATCTGAAATTTCTCGCACTTCCGCTGCGAGCTTCATTGAAGTGGTTTACAACTACGATGTGTGCACGGAAGGTAGAAACGAAGGTGCATGGAAGGCACAATAAAGGCTGAAGATCATCTACGACTTCTGGGCTGCCGCATGATTTTGAGAGTTTATTTCAGATTCAAGTTCAGGTTGCAGTCGATTTAATCATTTACGAAATACGAGAGACAATTATGGTTAACTAATTACAAATATCTTTGGGTGCGCTTGGTCTCAACTCTCTTAAAGTAAGAAGGAATGTTTACAACAGTCTTTATAGAACGGAGAAACGCAATAGTAGTGCCACACCTAACTTGTGGCAACGCGTCAACGTGTTGAGTTGATTGGCTATACAGCCGATAAATCCAGAAAGGACGCCTAGACGCAGGGGAAACGGAGCATTGCAGAATGCTGACTCCCACATATTGTTTTCCGAGCTGCCATCTGTCAGTGTCACCTCGACAATTCTTTCCCGTATCAAGAATCGTGCTTTTCTGTTTACGATTCCTGAAGGGTTAGAGCATTCATGGTTGGATAGCATTTTGCCAACAACCCGCCGGCAAATGGGCAGCATATGTCAGCACGTGTTGGCGGCAAAATTGCGGCATGTGCGTCCACATCTGCCTATATTTTTGTCGGCATTCAATGGCGAAAGTGGTTAGGATCATTCTTATGAGCTTTTCAGCAAGTTTTCAGCAAGGTTTGCTTGTGGTAATCTACTTGAGTCACGGTTATTTTGCGTGAAATCTTAGACACTCTTAAGCAAACAAACTCAATATAACTCATTATCATGTAACGTAATTCATTGCCAACCCAATATCGAACTCATTCATCGCATGACAAAATAAGCTTTCATTATCGTTAAGAATAACACGGATTGAGGAAATGTGTGATCAGAGCTTGGTTTCCGAAGAGAAGGAATTTTGATCTCTTTCACGGCTACTAAGAATGATAAATGATATAGCAACCGTTGCTGGATTTTTGCTACCAATATGCTGCAATCTCGTGCTAGAAACTATTGTTGCAATATTGCTGGAAAGCAAACAGCAAAGCTTGATGGCAAGCAATTGCCTTTCTCTGCCTGTACCACGATTGGCTATTTGGGAATATTCGCGTTGGAATCTTTATTGTTAGCTACGAATGTGATTGACGAAGGATGAAGGATCGATAGATCACCGATGGGCAATTGTTGGGTTTATCCAACTAGAAACGTGCGTGGAATTAATAAAATGCCATTCCAGATGTTATATAACGTCACTTCCGGTTTCAAAGTCTTTGCTTTCGATGAGGAATTGGAAAAATCTACAGGATCATTTCAGTAATGTTCCCGCATCGACATTCAGCAGACATGCCCGCTACTTTGGCTTTACATGAAGTGTAAAAAGTTGAAAATAAAAATTACCATATAGCTTCATCATAAAAGTTGAAAATTGAAATTTTCATATCGCTTTCTCATAATGTTCCTTCATTCGCGAAGCTTCTTCTATACTCCAAAGAAGATAAGTCCAGCTCTGGCAGATCCCTTCGTTGCTCGGGTGCGTAAAATCGAAGTGTGGTAGTCCGAGAGTGAGCTGTCGATAACGTCACGCTACACCGTTTACGAGAGAATCCCCCGAAAAGCATTTCCTCCCTTGCGAAATCCTCCCTTCCTCCTACTCCGGTTCCCACGACCCAGCGTGCCGGTAACTGGCGGCTCGTAGGGGAGCCTCGCAATTACGCCTTTTCGACACGGCACGCCCGAAGATGCTTTCGAATAACGGCCGTCGATCGACACGTTACCGCAGATGGCGACGAAAAGGCTCTATTATAATCAAATAGATGGTCGCTGGCTGTCGTTTATAGATCCGTACCCATCATCGGGGAAGCGAGTGTTCTGGCGCTGTGGGAGAAGAGCGTCCTTTATGCAATGCGATTTGGAATCTGCACTGTTAAAAATGCGGTTTGAAAATATATAAAATGTATATGAAGTTTTACGCATATAGACTACTTGAAATTTCATTGACACGTATGTAATAATATTGCGTTAACGGTATAATAAAAACAATATTATTTGTATAATATTTGTAATAATAGCATAATTTTTATAGACGCACTGTAAAAAATGTTATGACATTTACAACCTTGATATGTGAAATTAGAATTCATATACATTGTATTTGAATTTTTATAATTTAATATTAAATGCAATACCTGTATATGAAAATTACGTTATTATTACAAATATTATACAAAGAATATTGTATTTAATATACTTGTAACGCAATATTCTTACATAAGTGTCAATAAAAATTCATATACTGTATATGCACAAAACTTCATATATATTTATGAATTTTCAAAAAGAAATGTTCTACAGTGCGGATGTCTTAATTTGAAATGCCATCACCGGTAATTTTAATATACAGGTATTGCATTTAAGATGAAATTATTAAAATTTAAATACAATGTTTATGTATTCGATTTTCATATACCGAGGTTGTATATTTCATATAATAACTTTGTATATTAAACGTGTTGTAAATTTCATAACATCTTTAACAGTGTGTGCCTTCGCGGTGCATCACGGTAATTCGCGTAGAACCCGCTCTTGTCGTGCTGTCTTTTTGAACCAGTAGACCGTTCCTCCGTACTCCGTTTCAGCCCTCGAACGTCGAGGTGGTTGGCCATGAAAATGGTTCGCTTAATTAAACATTAACTCGCCTAGCCTATACTAAGCCCACGGAATTGCCAGGGAAATATTAACTGCGCCCCGTGCGGGCATATGGCAACTCACTCCCGAGTAGAAACTCTTACGCCTTACACCGGGCCCTGATAAGGTCCTGAGGAGGCCTGACAAGGGACTGATAAGGCCTTATTCGAATTCTATCAGGGTGCGATGTAACGCTCGAAAATTTCTACTCAGGCTCTGGTCGTTTGAGCAGCTCTTGTGACGAGGAAAAATACCGCATCGCAATACATACATACATACATACATACATACATACATACATACATACATACATACATACATACATACACAGTAAAAAAAATAATTTCGTAAAATCGGAATATGAAGTTTTTGGTAAAATAATTTTGTTAAATAAGTGACAATCTCGTTTGTTAAGGTTTGAATATACAAATATGTCCTTTTATTTCCCGTGACATTAACAATTTTAGTTTTTTTTTTTTGGTAAAACTAGAAACTGAATAGTGGGATCAGAAAATTAACAAATAAAATATTGTCGACGTTTGTGGACAATAAATTGTTGTAAAAAGTACAACTTTTTTACTGTATAAACACACATCCGGACATTTTTTCGAAATCTGATTTTTCGATGTTTTCGAATATTTCCTGTACATGTTGTCATTAAAATCTCACAATTATTTTCACCAAAACAGAACTTCTTCTATGAGGAAGCAAAATTGCTGGGAAATATACAGTACCTCTTTTTCTCGTAACGCACACAGTGCGATTATTAATTTTTTTTACCTCTCCGTGTGACTTCGTTCGTCTCGATTTTTTTCTCTCTTTTTTCTCCCGAGAAACTCTGCCCGTTAAATGTAGCGTTCCATTCTGGCCCACTTTGTCTCCAGTCTCGCGTTCAGTCGGACAAGATCCGTGAACTGGCTTAACACCACCCTTAATTCCTGTTCTCAATTTTACTTACCCCAAATCTACTCTCTTGCTTAATGCTCCGTATCTTGCAGTCTTATAATTAACGGAAATCCAGACAGCGCATGGTGGGGCGATGGGGAGGGGGGAGGGGGGGAGACGGATGTACAGGGAGTGTACTCTATATGTAACAGTTTCGGCGAAGCTTCAAAGCCACAACGATTGTGTACGCAGCCTCACGAAGTGGAGCTCGTTACACAACGTGTACGCTCGACTTGTGTGTGCCTTGCTCCTCGTTGGCACGTAGTTGCTCGTCCCTGGTTCCCTTTTACCCAGCCTACCACCTACCCCTCACTCTGGACTGCCTCGGCGCGTGTGCTACCTCACTAGTTTACCGCCTGACTCGCAACCTCACCGCTACCCCGCGACCCCCTTTCTGCTACTTTCGAGCACATAAGCCCCCAACACGAAAGTACTCGGTATGCGGCACTCGAGGCCTCAGCGAACAAGAATTTACATATCAGCGATGACATCACCGCCTCTCGAAGCTTCGTTACCCCTTCGATTTACTTTGTCATGTGCTTTACTTAATTAATTAACTTATATATCGGCGATTGTTTACCTTACGAACAACGATTATCCAAATATCGTACAAAATTTTCAGAGCACCTTCCCGGGTAGAAATTCAGCCACGGCCCCAATACGGGCATTATCAGGCTTGCTGTAGTGCCTCATCAGGTTATAGTACGGCAGCCTGAGAGGGGCCTTACATGGAAATGTAACGTAGTGGTTGATAAGCCCGTGATCAGGCTGCCTGATCACGGCCTTACCAAATTGCCTGATTTCCCCCTAATCAAAGTATAATAAATATATTTCATTTATCAGCGTTATTTTATCGGACTTGTGAAACTTTTATATTTGTTTCTGGTATTAAATTAACTAAGTAGTAGAATAGAAATCACGAAAAAATTAATTTTTATTTTACTCACGGTCGGACTCGAACCAGCGACCTTGCCAATGGGGACTGCGATGACGGCGACTTAACCAACTCGGCTATCCTGAACTTGAGAAACGTAATGTCAAATTTGCTTTTAAGCTCCGAAAGAAGTATGTACACGACTATATATACTTTTACACTGCCAGTACACATGGATTCTCTGCTAATAATGAAATTCAGTGACAATTTCGAACAATTTCCAATGAGATAAAAATCGAAAAAATCAACCGTGTGTAAGATGCTAGGACCATTGATTTTGGATAACAGTAATGTAAAAAAAATTATAATAAGTAGAAAAATAAGTGTACAACAAATAATCAGGGAATGTTTTTTCTATTAAATCGTTTAAATTATTTAAGTTATTTATTAACTTATCAAATTATTCAAACATCCAAAGTTCGTTGCAAAAATTCCTAAACATTTTTTTCTAACGTAAGAAAATTCTATAAAAATTTCACATAGACTGTAAAAAATGTATGAATTTATTTGTAATTAATATAGGAATGGAATACTGATAATTAGAAATGGAATGCTGTGGAGATATATTGAGTTAACAAAGTTAGTATGCAGCAGTATGGCAGACCTGATAACGCCCCTATCGTTGCCGAGGCCGAATATCCATTCAATTCCTTTACTATCGATTAACAAGGACTGCCCGATCAATGCCTGATCTGGACCTAATCTTACTAGCCGTAGGCTAGCTTGGTCATGCAGACAGTGTGTATTCCAGACCCGGCCCAGGTCAGGCTTTCCATGAAGTGGCAAGCCTTGCCGTTTTCTCATCAGGACCTGATCAGTGATAGGGCATACCTGATCAAATTTCTACGCGGGTTCTACAAAAATCTACAAAATTTTGCTTTCAAAATTTCATTTGAAACTGCTACTTTTATGTCTCAAACGTTTTTTTGTACGACTAATAGTTTTTAAGATATAGGGGTTTTTAAAAAAAGTTCAATTTTTCGATATCTCAAAAAAATACAATCCAAACATTCCGAAAAAAAATGACAAAAACCACTTGTAAATAATCATGAATTGTGGTGAAATTACAACTTTTTGGAGAGGGTCGCGTTTTTGACCGTTCGAATCCGGATGGAATACCTCATATATCTTTACAATAAGTAATAGCGGGTTTTTTGTGGCCCGGGCGCTCAAGTCGGGTCTCCGTGTAAGTACAGTAGAACCCCGATTAACGGGGGTCGGATTAACCGGGCGCCTTCTCAGGTTTCTATTTTATTTTATTTTTTTTATGCGCGGGGCGCGGAAGAATGAAACACGGAAGCATGAGACGAAAATCGAAGGAAGTGCAAGAAGCAAACCAAAGTCACTAAGTACTCCAAAAAAAGACTGGCTTACGTACTATTAATGAAAAAAAATTGTTAAATAGTTCACACTATTTAACAATTCAGTGCAAGTTGTACCAAATCTTATCGTAACTAGTCAAAATAAAGTTCTATCATTGGCCATTATTGGCTTATATACTTTCGCTGCCGAGTTCGGATTAACCGCGATTTCGATTATCCGGCGACTCTTCGGTCCCGAGCATCCCGGTTAATTAAGGTAGTACTAGCGGGCAGCCTGAGCCCACGTGAGTTCAGAGAGGATTGTGAGACGAATTGTGAACACTTCTCGATGAGATAAAAATCTGAAAAAAATCAACCATATGGAAGGTGCTGAAAATATTAATCTTGCACAATAATAATTCCAAAATGTTATTAACAAATTAACGAAAAAAAAAATTCCCAACAAACCACCCGGCAACCTACCTTTTTTTTTTAATGAAAATGATTTGTTAATTTTTCTGAATACGTATGAATTTTTTCAGAATTTTGTGTAACTTTTAAAAATCGGGTTTTTAGTTAATAACAAAAACGCAAAAACAAAAAAAAATAAGGAGGTCGTCTCGTTGCGCATTATCAAAGAGTGCGATTCACGTGCAATTCACAACGAATTTCGACGCCTCTCTAACGGAATAAAAATCTGAAAAAAATGAACCATTTAGAAGGTGCTAAGAAAATTAATTTTCCATAACAATAATTGCAAAAAGTTATTAACAGGTTAGTTAAAAAAATCATTGTACAACGAATTATCCGGTAAACTAACTTTTTCTTTAGCCCAAATTGACTCATCATTTTTTCGAATACTTATGAATTTTTTGAGAATTTTTACTAATAAAAAAAAAACACATTTTTTCATTTTTTTATAGATAAAAAATCACGAATTTTTGAATATTAGAAAAAATTCATAGAAAATCCATAAAAAATTTATGAGTATTCAAAAAAATTATCGAATAAATTTGGTCTAAAGAAAAAAATTAGTTTAACGGCTAATTCATTAGACAATGATTTTTTTAACTAATTTATCAATAACTTTTTGGAACTATTATAATGGAAAAGTAGTCTTAGCATCTTCTGTATGGTTGAATTTTTTCAGATTTTTATTCGATCAGAAAGTTGACGAAATTCTCTTCGAATTGCACATGAATCACACTCTTTGGTAATACGCAACGAGACGACCTCCTTAATCAGGGTTCTACTGTATGCGCGTGAGTTTGTGTGTATAACTGTGTAACTGACGCACGGGCGTTGATTGCGTCAAAATAACCTCGCCATGTGAAGTACGGTCGGGGTTATATTGTTGTTCGGGAACGTTTCTGCTTCGTCCTCAGCCCAGACGATACCCGGAATTTCGCTAGGTTGTAAGATAATAAGGCGGTAATTCAAATTATTCGAATTTAATTGTCCAAGAAAAATGGCATGGAATGTGATGATAACCTTTATAATGCTCGTAATATAATAAATACTCAAATAGAATAACGCCCGTGCAGAAATTTAGTTGGGCGGCCGAGATAAACTATGGGGCCATTACAGGCATACCCGTGGAATCCATAATAGGGAATCCAAACTAGGATCCTACAGGGCCCAATGTAGGAGTCCACAATAGAATGATAAGGGATAGTCAAGGAAACCATAGAAGGGCACCTATATTTCGCCTTACTGGGTCCTATAAAGGAAAACCAAGCTTCAATCGAACAATCTACAGTGAGGATTTCAACAGAGGACCTATTTCGATTTGTTGGGGAGTCCACAATAGAAATTGAAAATTAGAAAAATTAGTTGGGGAGTCCACAATAGAAATTGAAAATTAGAAAAATTAGTTGGGGAGTCCACAATAGAAATTGAAAATTAGTGCTGGATACTTATTAAACATAATACATAAATCATTTGTTAAGAAAAATATTAACAATGCGATTAATATATCAGAAATTGAATAAATTATTTTCACGAATTTTTTTGTATTTGTATTTATTTACGATGACCCTGCGAAAAATGCAGTTAATCATTTGTTTAAACGTATACGCATTATTGTGCATTTGTTATTTAATTCGTCAAGGGTTATCGATATGGGTAACTTTTTAATATTCGGTAATGCCAACTATCGAATTATTAGCGATTGTTAATTAATTGTCAATTAACAATCGTTAATCACATATCGATAAACAATTTTTCAACCTTATTTGGTTATGAGTAGTTCTCAGTGCACAATATCTACAAACGTTTTATTCGATTGTTAATTAAATTTTATTGACAAAAGGCACAATGTCAATAACGAAAAAAATTATTTTAAGCGTTCACGAATAAATTGTTCTATTCCAATTATTTTAATCGCATTCATATAAATGTAGCCATAGCACCTTCTTTAACTTCAAATAGACAATAAAAAAGAACTCTTTTTTTTCGATATTTATTCAATAGAAAAATAACTGAAGGGAACCCGGTTCGAAACCCACCTACAACAATATAATTTACAATATGTTTTTTCGGCGATCTAAATTGACTACTATCTTCAGTAAGTAAAAAATCTTTAATAAACAATGCGCAACATCCAAGAAAGACCTGCAAATAATTATTTTTCAATTTAATTTATGTACTAATTTAGTAGGGGCTTAATGGGGAAGCCTTCATGGGGCCTAACAAGGAAACTTATAAAGGCCCCATACTTCGAAGTGTGACAAGCCTAGTCGGGCATTGGTTAGTTTTCCATTCTAGGCCCCGTAAAATGTCGGGGAAGTCTGGAAGGGCCCAGACAACACCCCTGACTAAATTTCTGCTCGGGCGGCCGGAAAACACTCACACACTCATTCGTAAAATCGTACATACGATTAGGTATTATAATTTACAGCGGGTTGTTCACCCTCACCACATCCTCCACTCTTGCTGCTGTC
Source organism: Amblyjoppa proteus (assembly GCA_963922035.1). Lineage (NCBI taxonomy): Eukaryota > Metazoa > Arthropoda > Insecta > Hymenoptera > Ichneumonidae > Amblyjoppa > Amblyjoppa proteus. The sequence goes on along the minus strand of OY998228.1, from coordinate 34,974,088 downwards.
ATTTCTCAACACTAGGTTTTGCACCCGTGAAAACACATTTATAACTACACGACTCAACAAGATCACGTGTCTAAATTTATAAGTCGTATGAATTAGCACGTTCAGGCTTATCTCAGCGACGCAATGCACTATTCGGTTCCTGAGGGCTCTACACAGTAAAAAAATGATTTGTACATTCAACAAGCCTTTTTTTATCCACAAACGTTCGCAATTATTTTGTTGTTAGTTTCACAAAAAAAAAAAAAAATTGTAAAATTGACAGAAATTCTTGTATAATGGGCAAGATTTTTTTTTGGTAAAATTAACATGAAAAGAATCGTGGACTTTTGTGAACAAGAAACGTCCACAGTAAAAAAAAAAAATGTGTACTTTTTACAACAAATTATTGTCCACAAACGTTCACAATTTTTTATTTGTTAATTTTCTAGTTTTACAAACAAAAGTGCAAACTAAAATTGTCAATAATACAGTAAATGAAAGGACAGGTTCGTACATTCAAATAAGTGACAAAAAAGTTTTTCAATTATTTAACAAAATAATTTTTACGAAATTTCGCATTCCCATTTTACGAAATTATTTTTTACTGTGTACCTATTTTACTGTGCATCGATCATACGACAATTTATACCGAACCGGAAAAATCCGTTTAGGCTTTAATTAAAGCTGCGCTGCGGGAGCTAAACGAGGCGTACCGAGCTGCGCCTTTACGGCTTGATTGTCCGTTCGGGAGTGACTTCTCCGGCTTGCTCATCCGTTGATCTCACGGCCGTTGGTAAGCCGGGGAGGTTTTTAGCAAATTCAGCGGAAATTATAGCTCAGTGAGGAAAGGCCAGAGAAGACAGTCTCACGCTCCCTCGCGCCTTTGGTCGCGAGCCTCAGACGGTCCGTGTCGCATAGAATAACGGCGCGGTAGCGGCCAAAGCAATGCAGAAAAGGCAAGACGAGACATCCCGTGTTTTCCGATGTCTTCATAATGAATTGCTTCGTCGCTGACGAAACTGAGCGTGCTGTATGGCGAGTACACCCAGAAAAATTATTTATTTGATGGCCACCGTTTATTTAGATTGAGTACAATATTTATTTCGTTTAAGATAGCTATGTCGCTTCGCGCTCATTTCGCATAAGTTCGAGAAAAATTAGAGAAAGTTGCAAGTGCTTCTCGATGGTATAAAAATCTGAAAAAATGCATGCATACTAAAGGTACTGAAAAGATTAATTTTGCATAATAATAATTTCAAAATGTTATTAACAAATTAATCAAAAAATTAATTGTTTAACAAATTATCGGGCAAACCAAGTTTTTTCTTCAATGAAAATGATTCGTTCATTTTTCTGAATACGTATGAATTTTTCCAGATTTTTCAGTCAACTTTGATTTTATTTGTTTTTTCATACATTTTTTTCATATTAAAAAAAAATCAAAGTTGACTGAAAAATCTAAAAAGATTCATACGCGTTCAGAAAAATGAACGAATCATTTTCATAAAAAAAAAGTTATGTTGCCGGATAATTTGTTAAACAATTCATTTTTTGCTTCATTTGTTAATAACATTTTGGAATTATTATTATGCACAATTAATCTTTTCAGTATCTTTAGTATGCATGAATTTTTTCAGAATTTTATACCATCGAGAAGTACATGCAATTTTCTCTTATTTTTCTCGAACTTGTGCGAAATGAGCGCGAAGCGACATAGCTACCTTAAGTAACTGTTTTCTTAATTTAAATAAATATTTATTTGATTTAAATGAATATTTATTTAAAACAAATAAATATATTACTTAATCTAAATAAACGGTCGCCGTCAAATAAATTATTTTTCTGGGTGTTGTCACGGATCGACCGAAAAAATTTTAAATACAAATTATTCCAGCACGGAATGTGACAACTAGTAACTATCTGCGTAAGTTTCTTTGCCTGGTTTGCAATTTATAGTTCCAAGATGCACTCGCATTGTAATTTGAGTTTAGACTAAGTTAAGTTTGATCTTAAATCAGAAAATAAATGCACACTTAAGTTTGAGTTTCGACTGATTGTCGCTTTGGAATTAATATTTGCACTTCCTGCATGTGTCAAGGACAAAAAAGGATGGCCATAAGTAGTTCGTAACAGAGCCGATGGGTGGGAGAAGAATCGTTGATCTCGGATTTTTATTTTATGGCGTAAAATCCCAGATAGCCAACGGTAGAACAGGCAAAGAAAGGCAATTGCTTGTCATTAAGTTCTGCTGTTTGTTTACCAGCAATATTGCAACAATAGTTTCTAGCACGAGATCGTAGAATATTGGTAGCAAAAAACCAGCAACCGTTGCTATAAGCTCAATTGTTATTCTTACACAGTAAAAAAAAGTTTGTACTTTTTACAACAACTTATTGTCGACAATTTTTTATTTGTTGACAAAGTTTTTCATTGGGCGTTTAATGGTAATGAATGGTATCCAAAGGTAATCAATGAGATCCTAATGGAAATTCATGAGGACATTGAAACGGCACTTTCTACCATTCATTCTCAATGAACTCCACCTGCAAATCAGTGGGAAATTTTAAATGGTACGTTTTCCCATTTGTTACCAATAGGAGACCAATAGCAAGTTCCTGGGAAAGTTCGATTGGTACTTTTTCCCATTCGTTATTAATGGGAACCCGCATTCGCAGGACTAGGAAAATTCAAGTGGTACTTTCTCCCATTCTTTATTAATGTGAGTTCACTGACAAGTCAATGGGACGTGACAGATGGTACTTTTTCCCTTCGTTATTAATGATAGTCCACTGGAGCATAATTGAAACAGCAGAAATGGTATTTCTTACCATTGGGAATAAATGAGAACTTAATAGAATGGTAAAAAGCTGGGGAATCTTTAATGGCACCTCTAACTATTTATAATTGACGAGGAATAAGAATCGAGTTGACAAACAGTAGGGAATCACGTGTGTGAGTAGCAACTTTCACTTAAATGGTATGATCGATAACGAATTGCGGATAAATGAGTCCACAATAATAGCTGTGAACTTAAGGACCAACATTATTTATGAACAATAGGAGACATTTTTCGGGAGCACTACAGCTTTTTTATTGGAATCCCAGCGGGATAAAAATCCCAGCGGGATAAAAATGCCATACAACGAATGGGAAACTGGCATATTAAATGGTAGTACAAATGGGAATGATACCATTGGCAAAGCCCCATTGAATTACCTTTAATGAATCATTAATTTTAATGAATCATTCAGTTAATTGCAATCAGTGGGATTTTTTAATGGTAATTAATGGGACATTTAGCCAAGGGCACTTGCCGCACTTTTGCCGCCATCACGTTCGGACGTATGTTGGCGGATTGTTGACAAAATGCTATCTGGGATCGACCATAGGATTGAACTTCACTTGAATCTTTAAAGATAAAACAAACTTACACCCAAAGTTAATATGTTAAGTTAAATAAGTTGGTAACTTCAATAACTTAGAACTTTAATTACACCGTTGATTAACAAAACTGCGTTTGTTCCATGTTTCAGGCTCGATCAGCCGGTGACCAGTTCGAGCCCCGGCATGGACGACAAAAAGGTAACGAACAATGGCGATGAGACGATAATTTTACGGATTTCCTCGTCTACATTACGCACACAAGTGGTTGTTCACCGAAAAAATACGAAGGAAAGAAAAAAAAATTAATGAAAATCGTTCACCACCGACGAAGATCGAGAATATTTATAATCACTGTGAGCGTGTCTACTTAACAAGTCTGCCCATTTTCCAGCCGAGACGTCGTTGGATACCAAGGTAGTAAGGTAGAGTCGCGCGGGAACGCCGGATGGGGACGAAACCGGTGGTGTGGGGACTCTAATTTAATGGACTTGCTTAAGCGAGTCGCCGGTTCTTCCGTACAACGTTTCTCCCCGCTCTCGCCTCCTCGTCATCCTCTGTTTCTATCTCGGACCACCCAAACTCTCGCCTCTCGCCGACGAACAAGTCCTAGAGTCCGTAAAGCCCAAGTTCCACCAACCGGATTTTCCGGGCTATGCGGAAAGATCTACGAAAGATTCGAAGCGAAGAAAGGATAGGAAGTAGTCTCGCACGGCGGGGCGGAGGGTTGCGAAAATTGCGAGCGTGGGGAATAGAGGAGGGTCGAAGACTCTCGGGCCCGACGGCAAAAAACCATTGAGAAATGAAACAAAAGAACGAAACAGCGAGCGGAGGAGAAAAGACGAGAGAAAAACAAAAAAAAGATTAACGGAAGGAAGCAGTGGATGTCTTTTACTACTTATATTCGACATCGCTGCACCCTCATGTGCGCCTCCCCGACCTCCGCAGTCGCCCATCTACCTCAGCCGAGAAATTGCGAGGTCACGAAATACTCTGAGATTATAAGACGCTAAATTTGTTTGCTGATAACATTATAAGGTCGTTCGGTTAAAATTAATGCGAAAACTCGATAAAGTTCGACGAAGTGCTTGCCACTCCGAAACTCTCGTGCATCACCGATTAATGTCATAATAAAAGTTACAATAATAATGAAACATAAAAGTAATTAATTATTATCATCTTTATTATTATTGGAATACAATAATTATTATAATTATTCATTTTTAATTCAATATTACTGCAGAGAGACAAAAATCAATTGCGTCAACAAAATGTGCGCTCACGGGTGGCGAAATAAATGGTTGATCGAACCAAGAATACCTCGTTGATTGAACTGACAGGCCGTTGAATCGAATGTTTCTTTACTTACTACGACAATTATTTGGTTCGATCGACCAACAATTTATTCCGCCACCACTAAGCGCTCATTTTGTTGAGTCAATCATTTTTTTGTCTCAGTCTATAATTTTAACGTACACCCAGAAAAATACATTTTCTGACGGTCACCATTTATTTAGATTAAGTAAAATATTTATTTGATTTAAATAAATCTTTACTTAAATCAAATAAATATTTTAATTAATACTTACTTATTATAATATTTAAAATATTAATATTAATATTAAATTTTGGTCCAGCAGGACTGAGTGCTCGTATCGCTAACAAAAACAAAAACAAACAAAAAATATTAAATTTAATATTTATTTTATTTAAATATTTTAAATAAATAAATATTTTACTTAATTTAAATAAACGGTGACCGTCAGATAAATTATTTTTCTGGTTGTAATATCCCTGTACACAGTAAAAAAAAAAAAAATGTGTACTTATTACAACAATTTATTGTCCACAAACGTCCACAATATTGTATTTGTTAATTTTCCGAACCCCACCAACCGGTTTCAAGTTTTACAAAAAAAAAGTATAAACTAAAATTGTCAATACCACGCGAAATAAAAGGACACGTCTCTATATTCGAACCTTAACAATCTCGTTTGTCACTTATTCAACAAAATGATTTTTACGAAACATCGTATTCCGATTTTACGAAATTATTGTCTCCCGTCTAGAGTACGAAACGCGTTAAAAAACCAATATAATAGGTCTGGATGAATAGGATGACTGTGAATGTCGACGCTTGGAGTTTAGAGTCAATTTTTTAGAGCTCAGGGAGCTGAGTAGGATCGAAAGTTTTCTCTTTCATGCGCTCGGCACTTCATCTTCGGTGACCTAAAATCGTGTAAGCTCGGACGCCCCCTGCGGATCTTGAAAATGTTGACGCGTCGGTGCACCCAGCAGAATCCTCTTCACTCAACAGTCCCAGTAGACAGCGTGCGGCCCGCGTGCGTTGCGGCAAACTCTGGGGAGTAATACATTTTCAGGTTGTTCGCCTAACTTATCCGTTCCTCCCCCGTCGGCGTGTACAAGGTTTCCGCGGCTCAGCTCTGCCCTTTGCTTTGCTGTCGTCAGAGAGCCATGGGTGGTTGGGGCACAGTGGGGGTGGGGGGGGGGTTGAGGGAGAACCAGCCGGAAATGAATCCGTGGCTCTAACGAGAATCCACTGCGGGATTCCAGTAGCACAAAGTGAATCCGGTAATATCCGTGCAAGCACCAAAAGCCCAAGAGGGATCGTCATCACGAGGTGCGATGCGATATACGCTCCGGTGATGCAAACGAGGCACCGGGCTTGTGGAAACTGACCACTGGCCACTGTTCTCAAAGTTCGTTAACCGAGTTGAAATTCAAAAAATGCATTGTCAATGTTGACACACGCCCCGAGACTGTCACCGAGATACATTTTTGCTTCCTCGTGGAGGAAGCTTTGTTATGGTGAAATAAAAAGAATGTTTCGTTATTTTTATGAAAACGCGTTTGGAATGCTTCAAAACATCGAAAAATCACACTTAGAAAAAATGTTCGGATGTATGTATGTGAATCGGACGCGAAAATTTCAAACCGCTATAAACTCGATAACGTCTCGACCGACAAGCTGAAATTTGGCACACATCGTGTGTGATCAATAGCAATGTTTCATCAAAATTTCATCTAAAAATGTTCAGTTGTTTTTTTTTTGTACGCCATTTTTAATTTCTTCGAAAATGTCTGTGCGCACTCTAGCGCTCGCAATTTTTTAGCTATCCGGCTAAAAACGCGCACATAGATGGAATATGATCACCCCGAAGATCCCATTAAAATTTCAAGAGAATCGATCGAACCCTTTGAATTTTACGTCATTTTGAATTTTTTGGATTTTATGAAAAATGAGTACTTTATTTTAAATGCAATTTTCCACATTAAATATTAATTTATAATTAAAATAAGTGTGAGATTCGTGATCAGCGTGAAAAAATACATGGAATACAGTCCCGGAGCGACGACCAACGAAAAAAGTTTCCTGTCATTTTTATTGTCAATATTGCAAAAAATTAGTCAATTTGCGTATTTTCAAACGGTGCTGTTTTTGCTTCCTGATGGCATTGTGGACAAACTTGGGTATCTGTCATGTTCTACGGCAAGAAATACAAAAGATCATGGATATGACGGAGTTAAAATAATTAGATAAAGCGATGTTCATTTGAACTTTTCGTGTAAAAATTGAAAGATCGAAAAACAATTTGGAACACATAATTGTATGTATTTTTGTCGCCTAGCACAGATTCTACATCCGTTTTGACCAAAAGCCTGAGGTTGGTGTATTTTTTCGGGCTAAACCCGAGTCAGCCAGCAGTTTTGCCTAAAAGTTAAATACGATGTTGATGTTGGAAAAAAAGCTGAAAATTGAAATTTTCATATCGCTACCTCATAAAAGTTGCAAGTTGAAAGTTGAAAGTTGAAATTTTTATATCACTTTCTCACAATGGTAATTTATTCGGAGAGCTTCCTCCATGAGGAAGCCAAACATATAGTAAATGCTTTCTCATAGAAGGAGCTTTGCGAATAAAGGACCATTATGAGAAAATGATATAAAAATGTCAACTTTCAACTTTGAACTTGCAACTTTTTCAATATTTTTTTTTTTTTTTTTCCCGTTACTCCACGAGATTATCGGTACGACGTATTTTTTTTACGAGCTCGCGGTTTACTGTCTCCTGTTGCAGGCTTTCCACTAGATCTCACCCACCGACGGATGTTCCCTCCGGCGTACATTGCTTTGTCAACTTTTTCCTTGCTCACAGAGCCTTTCTTTTACGATCGGGCTAACGGTCCTTTGAAACGGTCGGATTCGAGTAAGCGTGGAGGTATCGAGCCAAAATAAAAAATAAACAAAATTTTTATTACATTTTGCGAAAAATTCCTCTAAACGTTTGCGTTCTATGACATTTTTTTATTTCTCGAGTAATGTGTATTTTACGTCGAACACGATGTCCCGCGATGTATCGCTTTCACACAGTATTTTTCTGGCGGATAAGTTATAAAAGTCGAAGTCATATATGTGAATTACTTTACACCCTTTTTCCCCTCTAAGTCCACGAAAAAAGTCACTGTTTATTAGTTAATTAGGGAATTAAATGGATCACAGCCAAGCCACCGAATCATTGCAGTTTCATCAAGGAAGTCGTCTCGTTGCACATTACCAAAGAGTGCGATTCACGTGCAATTCACAACGAATTTCGACCCCTTTCTAAAACGGAATAAAAATCTGAAAAAATCAACCATTTAGAAGGTGCTAAGAAGATTAATTTTTCACAATAAAAATTGCAGAAAGTTATTAACAAATTAGTTTGAAAAAATCATTGTTCAACGAATTATCCGGTAAACTAACTTTTTCTTTAGGCCAAATTTACTCAATAATTTTTTTTTAATACTTATGAATTTTTTGAGAATTTTTTCTAATTAAAAAAAAAACCACAATTTTTCATTTTTTTATAGATAAAAAATCACGAATTTTATGAATATTAGAAAAAATTCTTAACAAATGTATGAGTATTCAAAAAAATTATCGAATAAATTTGGGCTAGAGAAAAAATTAGTTTACCGCCTAATTCTCTGAACAATGATTTTTTAAACTAATTTATTAATAACTTTTTGGAACTATTATTATGAAAAAGTAGTCTTCTTAGTATCTTCTGTATGGTTGAATTTTTTCAGATTTTTATTTGATCAGAAAGTTGATGAAATTCTCTTTGAATTGCACATGAATCACTCTCTTTGGTAATACGCAACGAGACGACGTCCTTAACATTGCATAATTGTGAGGTTTTTCAAAATGACGGTGTCAACGTGGATGCAAAGGGAGATTGATGTTCTATTCGAAGCATATACGCAAGACAGCGGGGGAAACATGAATCCGGTAATTGTATCAGGCAGACTGTGCTCGATCAAAATGAAATTTGTTCAAGCAAATGAAGCAACGAGACACGTCCAGGGTAATGATATTAGAATTTGGAGTCAATCCTGCCAGCAGGTGTAATTAAAGCCTCGAGAGCTGGCTCGGTCTCGGTATCCAAAAGTTCCCCGTACTTCGTCTCCTGGCGGCAGTGTGGGTTCTGAGACTGCGAGAGAAACGTGCCATCCGTGCACTAATTGCTCCGGTGAACCACCGGCACAAAGTATCGTCGAATAGAGAGGGCGGTACCGAGAACTCTGTTTTCGTCGTTCAACTAAAGGATCGTTACTCAACTGCGGTACGGACTTTATCGATTCAATCGCTCCGTTGACGTTTTGTCCATTTGTTAATACTCCAACGCCGTGAAAAATTGCTGCATGATAGGAAATGCATATAGGGAAGTGCATAGTAAAACCTTGTGGGAGCAAAACGGATTTGCTTTTAGCACACGGAAAAAAATGCTTGGTTGGGTCACCTAACTATTTATTAGTTGGGTATAAATTGCTTACTACAACGATGTGTTTCGTTAAAATAACGACCTAGAATTTGTTGAATCTACCATTAATAGTTAGGTAAGGCGAATAGTAAACACAACTAACTCGAGTAGTTAGTCCAGCTACTAAAACAGTATTCAGGATGGTAAAGGATGGACAACGAATTTTATAGGTACTCTAACCAACTATAGTTGTCAGTGCAACCAAGCTCGGCGCGCGTGCCGGGCAACTAACTGAAATTGTTGCCTCAACGAAACGTAGTTGCTGCGAACCCAAGCATGACACCTTTATACATGCAAGGCAGTTATTATTTTATTAGTATCGATAATCGTGGAGATTTACGAGAGACAAACGGGTATAATCACTTACTAAATCAATTAATATATATATGCTTATTGATAGGGAGAGATATAGCACATTCGGAAACATTGCCGATTTTAGCGGATGCACTTAAAAAAATATGTTTCGTAACCTATCAATTGCCTCAAAGAATCATGCGTATAACTAGTTCGTACGATAATGTTCAAGCAGACATGATTCTTATAAACACATTTAAAAATTATATTTTTCAAAATGAGCTTAGCCGAGTGAATAAGGTCGTGGACTACTAATCGCAAGATCGCAGGTTCGAATCCTCGTTACGGATCAAATAATTTATTCCAAGGTTTCCATGGTATGAAGGTAATAAAACGATTATAAACCAATTTCGGGTGATAAAGAAGCATTACGCGGTTGCACAGATAAATGTTTTGTGTTAAATGTGTACTAATATTTTTTGTAATGTTCTGTTCGATCGACCAAGTCGATTGGTTGCAACAAGCTAGTAAATTATTCAACTAAGCAAGTAAATGGCTAATCCAACAATTTTACCACCAGTTGGCCCAACTAACAAATTAGTTGGTCTAGCGAATACAAAACCAACCAACTTAAAAGAGTTGACCCAATCAATTTATCGTCTGGCGCTCAGAGCACTAAGACTATTGGTTGACTCAACTATTTTTTTTTTGTTTGTCCTACTAAGTCGTCTTTTCCGCGTACCCTCTCATTTCTCTAAAACTTATGTGAAGTGAACACTATTCGCAAGGACTACCTTAACCCTTTATGTGGGTGAAATCGGCGCTTTGCGGCTTTCTCGTAAGAACAGCCTCGCATCGGCCGAGGTTATACACGAAGGCTCAAACTGTATCGAATCCTCGCAAAATTGTCCGGCAGTCTTTCGCATTGGTCGATTACGCCGTCTCAAACGCGGCGCGGAGGCGCACGTATGTTGCTCAGCGAAAACACAGAGCCGCGGGCCGGTGTAGTCGGTGGAGGTGGCTGTGAACTCCGACACGCTATCGCCTTCGCCGCCGATGCCCCCTCATGGATCGTTCGCTTTCTCGATTAACTTTGGCTCCGTCAGACCCCGCTTCTTCTTCACCACTTTTGACACTTCGATTTGTTCCCATCGGCCCGAGCGAGGATTTATTTTTCTCCCGATAACCGAGCTTCTTTTACTTCATTTTCGGTATTCTCACGTCGTTCGATTTTCGTTACCCGGTCTCTTATCGAACGAACTTAAATAGCACGGGAATATTTTTCTCTCGCCCGAACCATTCGGGAGGGACCGATATTTGATCGTACGAGCCAATTCGTCAGGTCTCTTAGTTTCTGCAACTTACCGGTCTATGAATTATAAACCGACCTTCATGGATATCGCAAGTTGTCGAGATTACCAAAAAAAAACCCGGTAGAAAAACTCTTAAAAAATAAAGGACCATTATGGGAAAGCGATATGAAAATTTCAACTTTCAACTTGCAACTTTTATGAGGAAGCGATATGAAAATTGCAATTTTCAGCTTTTTTCCAACATCAACGTCGTATATTACTTTTAGGCAAAACTGCTGATTGACTCAGGTTTGCATTTAAAATAAAATACTCATTTTTCATAAAATCGAAAAAAATCAAAATGACATAAAATTCAAACGGTCCGATCGATTCTCTTGAAAATTTAATGGGACCTTCGGGTGATCATATTTTATCTGTGTACGCGCTTTTAGCTGGATAGCTAAAAAATTGTGAGTGCTAGAGCGCGAACCAACATTTTTTAAGAAACAAAAAAATGGCGTACAGAAAAAACAATTCAACATTTTTGAATGAAATTTTGCAGGAGCATAGACTATGTGATTAATATCACACATGCTGTGTGCAAAATTTTAGCTTGATCGGTCAAGTCGTTTTCGAGTTATAGCGGTTTGAATTCGTGTCCGATCTGCACACACACACATACACACACACATGTACATCCGGACATTTTTTCTAAATGTGATTTTTCGATGTTTTGGAACATTCTGAACATGTTTTCATTAAAATCTCGAAAAAAAAATGTTCACCATCACAAAGCTATGAGGAAGCAAAAGGCGGTCATAAATTGCTGTCGTGACATCTCGCTGAATGATAAAGCAGTTTTTCCACCGACCTGACGCTTTTTTCACCTCTCTGATCATCATCTCCTCGGGTTTTTTTTTCAATAATTTTTTTGCGCCATCTTCTTCCGGTGGTTTTTTTTCGTCTTCCAAGCCTTCCACCCTTCCGAGGAGTCGTCAGAATAATTTCCGTCCACCACCGCTCAATTCCAACTCCCGCCGATCGGTAATTCCCGACCGATATATAGTTATGCATTTTCATTGGTCGTCTGCACTCCATCCGCTCCTTCATATCTCGATATAAGTTTTAGCATACAAACGGGAGGAGGTCGCGTCCTGGGACGTGGAGGTATTCATCGGGCGGCGAAATGAGCAAAGTTCCTCTTGCCTATTTGCCAATATATGTATATATATATATTTACACACACACATAGATGTCAACAGTCAGATTCCGGACTTTGGATGCTTCCCCAGAACTGTCTTGGAATTCACAATTCGAGGGAATTGTGTATCGCACAGACTGTGTGACGTGTATGGCAATCATTTCGCCAAGGGATCGTATTCCCTTGAAACCCTCCGCGCATATACAATGCCGATCGATTTCTACATCTTGCAGTTTCCGGTTCTCTCTGTCTTTCTCCCCGTTGATCCGTCCGTGCACTTGCCACAGTCTCGAGTGGACTTCTTCGACCGAGGGATTGCCCAAGAAAAGTGGAGACTTCTTTCTATTTTTCGTCAGAAAGTTCAGAGACTCGAGAGACAACGATGGGTGGATCGTGACGATGGCCGTGGTCGTCGCTTCGCAAAACTCTGCAAACCTCCGCCGGCAACCACATACAACCCTTTTCGCAAATGTCTCACTCGGCAGAATTCACGCATCGTACGACCGGGACTTTCACCGGATTTATCCGGATTTGTGGAACCCTCTCATTTCGCAGTAATTAATATTGGATGAGAAAATCTGATAATAAATTCGAGAAGCCCGGCGCCCGAGGCTGGGCGCGTGGGCTACTGCGCGCATTAATAGCGAACCCTCGGCGATGAGAACCCCTCGACAAAGTAGTAAAACTCCTCGTTAGGCACGACACAACGCTCCTACGTTACTCCAGGATTAAAATACACTTTTGCGATGGCTCGGAGAGTTACATCTTTTACTCGCCTGTTTATTCATGAGCCGCGGAGGTAATGAAAATTTTACCGAAGCCGGAATACAACGAGTCGTGAGAGATACGCGAAGAATCGTCTTGCCAACATCTCTGACTGCAATTTTTCTTACGCTCTAATTTTGTCTACTGTAATTAATAAAGAACAGTCATGGAAAAAAACAAATTGAAAATCTTAAAGGATAATGTTATCGCTTAATTAATGCTGTGTTTGGTATATTTTTGTTACCTATTCAAGATTTCTTATCGATAGCTCAGTTCGTAGGAGATATTAAAGATATCTCTTAAGCCCGCATTCATTCACTCGGCAGTACGTCGTTTCTGCAGAGACTAACTCTACACACCACCAACTCTACACCACCAACTGTACGCCACCAACTGGACGCCATCAACTGTACGCCACCAACTGTACGCCACCAACTGTACGCCACCAACTGTACGCCACCAACTGTACGCCACCAACTGTACGCCACCAACTGTACGCCACCAACTGTACGCCACCAACTGTACGCCACCAACTGTACGCCACCAACTGTACGCCACCAACTGTACGCCACCAACTGTACGCCACCAACTGTACGCCACCAACTGTACGCCACCAACTGTACGCCACCAACTGTACGCCACCAACTGTACGCCACCAACTGTACGCCACCAACTGTACGCCACCAACTGTACGCCACCAACTGTACGCCACCAACTGTACGCCACCAACTGTACGCCACCAACTGTACGCCACCAACTGTACGCCACCAACTGTACGCCACCAACTGTACGCCACCAACTGTACGCCACCAACTGTACGCCACCTACTCTACGCCACCTACTCTACGCCACCTACTCTACGCCACCAACTCTGCGCCTGGTTCGACTGTGAACAGCCGCAATTGTACACAATACTGAACGCTACACAAACCTATATGTACATATACTGAAACTGTACACAAGTATTTTTTTTTTGCTCTAACCCTACACAGCAAAATTTTACACGCGTTAAATTTAGGATACCAATACTCTACTCAGATAAAACTCTTCACGGCAAAACTCTAAACGCGTCAAATGAGTGACAGCCAATCTTTACACAAGTACACTAGTGCACATGGAATATTCTACTCTACACATCGACGACTCTCCACGTCAAAACTGTACACAGCCGAGACGCCTTTTTCACCGAATCTACACACAACCCAATTCGCCACAATTCTGACTCCATACAAGTTCGACTCTACACATTCACCAACTCACACCCCAGTTAACGAGTTCAATCAACAACAATGATCGTCGTCCCCACTTTATCGGTGTATATAATGGGAGTGTGAGTTGGTGAATGTGTAGAGACGAACTTGTGTTGAGTCGGAACTGTGGTGAATTGGGTTCTGTGTAGAGTCGGTGAAAAAAGCGTCTCGGCTGTGTAAAGTTTTGTCATGGAGAGTCGTCGAAGTGTAGAGTTGCGTCGTGTCGAATTGAGTGTGCGTAGAATATTTCTGACGAGAATATTCGATGTGGTGAATTTTCCCGTGTGAGGTATTACTTGTGTAGAGTTTGGCTGTTACTCATTTGACGCGTGCAGAGTTTTACCGTCAAGAGTTTTTTGCCTGAGTAGAGTATTAGTAACCTAAATGTAACGCTTGTACAGTTGTGTTGTGCAGAGTTAGAGCAAGAAAAAATACTTGTGTACACCGAAAAAAAGGTTTGATAATATCAACCTCACAGCTGCGGTCACGGAAAATAGGTTTGAATTAATCCAGGCGCATTTAAACAGACTACACCGTTGTTGAAACAATACAACTGGTGTGGTTGTGTCAATTGCGTATAGCAGTTACTGCGATTACAACGTTGATTCAAAGTGAATCAAAAATGCATTAAATCAACAACTTTTTTTTTCTATTCAATCGTATATACTGTCACCGTACAGAAGGTACATTATTTTGATTTGAACGTATATTTGGTCAATTAAAAAAAAATGTGATTCTGTATTCGTATATATACGAACATTTGGCATCTTGAAAATAATTTTATTCGATTCGGCAAGACGTCAATTTAGTAATTCATAAATATTATACCCACAATAAACAACTTTCAAGTTATTTCGATATTTCAATATCAAATCATCGAAGTTGAACTAAGTTAATGACGGAGAATAACTTATATATCCGATTCAAAATTATACATATTAACAAGCAATTGTAGCGTAGTGGTAAGGTACTAGGTCAGGATGCGTTATATATATAAAATTTTGGTTTGTAAAAATTATGTTATATTGATAAGTAGCGATATACTGATAACAATTGAACATATGAAACACGATGTAACCATATATGAAATTAATTAGTAACAAATAACGGAAATAACAGTACTGAGACCCAACTCGAAATTGAGTTGGGTCAAATATTTTTTTCATTTGTGTGACTAGATATTTGTTTCGAACAAAAGTTTTTTTTTTCGATATGATTGCCTATTCTTTTCGATCAAAGATATTCTTAGTTGGGACAATGAAATGATTTTTTGATGCCGATGTAACTTTGTAGTCAACTTAACAAAATATTTCCTTAGCCGTCCGGAACCGTCGGATTAGGTTGATTCAGACAAATTTTGTTTCATCTTGCCAAACCTTTTTTCGGTATAGAGTTTCAGTATATGTACAAATAGGTTTGTGTAGAGTCGAGCATTGTGTACAGTCACGGCTGTGCACAGTCCAGCCACGTGTAGAATTACTGGTGTGTAGAGTTGGTGGTGTAGAGTCGGTGATGTGTAGAGTTGGTGGTGTACAGTCGGTGATGTGTAGAGTTGGTGGTGTAGAGTCGGTGATGTGTAGAGTTGGGCTCTGTAGAAACGACATTATACCAGTGCCATTCACTCTCCTCGGCACGCTAAGCGTCACGCAGATCAGGAATCGTGATTCTTCGTGCGTCAATTTTAGTTTATGCCAGTGGCATTGACGACACAGCAAACACATCAGTGTAATAGAATAGAGGGGGAAAAATGAAGAAAAAAAAAAACGTGGCCATCCGTCGTGGTAATAACGACTATCCTTGTCTCCAGAGCCATTAGTACCCCACCGTGTATCACCCTTAATTACATCGAGGTAATTTCGTTTCTCTGGGGAGGCGCGTCGAAAATTGCTTCCGCTTATCTCGTCCAAGAGAACGAACCGGTACCGGGTGCTTCGTTATTTTGTTCCCGTTTCGTTTCCTCGGTTTCCGTCGTCGGTATCACGGTTACGTTTCTTCGTGTACGTGCCGCGCGGATTGCGAACCTGAAAAATTCCCCGTACGCGACGGCTTCTTTTACCCGAAACAAACATTCAATTTCACGATGGAACAGTCTGTTTGTTGAAATTTTGTGATGGTGTAGAGTTATAATGCGCAGTTGACAATAACTAAATGGAATTTGGATATTTAAGTGTATTTGTACGAACCCCCCGTTCGATGGAAATATTATTTCATTCTCTTTCAGCGGCTCTCTCGTGTACCCTCTTGTTATGAAACGCATCATCTCCGGACAGTGCAGAATACGATAGCAAGTATACACTGTAAAAAAATTGCCGGTGTGAACTGCTACAGTGTGCGGTGTAAAAAACACCAGTGTTAATGACAACACCATTATAGAGTCCATTTTACTCGGTGCAAAGTGTAAAAACAAGATCTGGTGTTACTTTGTCGAAAGGTACACCATACGGTTTTGTAGCAAATCAATACTATACGGGTATACAATTGTCGTAATTCGGTGTTGAAATAAGAAAATACGATTTTAACACTCCTGTTGGTGTACATATAAGTTTATCATTTCGGTGTTAATTAAGTCATTTCAACACTACTATAGATGTACATATAAATGTATAAATTCAGTTTAAAAATTAATATAATATTAATACCGCAGTGGTGGTACATTTACATCGATGAATTTAGTGTTAACATATGACGGCGAAGACACGTTCAGTGTAAAGCGTGAAAAAGATTTACTAAATTCACTAAAGTCATATTGTTCGTCGAACGCTGTCTAATATTTCATTGGTAAAGTGAGTACCTGTTGAGATTCATTAGTTGAATGCTCATTTCAAATACATATTATCTATCCATTATAAAGGTCAATAACAATAATAATAGTCATCACACAGACTTGTGTCAATCTGCTACACTTTGGAGTGTTTTTACACCGAACAGTATTAATGTAGATTGGTGTTAACTATACGGTGTTCAGTGAAATTCTT
This sequence comes from Amblyjoppa proteus, assembly GCA_963922035.1. Lineage (NCBI taxonomy): Eukaryota > Metazoa > Arthropoda > Insecta > Hymenoptera > Ichneumonidae > Amblyjoppa > Amblyjoppa proteus. The sequence goes on along the minus strand of OY998228.1, from coordinate 34,957,129 downwards.
AATTTACACTAATTTTCTTACACAGTCGGTTTAACACCATGGCAGAGTACTCGGTTAACCCAGAATTGATGGACCTATAAAGACACCACGCTGGTGTTAAAACGGTGCCAATTTTAACACCCATTTTTTACAGTGTACAATACACCGTCTGTTCGAAAAACAAAGTTTTTCAACTAAACCGGATGGCCGATGGGACGATCATCAATCAATTCCATTCTCATGTTGTCGTTGTACGACGGTAAACTTACATTGCGAGAAATATGAAATACGGCAAACTTACACTGCCAGTAAATATGATTATAACACTTGAGAGATGTTACCATAGCACATAGTAGTAGGGAACTAGGACACCGCCTATGGTGGGAAGTTCCGAATGTATAATAAAAATTTTCGTAAATATTATGATAAAAATTTTTGGAAAATCTAAGACGTTTCGCCATAGGCGAAACTTGCTGAAACTTGAAATTTTCATAGCGCTTCCTCATAAAGTTGAAAGTTGAAATTTTCATAGCGCTTCCTCATAAAAGTTAAAAATGGAAGTTTTTATATCGTTTCCTCATAAAAGTTGACAATTGAAATTTTCGTATCGCTTTCTCTTAAAAGTCGACTATTGAAATTTTCACATCGCCTTCTTATAAAAATTGGAAATTGAAATCGTCACATCGTTTTCTCATGATATTATTTTATTCGCGAAGCTTCCTCTATGAGGAATCCAAAAATACCGAAAATGCTTTCTCATAGATGAATCTCGCGAATAAAGAAACATGATGAGAAAAAGATATGACAATTTCAATTTCCAACTTTTATGAGAAGGCAGTATAAAAATTTCAATTCTCAACTTTTGTGAGGAAGCGATATGAGAATTTCGATTTTCAACTTTATGAGGAAACGCTACGAAAATTTCAATTTTCAACTTTCTTGCATCATAAAAGCAGTAATAAAGTGTCCAACACAAAGACGTAACATTGCAAGGGTTAACGATTACCGATACCAAACGCTATGACTCGCAATCAATAGTTTCGCCAAGTATGCTGAGGTTAAGAAGCTCCGCAGTAACTTACTCCTCGAAGTGTACGCAAATTTTCGATAAAATTGATTGGGGTGCATATCCGATGTCTATCGAATAGCCTGCGGAGGAAAACACGAGGAAGGAAGTAGCGGATGCGCAGAGCGAAGCTCGTATAGTATGCAGGGGTAAAAAGTGGAGGCCAGAGGAGAACAACCGAGAAGGATTCAAAAGGGATGAATCCTGCAGAAGGGAAGACCGTTAAGCTCCGAGCCTGCTGCAGCTAGCAGACACCGGTAGACGGAATAGTTGCGGGAGGAAAAGAAGGCGGACAAGCATAAGAGAGGCGAGCTGTAGTAGCGGTTAGATGATATTGCCGACTCCGTAGCTTGTACAGCTCCGTGTTGCATAATTCGCTCGGATATTATGTTTACTGGTATACAGAAAACCGGTGACGTGGTGGTGGTGTTCGACTCGTCTTCTCGAAGAACTGCCCCCGGATCGAAAGTTCGCTTCGCTGAGTCAAGAAACATTCAGCCGAATCTCCACCCCCAAACCCTCCCCTTCCACCATGAAAGGAATTCTTTTCTTTCCCTCGTCATTCCCCTCAACGATACAGCTGCTCCGTTGCCGGCGGTGCTTCGCTTCTTTTCGATTAATCTTTTTCTTGTAATTTATTTTTTTCCATTTCTCCAACGAAGCAAGCACTCTGGAAAATGTTTGCCTTATCTTCGTCCCGCAGCATCGATCTCGTGTCTGTTGTCCTTTTCTCTGCGTTTTATTCCAAAGAATATTAAACATTTTTTTTTTTTACAAGTGCACTCTGAGAACAAAATTACATAGTAAAAGTAACAATACTGACTTTTTACCGTAAAAAATAGTTCCCGAGGGTAACGTCTTCACTTTATAGTTACGACAATGACGGAAAATCGTTGTTGCAACCATAATTGGAGTTTAACCATTTGAATATGGCGCATTCCATACCGATTCAACCTACGTCGGATCCTCGACCTCTTCAAGTCGGTTGGTAATTTTTTATAATATTGTTCTAACTCTATAAATCACTCCAATTTAAAATTATTATTTTTTTTATTTGCATTAAATACAATTTTTCAAAGTGAACATATTTTTAGCCGGAAGTAAAAATTCTGAAAAATCCTATATTTGATATGAACATTTTGAAGCCTAAACCCGGAATGGTAAAACGTTTGCTTCTAGATGGTTTTTTGAGCTTTTTCTCTCTTTTTTGAAGTGAGCATATTGTTACCCCAAATGAAATAACCTGAAAAAATTCTCAAAAATCCTCTATCAGATATGAACATTTTCAAGCTTAGAGCGAAAGTGGTATCGCATTAGCTTTTATTTATTTATTTATTTTTTAAATATAATTTTAAATCATGTTAAATAATAGAAAAACGAAAAAAAAACCAGAAGCTAATGCGATATCACTGTCGCCCGAGGCTCGAAAATTTTGATATCTGATACATGATTTTTGAGAATTTTTTCAGATTTTTTCATTTGCCTGGAAGCAAACGTTTTGCCATTCTGGGCTTAAGCTTAAAAATGTTCATATCGATTACAGGATTTTTCAGAATTTTTTATTCCGGCTAAAAATATGTTCATTTTGAAAAATTAATGAATGCAAATTAAATTGTTTTATTTGGAGTGATTTTTAGAGTTAGAACAATATTATAAAAAATTACCAACTTAATTGAAGAGGTCGAGGATCCGACGTAGGTCGAATCGGTATGGAATGCCTCATATATTCTATCAGAAACTATCTATATAGACGTTCCGCCTGGGAACTATTCGTTATAGTAGGAAATAAAATCCCTTTTTTCAGTGTGAATAATGCAAGATAGAATTAATATCGCTTTCGAATGAAAATTCCGGTTTGAAAATATCGGTGTCTTATCGGAAATGTCGTCATACTGGAAAACGTCACTTTCGAAATTGTTCCTTATGACGTAATTTCCGGTCGAAAGCTGAAATCTCCAAACCGGAAGTGACATTTTCCCGTATTACATCACGCGCTCGAGAACTGAGATTTTGAAACCGGAAGTGACGTTTTCGTGCCATTCGGGAATCCAACGATCATTTTACTTCTAGATAGGTACTGCATATCGAAACGCATCTTATAAGCGAACGAAAAACTGTTTCTAGCGATTACGATTTCCACAAGGAATAATAAAGAATTCATAATGCCGAAGAATATAAGCTAAGCTGAGGCTAAAGCACGTCGCTCTTCGATACCACAAGAACATCCGCCCTGGGAGTATCTTCAATATGTCTCCGAGCCCGCAAGACCGTCGTACCCGATAGATGTGGACTTACCGCTAATCCGCTATCCAGCGTTAAAAGCCAGTCCTGAAAAGAAACCAACTTTGCCGAGGTCTCTCCCGGTCCCTCCCGATGGCCTCTATTGTAGGAGTTACTTTGTAAGAACCGCTAAACTTTTTATCGTCCGCGGGGATAAAGCCGACTCCGCTATGGAGTCAATCTATAAAGCTACCGAGCTTCAATTTCAACATATTTTTATGACTATTCGGGAAGGACGTGGGGGAGGGAAAGAAAAACCGCCCATTTATCGCTGCACTGCGGTTGAAATGTACAACTATCAATACGAATGGCGGTTAAACCACGTACCATACATTCTATCTATATTTTCGATCGATTCGCCGATTCTTCGCCGGTACAAGCTCTTTTCATCTTTATTCATCCCGCTGCCCTCTGAGCAGAGCTGGAGGATTGTAGAGAACAAAAAAAAGTTGTCAAATTTCGCGAACAGCTACGATGAAGTGATCAGTGTCGATCATCCGTGGCTGAAGCTTTTCCGCTCTATTATTACTCGTCCGGCGAGTTTACTCCTTGCCTTCACGACGGTCTGACAGGACACGCGATGATGCCTCGTTCCATCCATTTGTACCATACAGCTCCGTATCGTTCACTGCACGCGGCGTCAGAGATTGGCTGATCCGGCAGTTGTGTGCAATGTGCATTAGATATGCGTCTGGAATTCAGATATCGTCCATTGGTTAATGTTTTTAGTGGTGACACATGTAGTAATCTTAGAAAAGATTTTTAAAAACTGTTATTAAATTTTATTTTCTGCTGCCGTGGTCGATGCGACAAATTATCAAGGATTTCGATGACAACGTTCGACCGTTCCGGCGTTTCAATGGTGAAATAAAATGCGTAAAGGCGGAAAGGGTGAAATGAAACATTCTCAAAAATCGGTGCAATCAATCGATAGACGAGATGGTGAGAATTTGATGATTATTTAGGATTATCGCTATGAATAGTTAGTGTTAATTGACATTAGTTTATTGTGACATAATGATTGAAATGTTCTTGTATTATACGAATTGATTAAGCAAAAATAATTTGACGATTATAGAAAATAAAGTCTCTGAAAAGGGCCAACATCCTCATGGCCGAAGGGTAAAACGAAGAAGAGGGGAAGTACGCGTTTTATTTCACCGTCGAAACGACGAAACGGTCAAACGTAGCCATCGAAATACTTGACAATTATTATTAATATTATTATCAGAACTGCGAGATACAAAGAACGATTCTCTGACGGGCCGCTCCGCTTGGCGATTGCTCAGATAGCCAACCGTATCATTGGCAGAGAAGAGCAATTGCTTGCCATCAAGCTTTGCTGTTTGCGTGCCAGCAATATTGCAACAATACACTGAGAGAACGATCTAGTAAAAATTATACATATCAATAAGCGATTGTAACGCAGTGGTACTAGGTCAGGATTAGGGCTGTACAGTTGAGCCGTCTTAGCCGGCTAAAAAATCTTATCCGGCTAATGGACATTATAGTTTGGCCGGCTAAGCCGTCTTAGCCGGCTAAGATGGTTTAGCCGGCTGACTATTAGCCGCGGCTTAGCCGGCTAAGATCGTTTGGCCGGCTAAAAATTAGTCGCAATTTAGTCGGCTATTATTTTTTTATTGTCAATTACAAGGAAACTGATAAAAAGAATGACATTTATCTTTAGCACATTACCTGTTTTATTTATTCATTTCTGTACTATTTGCTTAGATTCGACTGTCTCTAAGATTTTCAAAATTTTATTCCCACGAACTAATTTTTATAGCCAATATTATAAAAAGTCAAGCACGACGGGGATATTTAGAAAACATGAAAATTGAAATTTTCATATCGCTTTCTCATAAAAGTTTAATATTGACATTTTTATATTGTGTTCTCATAAAAGCTGAAAACTGGTATTTTTATATCGTTTTCTTATAATGTTCCTTTATTAGCAAAGAATGAAGGAACGTTATGAGAAAACAAGATAAAAATGTGTTTTAAGCTTTTATGAGGAAGCGATATGAAAATTTCAATTTTCAACTTTTTTCAACGTCGACGCCGGGTTTGACTTTTATAATATTGGTTATAAAAATTATTTCGTTGAAATAAAATTTTTAAGATCTTAAAGGTAGTCGAATGTAAGCAAATAATAGTACAGAAATGAATAAATATAACAGGTAATGTGCCAAAGATAAATTGCATAGTTGTTTTATTAGTTTCCTTGCAATTCACAATAAAAAAAATAATAGCCGGCTAAACAGCGGCTAATTTTTAGCCAGGCAAACCATCTTAGCTGGCTAAGCCGCGGCTAATTTTTAGTCGGCCAAGCCATTTTAACCGGCTAAGACGGCTTAGCCGACTAAACTATAATGTTCATTAGCCGGATAAGATTTTTTAGCCGGCCAAGACGGCTCAACTGTACAGCCCTAGTCAGCATGCGTTGGGTGGGGGGTTCAAGCCCCGCTAGGGTATATAGTATTTTTATTTATAAAAATTGTGTTATATTGATAAGTAGCAATATACTAATAACAATTGAACATATAAAACACGATGTAACTATGTATGAAATTAATTAGTAACAAATAACGTTTATAACCGTACTGGGACCCAACTCCAAATTGAGTTGGGCCAAATATTTTTTTCCTTTGTGTGACTAGATATTTGTTTCGAAGAAAAGTTTTTTTTCGATATGATTGCCTATTCTGTTCGATCAAACATATTCTTAGTTGGGGCAATGAAATTATTTGTTTGATGCTGATGTAACTCTGTAGTCAACTTAACTAAATAGTAGTAGTAAATGTATTTATTGACAATGTATTACATGGTACGGTGATATATTTGCGCGATTATTTACTCAATAAATTCTTCTGCTATTACCATTGCCAACGGGCCATCGACCTAAGTTCTTCAGCCCTAACTAAATATTTCCTTCGGCACGCGCAAACGCCGGATTAGGTTGATTCAAACAAATCTTGTTTGATCTTACGAAACCTTTTTTTCGGTGTAGCAAAAATCCACCAACGGTTGCTATAAGCTCATATGTTATTCTTAGCAGCCGTGAAAGAGATAAAAAATCTTAAATCTGAAGCCAACCTCTGATTACACACTTCCTCAATCCGCGTCATATTGCCAACGATAATGAAAGCTTATTTTTTTCATGCGATAAATGAGTTCGATAATGGGTTGGTAATGAATTGCGTCACATGATGATGACTTATTTAAGAGTTTGTTTGCCGAAGAGTTTCTAAGATTTCACGCAAAATAACCCTGACTCAAGCAAATTACCACTAGCAAGCCTTCCTGACAACTCGCTGTGACAAAACAGTAGAACCTCGCTTATCCGACCTTCGATCAATCGAGCCTCCGCGTTATCCGAGGCACCCAATTCATCCGACTCCTCTGCGTTAACCGAGATCTAAGATCGGATAATACGAAACATTCGGAATAAACGCATAAACCAGCATTGCCCAAACCCGGAATACTCCGTAATAGCTACTTTGTTCCATACGCACTTAACTTGTACAAGTTGGCCGCGTCTTTATATTGCGGGCACCCGATACAACAGTTCCGATTCTAGAGTCAATGGTTTATGTTTATATGAAGTTAATGTCAATGAAATAAACTATAATAATATTAAAAAAGTAACTACATTAACTGATAAAGTTAATTTTTATATGAAGCCATGTGTCACTTAAACAAAAATATAAAATAGTAGAACAAGTTTGAATTGAGTATCTTGTCCGTCTTATCCGAAGTTTCACTTATCCGACGTACGCTCTCCCCACATTACCTCGGATAAACAAGGCATAGAAGTTAGTAACGTTTCTCAAACGAAATTATTGTCACAGCTGTCGAGTTTCCCAGAAAGTTGATTTCCTACCGAGTCGATAATACAATATAATGTAATATAATAATATGCATATTTATAATAATTACAATTGTACGTATATAATAATAATATACAATTTATATAGTAATGTAATAGTTTATATATTTTTTTATTTATATAAACTATTTAAGAAAAGTGACAGCAATCGATGATACCATTGGAGCAACGTTGCTAATTTCCATGCCGTGGATAAACCGGCTTCCACTCTATGCTCCTAAGAACATTCGTCATTGAACGCCGACAAAAACATAGGCAAATGCGGACGCACATGCCGCCATCACTTACGGACATACGTTGCCCATTTGCTAGCTTGATGTTGGCAAAATGCTATCTGGGATGGTTGCCGATTGAAAAAAAAAAGCAAGCGTCGCTCGATGGGTTTTTCGTCATTGTTCCTCGTCGTGACCGCGGCGATGGCGAAGAAAGTTCATTAGACTTTCGGGAGGCGCATGTGTGACGTCATCGCTCGAGAGACCATATCGTGACGTTGTAACTGTCGGATCGATTCGAAACGAGAGGGAAGAGCGAGGAGAGAGAGAGAGAGAGAGGGGTGGTTGCGTTCGGGGTGCTCGGCTGGCCGAGGCTCTGCGGTCGTATCCACCCGCGCCTGCAGCAGCGGTGGCATTGGGGGAGGGTACGTCGCCCGTCGCGCTTCGGCCACGTACCGGGTATATATAGGGGATAGGGTAGGGTCGACGGAGCGGTGCTTCATGCTAGGGCGACATCGACCCCTTTTACGGCGAGCTGCCTCCGCCTCCGCCTCTGCGCCTTCTCTCGTAATTTCATTATACCCTATGCCCACCTTCCTGCTCGCGCGTATGGACTTCCTCCTACGTTACGTCCGGACGTCTAGTAATACATTCAACGAACTTGCCTGCAGTGACGAGCTGCCGCACGTCAACTTTGTCACGACGAAACGCTCTGCGGCGTAAAACGAAAATCAAAAAAGATAAAGACGTTTATGTGGCATGTATCGACAAATATATTAGTCACAAATTAAATATATTTTCGTCGATGAACGTTACGGTCTATAACGCATATATTTTTGTCAATATATCTCTTCGAGTTTGTAGAAATGTATGGCAATTTGTGTTATGGATAATTGATGTAACGCAGAGATTAGTTACGATTAGGGGAGAATGGGGTAATGCCGGTCACTAAGAATCATTTCTAATTTTCTGACTACACAACGTTTTTCGAGCTAATATGGATTGGTTAATGAATAATTCATCATATATTCGTTGAAAATAGTGGCATATAAGTAAGGAATATAAATGAATAAGTGGTCCATTCGTTGATTATAAGAATCTTTGCATTGCACTGCCATTTTCCAATGTTTCGGCTAATCACGGTCGCCTTTTGGGTAACCGTAGTCGGCTTTTGAGGTAACCACAGTCACTTTTGGTGTAATGGCCGTCGCGGTTGTTTGACGGGCTATTTTTTTTTCACATTGGAGGCCAATAAATGTGGTTTTGGGTAAAAAAATAATTATCGGATATGAAAGAGATAAAAGAGTCTTTTTTTAAATTAATGATGCAAACCTGACGCTTATATTTCTAAATGTTATGATTATGTGACTTTGTTAATACTGTCTTGCGTAAACATTTAATATTGCAATAGTATCATTGAAATAAAAAAATAAGTTTAATAGAGTTACGTTTTTTCAACGGCGCAGCTTTGTACCATCAATTTCTTTTTCTAAAACGTTTTTAATGAATACGCAAACAAAAACAGAAATCTTAACCTCATAAACAGCTTCATTTTAAGACGGAAATGTTCAGCACATTGAACACGTTTTCTGCTTATATACACTTCTATAGATTTATTCGTATTGCTCTCTCAATGATTCCGGAGTAATTATATCAATTTCATAATAAAAATATATACGCACGTTTATGTTTACGGTGTACAATGAACGCAACGTTTGCCGGTATGCACCGCATGGCTGTACTGTCATTTCCTCGTACATGTGACCGCCGTTACTCCGACAACCGAGTGAATGTAATATATTAAATTACAATGTATATATAAAATATTTAACAGTTTATCGTGTTCAAAATGAAAGATAAAGGACCACAGAAGAAATATAAAACGGGGAGATGTGATTTTATCAACTATCTGTGTCTGAAAATTATTATTTAAAATACGCTGTTTCTTATAAGAAAAAGGACGTGAACTGAGAATCACATTTTTTTCGTCTATTTACAACAGTTTTATAGGCACGGCACAATAAATTAGTCATTGATCCCATATGTAAGCGGATGGAGCAAAAAACAATTCTATATAATCGTTATTTTTTGTGAAATTGAGGTGACTGGCATAGCCCGGTGACCGTCATACCCCCATTCTCCCCTAATTATTAAAAATTAATATGGCATAATATCGTTATATCTTTCTGTAATATGAAAAGATTTTGCCGTCGCTGCCGCCGTGTACAAGAATCGAGGGGGCACGGGGTCAATAATTAGATCAGAGGGGGTCAATAATTGGGTCAGGTGGGGTCAACCATTGAGTCAGGTGGGGGTCAATTATAATGTCAAAGGAGGGGGGGGGGTCAGTAATAGGGTCAGAGGGACCAGTATAGGGTTAGAGGAGTCAATAATAGGGTCAGAAGGGCCAGTAATAGGGTTACAGGAGTCAATAATAATAGGGTCAGAGGGGCCAGTAATACGGTTAGAGGAGTCAATAATAGGGTCAGAGGGGCCAGTAATAGGATTAGAGCAATCAATAATAAGGTCAAAGGGGCCAATGATAGAGTTGACGGGGGCAGTATTAGGGTTAGAGAGGTCACTAATATTGTCAGTGTGGCCAGTAATAGGGTTAGAGGGGCCAGTAATAGGGTTGGAGGGTCAATAATAAAGTCAGAGCGGCCAGTAATAGGGTTAGAGGGGTAAATAATGGGGTCAGTAATAGGGTCAGAGTGATCCTATTACTGAAGTGATCCTATTACTGAGTGAAGAATAGTCAGAGGGTCAATAATCGGAGCGTGAAGTTGGCTAATAATAAGACCGTAATAGTAGGGTTTAGAATTGTAAAGGTACACGTCTAAGAATAATAACGTCCGAAGTTCATAAACGGATGAGAGCGCACGAGCGATCAGCTCCACTAGTTTTATTATATAATGTATTAACACGCTAATCATAGTAACAGTGGTGGATTCAACATTTCTCGACATATATTCTGTTTCTGCGACGAAAGCCTTGAACTATTATTTTATTAACCACCGCAAAGCACCTAGCGAAGCGCTCATACTATTCAGATCCACGCTGCGTATAGAATTTTCATCGTGTTCACGAGGGACGAACAGCTTCCAATATCGACTGCCGGCATTATGACAATTCCACCGCACCACCATCATCTTGATTTTCTCAGAGTTCCAGTCGAATACGGTCGACGCCACCAGGCACGATCTCGCTGACGAGTCGATATATTCCTGCGACCACATTTCGCTATCGTGAGCTATCCCTGATCTATCGCTGTGAATTAGTTCGCGTTCGGCCAACCATTATGCGGGTGAATCGATAAAGGAGAGAAGAGAGAGAGAGAGAGACTCTACGCTACGGCGAACAAGCTCAACTCCGATAAGACGCGATTCCCGAATTACTTCCCTCATCGTGAGAGATCTTCCCTACCGATTCGCAGAGCATTCGGCGAAGCCTGAGTCATGCTATTTTCTTACGACAAACTTTATCCTCCTCTTCATTTTTTTTTTCTTCACTTTCTTATCACAAACGAATTATGTGTGGAGATAAAGTGTTATGATAAAAATGAACAAATTTGACAGCTTATGGTGTAGAAAAATGTTTGACATACCCTAAAATACAAAACAAAAGCTCTTTACTGTGTGAGTTTCAAAAATAGTAAACAAGTAAAAATCGATTACGACCCGAAAACGACAAATAAAAATCAACTTCGTGCCGAGCAGGTTAAACGAGTAAATTAAACACGTATAAACTATAAATAAACACGGGAAATAAAAAATGCGAATAATCGGCAATAACAATATTTAATAAAGCTGGAAATAAAACCTCTTGACGAACACTCGTTTTCATTTTAAAAAATTAGCCGAGAAAAAAAAATGGTCATTCAACAATTAGAGCAAAACAAATATTCGGTTGGAAAATTCTCACGTCACTCGCGTCATGCCATTCAATCACACTCTCAACACACAATGGCGAATAACTCTTGTCGCGCGGATCAAATAGAAAAATAATTATACAGAGAATAAAATACTCGACTGAGATTTCGCTAGTTTCGCTTCCTCGTTGGCTCTTTCGTTTTTCTCTGGGGTTCACTGATCACTGAAATGTCTGCAAACGGGTTCACTGGGCTGTCGGATACAGATGAATCGGCCGGCCGTACCGATTTCGGGAAGTCAAACACCGAGCTCGCTAATTCCCGCATATTGCGAACTGATTGTGGACACGCCCTTGACAAAGTTTTCCATTGGGCGTTTAATGGTAATGAAAGGTATCCAAAGGTAATCAATGGGATCCTAATGGAAATTCATGGGGAACATTGAAACGGTACTTTTTACCATTAATTCCTAATGGTACTTCACTGGCAAATCAGTGGGAAATTTTAAATGATACGTTTTCCCATTCGTTGCCAATAGGAGACCAATGGCAACTTCCTGGGAAAGTACGACTTATACTTTTCCCATTCGTTATTAATGGAAATTCACTGACAAGTCAATGGGACGTGACAAATGGTACTTTTTCTCTTTGTTACTAATGGTATTCCATTGGAACATAACTGGAACAGCTGAAATGGTATTTCTTACCATTGGGAACAAATGGGAACTGAATCGAACGGTAAAAGCTAGGGAATCTTTAATGGCACGTCTAACTATTTATAATTGACGAGGAATAAGAATCGAGTCGACAAACACTAGGGAATCACGTGTGTGAGTAGCAACTTTCACTTAAATGGTATAAGCGATAATGAATTGCAAACAAATGAGTCCACAATAGCAGCTGTGAACTTAAGGACCGAAATTATTTATGAACAATAGGAGACATTTTTCGGAAGTATAACAGCTTTTTATTTGTTATATATTTAGACACTGTAGAAAAATGGACAATTATATATAGCATATTTTTCCGCGAATGGGAATGCCAGCGGGATAAAAATACCATACAACGAATGGGAAACTGAATGGCATATTGAATGGTATATTAAATGGTAGCAGAAATGGAAATTATAGCATTGGCAAAACCCCATTGAATTACCTTTAACGATTAGTTAATGGTAATCAATGGGATTTTTTAATGGTAATTAATGGGCGATTTAGCCAAGGGCGTATAGACGTCTCGACGTTCCCAGAGCGAAAGAGAACGAGGTGTCGCGATTTCGGAGCCCGCAATGTAAAAAATGTTATGAAATTTACAACACGTTTAATATACAAAGTTATATGAAATATACAACCTTGGTATATGAAATTAGAATTCATGTACATTGTATTTGAATTTTAATAATGTAATATTAAATGCAATACCTGTATATTAAAATTATCGGTGATGGCATTTAAAATTAAGACAATCGTGTATGAAAATTCATATATTGTATATGCATAAAACTTCATATACAGTTATGAATTTTCAAAAAAAACTCGATGTATGTCTTCTATTTATAATACGTAGTTTGCTATCGGAGTTTCGAATTGATTCAGCAATCCTTTCTCTCCCACTTTACCTTAAAAGAATGCTGAAGCTGGTTTTTTTCCCTTTTTTAACCTACTTTACCTGTTTTACCGACGGATCTACACAATTTTTCAGTTCCGACTTAGCACTGTTAATATGCTACGCATATGCGTCAAATCATGCAGGATTATAATATCGACATAAACGCTTCAGTGTGCAGTGGAATTTTTATTTAAAACTTACATGGAATTAAGAAAAATCGAATATTATAGTTTGCGAAAGTGAATGAACGTACACAGTAAAAAATAATTTCGTAAAATCGAAATGCAAAATTTTGTAAAAATAATTTTGTTAAATAAGTGACAAACTCGTTTGTCACTTATTTCAATATACAAACCTGTCCTTTTATTTCCTGTATCATTGACGTTTTCAGTTTGTACTTTTGTTTGTAAAACTAAAAAATTGACAAATAAAAAATTGTGAACGTTTGTGGACAATAAGTTGTTGTAAAAAGTACAAACTTCTTTTACTGTGTAATGTCACGATTGACACACATGTGGCTTTGCATCGTGCCCTAGACTACATTCGTGCTGTGTTCATCGGCTCTAATCAGTCTTCGCTAGTCGATAGACTAAGTGATCGCAGTTTACACTATGCGGGATTATCTTTTGAGTGAGCAACTTTCCGATGGTTTTGTTATATTCGGAGAACGTCCCAGAATCGGCATGCACTCCCTTTTGACTTAGGGGTGAGCGGGGCAAAATGCAACAGTGTGGCGAAACCGGACGGCGGGGCAAAACGCAATTTTCCAATAATTATTGGATACCCCATTTTGCCCCGTTGATACATTCCGATTTTCAGCTCCTTTTTGCCTCACTCTTCCATCCTAAAGTTATTGAAAAATTGCGCTTTGTCCCGCCGTCCCGTTTTGCCCCGCTCTTCCCTATGCAAGATCGAGAATTTTTTATATCCAACAGAACGGATGCTGTAAACATTTCAGCGGCCATGTTGGTTTCCGCGACAATTTATAATATTCGATTCTCTCTATTTTTCGGAAGATATCAACCGAAATTCGAGTGCACGCCGAATCGTTTATGCTATTAATACAGTCCCGTAAGATTTTTGAAGCATAGGCGTCGCATAATAACGACAAATAGTGAAAACTAGTAATTAGCCTATTTTCGTCGGTAAAACGGGAAGGTCCAGCAGCCCCTTACACTCAGCAAAATAATTTAATTGATGGCTACCGTTTATTTAGATTAAGTAAAAGATTTATTTGATTTAAATAAATGTTTATTTCATTTAAGTAACTATTTACTTAATCTAAATAAACGGTGGCCATCAAATAAATTATTCTGCTGCGTGTAACCGTGCATAGTACAAATTATGAAGAAATACAAAAAAAAAAAATAGTAAAAAATAGTAAATAAAAAGAAAATTACAAATAATTATGAGAACAAAATTGTGTTTCGTCCGCAGACAGACACACACCCAAATAGGCAAGAATGTCGTGTTCGGTGAAGCTGTGCCTTCGTTATCCTGTGCACTCGAGTGCGACACGAACGAGCGATCGGTTCTAAGATAATCGGGTGAGATATATATATATATATCTCACTTTGCCAGGATCTCTGTGTTTCTTTATAAACCCCTTTGCGTCAACGCGAAAGCACGAAGAAATATATTTCTTCGCAATTATTCGAAGTCCACAGCATCTTCTTTCTTCTCTTCTAGCGTCATTATCGAACTTTGCGGTGACTGGCGTAACAAAGAGGTAGCCGGTTTTCCTTTTTTTTTTTTCTTTCATCGTCTGTTTGGGCCTTCCTCTCGACGAGACGGAGGAATTGAAGCGCTCTCGTATTGTTTGCATATGTCTAATAGAAGACGACCAACCCTGCCCCAACCCTCGTCCCGAATGTAATTGGGTCGTGCTGAAGAACTTCCTTTGTAACTGTGGACCGATTTTTTTACGTCTTTTTTTTTCCTCCCTACAACCAACCACACGATTCACCACCATTCAACTTCTCCTTTTTATCTTCAGGATCTCCCTCCCCCCCCGCCCCCCCCCACCCTTCTCACCCTCTTTCTATGTCTCTCTATCTGGCGGAAAAATAAATTTCCAGGCGCAGAGAAAGCCTCCGCACTTTCGAGAAAACGAGACGAAAGGAAATGTCGGGAGTCTGGTGAAAACGGGCTGGGAGTGTGCAGCTGTGTGCGAGTACGCGATCTCTCACACCCCCTCCCAGCGCAAGCCACGACGGCATGAATTTCTCGAGCGCATCTACGTTTGATGCAATGCAAACGATGCACCGTGTTCTGTACTTCCACCCATTCACAATTTCACGCTCGTATCCGTGACGCGAATTTCTATTCAGTAAGCGCACGCGCGAAGTACCTCCGTGTTTGCACAGGTGGCCAATGTAACGTAAAAAAAGTCTTCCAAAAAAAAATACAAAAATAATTAAGAATAACCAAATGGTTAATGAGAAACTAACTTAAAAAAAAAAAAAATGAAATAATTAATGTTGCAACAATAACTAATGTTGTCTATAAACAATAATGGCAGTAAATAACAGTGATGAATGATAACATAATTAATTAATCGTAATTATAGACCAATCATTTATCGTTATATCAATTCATTAATAATCTTCGCTGCAGTCGGGAGAAATCTCACCTCACGACGCGCTACTGTGAGACGTCTGCGATTGTAGCGAAGATTATCAATGAATTGATATGATTACGATTAATTAATTACGTTATCATTCTTTATTGTCAATTACTGCTGTTATTGTTTGTTGATAATTTCATTACTGTTGCAACAATTAATTATTTCATCCTTTTTGAAGTTATTTTTTATTAACCATTTTTTTATGGTTAATTATTTTTGTATGTTTTTTTTTAATCGTTTTTAATTTAATCGTTTAGTCGTTTTCATTTTTATTCGTACGTTTTTTCACAAATATTTTTTTTCAAAATAACGATTAATTTGCAGTCGGGAGTTAAAAAAAAAAAAATTATGTTTTTTTTTATTTTATGCTTTTTGAATTTTACCATCTATGCAATTCCCTGATACAATTGTCTAAGTGCCTCTCCGATATAATTTT
This sequence comes from Amblyjoppa proteus, assembly GCA_963922035.1. Classification (NCBI taxonomy): domain Eukaryota; kingdom Metazoa; phylum Arthropoda; class Insecta; order Hymenoptera; family Ichneumonidae; genus Amblyjoppa; species Amblyjoppa proteus. The sequence goes on along the minus strand of OY998228.1, from coordinate 34,941,166 downwards.
CTGAATCATGTATGTCTCCAATACTATTTTCTATGTGTTCGACCTCTCCGATACAACATTTAAAAAGTGAAATGAAAGACAACGATAGATAGAAAATTGTATAGGAGAGAACACATAAAAACGCATAGGAGACAACACAAAAAAACTGCATCGGCGAGGAACAGTACATAGAAAATTGTATCGAAGATATACAATATTTAGAAGGTTGTATTGGAAGAAAATAACTCATACAACATCTTATAAGAGAAACACAACATTTAGACATTTAGAGAATGATATCACTTTGCAAATACGACTTTACACTACAGCGATCGAGTTAGAACTACATAATTAATTTCGATAAGAAAAAAAATTAGAAACTAGCTTAAGTGCATAATTTATGATCATTTTTTTTTATTAATGTGTTCGGTGATTATTGCACCAAATATTAATATAGACACGGCGTCGCATAATTTTTTTCACACACTAATTACGCACTAAACACCGATACGGTAAAAAAAAAAAAAACTATTAAAAAAAACGAAAAAACTTTCCTGATAACGACGAGCACAATACGAGGATAACCTGTCTTCGAACACAGTATTAGCACATCATCAATTTTACGCTACTTCATAAACTACTTGAAACACCAAAAATAATAATGACAAACCAAATAATTTTCATATAATAACTAACAATAACACGGCGTATATAAATATTTCTTTTTAAATAAATTTTATTTAATTATTAAATAAATATTATTAAATTATAAAAATAAAAAAATATATTTTTTAAAATAAATATTGCGAAAAATAGAAGTCAATGAAAAAAAAAAAAAGGATTCTTGTTTCTCATTGGCTAATCGATATGACACCGCGAACTATTGAACTTGAAACACCAAAAATAATAATGACAAACGAAATAAGTTTCATATAATAACTAACAATAACACAGCGTGTATAAATATTTCTTTTTAATAAATTTTATTTAATTATTAAATAAATATTATAAATATAAATTAATATATAAATATAATTATAAAAATTAAAAAAAGTATTTTTTAAAATAAATTAAATATTTTAATATTTTTAAAAATAAATTGCGAAAAATAGAACAGTCAATGGATAGGGAAGGAAAGATGGCGGCCGGGGCAGAAGTGAGGAAGGAATGGTGCCGGAAAAAGTGCAAAGAGAGAAGGAAAAGGTCGCGATAAAAGGGAAAAAGTGTGATAAGGGAAACGGGGTCGAAAAAGGAGTTTAGCAAGATAAGAGGAAAAGGCAGGAAGTGCGAGGTTATAGGAAAAGAAGAGTGGAAAGGAGACAGAGACAACGAGGTTAGGAAGACCCGCGATGGACAAGGGGAAAGAAGAAGAGAGGAGAGAAGGGAATGGCAGACGCGAGGAAGAAGCGAGTAGGCAACGAGGACAGCCGAACGGTGACGGATGGACAGCCGAAGCAACCCGAAGGGAATCGGAAGAGCCCGGGAAACGACGAGAGGAGTCGAGAGTCCCGAGTCGGGCGATCAAGGGCCTGGCGGAGAGAGGGAAAAGTGGAAGAAGCGCGGAGAAGAAGAGGGGCGCATGCGCAATGACCGGGAAAGGAGGGATAGAGAGTCCGAGAGAAAGTCGGGTGATGGCGAAGAGGAGAGGAAGAGGCGAGCCGGGGCCGAAGGCAGCCGAGGGCGACCGAGTCATGACAGACGAGGATACCCGAGAGCGAGCGAAGCTAATGAGAGAAAGGAAGAAAGTGCTCGAAGGGACATGAGCGAGACAGTGGGAGTAGGCAACAGGCGGCCATTGAGCACGTGCGTACGGGCGAACGAGGTGCGAAAGTGGGAATAAAAGGCAAAGAGTGCGGAGAAAGAAGAGAGCGGAATGGATTGGAAGCAGGAGTTGGTAAATGCGGTGAGAGAAGTAGCCGAGGAGATTAAAGGGATAAAGAAGGAATTAGTCGAAATCAAAGAAGGAATGATACTGATGAGAAGGAGGGCGGAAAAGACAGAGGAGGAGAGCAGCCACGAGGAAAGCAGCGGCTGGGAAGAGAGCAGCGCTTCGGAGGAAGTGACAGATGAAGCAGAACGAGGAAGCGACTCAGAGGACGAGGAAGGAGGAAAGGAGAAAGGAAGGAAGCAGGAGGAGAAGAAAGCGGACAGCAAGACAGAGGAGCCAGGAGCGGTAGCGGACGGTATAGCAGAAGAGAAAAAGGAACGAGAGAAGAGAGAATGGATCGAGAGGAAGAAGGAAGATGAGAAAAAGAAAGCAGGAGAGGAAGGAAAAGGGAGGAGAGCGGCGGAGGAGAAGGCACGAGAGAAGGGCGAGGAAGAGAGGAGAGCGGCAGACGAGGAGGCAGCACGAGAGAAGAGCAAGGAAGAGAAATCGCTAAAGAAAGGATGGAAGGTGGCAGCGAGGGAGACGGAGGAGAGGAAAGAGGCACGCAGAAGAACAGCAGAGCAGAGAGAGAAAGAAGAGAGGCGGAGAGACGAACAAGAAGAGAGGCGGAAGAGGAAGAAGAACGTGATGCTGAGAGGAGAGGTGGACGTAAAAGAAATTGAGATACAGGACTTGGAAGAACTGATAAAGGAAGGTCTGGGAAAAACGATGGTAATTGAGAAGATAGTGAAGAAGAAGCAGATCGGAGGAGATGGGTTGGTGATAATGGAAATGAAGGAGGAGAAGGACAAGAAGGAGCTATGGGAAAGGAGACGAGAGATGGAAGCAACTGGAGCCGAAGTGTGCGAGGACCTAACGTGGTGGGAGAGAAGGACGGGATATAAGCTGAGGGAAAAAGCTACCGAGGAAAGAAGGAAAGAAAAGAAAGTGTGGGTAGAGAACAGAAAGCTAATGGTGGACGGAAGAGAGATAGAGTATGACGAGAGAACGGAGAGATGGGTGGAGGAAGAGGACGGAGAGGAGGAGAATAGCAACGGAGACAGCCCAAGGGATGGGACAATCGAGAAGCAAAGGAAGAGAGAATAAACAAAGAAGGCAGAAGAGCGAAGAAAAGATTGAAAGAAACGTAAAAAAAAAAATGTAAAAGAGTTTTGGTTGGTTTTTGTATAGCGTCAAAGGGAGGCAGAAGGAGGGTGTAACAAGGAGAGAACCTTGGAAAAAAACTTGAAACCCTAAGGGGAACAATAAACAGTTACATACGTACATAGAACAGTCAATGGAAAAAAAAAAGGATTCTTGTTTCTCATTGGCTAATCGATATGACACCGCGAACTATTAAACTTGAAACACCAAAAATAATAATGACAAACGAAATAAGTTTCATATAATAACTAGCAATAACACGGCGTATATAAATATTTTTTTTATAAATTTTATTTTATTATTAAATAAATATTATTAAATTATAAAAATTAAAAAAAAAGTATTTTTTAAAATAAATTGCGAAAAATAGAACAGTCAATGAAAAAAAAAAGGATTCTTGTTTCTCATTGGCTAATCGATATGACACCGCGAACTATTGAACTTGAAACACCAAAAAGAATAATGACAAACGAAATAAGTTTCATATAATAACTAACAATAACACGGCGTGTATAAATATTTTTTAAAAATAAATGTTATTTAATTATTAAATAAATATTATTGAATTATAAAAATTTTTAAAAAAGTATTTTTTAAAATAAATTGCGAAAAATAGAACAGTCAATGAAAAAAAAAAAAGGATTCTTGTTTCTCATTGGCTAATCGATATGACACCGCGAACTATTAATTAGTTTATCGGAATATGGTTCATTTACGTGCGTTTAACACCTTAACTTACATTTTTTTTTGTTCACAAACATAGATCATTATACAAAGAATCAATATGCCAAACTTGGTTTCAGTAATATTTTGCCGTTTCGACAAACACTGGCGCCTCCGAGAAGATGCCAAAGTGGCTCTTCGCAGAGAAAACACATAACTCCCGCTTTGCCCGGAGGGCAGTCGGGAGTTAAAAAAAAGACGAAATTTCCTTCTTCATGCGGATGGCTGGTCGATCGATGAAAAAAAAAAGAAAAAGAAACGTCGATACGGCAAACAGTTCGCAAATTATTTTTCTCTATTTTCCAACCTTTGCCTTTCCTCCCGTTATCAGAAAACTAGTTTCCGAGGAATTCCTCGAATTTCCACCGTCTATGCGCTCCTCGTACAATGGAGTTTATTCTTCTCGGCGAGGCCCGGGCAGAGTAATCTTCGCGCTCGACAGCGATGGCACGACGAAGAATCGGGAATCGGAGAATAACGTGTTCGGCATTGAAAAACCCTGGAGTTTAATGGTTCCGGGGTTAGCGATGTTTACAAGGGTTGAGCAAACAGTCGAAATAAAGGGTAAGGAAACGAGAATGATTGAAAATAGAAAGGGAGGAGGTACAAAAAAAAAATAACATAAAATAAAATAAGAGAAGCGTGCGCACGAATCTCGGCGGGAAGCTTTGCGGAATACCTATTTCCACTTACCATAAAATCTCGCGTGCCTTCCGCGCTCGATAAAGCTCGGGTCATAAATTATTTCGAAAAGAGATTTCATCGTTTGTTTGCGAAAGCGATCGCGATGCTCCACCCACATTGAACCTGTTGTAGTACCTCGACTTTACTGACCCTCCTCCGTCCTACGTCGTACTCCCTTTCTACCCCCTTCCGGCTGTTGAGGCACCGAATAATTTCGGACGTCGCGACTGACGAAGGGTGCATCCAGAATAATGATTTTTATTTGACGGCCACCGTTTATTTAGATCAAGTCAAATATCTATTTGATTTAAATAATTATTTATTTAAATCAAGTAAATAGTTACTTAAATGAAATAAATATTTAATTAAATTAAGTAAAATATTTATTTAAGATAGCTCCAGCGAGTGGTGTTCATTTCGCCTAAATTCGTGAAATTCTGGCAAGAATTGCAAACACTTGCCGATGTTATAAAAATCTGAAAAAAATCATACTTATTATAGGCAGTGAAAAGACTAATTTTCCATTATAACAATTTCAAAATGCTATTAACAAATTGTTGAAAAAAAAATTGAAAAGTTAAATACGATATTGATGTTGGAAAAAAGTTGAAAATTGACATTTTCATATCGCTTCCTCATAAAAGTTGAAAGTTGAAAGTTGATAGCTGAAAGTTGAAATTTTTTATTCGCTTAGCTTCTTCTATGAGGAAGCATTTACTATATTTTTGGCTTCCTCATAGAGGAAGCTTAGCGAATAAAAAATTTCAACTTTCAACTTTCAACTTTCAGCTATCAACTTTCAATTTTCAGCTTTCAACTTTTATGAGGAAGCGATGTGAAAATTTCAATTTTCAGCTTTTATGAGGAAGCTATATGAAAATGTCAATATTCAACTTTTTTCCAACATCAATATCGTATTTAACTTTTAGGCAAAACTGCTGGCTTATTCAGGTTTAGCCTGAAAAAATACACCAACCTTACGCTTTTGGTCAGAACGGATGTAGGATCTGTGCGCGGCGCGAAAAATACATACAATTAATTGTGTTCCAAATTTTTTTCGATTTTTCAATTTTTACTTGAAAAGTTCAAATGACATCGCGTTATCTAATGATTTTAACTCCGTCATATCTATCATCTTGTGTATTTCTTTCCTTAGATCATGATAGGTACCTAGGTTTGTCCACGATGCCATCAGAAAGCAAAAAAATCACTGTTTGAAAATACGCAAAATGACTCATTTTTGCAATATTGGCAATAAAAATTACAAATAAACTTTTTTCGTTAGTCATCCTTCCGGGACTGTATTCCATGTATTTTTTCACGCGGATCACGAATCTGATACTTATTTTATTCATAAATGAATATTTAATGAAGAAAATTGCATTTAAACTAAAATACTAATTTTTCATAAAATCCAAAATAATAAAAAATTTCATAAAATTTAAACGGTTCTACCGATTATTTCCAAATTCAATACCAATCATCGGTCGATAATGGTCCACTTGTATATCAATTTTTAGCCCGATATCTCAAAAATTGTAAGGGTTAGAGCGCGCACAGACATTTTTGAAAAAATTAAAAGCCGCATAAAATCTGAACGGCTGAATAGATTTGGCTAAAAATTGGATCGAATAATGAGAATCGACCCCTCAATATGTGTGATAAATTTCACCTCGATATCTCAAGCCGTTTTCGAATTATGAACGTTAAATGATTTGCACACACATACATACATACATACATACATACATACATACATACATGCATACATACATACACACATACATCCAGACATTTTTTCTAAACGTGTTTTTTTGGATGTTTGGGAACATTCTGAACACGTTTACATCAAAATCTCGAAAACTAATTTCTTCACGAAAACAAAGCTTCCTCTATGAGGAAGCAAAAATTGTTCATTGACATATGCGGTAACTCAACTTTTTTTTTTTATGAAAATGATTCCTTCATTTTTGGAATACGCATGAATTTTTTCAGATTTTTATCTTTATTTTGATTTTTGCACATTTTTTCATGTAAAAAACAAGAAAAATCAAAATAAACATAAAAATCTCAAAAAATTCATACGTATTTCGAAATATGCGGTAACTCAACTTTTTTTTAATGAAAATGATTCCTTCATTTTTCGGAATACGCATGAATTTTTTCAGATTTTTATCTTTATTTTGATTTTTGCCCATTTTTCCATGTAAAAAACAAGAAAAATCCAAAAAATATAAAAATCTGAAATAATTCATACGTATTCCGAAAAGTGAACGAATCATTTTCATAAAAAAAAAGTTGAGTTACCGCATATTTCGATGAACAATTTTGTTTTCAACAATTTGTTAATAACATTTTGAAAAATTAGTCTTTTCAGTGCCTATAATAAGTATGAATTTTTTCAGATTTTTATAACATCGGCAAGTGTTTGGAATTCTTGCCCGAATTTCTCGAATTTAGGTGAAATGAACACCACTCGCTGGAGCTACCTTAAATCAAATGAATATTTATTTAAATCAAATAAGTATTTCACTTAATCTAAATAAACGGTGGCCGTCAAATAAATTATTTCTCTGGGTGAGTTCTGAATTTTTTAATTTCTCGTTCTTTCCGTTAAAGCTCTCCATCCCTTCGGAATACGAGTCTCTTCAACGATATTTAAAACGCCGTCTCATTGTATAATTGTAACAAATTAACTTCCTTATTTTCTCCGACTTACTGTTTTGAACAAAAGCAAATTATTTACATTGTTGCTCGGCGCGTCGGGAGCCCCGCGGTCATGTTCAGGCGCGTTGAAGAGCGCTTTTGCTATTCCAGAGTTAATCCGCTCGCACACTGGCTTTGCCGAACCGTTTCGCCGACCCCGAGCAGAGTCGGACAGCGCCCATCAGAGACTAGTTTTCTATACCAAATCGTTTGAATTCGCCTTGCATATGTAGTTCACGCTGAAGCGGCTTCGATATCTGACTGCTCAAAAAATAATTTCGTAAAGTCAGAATAAGGAGTTTCTTAAATGTGATTTTGATAAATAATTGACAAACTTATTTGTTCAGGTGTGAATATACAAACGAGTCCTTTTATTTCCCGCATCATTAACAATTTTAGTTTGTACTTTTGTTTGAAAAACGTTCCGGATCGTGCGATCGGAAAATTAACAAACAAATAATTGTAGACCTTTACTGTCAATAAGTTGTTGTAAAAAGTGCAAACTTTTTTTTACTGTGTAGTAGCGTCCGGAAATTAATAAATGGACGAGTTTATTTCGCAGGATCCTGGAAATAAGACTTCAATGTTGGAAATATGTTGAAAAAAGTCTTCAATATATAAGGGAGAGCGGAGAAAAATGGTGCAGTGTGGTAAAACGGGACGATGGGCCAATAGCCAATTTTCCAATAATTTTTGGGCTCCCTGTTTTGCTCCATCGATGTATCTGGATTTTCTGCCCCGTTTTGCCCCATTGCACCATCCAAAAATTATTGGAAAAGTGCGTTTTGCCCCACTGTCTCATTTTCCCCGCTGTCCCATTTTGCTCCGCTCTTCCCTGCTGTTACTTCATTTATACACCGAAAAAAAGGTTTGGTGAGATGAAACAAGATTTGTTCAAATGAACCTAATCCGGCGGTTCCGGGCGGCGAAGGAAATATTTAGTTGAGTTGACTACAAAGTTACATCAGCATCACAAAAAATCATTTCATTGTCCCAACCAAGAATATGTTTGATCGAACAGAATAGGCAATCATATCGAAAAAAAAAACACTTTTGTTCGAAACAAATATCTAGTCACACAATTGAAAAAAATATTTGGCCCAACTCAATTTGGTTACATCGTGTTTTATATGTTCAATTGTTATCAGTATATCGCTACTTATCAATGTAACACAATTTTTACAAATTAAAATTTTATATATCCTAGCAGGGCTCGAACCCCGAACCAAACCGCATCCTGACCTACTTCCTAACCACTACGCTACAATCGCTTATTGATATGTATAATTTTTAATCGGATATATAAGTTATTCTCCGTCATTAACTTAGATTTAACTTCGATGATTTGATATTGAAATATCGAAATATATTGAAAATTGTTTATTGTGGGTATAATATTTGTGAATCACTAAATTGACGTCTTGCCGAATCGAATAAAATTATTTTCAAGATGCCAAATGTTCGTATATATACGAACACATCGAATCACATTTTTTTCAAATTGACCAAATATACGCTCAAGTCAAAATAATGTACCTTCTGTACGATGACAGTATATACGAGTGAATCGGAAAAAAAGTTGTTGATTTAATGAATTTTTGGTTCACTTTGAACCATACCTGGGCAGTATTTCAAATACTTGATGTATTTTAACTATTTAAAATACATATTTTAAGTACTCAAATACTTTTTCGTATTTTAAGTACTTTTCAAAATACAAAATACGAAATACTTTAGGTTTTCTTGGCTGTACGGTTAGGCCGGACGGGATGGATGGACAGATCGATGGCGAAGATGATGAGCGAGCGTAACCAAGCCGGCTCAGCCGTCCAAAATCCACCCTGTCCCACCCGGTCCGAACATGTCCCACCCTGTCCCACCCTGTCCAGACATCCCGTATTGATTTTAAAAAAGTACTTATAAATGTATTTAAAATACAAATAGTATTTTATATTTTAAATACATGTAGTATTTTATATTTTAAATACATATAGGATTTTATATTTTAAATACATATAGTATTTTATATTTTAAATACATATAGTACATTACGAAACTAGTGCGAAAAAACTTTTTTTGACGAGTGTGTGATTACATCACTCGCCTTCGGCTCGTGCTGCAAACTCACACTCGTCAGAAAAAGGTTTATCGCACGAGTATCGTACGAAATTTTATATCACGAGGTGTGAAAATGCGGATTTCCGCACACAAAGCGTGCGTAAAGCCGCATTTTACACACTGAGTGAAATAAAGTATTTTTTGTAACTCATGCATGAAAAGTGCTGCTTTATGTGGGGGTCGGGCGCGACATAAAGTGGTGTTTTTCAAGAAGGCGTTACATAAATACTGGAAGCGTTGCATAAATACTGTGCGCATGCGCACAGTGTTTACGCACGCCGGCTGTTTCTCCTTTATTGGCGCGCCCGGCCAGCAACATAACCTTTCATGCATTCGTCACAAAAAGTAGTATGCGATACTTGTACGTAAAATCGGACTCCCGACGACGGTTGTAAAGTGGCCCCCCTCGCCTTCTCTCGCCCTACAACAGCACTCGGCTTCGCCTCGTGCCGTTGTAGTGCTCGATTCGGCTCGTGCAGCCACTTTTCAACCTTCGCCGAAAGTCGGCTCTTACGCACTAGTATCGCAAAGTACTATTATATTTTAAATACATATAGTATTTTATATTTTAAATACATATAGTATTTTATATTTTGAATACCTATAGTATTTTATATTTTAAATACATATAGTATTTTATATTTTAAATAGATATAGTATTTTGCCCAGCTCTGCCTTGAACCAATGTTGTAATCGCAGTAACGGCTACATGCAATTGACACAACCACACCAATTATATTGTTTCAACGACGGTGCAGTCTATTTAAATGCACCTGGATTAAGACAAACCAATTTTCCGTGATCGCAGCTGTGAGATTGATATTACCAAACTTTTTTTTCGGTGCATGACTCAAGCAAACTAATCTTCGTAGAGACACAAACTCCCTATTTTCTGGCGGGTTTTTTTGCAAAATGTTATCTAGGTAGGTGCCTTCAAAGCTACGATACTAATTAGCTTTTTCATTCGGCTGTTTCAGGTTGTCCAGGCGGCATCGACGGTCGCTTCGGGGCCGCAGGTGCGAAACAAGAGTGGTCTCGATGGTTCCGGTCTCGGTGCATCGATATCGGGGGTTCGTAGAAGAAACGGTCCACAGCCCGGTTTGCGTTCACCGGCAGCGAAGAGGCCGCTCTCCGCGCCGGTCGCCCTGCAGGGTTGGCTTCACAAGCAGGGCTCCGAGGGCCTGATGTTATGGAAAAAGAGATGGTTCGTCCTCTCGGAGTACTGCCTCTTCTATTACAAAGGTGCGTTTCCCGATGAAGTCCTTGAGATAAAAACAAAAAAAAAAAAACGTCAACGAATTTTCCGTCTTCGCTCGTGAACTTCATTTAGGAAAGAGTGGTCAAATTCCAGCCACCGATGCACAGCCTCGGCCAGTATCTCAACTGTAAAGCGACCATTCGATAAATGATCTTGAATCGGTGCGAACTTCGGGATGACGACGTGACACACGAAACTACGCAAACGTTATTGGAAATTGTCAAAATTGTACTGATCTAAATTTTAGATTCTTTCGTCACGATTTTTCTTTTTTCGCACATTGTGCCACAAATTGATTATTATTTCCGGAACTCGAAAGATGAATACAGCGGGTTTCGAAGATTTAGTCGTTCATAATAGATCATTTTGCTTCCTCATAGAGGAAGCTATGTTTTCGTGAAAAAAATTAATTTCGTGATTTTAATGTCAGCGTACTAGAAATGTTCGAAAACGTCGAGAAATTGTGATTTTTACCTGGCGTCCGGATGTATGTATGTATGCGTGTGTGTGTGTGTATGTGTGTATGTTTGTGACAGACTTGCCTCCTTTAGAATTACTATAACTCAGAAACGGCTTTAGATAGCAGGTTAAAATTTTGTACACTAGTAGAGTGGTCACGTATCTTTCTTCAGTATCATTTTCATGAAAATTGAGACCCAATTCGAGATTTTACGCGGTTTTGAAATTTTTCAAAAATGTCTATGGTAGCTCTAGTTTCCGTAAATTTTGAGCTATCGTCCTAAAAATGCATATAAATGCAATACTATGAATAAAGACCTTTGGTATTGAATTTGGTGGAAATCCACCGAAGGGATCAGATTTTATGAAATTAAGATTTTTTTGGCAAAAATTAGGGAGGCAAAAATTATTAATAACGATGTAATTTGAGTTAACATGGAGGTACCGATCTTCAATTTGGCACGGGAACGGATCAGCACCGTACAATGTTTCGTATTAAATTTGGCAAATATTGATCTAACCGTTTAAATTTTAAGAGATTTTGAAAATTTAGAATTTTTTTGAAAAATGTGTTTTTTTACGTCTAACACGAGTTTTTGAATGAAATATCACGCAAAGAGTAAAATGAGTTATATTTATGTAATCAGCGGCGAAGAATACATTAAAAATTGCTTTAAAACCACGAAATCCGCAAATTTCGGTTTGCGTTTTCCTATAAGAGACTCGGGTGTAGATTTTGACGGTTTTCATTTTATGGGATGTAGACGTTTTTTTATCTTACGAAGAAAGGTGCAAAGTAGTTTGCACATGGTTTTTTATACTGAACTCAAAAATACAATTAAAAAGAGTTGAAAATTGTATGTTAATTATAGCTTCCTCTATGACGAAGCCAAAATCGAAGAACGAAATTCATCAGAGAGGAAGTTATGCGCAAAACCGTAAACATGAGGAAGTAATTGTGCAAGTCACTTTGCACGCTTTTTTATTTTATCTCCAAACCTATTACAAGATCATTACAAAATAATCATGAAATAATCATTAATTTATCATATAAATCGATCTAAAAACTCTACCGGACAAAAGCTAGCATGAACTCAGAGTCAGAAGTTTCGTTTCGATGTGCGTAATAAGATAAATCCAGGACTTATCTTGCTATCATTCCGCAATTCTTTAGATTCACCCCGTCCAGTATTTTCCACTGACCGGTATTCGCCCGCTCCATCTTACCTACAGTAGAACCTCGATTATCCGGGGCGGATAATACACGGAAAATCCGCATTCGTCATAAAGCGTTTTTATTTTGTACGGTGTTATAAAAAACGTAGTCATACGAGATCTGACATTTACCGTTAATAATTCTTTGGTATGTAAAATTGTAGTTATCACGCTCTTTTTACTCTCGTTTTTGAAAAAAATTGATCCACTTTCGTCGGCTCTTGATTTTAATGTAGACAAACAATGTATGTAAACAAAACTAGTCTAGTCCGCCCAGTGATAAGTATAGAATAAGACTATAACAAACTTAACAACTAATTTATAAAAGTATATTAAGAATATAGAAGTTTATCGAAGGAAAGAAAAATTAAGAAAACTTGGCACGGTTAAATCGCCGCTCGGTCGATCCGCACCCGGTTAATCGAGGTTCCACTGTACTTCGTTCCTTTGACGTGATAAAGAAAAGAAGAAGATGATCCGCAATCGACGAGTCTCGCGCAAAGACGCTACTATAGTGGATTCCACAAAGAAATATCGGGAACATAAATGAAATAGAAGTATCGGGCAATGCAAGAAGCTAACGCTCTCCCGTCCCCACCTCAAGCCCCTGTTGATATCGAAGCGTCTCGCTCAAGTGACGGATCGGAGACGAAGCGACGGAGCTTTAATATCCCTCCGTCCCGTTGGTCGTTTCGCTCGCACTTTTCCCTCATCGTTCTTCGGGTCTCGGTTGCCTCGGGGAATCGGCTTTGAAGCTTTCAAGGTAACGCGTGGATGGATCGCCGTGCGCGGCTCAGGAACGTTCGGGCGAGAGCTACCTTCTTACGCTTTCGCGCTCTTATTCTCGTGGAGAAGGCAAAGGGACGAGGAAGGCAAAGAGAAAAGAGGCCGAGTACGACGCAGTGATAACGGGAGAGTGAGGGAGAGCTCGGGGCGCTTAATAATGCAGATCGCTGCAAAGCTCACACCGTCGTTTCTGTATACACAGAAAGATCCCCGACTCTTTCCTATCCGCTCTCCCGCCGCCGCTGCTGCTACGCTACTTCACTTCGCTAAGTCCCCATCTCCGGAAGCGAACCGTGCTTGCTTCGCGCAAAAAGGAAAAAAGCTCCTTGACTCCTCCAGTGGCCAACTTATCGTGAGTGCATTCTACATGAGACGCATAGGAAGAGCCCAATGGCGGGGCGATCCATCCGCAGGGGATTTTCTCACGGAGCGAACCTCCGCAAGCTGCCCGACGAGATATCGAGGCGGCTCCGCGAAACGAGACCTGTCCGAAAATTGCGGGAAAACGACAAACGAAAATAACATTCTGATTGCACTTCAGATTCAGCACGTTTTTTTTTTTTTTGCGAAATTTAAATCTTACTTTTTATTTTTAAATATTTATTTTAAGCTGAGAACTCGCGGATCATTTTTTTCCACCTTCTGATGCATTACTGGGGTACATATGTACCCCAGGCGTTGCTTCAAGGTACGGGGGTCCTACGAGATGTAAACGGGTTTTTCCGCATATGAATCTCTTTGTTGTTTCATAAAGAAGAGAATGGTATGCGGCAAATATGATTTTGTTAAAGTTTAGAGGGTGAAAATTAGCCTTAAAGTCCAAAACGTAACGAAAATGAGGGAAAACTGCACTTTTTATTAAAAAAAATTGTACTCTTTTAAAAAATGATTCGAATTCAAGTTTAAAACGTTATTTTACAGGGGAGACATCAGGCTATTCGGAAAAAAGTAATCCAATTGTATTCCGTTGAAAAAGTCTATTTATTTGGACATCTGAATGTAGGAAAAAGTCAAAAGCTTGTAACGTGGAAAAAATCAATGAAAACGGAGTCAAAATTGGTTTTTCATGGGTTTTAACATTTCTTTTTCTCGAATCATTGTAGGTAATTAAGGATAATAATAATAATTTTTAAAAAATGATTAAAAATTATGAAAAAATAAAATCCCAACTATATACATTCAAATTATATAACAGTAACTTACATTCGTAAGTTCTAACAACGAAAAACATAATAATAATAATAATAATAATTTACTTACATAAAACACTAACGGGAACTCCTGACTGGGGTATGTTGGTACCCCAAGCGCGCCGCGTCAGCCTTTTGTGGGACAGCCAGCAAGTAACTGAGACCGACCTCCGCACATCGTCAGATCATGGAACTAAATTATAGTGGAAGTCCCAAGTCGATAATGTCAATTTCTACTTTAGGAGCGCAGTTTGAATATCGTCTGGGGTACTTTTGTACCTCATACATGAGTTCTAGGCTTAAGGTAGCTATGTCGATTCGCGCTCATTTCGCATAAGTTCGAGAAAAATTAGTGAAAATGGCAAGTACTTCTCGATGGTATGAAAATTTGAAAAAATTCATGCATATTAAAGGTACTGAAAAGATTAATTTTGCATAATAATAATTCCAAAATGTCATTACCAAATGAATAAAAAAATTATTTTTTTAACAAATTATTTGGCAAACTAACTTTTTTTTTAAATGAACACGATTCGTTCATTTTTCTGAATACGTATGAATTTTTTCAGATTTTTCAGTCAACTTTGATTGTTTTGTTTTTTCAAACATTTTTTCCATATTTAACAAAAAAAAACATCGAAGTTGACGGAAAAATCTTCAAAAATTCATACGTATTCAGAAAAATGAACGAATCATTTTCATAAAAAAAAAAATTATCTTGCCGGAGAATTTGTTAAACAATTAATTTTTCGATTCGTTTGTTAATAACATTTTTGAATTATTATTATGCAAAATTAATCTTTTCAGTACCTTTAGTAAGCATGAATTTTTTCAGAATTTCACACCATCGAGAAGTACATGCAATTTTCTCTTATTTTTCTCGAACTTATGCGAAACGAGCGCGAAGCGACATAGCTAACTTAACCCACATCTGGGTCAGATTATTCAAATAATCTAGGACCTATTACTGAGATAGAAGAGTGGATCTGACGTGACACGAGATTCGAACAGGATTACGATCGAATCAGAACTAGTGAACATTTTTTTACATACAATTTTCGTGAGTTCACGCTGTCGCGCTCGCTACACTGTAAAAAAAAAAAAAATCGTAAATTCAATTTACGGCATATTGAAATTTCCTTACATTACTTACATTAATTGAACATTAATGTACTTTTACGGTAAAATTACAATACGAGATATTAAGATTACTAATCTTTTGCCTAAAATTCACAAAAATTTCCATAATAAATACTAATTTTTACTGTAAAATTGCAACGCATATGTATTTGAAGTTTCAGAAGCAGTTTATGTAAAAAAAAGCTTCCAACACTGTTCAGTAATTTTCAAACAAATTTCTTTTACACTGTACATTTTGTGCAAATATAACGATTTACCGCGAGCCTGTTTCATTGACCATAAATTACGTGTATCCTGCCTAAAAGGAAACTTCATCGAGTATCAAGCGAGCAAAGGGACGAGGAGCTATTCGAAGTACATCGAATTTCCATTAGCAGCTGTGGTACCAAGACTTTGTCCTTAAATTTCAGGTCCGGAGGAGGAGAGACTGTTGGGTTCGATACTCCTGCCGTCATACAGAGTCACGATATGCAGCCCCGAGGACAAAGTAAACAAGAAATTTGCGTTCAAAGCCGAGCACGCGAATATGAGGACTTATCACTTTGCGGCGGACACTCGCGACGGCATGAACCAGTGGGTGAATGTTCTGACACTGGCCACCCTTTTGCAGGATCCCAATCCGTAAGTATTCATTACATGAGCAACCTTCTCTTACTGTCGTCCGCGGGCGTGACTTACACACTAAAAAATAATTTCGTAAAATCAGAATGCGAAATTTCGTAAAAAATAATTTTGTTAAACAAGGGTTAAAAGTTAAACTTTTATTTCCTGCAATCATTGACAATTTTAGTTTGTACCTTTGTTTGTCAAACTATAAAATTAACAAACAAAAAATTGCGGACATTTGTGGACAATGATTTGTTGTAAAAAGTACACATTTTTTTTACTGTGTATCTGCATCGAATATGTTATGAACAAGAAAACACTTGAAAATTATAAATTTTCACGTTGCTTTCTCGTAATTTACATTTTGTTTTTTATGAAGCATCTTCCATAATTTTATTCGATTCCTCGTAGATAAAGCTTTCTGGTACGCACATACGCCGGCTACTTTTTTCATTTAAATGCGATTTTTTTTAACGCTTCCGAACGTTCCGAACATGTTTACAAGAACATTTTTCCGTAATAAAAATTTCTCCGGAAAACGTTATTTCCGCTATGAGAAGCTTAAAATGCCTCGAGGATATTTGGAGCAAAACGCGTTTCTGTTCAACCGCTATAAAATTTGCTACTTAAGGTAGTACTAGCGGAGAGCGTAAGTCCACGTGAGTTCAGTGAGAATTGAGACAGAATTGCGAACACTTCTGGACGAGATAAAAATCTGAAAAAATCAAGCATATGGAAGGTGCTGAAAAGATTGATTTATACATTATAATAATTCTAATATGTTATTAAAAAATGAATGAAAAAAAATTGTTCAACAAATTCCCCAGCAACTTAACTTTTTGTTCATATAAAAACAATTTTTTTTATCTATTCGAATACGTGTGAATTTTGTGCAGAATTTTATTTAATTTTTGAAAATTACGTCTTTTTTATTAACTAAAAACGCGATTTTCAAAAGTTAAACGAAATTCAGAAAAAATTGATACGTGCTCAGAAAAATTAACAAATCGTTTTCATAAAAAAAAGTTAGGTTGCCGGGTGATTTGTTGGGAATTTTTTTTATTTCTTAATTTGTTAATAACATTTTGGAATTGTTAGTATGGAAGATTAATCTTTTCAGTACCTTTCATATGGTTAATTTTTTTCAGATTTTTATCTCATCGAGAAGTGTTCGAAATTCCTCTCTCAATCCTCTCTGAACTCATGTGGGCTGATGCT
Source organism: Amblyjoppa proteus (assembly GCA_963922035.1). Classification (NCBI taxonomy): domain Eukaryota; kingdom Metazoa; phylum Arthropoda; class Insecta; order Hymenoptera; family Ichneumonidae; genus Amblyjoppa; species Amblyjoppa proteus. Next base: position 34,924,053 of record OY998228.1, on the reverse strand, counting down.
GTCCGCTAGTACTTTTTTCTTACTGCCTTAATAGGCAAAGAGACGCTGAAGCGTTGGGAATTTTTTCAGATTTTTTGACCATGTAGTTTTTAGTAACGCGTGCACGTAGCAATTTTTTCTGTCGATTTCCGTTAGATTCTAATTTTTAAAAACCCAGCCAAGCAGAGAGCATACAGGCAGATTGCGTCCAAATTTCAAGGAGATCCACGGTGTAGTTTCTAAGATAAATCCAATAAACGAAAGACTTCATCTCTGTCTAGCCGCTTGCATTGTCTACGTTTCTGCCACGCATACTGACTAACGCGTTTATGGCCCCTAAAAATATCCTAAAAATATCCTAAAAATATCCTAAAAATATCCTAAAAATATCCTAAAAATATCCTAAAAATATCCTAAAAATATCCTAAAAATATCCTAAAAATATCCTAAAAATATCCTAAAAATATCCTAAAAATATCCTAAAAATATCCTAAAAATATCCTAAAAATATCCTAAAAATATCCTAAAAATATCCTAAAAATATCCTAAAAATATCCTAAAAATATCCTAAAAATATCCTAAAAATATCCTAAAAAAAATCATGTTTCTATTTTCAGTGGTGGGGGCGAAGTGCAAGTGGCTCTGGACATGCCAGGTTTGGCCGACGGTGACCGCAGCGCGCGACCGAGTGTCTCCTCAATCTCCTCGATCCTCAATCAGAGCGCCGACGACAGCGATTCGGGTTTCCACGGTTTCCAATCGCGGGACGATCCGAGCCACGCGTCGAACAACAACTCCAGTCCAAACAGCGCCAACACTGCCTCCTTTCCGAATCTCAGCGGTAGCAACAGCAACAGCATAGGTAACGGAAACAATGGGAACAACAGCAACGACAACAATCCGGAGCACATGCTGGAAGATGGACAGCCGCATCATCCGGTGATGAACGGGTGGATGCAGCCACCCGCGCAGTTCGGACAGCCAGGAACGTCTCAGCAGCAATATGGACACGTTCTGCCTGGTCCATTGCAGCAACATCCCCAACAACAACAGCAGCAACAACAGCAGCAACAGCAACAACAACAGCAACAACAGCAGCAGCAACAGCAACAACAATACCACAATCAACTGCAATACCAGCAACAAATGCAACAACAAATACAACAGCAACAGTTGAGCAGTGGACAGCTTCAAGCGATGAAGCAGCAGCAGGCCATTCGTCCCCAGCAGATGAACCAGCAGCAGCATCAGCACCAGCCAGGACCGAGCAACGTTCAGTCGGCTCAGCCGGTGCCGAGGAACTTCGGTCAGCCAGTTTACGCGAACGCACCGCCAAAGCCGAGAAGATTGACCGACGGATCGACCGATTACTCCACCCCGTCGCCCGATCCGGAGTTTCGGAAATCTCCGGTTCAGTCAACGAACGTCAGGTTAACGACGAAGAGTCCGATATCCGACTACGAAAGGGGCAACGCTATTTACGCCTCGAGACTGGCGCAGCAGCAACAGCAGCAACAGCAGCCTCAAGCTACACTGAGGACCGACAAGTCAGGATTGAATTATGGGTACAGTCAGGGACAGCCCGCCGAAAGGAGGACGCCCGACACTTACGGGAGAAGCGCGAAACCTCGGACGGCCAGAGGTAACAGCGATTACGAGGACGTTTATGGGGCTCCGCAACTCTACCAGAGACCCTCCGGTCCCGTTGGGTACACCAAGGGACCGGCGCCGGTTCCCATACCGATTTACGGTCAACATCAACCAAATCAGACACCCGTTTGTCCGGCAGTTTCACCGTCCAACGGTGAGGATTCGAAATTGTTCGAAGTCTCGGGATTTATGAGGGGCTTCTTACTTTCACGAGAAATCGACATATTTTTATCGGATAATTACTCACCATGACCTTGAAGATATCTGCATCAGACACAATTTTAGCACGCCATATCTCCCTTATTTTTCATCGTACAGACTTTTCTCTGCGCTCATTTTCTTCGTTATGAAATTCTCTATATGTGCATTTTTTATTTTATTTATTTTTTTCGAGGCAGGGCATTGAAAACAAATTTTTAGCACGCCATATCTGTCTTATTTTTCATCGCACAGAGTTTTCTCCGCACAGACTTGTTCTCTCAAAAATAAAAAAAATAAAAAATGCACATTTAAAAAATTTCATAACGAAGAAAATGAACCTAGAGAAAAATCTGTGCGATGAAAAATAATGGAGATATGGCCTGCTAAACATTTGTTTTCAATGCCCTGATTCGAAAAAAAATAAATAAAAATAAAATTAAAAAATGCACATTTAGAGAATTTCATAACGAAGAAAATGAGCCGAGAGAAAAGTCTGTTCGATGAGAAATAAGGGAGATATGGCGTGCTAAAGATTAAATTTTGTCTGATGCAAATATCTTTAGGGTCATAATTCGCCAGGGTTTCTATGTATTTATTATTTTTATTTTACACACATTAGTTCCGATCATGAGACAAGCTCGAAGTCAACCACCGCCCAGACCTCACAGCGCCGATTTTCTCGAGTACGAAGCTAACAGAAGGCCCGATCAGCAATCGTCGAACAACAGTGGGAACTGCTCGAGTCAACAGCGTCGTCCTCAAAGACCAAAGTCTAGTCTGGATGTCGTTAATTCGACGGACGCACCACCTGCGGGTGATGGTTATTTTTATTCGGAAGAAAGGCAAGTTTTCAGTTTATCGTCAAGTATCTATTAAAGGGTTTCAACGATTTCGAGCAAAACAGTGTGGTTTATTTTTTTTTCCTATCGATAAACATATTCGTACAAGCAATATCTTAAAATTTCTTAAAATATAAAGAAAAAATATTGAGTTCCGAATATAAAAAAAAATTGTACACTGTCCGTTATTCACGCCTGGATTTTCTAGATATCTTGATCGATGTCTTAATGTAATCAATGATATCAAGCAAGACATTCAGGAAGACCACAGTCATTGTAGACGTCTTGCTGGACATCCTGTTTGATATCCAGCAAAACAGAAAACCAGGCATCAACGATGAGCAGCCCTAGCAAGTCGAATGATGGCTGCTTTTAAGGTAGCTCCAGCGAGTGGTGTTCATTTCACCTAAATTCGAGAAATTCGGGCAAGAATTGCAAACATTTCCCGATTTTATAAAAATCTGAAAAAAATTCATACTTGTTATATATCATACTTATTATATAATGATTTTGATTTTTCTTGTTTTTTTACATGGAAAAATGTGTAAAAATCAAAATAAAGATAAAAATCTAAAAAAATTCATACGTATTCCGAAAAATGAACGAATCATTTTCATTAAAAAAAAAAAATTGAGTTCCCGCATATTTTGATGGACATTTTTTTTTTCAACAATTTGTTAATACCATTTTTAAACTATTATTCTTCAAAATTAGTCTTTTCAGTGACTATAATAAGTATGCATTTTTCAGATTTTTGTAACATCGGGAAGTGTTTGCAATTCTTGCCCGAATTTCTCGAATTTAGGCGAAATGAACACCACTCGCTGGAACTACCTTAAAGAAAAAACTAAAAAACGGACACGTCCGATGGGGAACGAAACGTACCGCAAAAATGGTAAAACGGACCGTACGTTTTTGGATCGGTCCTTTGTCGGTTATGGAAACTGAGGAAGGAACGAACGTTGTTTTATAAAAAATTTTGGTCAAGTTTTTAGATTTTTGTTTGTTTTGCTTTTAATTCTGTTTTTAATGAAGGGACAGAATAAAAGTACGATTTTTGTAGTTTTTCGGTTGCGGGAACCGATAACGGACCAAAGCAAATTCATCGAAAAAAAAAATGTTCGGTCTGTTTTCGGTTTCCGCGAACCGAAAAAATACCAAATGCCAACAAAAAAATATACAGTCCGTTTTGTCGTTTTTTACAGTCCGTTTCGTTCCCGAACGGACGTATCCGTTTTTTGATCCGTTTGCGATCCGTCCGAACTTGCTGGAGTGTGTACGAGTTCGATGTTTTTTCAATGATAGGAAATATTTAAAAATGACAATTTCGAACGATTTTTTTTCTAAGACATGACTTAGAGCGTGGAATTTAATTTTCGTTTCTCCCAAAGATACGCCGCCCAGATGCGTCAATCGGCCGTCTATCTTCATCAGACTCCTCAGCACCATCAGCAGCAGAGAAATCAGTCGCTCTCCCGTGCGACCACACCGTCGAAGACGAATTCCCTTCGGGTCGAAGATCCCGACAGCAATAATTCAGTTTCCATAATCGATACACCGTGTTCGTCGATTCGCAAATCCCAGAGGGAGTATTCTCACAGGCAGCATCCAATGGCCACGCAATCACTTCAGAGATACACCGAGTTAGTATATTTCAGGATATCGGTGCAAAGACCAAGGTTCTTCGTAGGGGTGTGCGAATAGCGTTTGAATTTAATCGAATCGAATATTGATATTCAACTCAAAATTCGAATTGAATATTAAAAAATTTGAATAATTCGAATATTTATGAATAATTCAAACAAATTCGTATATTTTGCATATTTGTGATCATCATTTTTAAAAATTCGAATAATACGAATATTGATGAACATTACAAAAATTCGAATAATTTTTATGAATTGCATAATCGTATGATGAAATTCCAATTACAATGAAACTGAGCACATAAATTGTATTCATTGAATAAATGATTTTGATTACTACAAAGCTGAAGAACTTGCGCTTGGTTGCAGGTTGTTCCTTTTTTGCAAAGCTTATACGTGTACAAAAATTTTTGTTCTAAATCGAAATCTAAAAAGTGGTTTGTAATGACACTTATGGTCCATTATAAAGTCTCAAATTAATATTTCTAATTATTGGAACAGTTTGTTTGCCTAATTGGAATATTTAGACTATTAATAATAATAGTCTAAAGTCTTATAATAATCGTCTAATATTCAGACTATTCAAATCATTCAAATATTCTTAATTATTCGAATATATTGAAGTATTCAAATTATTCGAATTATTCGGGTATTTTGAATTATTCAAATTATTCGAATGTTTTGAATATTCAAATGCGAATTATTCAAATTTTTTAATACTTGCACATCCCTACTTCTTCGCGAACCTCGAATCCGACAGAGTAGCGAATTAAGAAGGTTGTCTCGTTGCGCATTACCAAAGAGTGCGATTCACGTGCAATTCACAACGAATTTCGACGCCTTTCTAACGGAATAAAAATCTGAAAAAATCAACCATTTAGAAGGTGTTAAGAAGATCAATTTTCCATAATAATAATTGCAAAAAGTTATTACCAAATTAGTAAAAAAAATCATTGCTCAACGAATTATTCGGTAAACTAACTTTTTCTTTAGCCCAAATGGACTCAATAATTTTTTTGAATGCTTATGAATTTTTTGAGAATTTTTTCTAATAAAAAAACCACATTTTTTCATTTTGTTTATAGATAAAAAATCACGAATTTTTGAATATTAGAAAAAATTCTTAAAAAAATGTATGAGTATTCAAAAAAAATTATCGAATAAATTTGGGCTAAAGAAAAAATTAGTATACCGACTAATTCGTTAAACGATGATTTTTTTAAACTAATTTACTAATAACTTTTTGAAACTATTATTATGAAAAAGTAGTCTTCTTAGCATCTTCTCTATGTTTGAATTTTCTCAGATTTCGATCAGAAAGTTGACGAAATTCTCATTGAATTGCACACGAATCACACTCTTTGGTTAACACGCAACGAGACGATCTCCTTAAATCTCACGAGATTTCGGGACAAAAAATTAGCGACAGTAAAAAAACGAAAAAAAAATTGATTGATTCGAATCCCTCAGAGCGTCGAGCAACAACGAGGCTCTCTTGAGGCGATCGCTGCGCGAGAGAAGTTACGATCCGAGCGGTCCTCGGGATTCGCTGATTCACGGCGAGTCCGGCACGGTCCCTCGCCGAATGCCACGTGACTTCGATACGTCTTCCGGCGGTGGGAGACTGTTCGTCGGGGAAAGTGCGACGGGCCATGCGTCGCAGAACTGTCACAGCGCCGGCCACGCCGGTCCGCGACGCTGGAGTGAACAACAGTTTGCCAGATCCGCTTCGGCGAGATTGCCGAGAACGAGGTATCCGAACGACCAGAGGGACGAGAACGAGTATGCCGATAGAAGCACCGCTCAGGGCTCGCGGGACGGTGAGCGGAGAATTCAACAGGTTCGTCATTTCCGTCTTCGGTCACTGTTAATCCTTTCTCTATTGACGATACAAGACCGTTACATCAATATTTGCCCCGTGGCTCATTTGCGTTAACAGCTTCCGTGAGGGCTCATCGAAAATTGTTATTCAACTTCTAATGTTTCCGAAGCTCTCGGAGTCACGCGAGCCTTCCGTCGATTCCCATTGTGTGCTCGTTATAATGGTGATTCACGAGCTGTGGCCCTCGAGGCCCGAACACGTAGGTCGTCGACATTGAGTCACCGCAGAGCTGTAACATTCCTCGGGATAAATAGTGTGTTACCTGTGTAACGTATTCTCGTTACCGCGGGCGTGATTCATACTATTCCGACAGGTAGATCCTGCAGCCTGAACCGCATTCACTCTGCCTTCCAGCGCGTCATTGATATCACTGTCACGCACCAAAAGTGGTCTCCACACATCGGATACATTCCAGACACAGAGCGTGTGCATTTTCGTGCCTAAACAAAATATAAAATTGAGACAACGTTTCCGAAACAACGGACACGTCACATTCGTCACGGAAACATTATTTTAAACTGACAGTGATTTTATTTACACTTTATGCTCATAAGTAATGATGTTTTTTTTTTGTCCACTTGTTATTTGTGAAGCCACATAATTTCGCCGAAACTTCAATCGGCCGAATCGTTAAATGTCCGAGTGTTTATTTTTCTGAATCGTCATATGTCCGAATCTTCATTAATCCGAATTGTACTTTCAAAGAATGCCACTCTTCCGATTTAGTAAATGGCCGAACGTTATTTCTCCGAATCGTTATTTTTCGGAATAATAATTTCACCGAATAATAATTTCACCAAATCGTCATTTATCCGAATTTTCATTTAACCGAATCGCCAATCAACCGAATCACAAAACTAGATTTTTTATTTATGCATTTTTATTCGTGTTCCTTTCCAGTTATTAATAAATTATTATACGTTTCGGACGAATGACGTTTCGGCGAGTTGACGTTTGGACGTTTAACCATTCCTAAAGATGACATTCGGTGAAATTATTAAATAAAGTTCGAAAACTTGACGATTCGGATAAACTGCGTTCGGACCTTTGACTTTCGGCCATGGGACGATTCGGCCGATTGAAGTTTCGGCGATACGATGTGACTCCATTATTTGTCACAAAGTAAATTTTATTTCCGAAACTCGATGGAGGAAAAAAAGTGTGTCCTAAATATTGCATCACTGTTGCAAGATTCTGGTCGACGGAATAAAAAGTAATATTTTTTTTTCAGCGCGAGGAGTCGATGAAGCGTCTTTTAGAATGGAAGCAGCGAATGCTGCAGTCCCCATTGACCCGAAAACCGGGATCGGCCGCGACGAACGGGGGTGGAACCGCCCAGAACGAGCTTTCGAGTTACTACAAACGCCAGGCACTTCTGGACCTCGCGGCTCACGAGGCGACCGTCGCCGAAGCTCGGCACTCGAGGCGGCGAGACGACAACCACAGGCCCCACGTGAGAAGCAAAAGCACCGACGGCCGACGCTCGGTAGCGACGAACGTGTCCCGTTACAACAGTTACTCCAGCGACGACGAAGGTAGGGACACTTCTTCACCCGAGCTCGTTATCTAAGTTTCCGCTTTCATTTTTCACCCCCCTTTGGCTCCCATAAGCCCCTCGGACTATCGACGTTCTCGCCTAGACATATCAATTGGAAGCATCTAATCTACGTCCTACGAATTAACTCTAGAATGCCACGGATGCGATCTTTTGTGAAAGATTTTATTCGATCTACATACGAATCAATCGCGCCCCTCTTGGGTGTCGAAGAAAGCAAGTAAGAGTTTAAGGATCGAATTTTAAGACATCAGTTTAAACTTGAGATTGAAGTTAAGATGAATCTCAAGTCCGAACTTAAGATCAAACGTAAGATCAAACTTAAATCCGAACTTGAGATCAAACTTAAGTCTGAACTTAACATCGACCTTAAGTCTGGATTTAAGATCAGCCTTAAGTCTGGATTTAAGATCAATCTTAAGTCCGGACTTAAGATCAACCTTAAGTCTGAACTTGAGATCAAACTTAAGGACGCAATGAAATTCGGACCAAACTTCGATCTTAAGTTCGAGCTCAAGAGGGATCTTAAGTTCAAACTAACATCTTAAAATTCGACGCTAAGTTCGTTTCGCATGGAAAACGATCTTTAGATGACGTTCGAGAATATATGGTTTTTTTTACAATTTAATCTGTGAGAGATGTCACGTTATAAAATTTAAGTATAAACAGTTTTTACATAGAAATAAAAAAAAAACATTTGTATTAAACTTCTAGCTGATAAAACTTGTTTGAAAATTAATTACGATTAATAAAATTATGTTCAATATTTTTATTATTGAAAAACTAATGATATTTTCGAAAAGTAGCCATTTCGCCAACGTGGCTGATATGGCACGATTGCAGCTGAAAGGCTAACAAAATGTAGAACCTGCTTCAGGGTTGTAAATCCCCTGGTGGCATTCTAGCGTTAATTAACTTAGTCCTAACAAGTACGATGTACTCGTTTAATGTTAACCGAATTAATCGTATGATTGTACATGACACTTCTATGAGCTGTTACTCTAAGAACGCGGAGAAGATGGAAAAAAAAGAGTAATAATTGAAAGTAAAGCAGAGAATGCAATGCAATAATACTATGTCATTTGCAATAATACTAGCGAAGTGTATGTGGAAATTTAGGGGTCTGCCTTTGCTCTACCGGTAAACGTTGTAAGCGCAGGTGCCATGGAATTTTCCTACTAATAATGTTTATAACAAGAAGAACCGCACAATAAATGCCTCGCCCGACTAACACGGCAGATACGAGCGAAGCAGGGAAGCCATTGAAATGCTTAATTTAATATGCAAATAAAAAGAGAAAAACAAAAATATGAAAATAGCAAATAGTTTTTTTTTTGAAATTTATTTTTCTAAACGAATCGCCTTGTTACTCCTTTCTGTATAACGATATGCCGCATTATTAATAACTGAGGTGCAGCGATAAGAAATAAGGGGGAGTTAGTGATAAAGTGTAATGTGGGAAACGAGGGAAGGCGCTAGAAAATAAATTAATTAAAGTACTAAGTAGAAATGTGTATGAAACAATGGGTGGTAGTGCAGTGGCTTGACGAGTGTGTGCGGTATGTTTTGTCGGTGCTGTTGGTGAGCCTGGTCTGCTTTTTATCGAAAGTGAATTAAATTTATGGCGTTACCCGATTGCAATCCCAACGTCAAAACCGGATAAATTTTGGAAATTAATTTTTGGATAAAACACAAATGCGATATTTTTTTTTATGGGTATGTATAGGAGGTATTCCATACCAAATCGACCTGAGATTGACCCTTCACATCTTGGATTTGGCCCGCAATTTTTTTTACGATTGAACTAACTCTCAAAAGCATGCGGATATTTTTTTCAAATTTTTTCAGATTGCTTATAATTATTTATAATTAAAAGAGGAATTTATTGATCGCCACAATTTAAAAATCTGAAAAAATTCTGAAAAATCATGTGTCATATATAAGAATTTTTAAGATTTGAGCCGCAGTGGGCCGATGTCACCTGCTATTTTTTACGAATTTTTTTTTTCTAAAAAAACATTAAAAGAAATTAGGGGAAAAAAATCCGCCGATTATGGACTGTCGCTTGATTATTTTTATATGCAACACTGGATTACAGAGAATTGTTTCCAATTTTTTTGAAGAGTTTTTATTTCTTTTTTAAGTAAAAAAAAACTCTGTAAAAATCTGAAAAAACTCCCAAAAATGCAGTGCTGCATCTAAAAATGGTCAAGCGATATAATGATAATCAATAATCGACTGATTTTTTTCTTAAATTTTTTTTCACTGTTTTTTTTTTCAAAAAATAGAAGGTAGTGCCGGCCCACTCCGGCTCAGCTCTTAGAAATTTGTATATATGGCACATGATTTTTCAGAATTTTTTCAGATTTTTAAATCGTGGCGATCAATAAATTCTTTTTGTTAATTATACATAATTGTAAACAATCTGAAAAAAGCTAAAAAAAATATACGAGTACTTTTGAGAGATAGTTCAATCATATAAAAAATCGTAGGCCAAATCCAAGATGTGATTTGGTATGGAATACCACATATGTACACTGTTAAAAAAGTACAGTTGAATCAACTAAGATTCGGTCAGGGACGTTCAAATAAATATTTAGTTGGTCAAACAAAATATTTTAATGACTCAAAAATATTTTTGTGAAATCACTCAACAAATTGTTGAACTGACAAATTGTAGCTGTACCAACAAAATATTTAGTTGAAGGTCTCTGCCCGAATACTTAGTTGATTCAACCGTATTTTTTATCAGTGCACCGAATGGAGCATGGATTAGTTATTTGTATGGCAAGAGCGCAGAAAGGGAGTTCTTGACGAGTGTGAAATTGCCGGCATTCACACGAGTAAAAACTCCCTTGTCTACGCTCATGCCATTCGCATAATTTTTCCTAACAAATTAAGGAAAATCACGCTTTCCCGCGAAGTGTGCGTAGAAAGTGACTTTTTCGCACTAGTGCTGGAAAAAATACTATACTGGTTTTGTAGACATGCGCAGTAATTTTCCCGCACGCGATGCGAAAAGTGCCTTTCTGCGCACACTTCACAGGAACGGAAAACGGGATTTCACATGCATGCGTTAGGAAAACAATATTTCATTTAAAAAATATTAACAATATCGGTTTGTAGACTTTCAAGAATTAATTCCTGATTCTTTGACGTTGGCTGAAGTAGGGTAACCGTTGTTTTGTCGTAAGCGGTTCTAGCGCAAGATTGCGCGTGGCGAGAGTGCCCAGACAAGCTCGCGTTATTTTGCATACATTTCACTGTCGATCAAAACGTGAAAAGCATATCTCAAGGACAAATCCTACACTCGGAAAAACAATATACTTTATTAAAATAAACATTTACTTGATTAAAGCCAATATTTTCTTGATTTAAATAAATATTTATCTGAAGGGAACCCCTGAGATAAATTATTTTTTGGGGGTGCACGACTCCTATTCCGAATAGGAAAACACACGAAACGTCAGCTTTCGAACAAAAAAATACCTTCCCGAAAGGGGAATTGGTGTAGGCTCAGCGCACGGCATGTTGAGGTATAACATTGATTAATCTTCCCCGTACCTGCGTAACTACGCTGGAATAAAGAATGACCACTTAGAAGATGCCAGTGGTTAGTTGAGATAACCAATGTTTCCTTTTGATAAAAAAAAAATACAAATGAATTGTACGAACGAACTATGAGTTCTCTCAACAAATTACTCGTTTCTATGCGCTTCGTTCCCAGCGTGAAGATTCCAGAAAAGCCCTTTACGTAACGCATCGCCGACTAACGCAATGGCTAACTTATAATCGAAACCTAAAAAAAAAAAAAAAAAAAAAAAAAAAAAAAAAAAAAAAAAAAAAAACCGCTGTATGTCAAAAAATCGTCGAGTAACCCCGGCGTCGAGCCCGAAGCTCGTCCGGTTGTAAAAAGTGGTAATGGTAACTCCTCGCTATCGGCCCATCAAGGATGTTCAATCGTCCGAATGTCGATAAGTTCGAAGTCCCGATCTCGACGCGACCTCGAGAGCGTAGCCGTTGAACATCCTTCCCTCCCCTCCCCCCTCTTGTCTCTCTTGGCTTGCGGCTTCTCAGGTTCTTGGTGTAACAGGATCTCTCCAATCTGTACTAACGCATCGGATCCATCCGTGTCGCCGACGGTGGATCACATTAAAATTTGGGAAAAAAAAGAGAAAAGACTAACCCGTTGAGTTTAAATCTGACTCTCGAGTAACGAAGCACGAATGCTTTTGTGGTCTCTGTTTCGACGACGAATTAGAGCTAAACGATGTCCGGAGGAAACGAACACGGAGACCGTCGCACGCAGGCAGGAGTCAACGTCATCCGGTCGAGGAGAGCCCAACGGCGGTGACTCCGGTCGTCAGCCGCGAGGTCGTCATTAATCGAGCTAGTCCGAGCAAAGGAGTCGCCGTTGGTCACCAGCAGAGCGTGACGTCCTCTCGTCTGACGTCGCCTCCTCGCGAGCCCTCGAGCTACGACTATCGCAACGCACCGGAGAATCCTATGGGTGGAATCCCTCCGGACGCGGGCTACGAGGAGGTCACTTTCTCCCAGGCCTATCAAAAAGACTACACGATATCGGTGCCGACCAGTCGTCAAGGAACCGCGACGAACTCGCCGACGGTCGAGCTGATGGTGAAGACACCGAGGAAGCCATCTGGGATCCTCAAGACACCGACGAATTACCCGATAGGGCGACACGGCGCTTGCGAGACCGGCAGATTGAGCACACTCGCTGGTTACATGACGGGCGAGACGTGGCAGACCCAGAAGAACGTTCAGTGGGGCGCGGCCGAAGACAAGCAGAACTGGGACTCGAAGATCGACGAGAGCGGAGTCATCAAGGAGTTCTCTTATCAGTACATAAAGCCCGAGGAGCTCGATGAGCAAGCGACGGAGGGCGACGATCAGGTCGCTGGCGGGGAGACGAAGAACTTGGTTCAGAGCAGAATAAGATCGTTCGAGACCAGCATGGACGAGACAGCGCTCGTCAGAGATCTCTCGGCGATGCAGGAGCCTCTTAAAGTCTCACCGTCGCAAGCGACCGAGGCTCACGTCTCGAGGCTCGACTCAGCGACGAGAAAGCCTTCGGCCAAGATCCGCGAATTCGCCCTGCGAGATACGAGCGACGAGGCGGAGAGGTCGACCGACGGGAGGGCCGAGGACGATGACGATCCTGGCTCGAAACAGATGGTCGACGGTGGGAAATCGGTGAAGGATCTTCTTGCCGATTTCGAGAGGAAGTCGCAACAGGTGAGACGCCAGGAGAACGACAGGAGGGAGGAGGTCAAGCATCGCGGTGTTTTCAGCGACACGGAGACGCTTCTATACGACACGGGCAGTGATCTTGATCAACCGGAGAGAAGCGACGGTGAGGAGGAGGATCTCTACCAAAGGATCAGCAAGCGTTGCGAGAGCAACGAGGATCGAGACGACATGACGAGAAGAGCTGAGAGCTCCAGTGGCGAGAAGACGGCTAACGAGGATTCTTCGGTTCTGGAGGATCTTGAAGCGGCGTCCAATACGGACGCATTCGCCAGGCTCAGCATGACCGAATCGATGGTCACGCACGGCGATCAATTGTCCGATGAGAGCGCAACACCGAGTCCGCAGCTCAATCTCGATGACATCAATCCCGAGGAGCATTACCTGCCGATGTCACCGAGAAAGGCCATTCTCGATCCGAACAACGACGATAGGCCTAATCCTAAGATGATGGAGAGCTTGTTCGCCAATCTGCGCGGTGAGGAGAGCTCTTACGTTGAAATGGCGCAGAACGGTATGGGACGTTCGCTATTGGCGCCCGATGACGACGGTGGAAAGCACGATTCCGGTGATTATTCGACTCTGGACACGCCGCACTACGAGTTTGTCTGTGTGGCGGACAACAAAGTCGAGCCCGTCTACATGGAGGTGAGTCAGTTGTCGGAGAGCGAAGAGAAGAAGAAGCCCGTTGGAAAGTCCACGAAGAAGAGGGACAAGAGGGAGGGAAACGGTAATAATGGTCAGCTTCAGGTGCGACCTGATCTTCCCGACATCCTTACCGCCCTGAAGTCCGACAGCTCCGACGCCGACGACGAGTCCTCGAAGGATCTCGACTCCATCGACGCACCTCGTCATCCTCGCTTCAGCCTCTCCGACACATTCAGACCGGCCTCGTACTATCTGGGTGCTAGTCGAGCGATGATAGCTGAACTGCACGATTCATCGGACTCTGAGTTGGTCTCACCGCCACCAATACCAACGTCACCGCCACCGCTCGACGACCTCGACTCCCTCGATCTTCAGGACTCGATTGAGGAGAAGAAAGTCTCGCCGCAAGTGGCGTCGACCCGCGACAACTCCTCGACGAGGTCGTCGCCGAAGTCCTGGAACAAACCGGCCGGACAGGTTGACAGTCACGGTTCTTCGTCGCGGTTCTCCGGAGCAACGATAAGCTCGACTTTCCGCGACAGCAGAATATCCCTGGAGAGTGTCTCGGGCAGCGACTCCCTGGAACTGAGAAATCCCGACGAGGAGGCCCGCCACCGTCAGCTCAAGAGACGACCCGTCAGCGACGAGGTGTGCGAGGTTCTCGACAGCCTCGACGAGCTCGAGTCGTTGGGCAGCCGTTTCGACGGCGCCAGCATTGATCTCGATCAGTATCTCGAGGAGTTGCAGGCAAGGGACGCCTTCAACGTTGATCTCTACGCGAAGGATCTCAGTTACAACAGCATCTACGGCTTCAACGAGAACATGGTCGTCACCGACAAGCTGCAGAAGCAATCGCCCCGGGAGTTGACCAACAAACCCGGCACGACGTCCAGCAACAGTCTCGATCAACCGTTCCAGTACGGTTGCCGTGGCAAAACGAGCTCGGCCAGTAGCCTGCCGTCCATGAGGGTAAGCGACACACCGCCGGCTCATCAGCACTCCCAATCCTTCACCGGTGACGCTCATTACGAGAACGTCGCGAGCTTTTCGCCCCTCCGCGGTTCACCGGCTGTTCGGCTTGAGCACGAGCAGAACCAGGAAGACTCCAGACTCCAGAAGGACCCTCGTCACGGTGGTCAGATCATATCGCACAGCAGAGACTCGAGTTACACCTTGGGTGGAACTTCAAATTCGGCGATGTCCTATCATCGACCGAATAGCGCTCTCTCGACAACCGCTTACGTCCATCAACAGCATTCCGGAGTCATCCGGAGTCACGCCAGGTCGGCGAGTCACGACACACCCAGAGACCTCGTCTCGCCGAATCACCGATCGTCCTCGAGTCAGGACTCGACTTTCTACCCCGCCTCGTCTTTCGCTGTCAATCCGGCTCATCAGCACCAGAGAAACCCAGCCGGAGAGAACTTCGCGATGGGACTGAGCCATCATCATCATCATCGACACCAACACCAGCACTCCGAGAGCGATCACGCCGGCGCTCCTTACTACTACTCCGATCTGCAAGTGAGCGTCTCCAGCGTTGACGCCCAACTGAACAGACACTCGATAGGTCACACATCGAGGCTACCCCAGTTGAACAACCAGCGCGACGACTCTGGCCTCAACAAGCGCAGCGACATCGGCAGACTCGTCAATCCGATCACCCGTCAGATTCCGCGCAGGATAGAGGTCGAGGATATCGACGAGGCCAGACGAATAGCCGCCGAGTTGAGGAAGTCATCGGGCCAGTACCTCGTCGAGAAGAATGCCGGGTTGGTCGACAGGAAGAACTTCTACGAGTCCGACACCCTCAGACGAGCAAAGTCAACCGATCCGCTGCCGAACGAACCGCTTCCCGACGTCAGCACTGTCAATCTTTATCCGCTCGGTCTTCGCGACAAGTCCAACAGCCAGACGAACCTCGAGCTCGACAACATCGCCTCGCAACTCGAGCAGATCACTCAGCCCTCGCACAGAAGATCCAGGTCACTCGAGGGACTTCTCGACGACGTCGGTCTGCAGAGTCTCGTCGAGCAGAGACACCTTCCAGATCGCGTGTCCTCGGTACCGCCGATCAGAACTCGTGAGCCCGAGGAATCGTCCGGCCCGGTCGTCACCAGCTTCACGCCGATCAGCGTCGATGACGGTGGCAACTTCGACGGCGAAGATCCCTGGGAACAGGACAGCCTCTGGCGCGAGAGCCTGCGAAGAGTCAGCCTGCGACAGGCTCGCTCGTTGGACAATCTGGAGAACACGGCTAGAACCGCCGAATCATCGCAGCAGGAAACGAAGACGCGCACCAGGATAACGCGAGGCGCTACGTACGTCAACGACAGTGTTCTCCAGAGGCAACAGCTTCAGTCATCGCCGCAGGAGACTGTTGAGAGAAGATCGAACGAGAGAAACCAGCCCGAAGCTGAAGGACCCGAGGAAGACGAGGGTGCTTACGAGAGCCTGTCGATGAGTCACCGACTTACCGGCGACTACGTCTGGGATCCTGAGAACGAGGCTTACAGAAGGCAGAGTTCAACGAGCCAGCATGCTGCCGGATCCAGCAAGCATTTTTTATCGGAAGGCAACCTTCACCCATCAGTGCCGACAGAGGCGAAGAATCGAACGTCCACCTCGACTTCCGGCTCGTTCGAGCTCGATCGAGAGAAGCTCCGTCAGTGGGACTTGCTATCGAGCGCTTGCTTGCTCCAGGAACAGCAGCGAACGTCGATGGCGGAATCGGGACGAGGGTTGCCAGTTTCAGAGGCGCGCCAACGGCAGTGTCGAACGATCGACGCCGCAGACGGAAGAAGTATGATGATGATGATGATTGAGTCGTCGTCGTCGTCGAGGGGGAGAAACGACGCGAGGGAGGGTAACGACGTCGGGGTGAACTTCGAGAGGGACGATGGAAAACTGATGGGCCAGTTGAGCGGGGCAAGCTCGTCCAAGAGTTGCGAAGACAAAGGGCTCAAGGGGGAGGAAGAGGAGGACGGAGGAGATGAAGAAGTGCGAGAAGGGGCGGACGAATGCCGGGACGGAGCTGCAGGTGAGTGGCTCTTCGGGACTAGTGCAGGGCTGTACAGGAAGTGATAAAGAAAGACGCGAGGTAAAACGATGGCCGTGTTCCAAAGCCAAGTCAGTTGCATTGCGGGCGAGGGATGAGACCGAGGGGAATAATCGTTTGTCCGCCCCCTTCTGGTACACACTTCCCTCCCCCCCGCCCCCGTTGTCTTCTTCCTCCGCACGCCTTCGACTGCGACCACGACGTCGGAAAATTGGATTGAGGACACAGACGGTGATGGTCGGTGTGAAATCCCTCAAAGACGAACAATCAATTTACTCGACTGCGTCGTCAGAAATTTTAGGAATCTGACTGCTAAAGTACCTGCGATCGGCAATTATACACTTAACCGTGTGATCAAGGACTTCTCTCTTTAGTGATAAATCGATATATAGATATATATATATCGTTTTTTTTTTAAATAATTTTGTTATATGTAGTTTGTAGATGGAAGAGATTTATTTTCTACTTTGTATCAAAGTAAGACAAAGACTCTCCAGACGGGGTTCCTACTTGGCGTCTCTGAATCAAAATGTTTTTGATGTTTTCTGTCTTGTCGAGTTTGCTTCATTGTGGTCTTTGCGTTAATATAATTGTCACTTTTATCGGGAATTAATTTTCAAAATTTACCCAGATTCGACGTTGGTTTACGGAAGTGTTACACCTCGAACTTTACTCAATTTTTATCTCCAATCGTCACACGCGTTGGCTTAGGTGACAAAATTCAATAGTGAAAAAAAGATTGACGACGCGACTCACTTTTTGTACTGTGAAAAGACCGTGTGAGCATAGTTGTTTGTTTTTGTACCTTGTTCACGCATAGTACAAATGTTGATTAGTCAAATTATTCGCGGTGCACAACAGTCGAAGGACATGCGAGTTGGAACACGGCCTGGGGTTTCGGTGTCGGTCTCAGTGGCTTTATAGGGGAGAGTCGAGCAAAGTGAACACGTGAGGCAAAATGCACTTGTTCCGAAATACAATTTTGCAAACGCTAATCTTCATGCGAAGATTATCTACTCTCAACAATCACCGATGTTTGTCGAGACCGCTGCAGTGGTCCATTTTCACCTATGTAATTTTTCATATTTCGAGGAATTGACATCTTAGCTAAAAAATAATTAAAAGTCAGTCTTAAAATCATTAATTTTTACGAGTATTGCAGGACAGTTCATTTTGCTCCATACTTTTATTTTGTCCCGATGCCCAATATGGGAATATCAAATTTATTCTATCTTAGAAAAAAAAAAAATGTGTAAATCGATAAAATGCTTATCTGCTCCATTTTGGTCGGCTCTTCCCCTAACAACAAATTATAATAACGACGATTGTTATGCTATTTGTGGGCACGTGTACAAGATCTTATCTCGTTGCGTTCACGTCGTGTGTTAATATAAACGTGAACTTTTAGTTCCATCCGCTCCGATGGGAAATCTTATGTAAACTGTACCTTCGTACCGAGTATCGACCATGTATGTATTCGGCATGTAAATAGTTTTATGACCGACAAATGCAAAGAGACATGTTATATTTTTAATAGTACGAACACATTGAACTAGATACAACAAAGACGAGGAGAAACGAGGCGACACAGTTTCAATCCTGGCAATTTGCAACTTTTCATTTACTTAATTAATCGATTACAGTCGGCGATGAACCGACTCGTTGCGCGACCTACATTGGGTTAATTTTCATCACCCGACATCGCCGTGATAAATCAGTCTCCACGCTGAGCTATCGAGGCGGGTAAAAAAAGTTATTGAACAAAAATTTTAGATTGAAACTGACGCAATTTTGCCACTTCCATTCACAACGGCTTCGCATTATTGTTGCAACATTTCCGATGTTTTTATACAAAGAAACAAAGAAATCAAAAGGGTGAACTTATTCACGGTGGCTACTAAAGATCTCTGATTTTTCCTGACTGTGCAACGTAAGTGTTCTTCAATTTTCAGCTGTGACCCAAATTTCTAAAATAGGACGAGACTGCTCGATTATCTTCTTTTTAATGTCAATCGGGGGGAAAAAAATTACCAAAAAAATAATTCGGAAATATGGTTTTTTTTTTCATTTTTGAATGGTACGTTTAGCTCGTCATATGCAACGCTTTCGAAATTCCTCTAACTTAATGTTTATGTTCTGGTATTTCCAAAACCCGTATGGGGAAAAAATCGTTCGAATATTCTTTTTTAAGTCTCGTTCATTATTGTATTAATACTGCAATTTTTTGTTCTGAAAGTATAAAATGACGTACGGAGACCTATTTCCAAAAAAAAAAAAAAAAAAATTACCAAAAGAATAATTCAAAAATATGTTTTTTTTTTCACTTTTGAATGGTACGTTTAGCTCATCATATGCAACGCTTTCGAAATTCCCCTAACTTAATGTTTATTTTTTGGTATTTCCAAAACCCACGTGGGTAAAAAATCGTTCGAATATTCTTTTTTAAGTCTCGTTCATTATTGTATTAATACCTGCAATTTTTTGTTCTGAAAGTATAAAATGACGTACCCATTTAAAAAAAGAAAAAAAAAATGCTGACTTTTTCCTGATTTCCCTGGGTATTTTTTCAAAATTCTCCGAGGTCTCCAGGATTATTCACGTTTTCTCTAACTAGTGGCCACCATGTTAAACTTTTGCCAAATCCGTTAGCTCAGGACTGTTGCGGAGGCAGGAGTGTTGCATTTTCGTTGTGCTGGAATGGCATCAAAAGCTTATTTTTAAAAGGCCATACGAGGGTAAAAAACCGCGAGGAAAAAAACTAGCTAAACGTAAACAGAGTTTAAACTATCGGACAGTCGGACAGAAGGGTTCGTTCGCAAACAGCGAGCCGGAAGCTTGCCGAGAGAGTTGCCTGACCGATTCGGAGGCAAGTGTACGCTCACTGCTGTGTGAACTCGAACGTTGGGCGTATTCGCAAAACTTTTCAAGCCCGGCCAACAAACACGTCCGCATATGTTGAACCGAATCTCATACATTGAAATCTATTATTGTTATTACAATTACTATAATTTACTATCGTCGTGCAGCATTAATGTGCCGTACAGTATTGGTGTTTATTATATCGACGGACATTCATTGCCAGTTTACCGGAAAAAAAAGGATAGATTTATTCTAAGCGAAAAGCGATATAAACAGTTTCTTCCATTAATCAATTATGACGTATAACTTAGAAAGATTATTGCACGAGCGCCAATACACTATTCATAGAATATTTAACCTCTTATTCCTTTTGTAAATACACCTTTACTATTTTTTTCAAACAAAAAAAAAATGAACTTGTTTTATAATCCCGAGGTCTTTGGTTTTTTTTTTTTACGCGTCCGATCAAATTTTCCTTTCTCCACAGGATTGCGTTGAAAAAATATCGATTTGAATTCGACGGATTGTCAAATAATCGATTGTAATTCGGCAGCTGGGGAACATGCGATTCAGCAAATGTCATCAACATTAATCTGTTCATTTGCAATGTTAAGGGATCTACCCTAATTATACGGGCAAAAAAAGGCTATTTTCACGAATTTTTTTGACCGGTATAAATTATAAATATGGATATAAAAAGTGTTAGGCCTAAAAAATACACTCTTAAAATACACAAAAAAAAAATTTTATATTCATTTTACTCAGTTTTTGTACAGAAAAATTGGGGAGAAGACGGGTCCAAAAAAAAAAGACGGGTGTGCGCTGTTGATAAAATCTCTGGAATGGATGATCTGAAAAAAAAATGGTTTCAGATTCAGTAGGTTAAATGGCTAAAGCGCATATCATACGATTTTTGATTTTTTTAAAAATTACAAAATGGCGGCCATTTTTCCAAAAACTACGAAAAAGCACGTTTTTTTTCATCGTTTTTTTGCAAAAAAAAAATAAAAAATAGTTACTCTCAAAATTTCAAAATTCGTATGATATGCGCTATAGCTATAGTCATAAAGAACATGTGCTAAAATTTTGGTAGGGATCGGTTGAATAGTTTCGGAGATTTTATCAACAAGCCGTCCAAAAACGTCATTTTGAGAAAAACGCGTTAAAGTTTTCTTTAACGAAGAATCGTGAAAAAAATCTTACGTCTAATCAGCGATGCCTGCACCATACATTATGCCTTCAGTTTCTTCATAGCGCTCATTTTCATCCAAAATAGCCTTCCTTAGTTTCGTTCTGGCTTCCTTAGAGGCATCGCTTCTGCGGCGGTTCGCAACTTGTATGCGTTTAGCTCAGGTAGCTAAGTAAACGTCGCTCAAAAGTACACCTAGACTGCTCGGATCTTTATAAAATTTTAGTATGATACCTTTAAATATGTATACTTTCGAAAAATGCAATAAAAAAAAAAGATCGATTTTTTTTGAAAATTCTAATTAGGGTAGACCCCTGAAAACGCTAAAAGTTATTGTTCGGAAAAAACGTAATCGAGAGGTCACGTGAATTATTTGAAAAGTTTTCACCGACGACGCTGACCTCCATAGTGGATATGACGAGTACAATGCCTCCAGTGTTGCACGGTGTCATTCGATATTGGATCATTATTTAAACATTGTACTGAGTACACACGGATGCCCCACCGAATGGTCGTGTATCGTACGTGTGCGTTTGCGGACAGCCCTACAGTAGAAACTACGCCGGCACGGGAGCCTACGTAGCATGCATAGTTGATGACCCGTCTCGAGAGTCAACGGACGGAGCTCTCCAGGCCGATGCAGGCCGCGTTCACTGACTGCAGTCGGATTGACGTGCTTCGTGTAGAAAATTCCACTCGACGAGAGTAGACCAAAAAGAAAAATATATAGATCCAGCCGAAATGTTGTCGAGTGAGGGTGACCTAAAAAAAAAAGCAGAAATCGACTGAACCAACAGTTTACCAGTGGCTCTCCGCTCGATATTGAGTCACTCATTCACGTACGATTCTCCGTTACCTTCTTCGCTATTATATTGAACTCTTGACCCAACGATAATCGTTGTCTCGCGCTTATTGGACTTGTAAGGCGGTACACGGTAAAGAATATTTGTACTTTTTACAACAATTTATTGTCCACAAATGTCCACAATTTTTTATTTGTTAATATTCCGATCCCACCATCCGGTTTCTAGTTTTACAACCAAAACAAGGTACAAACTAAAATTGTCACTGAAACGAAAGGACAGGTTTGTATATTCAGACTTTAACAAACGAGTGTTGTCGCTTATTTAACAAAATTATTTTTACGAAACTTCGTATTCCGATTTTACGAAATTATTTTTTACTGTGTATGCGCGTATTTTAACTAACGCGACGCCACTTCGCGGTTTCCGGTTGCGGCGAGAAGATTTCATCGATAAATTAGATGTTAGAGTTACAACCTCGATGAAAATGGGTTGTTAAGGTGCGCGATACTTAATTAACAAAAAGTTGATGATCTTTCAGATAGGAAACTGGTGATGCATGATGCGCCTAGCTGTCGTGATAATCGTGATAGGAAAGGAGACGATTATTAGAGATGCGTGCCGTATGTGGGATTTAATAAAACGGCAAGTGTTATGAGATTGTAGAACAATCGGCACTTTCAGATAATTAGTCAATATGGACCGATAGACAAAACGAATGAACGACACAAGTTGAATTTCTTCGGACACAAATCATCATACTCAAATAACATGAATTTCGTTCATCAATCGGTTGTCACATTTATTTCAATTAGGGTCAAATTAATTTTCTTGATGCACAAATTATCAACAATTTAACCGATCAACGTAAAACTTTTCATCACGATAGGAAGTCGGACATCGAGTCCTCGTTACCGTTAGGTTCGCATGTATATAATAAATCATTAACTATTATAATATCACATATTCTACACCCACTCACACATTCCATATTTCAGAGCCCTTCAATTTAGTACAAAAAAATCCGTGTCCGTGATCGGATTTTCAATAAAATCGGGGCTTTTGAGTCGAATGACAATAATAAATAACATTTTTCTTTGTTACTCAAGTGGCCAGTTGTTTCGCTTCCACATTGGCTCTTTCTTAACCGCCGGGGCGGAATGAATTTGGACTGAAGATTTCCACGATAATGATCGGCTGGCCTAGCTAGTGTTGTGAATTTACCGGTTAATAACGTTCGTAACCATTTTTACCGGTAAAATAACCGGTAAAACAACCGGTTATTTAAGTAGCGACAATACTACCAACAATCGCACTCTAACTTTCAATTTAAATTTGATAAAATGTCTGCGTTATTGCGAATCATTTAATCAACGTTTAGCTTCTTCAATGAAATTCTGATAGTTACTATTAAACGATACTTATTCCTTGGAAGCTATTAAGGACTGGTTAATTTTTTTTATTCACCAAAAAGAATGTGATATGATGAAACGTTAAAAATTAAGTGTTTGTACTGATTATAATAACGACGTTTTGGGGAACGAACCGGTTAAATCAAGATACATTTATGGAGTAAGGATGCGTGATTGAAGTGGGAACTGCGTAAGAAAGCATCTTGCATATGCAATTTTCGCCGGGTTCGGTAGTGCCAACCACTGAATAAATTACCGTCGGTAAAATACGTTAGTAGCTGCGGTTAATTAACCGGTTATTTACCGAGCTATTTAACCGGTTGTTTACCGACTCCCATCACTGAGCCTAGCTCGACCGAAGGCGTTGGACGCGAGTACGCTCGCTCTTCCTTCTCTCTTTCAACACTTGTCTTATCTCTTCGCGTGGGATCCCGTCGACGACCCCGAAGAGAAAGAAAACGATTTAACGTGTACTTTTCACATCTGTCCATATAAATTCGTAACGCCTGGGCGTCGACGGCGGGCAAGCTAAGATCCACTCGTTACACGCACTCGATTATCGATACACTTGTCATGTCGTCATACTGCACACATCGATCCTCTATATGAGGTATTCCATGTGAATTCATGATTACAAGGGGTTTTTATAATTTTTTATAAAAGGTAATTTTTTAAGATCGATTTTTCATTTTAATAATCCCTTTTTTTTAATGAAAAATCTCCAATCCCTTTTTTATTTGATCTTTTAACTTCCTATATTGTCGGTAGTGTCACAATTTTTATAAAATTCAATGGGAAGTAATAGATGTCTCTTTTTTTTGTGAAAAATCGATCTTAAAGTGAGCACAGCTATCAAACGAACGTCTGGCTCATCCAAACAAAAATATGCGATCACTCTACGTATATGAGAGTATATTCTAGAATTTTTTCAGAAAAATCAAACATACGCATTGGCTGAAAAAAAAATATTTTAGTCTATTTTTCATAGTAATGGACGTTTATTGCATTAAAAAAAAAGTACAAAATTTTGATTTCAAAGGTTCATTGAAAACTGCAACTTTTATGTTTTAAACGTTTTTTTAAATGACTAATGGTTTTTAAGATATAGAGTTTTTAAAAAAGTTCCATTTTTCGATATCTCAAAAAAATACGATCCAAAAATTCTGAAAAAAATGACAAAAACCTCTTGAAAATAATCATAAATTGTGGTGAAATTACAACTTTTTTTTTTAGTGGTTCGGGTTTTTGACCGTTCGATTTCACATGGAATACCTCATATTCAAACGACAGAAATTAATCTTACAGTGTTAAAGCAGCAGTCAGTTTTGACTTAGATTAACTAACCGGCAGCCATCTTACAATTTTACTGATATGCATGGTACACTGTAAAAAAATAATTTCGTAAAATCGAAATACGAAGTTTCGTAAAAATAATTTCGTTAAGCAAGTGACAAACTCGTTTGTTAAGATTTGAATTGTACAAACCCGTCATCTTATTTCCCCTGCCATTAACAATTTCAATTTGTGCTTTTGTTTGTAAAACTAGAAACCGGATGGTGGGATCGGAAAATTAACATATAAAAAATTGTGGACTTTTGTAGACAATATGTTACTGTAAAAAGTACAAACTTTTTTTTACTGCGTACACCCAGAAAAATAATTTATTTGACGGCCACCGTTTATTTAGATTAAGTAAAATGTTTATTTGCTTTAAATAAATATTTATTTAAATCAAATAAATATTGATTTAAATTAAGTAAATAGTTACTTGAAGGAAATAAATATTTTACTTAATCTAAATAAACGGTGGCCATCAAATAAATTATTTTTCTGGGTGTAACACGCTAATCGGAGACTTGTATGTCAATTTTTGTAGGTGGCCACTAAAACTTTATTTTTATTGTTATTTGTTTTTATTTAACGTCACATCAACTGCCATGGTTATTTATGACGGGATCTTCTATTTTTGCCTTTAGTGGGAACCGTCCCACTTTGGGATTTAGTACTCAGCATGAGTGAACGTTAACTGTACTTTTTGGGTGTCGGCAACAGTCGGTCGTGGTTTGCTTCGCGGCGCCGGAGCTACGTCACGTCGATTGCTGGCTTCAAACATTGGACGTCCACTGACATATGCATCGACTATCGTACTATAAATGCCAGGAGCATCGTCGGGTCACAATATTTTTGCTCCAGCAGGACTACGGCGTCGGGATTCGAACCCATGGCCTCCCGATACTTTGTTTTCGGGGCTCGTGCTCTATCACGAGACCAAAGTGATCGGTCACTAAAACTTTGTTTACGATTACTGGGTTATCGGATGCTGTGCGGGTTGATTTTACGTTTGCTGTTGGCTAAATATCAGCATTTAACAAATTTATTGTTATTGCACTTAGCCCGTTTGAAAAATATCGCAGATGTCATCATCATCATCATGTATGCTTGCACTACAGCATATGAAAAAAGCGTGCAAAGTGATTTGCAGAATTACTTCCTCATGTTTTACAGTTTCGCGCATAACTTCATCTATGATAAATTTCTTTGTTCGATTTTGGCTTCCTCATGGAGGAAGCTATAAATAAAATACAATTTTCACCAAAAAAAAATAAAAAATTATACATCTCATAAAATTCAAACCGTCAACATTTACACCAGAATTTATTATAGAAAATTGCTAACTGAAATTTGCGTATTTCGTTTTTATGAGGCAATTTTTCATATATTCTTCACCGCTGATTACAAAAATTTTTGACTCATTTTACATTTTGCTTAATATTTGATCGGAAAACTCGTGTCAGGCGTAAAAAACAAATGTTTCAAAATTTTCAAAATCCCATAAAATTTAAACGGTTCGATCAATCTCTTCCAAATTTAATACGAAACATAGTACAATGTTGGTCCATTACCGTGCCAAGTTTAAGCTCGATATCTCCATGTGTACTCGAATTTGATAGTTTTTAGTAATTTTTCAAAAAAATCAAAATTCCATAAAATCTGATCCCTTCGATAGATTTCGGCCAAATTCAGTGCCAAAGGTCTTTGTTTATAGTATTGTATTTATATGTATTTTTAAGACGATAGCTCGAAATTTACGGAAGCTGGAGCTACCACAGACTTTTTTCAAAAATTTAAAAATCAGCAAAGCAAAAGAATATCTGTTTTTCGTCTAATAGAAGAGACCTTCGTATTCTTACTATCTCAGGAACATGTGCAATATCGCAGTCGGTAATAAAAATTGTAATCAACTTTTCTGACGGATTCTCGAAAGTACGTTCAAAAGAAAAGTCTCATCCGAAGCCGAGATGATATCCGTTTCCGATGAGACTTTTCTTTTGGCCGTACGTACGAGAACCTGTGAGAAAAGTTGATTACATTTTGACAACAAATTTGACCGCAGCCCGCCCGCGGAAAAAAGCAAATTGTCTTTCCCTGGAGAATAGGCAAATGCAGTGAAAGACAATTTTCTTTTTGTTCGGGGGTCTGCGGTCACAAAACGGCATGCATTACAGTTTTTTTTTTACCAGCTGAGCACGGGGTAAATGGGGAGGAGGGTGTTCCACATCACCTTAAGGTAGCTATGATGCTTCGCGCTCATTTCGCATAAGTTTCGAGAAAAATAAGAGAAAATTGCAAGTACTTCTTGACGATATCAAAATCTGAAGAAATTCAGACATATTAAAGGTACTGAAAATATTAATTTTGCATAATAATAATTCCTAAATATTATTAAAAAATTAATCAAAAAATTGTTTAACAAATTACCGGGCAAACCAACTTTTTTTTTTAATGATAATGATTCGTTGATTATTCTGAATACGTATGAATTTTTTCAGATTTTTCAATTAGTTTTAATTTTTGTGTTTTTTCACACATTTTTTTTTCATATAAGAAAAAAAAAAATCAAAGTGAATTAAAAAATCTGAAAAAATTCATAAGTATTCAAAAAAATGAACGAATAATTTTCATGAAAAAATAAAGTTAGGTTTCCGGAATATTTGTTGAACAATTTTATTTTTCATCAATTTCTTAATAAAAGTTTGGAATTATTGTTATGCTAAATTGATCATCTTTCGGCATGTTTAATAGGCTTGATTTTTTCAGATTTTTATATAATCCAGAAGTGTCTACAATTCCCTCTCATTTGTCTGAAACTTATTCGAAGTGAACACTATTCGCAAGGACTACCTCAAGACCCCCCACGAAATGATAGATTTCGAACATGACTTTATAAAATCTTATCGCCCTCTCTCTTTCCTAATTTTGCCGATCTCACGGAAATAGAATCGTTACAGTAAGTATTCTTTGGCATTTGTTTCTTATCGTATAAACACGATACGCTCCCCACGGAACGCAACATCATAACAGCGATGTAAAATTTACGTCGTACCTCATAACGGGTTATGAAAAAATAAGGTCACTTGTCTTCCACCACAGCCAAATAACTTCTCGCTCAGGAGAGTCACAGATCGGGAACATAATATATGCAACGACTTCCATATTGCAGTACATTGTTATGTTTTCGTACAACCTAAAAAACGATGTAACCATTACAGTCTCTCTTTGCTGGAGTTGTACTATTTACGAAAAAAAAAAAAAAAAAAAAAACGGTCTTCTTTTTTTCGTAATCACCGTGACGAGTGCTCTGGTAAATTGACAACGACAACGGTCACCGCTCGTCAGCCGCCGCTGCTTTAGGGGTGGGGGGGGGGGGTTTGAACAGCCTCCCGTATTACGATACACAGTCGAGTATGGGCGAGAGAGTCCAGTAGTCGGAATCAGTGTACACGCGGCGAGAGACTGTCGAGACTGTCGACTCTGGGCAAGAAAGAGGAAGAGGTCGAGGCTCGAGCCGCGAGTCAGAGCCGAGTCAGTTAGCCGGTGGCGCTCCGTGCGACACCATGCAACCGGTCCGTGTGCGTTCGTCGATTCGCCTCTCGTAACAGCAGTCACGTTCGATTCAGCCTCTGAGAGTTCTCTGAAACAAGATCGATTGACAGAAAATTTAGTGTCGAACGATTAAATGATAATTGACTTACCTAACATAAAAAAAAAAAAAAAAATGATAACAACCGTACGTAACGTTAAAAAAATTATAACAACCGTACCTAACTGTGCCTAAACGTAAAATGGATTATTCCGAATGGACCAAAACAGTAATCGTCGTCGAGTCTCTCCTGTCCGATTAATCAGTTGAACTCTAATGCGAAGATCAGCCTATTCGAGAGCGGCGTCTTTCGTTGGGAGGACAACATTCGATTGTGGATCCTCGCACGCGCAGCGGCTATGTCGACTCGTTTAATCGGAAAATTCCGTCCGGCGTACGGAGAGGGAGCCGCTCGCGTTCGCAAATACCTTTCGTACAGTTGCGAACTGGAGTGACCGATTTTAATCGGGAAAATTAACGAGCGCACTCGGCGCACGTACGCTCGCGCACCGGCGCTCCCTGTAGCTAATGGACGTTGCGTTGCGATTCAACAGTTTAGCGCGAATCGAACCGTTCGAGTATTTGCCGTAACATAAATGAGCGAGCCGAGCTGAATATAACGATCGAATTCCCAGCACGGAGCGAAAGCAACGAGACAAATGGGAACACGCGTGACTGCCGAGCAAAACAAGTTTTCATTTAATGGTATCCGAGGATTTTCGCCATCCAATTTGGTGATCACTGGGTACAAAAAAAAAGACCATTTTCAATCGAATTGTTAAATCTCCAATGATAACAAATAAAGTGATTTTTAGCCGTGAAAAAAATCCAGTCTGCTGACTTTCGGTAGATGTGTTACGTGTGTCTATCGAAAGTACCGCTTAAGGCAGTCCTTTCGAATAGTGTTCACTTCGCATATGTTAATTGCAAACACTTCTGGATGGTATTAAAATCTCACAAAAAATCAAGCGTTTTGAAGCTGCCGAAGATCTTGATTTTGCATAATAATCATTTCAAAATTTTATTAAGAAATTTATGAGAAATAAAATTTTTCAAGAAATCTCCCGGAAACCGAACTTTTTGTTTCAATGAAAATGATTCGTTCATTCAGAAGAACGTATATGAATTTTTTCAGATTTTTAAATTCACTTTGATTTTTTTTTTATTATATGGGAAAACGCGGAGAGTCATAAAATTCAAAGTGAATTTAAAAATCTAAAAAAATTCATACTTATTCAGAAAAATGAACGAATAATTTTCATAACAAAAAAAAAATTATGTTTCCGGGAGATTTGTTGAACAAATTTTATTTTTCGTCAATTAATAATATTTTAGAAATATTATTATGCAAAATCAATCTTTTCGGCACCTTTAATACACATCATTTATTTAACGACGATAGACTGTTGACCTGCGGAGCTTAGTCTGTAAGGTAAATGCTCCTACTTGTGGCAGTGCTCCTATTAGTGGCAGGTTTACGACGTTATGCCTTATAACAATGTATGTAGACACTTCAGCGATACTTTTTTAAAACAAAAATTATCCATGGTATTTCTTATGTTTAACACAACAGTCTAAAAATTCTAAATCATCGACGTGAGGAATATAAATTAGTTTTTCATTCGAGTCTTCGCGTTCACTGTGAGAAGAAGCAGACCATTAACAGGTTGGGGACTCAGCGATTTTCTAAATGGTCGTATTACACCTAATAATTTATTAGCCGAATCAAAATGTCAGTATTATGTTCACATAAACCTCGAATACGATATTGACGATTGAAAAATATTTTTGGATTATTATTTATCCGAAATATCTGGTGGCCCGTATTAGGAACACAAGAAATGTGTATAGCTCCTATCAGTGGCCAACTGAGCGCCATTGGTGAGTATAGGTTTAAAAAGATTAAAAAATTAAAAAAAGAATATTTAAAGAAGATTGAATGCAGTAAAAACATTTATTTATCATCCTTTTATATTTATAATCACGATACAACCGAGATAAGCTTGAGTTATAGACAATTGTCTGTAACTCAAGAAATCTCTTGACTCGACACGCGGTGGCCACTAATAGGTACAACGAGCGGCCACAAATGGGCGCAAGTCAGTGTTTGTGGTGCCACTAATAGGTACAACGAGCGGTCACTAATAGGTGCAAGTCAGTGTTGGCGTCCCACTGATAGGAGCAATGGCATTAATTTATTCTTTTAATCATATCATTGAAAGGAAAATAGGTAATTAGTTACATTGGGAGGTTTTTGGTTAGCTAATAGTGTCCTCTCCCCGATAGATCCCATTTTAATTACCAGATACGTATATTTGTGTGAATATTTTCTTTGTTCTGTGGCGTCATTCTTAAGGTGCCACTAATAGGAGCGTTTACCTTATAGAGCGCACTCTACATAGAGTGTAGACTCAAGTAGACGATATCAAGGGACGCGCTAGCGCCTCGGCGCCGAGTATTTTATATAAAAAGAATCTTTTAGCGAAACGCTGCCAAGTAGTTATGCTCCAATGTGCCAGAAGCGAAATCTTTGAATCGACGATATTTGAAAACGAAGCTTTCGTTCAGAATTTTGAAAAAACGTTCATGATACAATTCCGACACAAGCTTTCCGACACTGAGAAAAATAAATGGTTGGATTAAGTAAATGCGCGGTGACATACGTTCAAAGGTCTATTTTGTTGGTACCAAAAAAATGTTTCATTCGATCGACAAATTTTGAATAAATTCAAGCAAATAATCGTTTAACAGGCCAATGCTTTATTTGTACCGAACAAATGACAGCTTTGAACGTATGTCATCCGAACTTTTGGTTAATCCAACCAATTTTTTTTTCTCAGTGGACGCGCCGAGTTACAATCGTAATTGTTCTGAAGATGCTACGAAGGGCGATCGTGCGCCGAAAAAGGGCCAAAATGGTATCATGCGGATACCATTTTGTAGTGTCGTGCAGATGTTCGGTTTGTGTAGAGAAACGGTTTGTACGCTGTAAAAAAATTTTCTTCGAAAAGTTAATGAACAGTATTGGAAGCTTATTTAGATAAACTGTTTTCGAAATTTCAAAAACATTTGCATTGTAATTTTACAGTAAAATTTGAATTTTTACTTAAAACAAAATAACACAGATTTTAGAAATTTCAGGCGAGGAATTTGTAATTTTAACATCTGGTATTTTACAAAAAAAAGTATATTAATGTTCAATTAATGTAAGTAATGTAAGCACATTTCAAGTACCGGTACAATAAATGTACAATTTATTTTTACAGTATAGATGTCGCTTCGTTCCGCGCAGATTTCCTCTGCTATTGTCAGTCCGCATTATATATTGATAACCTATAACCTAACCCATATTCACTATTATATTATTTTAATATATATATATATATATATATTTACAAAAAATAAATACAATGCGCCTTGTACAACCTGAATCGCGGGAACAATAAACAAAAGATCGTGTGCTAACGCGTGCGTGGAAGTAAATTTCTTGATTAGCTAATCTACTTGGATATTCGTGACAGGATTTTGGTTTTGATGAATAGTTTAGATTGTTACAGTTAAAAGCGAGACAAGACAAACACGACATGTATTAAAAGCTTCAAAGTTATTCTCGAAATCTATACGTCTATAATCATTCCAGTAGGCGGATTTTAGGTGGATCCATTTTTTTTTTTTAACACGGATAGTCGCGATAATCCAAAAAATAGCTGGAAAGACCGAAGATAAACTCCAGCTGAAGCGAAATACGAATTAAAAGCTCGGACGAGCGGGGAGGTATAATCTTTTGGCGGGGAGGACGGATGATTGCAAGCGCAGTCGTACTAATTCAATAAACTGATGAACCCGGCTCTCGACCGCGTATTGATCGAGGTGGCAGTATTTCCGTTTCGAGCTCATTCTCACATCTCACTCTCAAAGAGCGGCGAGTATCTCTGTGCGGCTCGCACGTCGGTCCGACTATTCGCGATGTAGGAAAATCCAATAACTTTGTCGAAATCGCGAAACACGAAGCTGCTTTCGAACCATGGAAAATACCATCAATGGGGTATACGGTGTTTTCATTGTCTTGTTATTTGAATACGAACGTTTTCAGTTGACGGGTAAAAGGGTCTCCCGTAGCAACGAATACTGTGCGAGATAGTATATTAAAGAAGAGCACTTCCGGCAGATTGGAATACAGTAGAATCTCGATTATCCGAAACCGTCGGGACCGGATCTAGTTTGGATATTCGAAACGCACTTTTTATTTACGGCATTATAACACGTATATAAAGAAGACATTTGTAAATGATATTACATTACGATACTAGTGCGATAAAACTTTTCCTGACGAGTGGGAGTTTGCAGGACGAGCCCAAGGCGAGTGTTGCAATCACACTCATTACGAAAACGTTTTTCGCACGAGTGTCGTACGAAATTTTATTTCACAAGGTGCGTAAAACTGCACTTTACGCACCGAGTGTAATACAATAATGTATTATACTTCAAAACATATTTTTAACACATTTCCAACTGTCCGAGATAGTATATTAAAGAAGATCACTTCCGGCAGATTGGAATACAGTAGAATCTCGATTATCCGAAACCGACGGGACCGGATCTAGTTTGGATATTCGAAACGCACTATTTTAACGGTATTATAACACGTATACAAAGAAGACATTTGTAAATGATAGTACATTACGATACTAGTGCGATAAAATTTTTTCTGACGAGTGTGAGTTTGCAGGACGAGCCCAAGGCGAGTGTTGCAATCACACTCATTACGAAAACGTTTTTCGCACGAGTGTCGTACGAAATTTTATTTCACAAGGTGCGTAAAACTGCACTTTACGCATCGAGTGTAATAAAATAATGTATTATACTTCAAACCATATTTTTAACATATGTCCAACTTCGAAGTCAATGTATAATGTTTCGCGCTAACGTTCACATAACCGAGCTTTCGGGTAAACAGAGTTGCGGTTCGGACAATTATCGTAGCGTTTCTTCGAAAAATATATTTTTAAAGTACTTGGCGTCCAGACGCTCCCGCGTCTCTTGATATAGATGGCCGGTACAATGTGGAACAACATCTTTCGAAAAAACATACTCAATTTCTACTTGATAACTGAAACTACTGCTTCGTTCTCTATGAAATTGTACACGGTACAACGAAATACTTTGAATATTTAACAGAAATGTTCTGTTCGCGAACGCTCACAGTTTTTCTTTTCTTGGCAATTTTACAATTTATCATAGTTAAAAGGGTGGTTCGTTGATGGGGGAAAAAATCGTAGAATGACCAAGAAAACCAAACGGTGGTCCGTTATGGGCTACAATGTTAAATCTGTTAACATTACCTGTTAAAAAAATGTGTCAATTTCATGTACCGAACTTGAAGTTTTCATGCAATAACGGAAACATTAAATTTAATGTACAATTGTAATAGAAAATTCATATACTTATTCACTGAAATTTAAAAAATTAAAGTATGTTTATAGTAAAATTAAAGTAAATAATTGAAAATAAAGTATTTCCAATGTTTCTAATACACTGAACATTAATTTTTCATCACAAATGCACATGAAATTTACTGCACCAGTTTTTGCATAAAAACTCCTAGTCCGGTACATTAAATTTCATATGAATTTTTTTTTTTTACAGTGTTTATTATGCAATGGGTTTAAAGAGTATCGACGTCTGTAGACGAACTGCAGAATCTGTAGAGAATTTCTGTCTACAATTTCCGTAAAAAAAATTAACCTGTTTTATTATTTTTTATCAGTAAAAAGATCCCTCGAGCTTCGGTCTTCGACACAGAGAAAAAAAAAAAAATGTCGTAACTACGCTCTCACTGCAGCAGACGAAAGTTCAAGACTATGACAACAGCAATGCGATACCCGAGCTAAGAATCTGAATGGCTCCGCAGCGACAAAAAAAACAAAAAACATAAACCACGGCTCACCGAATAGTAGAAGCCAATTAAACAGCTGAGCTGCAGAAGAACCGGTCCCAAGAGTCTTTCAACCACGAGGTCGAGAAACTAAGAGTCCACGTGGCAAAGTGGCGGGGAAACAGCGCGTTGCGGTGGATTGCAACAGGAGGGACGCTTCACGGGAAGCACGCGGCGAGTGAGCGGCAAAGAGAGGGGGGGAACGAAAGACGTAGTCGAGAAGGCGGAGGACAAAGCGATGGGGAAGAAACCGTTGCGCTAGTTTGGTTCCCTGTTTACATCGACGAGCCGGCCCGCTGGAATCAACAGAGGAGTTGTCAGACGTTGATTTATAGGTTTATGTGTGTGTGTGTGTGTGTTGGTGTGTGTGATATGTTGGGGCTTTGAGGCGGCTGTTTGCGCGCTCCAAATACCGGAAGGGAATGAGAGCTTGGCTCTCGTGGAAAATCGGCGTCGCGCTGTCGACGAGTTAAGTGTCGAGGGCCTCCATGCGCGTCGATGCACGTGAACAAGTGAACGCGACTCGAGTGAAGAACACATCCTGTGCGCGCATCGCAGATTGTACACATTCACTGGAATCCGGACAGGCTTACACTTAGAGAACCGGTGAGATAACCTCGGGCCGGGAACGCGTGAGAAACGAACGCACGGCCGAATAATCCACAAGAGTTTCCAGCGGAGTAGCGCGAGTGAAAGTACAAAGCGTGCAGGTGGCGCTGCGATTATTATGGACCGGAGAAGAGATTAGGAATTCGAAGAGGAGCGACACGCGCGTCCACGGTGCACGAAGATGGGAGGCAAGGTTGGATTTATATGCGGTAGCTGCTGGTCCGGAAAATACAGTACGTACCATGACACACTTTGCGACAGTTATGTTTCACTTCGCGCAAACAATGCGAATGAGTGGGACGACCTTCGACGGCGTCATTTTTCGACGTCGACGAAGCGCAGAAGTCAAATCAAATTTTTCATCGTCCATATTGGGTTCGATGGGGATTGCGTTGAGACGAGCGACCGTACTGTTTGGTGGGCGATATCGAATCATCCTGCCATCTCGTGATTCGAAGGGCTGCTTCGGGCTGAATTCTCCACTTCCGGTTATGAGGCATTCTTTATCAATTGGGCCACTTTTTTCGGTCGACCTCTTGGATGTTTTTTAAAATTTGCCAGTCTGTAGTACTACTTGAGAGATGCTTCTGTGATTTTATTCCAGATTTTTAAAGTGCACCCTTCAGGATTTACGTTTTTTTTTTAAATATCAGTATATCTTAGAAAATATTTGTCACTCAAAAAATTCGAAGGAACATTAACTTTTTTATTTTTCATCAACTTTCGAATGATGTTAGAGTGATCATTTTCCCGATACGGGAACGTCCACGTTTCGTGAAAAAAAATTTTAATCATTTTTTTCTACTAAGAAGACATTTTCGATTCTGGTCCCATTTTTACAGGATATTCGACAATGCATGAAGATTCTGAGAAACAAATCCCAAAGTGGTACCCTGCGGTTCTTAAGTACTCAAAAAAATAAACAAATAAAAATTTAAAAAAGAAAACCTCTAAGAAAGAATCTCTATTTAAAAAGAAAGTTCCTCAATGATGTAAAACAAATTTACCGATTGCGGGCAAACCCCTTTCAGTTATCTAAATAATAGTCGAGTTTGTACGAATCCATATGAATAACATTTTTTATTTCTTTATTTTTTTTAGCACTGAAGAATCGTAGGTACGACTTTGGGCATTTTTTTAGAATCTTAATATAATGCTAAATATCGTGTAAAATTGGAACCAGAATCGAAGGTGTGCTTTTAGCAGAAAAAAAATTATTTTTACTTTTTTTATTTTTTTTTTTACGAAAAATGAACCTTCCCCTATCGGGAAAATTATGAATCTATCATTCGAAAGTTGATGAAAAATAAAAATGTTAATGTTCATACGAATTTTTTGAGTGACCAATATTTTCTGAGATATAATGATATTGAAAAAAAAATGTAAATCCTAAAGGGTGCACTTTAAAAATCTAAAAAAAAATCACAGAAGCATCTCTCAAGTAGTACTACAAACTGGCAAATTTTAAAACACTCTCAGAGGTCAACCGAAAAAAGTGGCCCAGTTGATAAAAAATGCCTCTTATAGGAATTGATGCTGTCGAAACTATCGTCAGGAGCGCTATGCATGTTGCGACTTCTCTTTCATGTCCTTTTACGTTCTTTTAATATCTTGTATCGTTTCGAAGGGAACCTTTCGTCTCCGCGGCCACCGGTTCACTGCTGCGATTCGTCGTGCCATCGTAAATTTTGTGCCTCCCCCCGGGTATCGACGAATATTCGATCAATATTAATTAGATTGGTAATGACTGATCGGACGATGATAATTTATTGTCGACGACCTGGAAATCCGTGAACCGCGGAAAGTTAGACGGTATTGCTTTAACAAAGTCCATTGTTAGGTGAATTTGAATACGGTAAGGTGTCATAGCCCCCGAACGATTATTCTCCGATGAATATCCTTCAAAACAAGTAACCGCCAAAACGCATTTCCTCCGAAAAATTAACGCCCGAAAAGCATATCCCCCAAAAAATGAACTCCCGAATCGTCAACTTTTAAAAGAAACATGTGACACGTGCCCATGCGATAGGTGGCGTTTGTTCAAAGAACTGAACTAACGTTGGCCACTGTACAGAGAACACCTTATTGACGATTATAAATTAAAATTTCGGATCACATGCATCGGGGATGCAATGGATCAGATGGTAAGATGAGCCTGTCCTTCTGAGGAAGTGAGAGCGTTGAAAATGTACTTACATGTGGATTAGTGTAACTCTTCTCACACTATTGAATGTTTCAGAACATGATGTCTGACGATCCATGAAAGACGGTGGATTAAAAATATATATTCTAACGAATATGTAGCCGACTATTCGCTAAGACACACATGTTAGTTAGGTTTGACAATAGACGAACGAACGGACGATCGATACAAGATCGATCGTCATGCAAAACAGTCTTGATCGGACTTTCAGAGAGAACAGACGTTTGACAGTTCGTGTTTGAGATACTTAGCAGCGAGATACTTAGTACTAATAATATCCGCCCCAAAACCTAATACGCGCGTTATTCATTCGCTCGGTCGCTACAATATATATTTTTCTGCCACTCGTCGAATAACCATTTCGACGTCTCCAGCTGAGTAACAGTTCTCCTCGTCATCTCTCTCATCGACGAATCCAACTTTTTTTGTCTTACTAAGATACTCTGTATCTTTCGTGATACTCGGTCTTTGATTTACATGAAACTCGTCTTTGATTTTCGTGACACCCGTCTTTGCTAAGATACTTTGTCGATACTTACTAGTCATATATTTGCTTATAATATTTGTTGACTAAGTTCAATGTGTACCCGTCGACGCAGCTGTACAACAATCCGTACTTGCGCGCTGACGAAAACGCATTCAAGCTATCCTGGTAGCGAATTTCCATGACATCGGTTATTGCTCTCGGCAAGAATTTGCGACACGCAAAAGTTGAGTCATCGACAGCTGCATCGTACGTTCCCCAGAGAAAATTGTTCATGGCTTTGGTGGAGGCGCACTTCTCGAGAAATTCCGCATTGTTGGTACACCCGAGGACCTCCAGGGTCGCATTTTTTTTCGTGGTCACTCTTGCGGATTTGTATTGCTTCCACAGGAAGTTCGTGTCGTCAACTATGCGAACAAACGGCAGACAATTAAAATGACAAATGACATAATTTGTTTTTAAATAATATAATTTGCGTAATAAAATGTATTAATGAAATATGACCGAACAAAATGTTATTTTCACACAAGTGTTTGTACTCTACGAAATTATAGACTTATTTGTATTTTTTATTATTAATTAATTCTAAAAAAAGAAACACCGATTTATAGCGCCGACTTTTGAGTTACCTTCCAATCAATAATCAAGAGGATCGATGGAACGGGACGCGACAAAATCTTGAAAAATGTTGATTCCAGCTGTAGCTGCAGAAAGTGTTTAATCATTCTTCTCCGCGATAACCGTCGCAATATCAACTAGAACAAGGGTATGCTCGTTGAAATGTACAAAGCTCATAAGCTCAATTCGTGTGTCTAATCTACGCGACGCATTTTGCCATTTAACGTGAACTCTCTGAGTCTCTCGACTCGGATAATTACTTCGTAAAGCTAGATTTCCGTGTTCATTCATTCGAGTTCTCGAAACGTTCGTAGAAATCCACCTCTTTGTTATACTGAATTGTCATTTCCGCAATGTGATAATATCACGGTTCGTCATTAGTCATAAATGTGTCGGTGCTTGCTCGAGGAAAAACGTTTTTAATGTGAAACTCTATGCTTGCGAGTTGACAAATTTATTTTAATCAATGCACGAAAATACGATTCTCTAACATGACTGCGGATGCGCGCTGTTTATCGCGTTGTCGGCAGTCGTGTGCTTGGCCCAAAGATTGCGAAATTTTTCAGCGACCTCGTCGCCATACGCAGCGACTGTCTCGGCCGTCTCCAGGAGAGTTTTTTTGTCGATTTGGTTATCACCGACAACAGCGTCCAGTTGCAAGATTTTTTTGAACTGCAATCAATTAAGACGCTTCGATTTGAAACAGTTCGGACGACAGATTTGTTTAAAAATCAAATTGTTCGTACGTACCTTTTCCAATCGAGACGCTGATTTCACGTGACGTACGATCGTCCGGATGATGTCCAGAAGGTTTTCGACCATCAAGCTCGGCCTCTGTGTGACACTGGAAAATCGAACGTTTCAACGAAAGAAAAAAAAAACAAGAACGTCGTTAAACTTAACGAGACGACGATGGAAATTAAATTTACAGATTCTTCATTGCTTCGTGGTTCTGGAGGAAAAAGTCAACGGCAAAGTTGAAATTTTCTTCGCTTCCCATGATGATGTACTCGAAGGTTGTTTGCATGACGTGTGCGGCATTCGTGGTATTTTTCTTCATAGTATCAAGTAGAAAATCTCTTTGAATCTCGTGATTTTCCGTGCATGTAAGACTTTCCACTAGTAGGTATTCCTCATTGTCGAGCGCCCATTCGACAATCTTCTTCGCCTTTGTCTCGTTGAGTCCTCGAAGACCCGCGCAGAAGGTCACAGATTTCATTTCCGGTTGCAATCTACAATAAGTATCAACGAAAAAAATAAAATTAAAAAAAAACAGCAAAGAAAT
This sequence comes from Amblyjoppa proteus, assembly GCA_963922035.1. Classification (NCBI taxonomy): domain Eukaryota; kingdom Metazoa; phylum Arthropoda; class Insecta; order Hymenoptera; family Ichneumonidae; genus Amblyjoppa; species Amblyjoppa proteus. The sequence goes on along the minus strand of OY998228.1, from coordinate 34,885,009 downwards.
TGATCGTGTCTGTTAACCATAAATATCAAGGATCGAATTCACCGATCGTTCGTGCGATTTTCAGCAATATTGAGAAGTTTCTCAGCTGCGAACTCTGAGCAACCGGAGTGTCCCGATGCACATGCCCACGAGACTAAGTGTCCCCTTGCATGTATCGTCATGTGATCGTCGTCGTGTCGCTCCTCGAAGCCAACTTTCTCGATCAGGGCGTTCATCAGGTCCAGAATATATCTCTGCGTAAAGTCTGAGCTGCGATAACTACAGACATGTAGGGGGAGAGTGGTGCAAAATGAAACCGTGGGGCAAATATTCATTTTTCCATCATTTTTTATGCCCCATTTTGTTCCAATGATAAATCCCGATTTTCCATCCCGTTTTTCCCCAGTGTCTCATTTTGGCCCGTACTCCCCTACGTTCCGCTCGATGGAATATGAAATTGACTCAGTAGCCAATAGAAACTGTAATAGGGTAAGTCAGAATGATATGGCCACCCGTAATATCTTTTAACTTAACAAACGTCTTTAGTGTCTGAAGATACAATATGACATGCACCGAAAATTCAGTGCGATAGGCCATGTGGCCATATCCCACGCAATTTTCCGGGTGATATGGGCAGTAAAGCCCTTTTCATTTTTAGTTTGGCATCTGATACATTTGACGGAGGTAATTATTCAGGCTGGCCACTGTCAAGGAAAACCTGGATATGTCAGGGAATTTTTTAAGTGTCAGGGAATTAAATATTAGTCAGGGAAAATACGAAATATCAAATCTAGAAAGAAAGTGTTTGGGGGAATATTTTTTTTTTGCGTACGGTTGAAAAAAAAATTATGGGTGGACATTTCTTTTTTTTTCCAAGGTAAATAAAAAACATAAATTGAAAATCCGCGACCACGATTACAAATTCATCCAACGAGGGCACTATTAATAAACGGACATTCTAACCATCGTTGAATCGGCAAGTATAGATAAACTCGCTCAGGCACTCGAGCTTAAAGAACTTGTAAAAATTGCAAAACAAGAAGAAGCCCTTGTCAATGAAAAAATTACGGCGTTGAAGGAAGAAAAATAATTCTTGTTATCTTGTTCATTCTTTCCAAAGATATAATTTAATTAAAAAAAAAAAAAATACCAAAGAATAAATAAAAATAAACATACGTAATGTTCCTACCGTGTTACTTTTTTTTCTCAATTCTGAATAGTTTCCGTAGCAGGTCAAAAGACCATTGAAAACGACCGCGAAACGACACAAAAAACGACCGGTCGTTTTGTGCCATTTTGGCGACCACCGTGCGACCAAAACAACGACCATTTTTCAGGTATCGGCTTGGTCGTATTTTCTTTAACGACCGAAAAAACAACCGAAACACGACTGATACATGTTGCAATAGACGTTACCTCGGTCGTTTTTGGGTCGTTGAAGGAAAAGACGACCAAATCTAAAACAGCAAAATGGTCGTGTTATTGATTGTTTTATGGTCGTCAAAACGGCACAAAAGACCGGTTGTTTTTTTTTTTGGTCGTATGATGGTCGCTTGACTTGCTAGTGTTGTCAGGGAATTCTGATATACGAAATATCCCTGATATTCGAAAATATCAGGGAAATGTCACGACATTTTTTTCGTCACATTTTTCGTCACATTTAGTGGCCACCCTGTTATTCTTTCCGTAGTTCATCGTGGTGGCCGCGGCCAGGGAAAACCGGGAAAAGTCAAGGGAAAAAATGTCGGCGGGGGGAAGTCAGGGAATTTCAAAACTGGTCCGGGAAAAAGTAAATTGTCGCCGAATCTTCTATAAATAAATAAAAAGTCCATAAAAGGAAGCATTGAAAAAAAAAAACAGAATTAAACATTAATACAATAATTAGGCATTGTCATTTGCATAATTATTTATTAAATATAATTCATTAGAAGTTTGGTCAGGGAAAATTTTGAATTGGTCAGCGAAAAGTCAGGGATATTTTTCTGGGGAAAAAACGGCCACCATGTTCATGTAGACAACATTAAATATACTGAGGCATGTTTCGTGCGATCTCTCTATGCTTCTCATATGACCCGTAGTGTTTGGGCGACACGATAGGTCGCAAATATTTATTTGCAGATCTGCAATTAAATCACGCGTCAAAAATATCGAAAGTTTGAATGAATTACTTCAGTTCGATGTTTCTAGAGTTGGTTACCACAAAAAAATGTAAAGGCTTTTTAAGCCCTTCACTGTCAGAGAAACGCGTATTTACCTATACGCTACTATAAAACCTCCAATTTTCATTGTGTAAAAAATCATAGCTATATCACCCTGACTTACCCTACGGGTTTTTCAAGGGTCTTCAACATTTCCGGGTAAACGAGCATTATTAGCGTCTTCGTCGAACAGTTGGGCAGGCGCTAATAATTTGATTTTTCTGAGAACAGTTTGGCAAACTTCCAAAACCAAAAAAAAAAAAAAATGGATTACTGTGTACAGTTCCATCACAAAAATGGATTACTCTGTCGTCACAATGTCGTCACAAAAATGGATTACTCTGTCGTCACAGTGTCGTCACAAAAATGGATTACTCTGGCGTCACAGTGTCGTCACAAAAATGGATTAATGTGTCGTCATAGTGTCGTCACAAAAATGGATTAATGTGTCGTCATAGTGTCGTCACAAAAATGGATTACTGTGTCGTCGCAGTGTCGTCACAAAAATGGATTACTGTGTCGTCACAGTGTCGTCACAAAAATGGATTACTATCTCGTCACAGTGTCGTCACAAAAATGGATTACTGTGTCGTCACAGTGTCGTCACATAAATGGATTACTGTGTCGTCACAGTGTCGTCACAAAAATGGATTACTGTGTCGTCACAAAAATGGATTACTGTGTTGTCACAAAAATGGATTACTGTGTCGTCACAAAAATTGATTGATTGTGTCGTCACAAAAATTGATTGATTGTGTCGTCACAAAAATTGATTGATTGTGTCGTCACAAGATTTATTGATTGTGTCGTCACCTTAAAAATCTCGTGCACTTCGGTACCATCCAGTATATCATCAAATTTTCTAAAAACGTCTACGGCGGCGCGCCACGGGGGATATTCGACTTCCCGAGACAGATACTTTGTGAGTTTGTAAAAGTCCCCAATATGTTGGTCCAGTGAAAGATGGAGCAAGTAACCGGCGTCGGTGATCAGCTGCGCGCGATTCAGCACGTGAATATTCTTGTAATTATCGGTATTGAGATAGTCCGCGATTCTCTTTATATTCTCCTCGTCGTACTTGACTCTGTAAAAACCTAAAAACAAACGAAGTTCTCAAACTATCGAAATCATGTTCGTTAGTTGGTCTCAAAATGAACATTTTGCGATACCAACCGCTGAACTGAACGTTAAAAATGACCCAGTCGTCCTTGCCGATTCCATCGATCGTCACGCTGTCTTCTTTATTGCTCATCCAGCTCGTCGGCACCGTCGACGAAAAATTAAGGTCCGACTGGGTTGCGTAAGTCAATGGAATCCACCATTTGGTCGTATAATTAGTAAGAATGCCCTCGCCCATATCGATAAAAAAGTCTTCTTGAACCACTCGTGTAACACCGGTTGTGTAATTTCGGATTACATTGATTGTCGGATGTCCCGTCTGCTCCAGCCACGAGGTCATCGTCTCTTTGACGTTCAAAAGTGTTTTTCCATTTACACCCTCATCGTGAGCTTGTTGAAATGCTCTCATCAGATCTTCGGTAGTCGCTGAGCCGAACGAGCTAAATAAGCGGAATAACCGAGCCGAGTTAAGAGATCGTTTTTCGATTGATTGTCGGGAAATATTATGTAGGGTAGAGCGGCGGGGCAAAATGAATCCGTGTCTTCTATCCAGAATGGGGGTCTTTTTGATTCCCCCGAAAAATCGGTAACAAAAGTCCTTTTTGCCCCGTCACCGTACCGATAATCCAGGTGTTTTTATTTATATACTCACTGTTTAACCAAGTATTTTTTAATACCAGCTCGAAAAACATCATCGGTCAGGACATTGCGGAACATGTGAATGATCGATGCACCTTTCAAGGAAAAAAATGTAACTACCGGTGATTTATCGATCTTCGAAATTGAACATTTGACGGGACTGCGGCTGTATATTTTCGGGGGGCCAAATTTTATGACATTAGTTTGAACTTGAGATCGAAATTTGGCCCGAACTTCACTGCATGCTTAAGATTTATCTTACGGTCAACCTTAAGTCTGAAATCAAATTCGATTGTAGTTCGTGTTCGTTCTTGAGTTCTAACTGAAGTTTGAACTTTGACGCTTTTTCGGCGGAGAATCTGTATCTGGATCCCAAGTGTGGTTAACTTTGATGACACTGCCATGAATGGATGATCCATACTGCCATGAATGGATGATCCGTACTGCCATGAATGGATGATCTCTGGCAAACGAATTTCTTGAATGCGTTGCTATGGAATGACTGCTGGGGAACAATTGTTCTCCCCAATGGCATGACCCCAGATAGAATTTTGCCAACAACCCGCCAGCAAATGGGTAGCATAAGGTAAAGGGCCCAGTTTTTTACATTCTACCAGTTAGTGACAGGGGTACCTCTAGCATAGTCGGTTTGCCCCACCATTTGATATGCTGCCAATTGGTAGCGCGCGTTCAAGGTGTCAAAAACGGCGACTCTTGGTTCTCTTTGTTTATCCCTATGATTTTACACGCTTAAAGTGAGAGAGCTGCGTAGAAGTGTCATAAACTGGGCCTTTTACCTTATGTCCGTACGTGACGGCGGCAAAATTACGGCATGTGCATCCGCATTTGCCTATGTTTTTGCCAGCATATGATGCCGACAATTCTTAGGAGCATATTGTCAGCAAATTGTCAGCAACGCTTGCTGGTGCTTTGCGGCTCACTATGAAGATTAATTTGCTTGAGTCACGATTATTTCGCGTGAAATCTTAGAAACTCTTAGGCAAACAAACTCTTAAATAACTCATTGTCATGTAACGTCATTCATTACCAACCCATTGTAGAACTCATTCGTCGCCTGAAAAATAAGCTTTCATTATCATTAGCAATAACACGGATTGAGGAAACGTATAATCAGAAGTTGGCTTTCGATGAGGAGGAGTTTTGATCGCTTTTTTCAAGCAACCGTTGCTGGATTTTCGCTACCGATATGCTGCAATCTTGTGCTAGAAACTACTGCTGCAATATTGCTGGCAAGCAAACAGCAAAACTTGATGGCAAGCAATTGCCCTTCTTTAATTGTGCTACGGTTGGCTATCTGGGACATGATGAGAATGATTGTTCTCCTCAATGACATGATCAGTGATTGTAACGACGATTGGAAAACGATACGTGGAGGGCGATAGGAAGATCTTTGTTTATAACTACTTATCGCTTCTTATTAGTTTGACCTTAAGATCGATTTGAGTTCGAACATAAAATACATCTTAAGTACGCAATGAAATTCGATCCCAAGAGAAATCTTATGTTTAAACTACGTCTTAAAATTCTTGATCTTCGCAAAGTTTTTGACTCACCCTTGCGATACGTCACTGGTCCGAATAACAATATAATCTCCGAATTTGTGATCGGTGTCCATCTTATGGGTAAAGATGCTGCCGTGTCTCCTCGTAATGACGTCGCGTGATTCTGCACGACGAAGAGTTCCGCACCGCCCCAGTTGTCGAAGATCTTTGATTAACGGTTGCCAAAAAATATAAAAATAAAAAGCAATTAAGCAAATGCAAAATCATAATCGACGTAGATGTGTGTCTCGCGAGTTAATTTACCTTGTCCATTATGTAATACTGAAAGTAGACAGCGAATGCTTCGTTGAGCCATAGATCGTCCCACCAGACGGGCGATACTCGATTGCCGAACCACGAATGCGCCATTTCGTGGGCGATCATTAAATCGACCACGGCTTTACGCAAAAACCCGTCGGAAGTTCGATTGAATCCTAGGCTTTTCTCGCTTCGAATTGAATAAAAATATTTGGCAATTGTAATTTACTGACTGAGAATTTTAAGGCATTAATTTCAACTGTTCAAAAATATTGCTCTTAGGAAAAATGTAAAAGCTTACTTCAGTTTTTTGCACAGTTCAGGTTTTCGGTCGTAATAGACAGATTAATGATCTGTGCATATTACAGTATATTTAGTTCGATAAATAATTAATTTTAAATATAAATATCGTTTGTTTCTAGTGGGGTACAATGTGTCACTGACTTGCGGTGTTCGATGTGTCGTCTCTAGACGCTGTTGGCATGTAATATCACTCCGACGTTAAATTCAAGTATAGAATATTATTTTTTCTTTTTTTATGTTAAGCATGCAGGAAGAAAAGAATAACGGCGACGAGAGAAGACGGCTAGACACCGTTGGAAACTTACGGCTCATCGGTCTAACCTCAAAACAGAACAGTCCTTACTTGACTCATTGTACCCCACGTTTTGCATTACTTGACACATCGTGCCCCCCATTTTTGCATCACTTGACACATTGAACCCCACTATCTGACACATTGTACCCCACCGGTGGGGCACAATGTGCCACTTCGCGACCAGTTGTTAATCGAATTATTTCAATATCGTCGATATTTTGGCGCCAATTATTTCAGGTTTAATGTATGCCTGAAAGTCCATAGAAATCGATTATGAAAGGAATTTTTTGAATATACTATTTTAGTAAAGGCATTAATTCATAAGAAAAAAAGTGACACATTGTACTCCACTCGCCCCTACTCTATCGCATAAGAGATATTACCATCGCACATAGTAGTAGTGCGCCAGGGCGCCACCTATTGTAGGAAGTACCGGATTTATAAGAATTTTACTTAGATATTATGGTAAAAATTGTTGGATAATCTAAGACTTTATGGCATAGGTGGCGTGGTGGCGCTGTACTATTATGTGCTGTGGTAATTTTTCTTAGATCATCGGTAATTTTTACTAGATCCTTATATCTCAGTGTATGTGCATTTTAGAAAATTAGCACAAACGAGTTAATATTTTTGCAAATCCATCGCAATTAATGTTTGCCTGGGTTAAGAGCATCGCCTGTAATACAAATAACCATCCACTATAATCAATAGATGCGTAAAAGTTTGTGTAAACGACTATAAAAATGTAGCATTTATCTGACTAGCGTGAAGCGCGCCAACCTCCTTAAGGGTTCCAATGACTGAGGTTCGAATAATTAAGATTTTACGGGGCTTTAATTACATGAAACTCACCCGTAGGTAACTAGACCCCAGTGTTCTGTCGCAGAGCCTGAGTACATGGGCAATGTTACGGATCCGATTCTCGGACAACCGTATGAAAAACCTGTGTAATTCTCCATTACCTCAACGATTTTTGGACTTAAATCCAGCACATGCTTGAAATTCTCCAATAACTTTTTTTCTCCCCACACCGTCACGTTTCCGTGTTCATTGGAGATATTGCCGTAATCGGCGATCACGAAGGCCAGGAGATAAGTAGACATTATTGGAGTAGTGTCGAAGGTGGTGAGAATCTTGCCACTCATCGTTGGGACGCTTGTGATGTCCGGCATGTTCGATACTGCGGTGTAATTTGGATAATGCTTGATGGACATGCGAAAACGAGCTTTGAAACTGGGCTCGTCCCAGCATGGAAATGCACGACGTGCCATTGTAGCTTCAAAGCAGGTTCCTGCAACTGTTCTGCGACCAGACGAAAGCAATCGTTACGAAAGTTACAACCCTCGCGTTCCGCGGAACCTGAAACCAGCCCAAAAACCAACCGGTCAACCGGTGCACCAAACCAACCAATATTCCAACTTTCTGAAGGTTGATTCAGGGTTGGTTTTTGTGAACCAACTATTCTTTAGACACGATGAAAGGTTGGTTAACGGTTGGATATTAGAAAACAACCCTAATTCCGACTCCGCCACGAATGGTAACGGTTGATTTTTAGTCGATTTTTCAGACTTAACCATAAGCCAACCGCTGCATAGTTGTTTGTCAAAAATGGTTGGTTTATGGTCGGTTTTGAACAATCAACCACAAATCAACCATCGATATTGTAGCTTAGGAGTTGGATTTGTGGTTGGTTTATAATATCCAACCATGGACCAACCTTTCATCGCGCCCAAAGAATGGTCGGTTTACAGTTGGTTTAAAAAAACTAACCCACAATCAACCTTTGAAAAGTTGGAACACTGGTTGGTTTGGTGCACCAATTGACCGGTTGGTTTGAGGTCGGATGTGGAAAAAACTACCAGATCCCAACCATAAGTTACGGTTGGGAGATCCGCGAGGGAAATGAAGCTCGAAGGTAGTCACTGTCTCAAACTTCTACCACGAAAGGTCAACGCATGTCCCCCAATTGTAAGTAATTTTATGTCCGCGAAGAGTCAACGTTGAGTGTAGAAGAAAGCGGGGCAAAAGGAAAACACGAGACAAGTCGAACATTTTATTCCTACTGTCCTTGAACACAGGTCTATTTTGCCCCGATCTCCGATGTCTGTCACAGAACGTTCATGTACTGAACTTACGGTATATCTGGACTGTTGAACGAAGCTTTGTAAAATCCATTATATTCTCCAGCTTCCTCGCCAGTGTACTTGAAATCGATGGTGTAATTGCCGACAGATATTTCGCGATCGAATCGTACCTTGAGGAACTCCACTTCAGTGTGGCGACTTTGCTCTATTGGCTTGAATATCGTACCATTGGCATGGACAAGTTTCGTGAAACTTTCATCTATCTCGAGGTTTTCGTGAGCGTGAAGAGTTAGAACCGGTGTGGCTCTCAGAACTTCGATGAGGATGCTGGTTTCTCCGATCCACGTCAACGTTTCATCGTCCATGTTGGGTTCAATGTTGATTGTGTAGAGATGAGGGATCGTATCGTTCGGCAGGCGATATCGAATCATCATGTCTTCTCGCGATTCGAGGTTTTCGTTTACGCTAAGTTCTCCACTTCCGGCAACAGGAATTGATGCTGTCGAAGCTATCAACATAGTCACGAGCGCTATGCATGTTTCGACTTCCCTTATCAGCGCCATCTTCGCTAAGGTGTTTTTATGTCTCGTATAGTTTTGAAGAATATGGGAACCTTTCGTCTTCGCGGTCACTGGTTCACTGCTGCGATTCATCGTCCTATCGCAAATTTCGTGCCTCTCCCCGGTATCGGAAAATATACGATCAATATTAATTAGGTTGGTACTGAATGATCGGACGATGATAATTTATTATCGATGACCTGGAAATCCGTGAACCACGAAGACTTAGACGCGGTTGCATTAACAAAGTCCATTGTTAGGTGAATTTGAATACGACGTCGAACGTACAAGTGCTATTCGTTTTCAAAGTGTAAGAAGCGACCTCGTCCTCTATGACGGCACTTTCCGTTTGAAAATCTTACTTCTCCCCCGGAAGTGATGTCATAAAGGAAAACGTTGCTTCCAGTTTGAAAATGTTACTTTTTGACCGGAAGTGACGTCATAAAGTGGAAACGTTACCTGCGGTTTGAAAATCTCATTTGACGACCGGAAGTGACGTCATATACAGGAAACGTCACTTCCGGTTTGAAGTAGATTAGATGCCGTCACTTCTGGTGGAAAAGTCAGATTATGAAACGGGAAGTTCATCGTTTATTGATATGAAAAATAGAACACGAGAGAACATCGATCTTTCAACTTAAAATAGACTCCTTCCATCGTTTATTATTTTAATGGCAACTGCAAATTGCATATTATGACAATAAGACAGTTATGTGGATTAGTGTACCGTTTTCTTACACTATTGAATCTTTTGAAACATAGTGTCTGATGATTCATGAAAGACGGTCGATTAAAAATATATATTTTATTATTTGCCACTCGTCGAAGGGCCGTTTCGACGTCTTGAACCGCAAGGGATTCCCGAATTTGCACGCTCAGCTGAGTAACAGTTGTCTGTTCAATAATTGGTCGTGTTGATCCTCGTCGTCTCTGTCACCGACGAATTCAATTTTTTCGTACATACGCACAAAAAATTAAGATGTTAATCATATTTTTTTATCAGGCGATCGTACAGTGAGATGGCGTACAAAAACTTGGCGTGCCAGTTTTTTTTTTTTTTTTGCAACAGCTGTCATACATGGTTCATTCAAATAATCGAGGGAGAGGGGAAGTAACTGCAACTTTAGGCTTTCATTCGCCACTTATGCAACTGCTACTTGACTCATATTCTAGTTAGAATTACATGCATCCAATATTCATGCATGTGTCGAGACCTTCAAAAAATTAGAAATTGTATCAGTCGACTGAAGTGGATTGTAATACAGTAGAACCTCGTTTGACCGAGATAATATGGGGAGGGCGTTCCTCGAATAAGTGAAAACTCAGATAATACGGAAAACATAGAATCTACAAATTAGCATACAAGCATTGCTGCATCGCCCGGTATATCCAAGTCGATTCATTCCAAATGCATGGGACACTTTGCTGTAATAAGCGTGGAAAGGTTGCACATGACAGTACTGGAATCGTAGCCGGAATCGTAACCTAGAAAAATAATTTATTTGGCGACCACCGTTTATTTAGATTAAGTAAAATATTTATTTGATTTAAATAAATATTTATTTAAATTAAGTAAATAGTTACTTAAATGAAATAAATATTAATTTAAATCAAATAAATATTTTACGTCATCTAAATAAACGATGGTCGTCAAACAAATGATTTTTCTGGGTGTAGAAAATGTGATTTGTCGAGGGAAAAATTAATTTTACGCGTCAGACAACTTCAAGGCAAATAATCAATCATCATTTTTAAAACGAATACTAAATATATTTACGAAACGTTTTTGACGATTTTCGAGTTTATTTTACACAAATCATTGCTTTAATAACATAAAAATGTATCACACGTCACATAAAGTTTACACGAATGACTGCTTTAATCATATTTGTATAAATTCCAAATTTAACACTTAGACATAACCACGGCTTCAATCATAAATAAAAAAATCAACAAAAATTTCCCGGTCACTAATATTTTGTGGACTGACTAACATGGCATGGGCCCGTTCAAAAACTTACTTTGGTAATATAAACGAGAGAGAGAGAAAGTGCTGCATTGGTGCGAAAGTCAGAGAGAGAAGCTGGAATCCAGCTGGCACGGCGAACGCATGCGCAGTAGACGCGAGAGTCACATCACATCACATCACGGGTTTTGTAATATTTTCGGACCTCGTTAGGGACACGATGGCCATAGCTCAGCATCTACCGTACGGTTATAATCGTAACTGCGCGCGTTGGAAAGCTTGTATCCTATATATATATATATATATATATATATATATATATATATATATATATATATATATATGAAAAAAGTGTCGTCGGAATTCTGATGCGATGCTTCGTTTTCGAGAAAATCGAGAAACAAAAATCCACTTCCGACATTTTGGAGCAGATACACTTGGTAGCGTCTCGCTCAATTCCATTAAAAATATTTTTTTAAAGTGCTTGACCTCGAGACGCTACCGCATCTTTTGATACTTGCACAAGTCGATGAATATAGATAGTCCTCGTTTCTTATTAATGGCATTACGGAAAATGCGCAGTCTGCAGCGATTATTTTTCTTGTTAACTTCACTATTTTTCTTTTTTTTTTTAAGTCAGAAAAGCAAAATTAAACTTTCGCCAAAAAAAGAATATGATATATAAAAACACAAATGTTGTGAAATCATTTTTGTTGACTCGGGGGGGGGGGGGGGGAGTCTCAACGATTCGACGCAGAGGATACGTTTTCGAGTGTTTACGTAAAATTTAATTATTAACGATGTTTTTTTTTGTTGTGAAATGTTAGTTTTCCATTTTATTTTTTTCCTCATTGTGTACTGGGGACACTGTAAAATTATTAAGATAAAAACTAAAAATTTAATTAAGAAAAATACCTCTGTGGTCGACAAATATTTGCAATGATTTACAAACCTTTTTTAATGCGTAAAATTTATGGAGTAGTGGGCAAAGTATTGCTTTCACAACGACGTCAGAATCACTTTTTGACGAACACCGATCGAGAGCGTTAAAGGAATGTAATATCCGAAGCATCGCATATTGAAAAATAGTTAACACGGAAGCTGTTATCCCATTCGTTTTTCATGTTCGAGGGTTGAGCACTGGGCCTCGTCTAACGCTTCGATAATTGGATTAACGTAGAGATGAGTGTGGAACGTTATCAATATTCGCACGATGATATTCATTTTTTTTTTTTTTTTTTTTTTTTCATTTCCAATTAGCGAACGCTATCGCAAACGGTTTTTTATATCGCTTGCAATTTCACGTTTAGTGCGCCACACTGTGATTCGAGACTTTTGAAATGTAGGAGTTTGAAAATTGAAAAAAAAAAAAAGAAAAGTAATGCAACATTTTCAACGTTACAGCTTCGGACTGGGCTTGAGTCTCTTTACGAGTCCGCGGACTAAGGGTCGAATTTTAAGACATCAGTTTGAATTTAAGATCGCTCTTGAGCTCGAACTTAAGATTGAAGTTTGATTTTAAGTTCGAACTTAAGTTTAATTTTAAGTTCGGACTCAAGTTCAAACTAATGTCTTAAAATTCGACCCTAAGAACTGTCTGCCCAATGTCAGTTGTGGATTAGAATCAAATCGGATATTGGTAGTTGTCGAAAAACAGTCAATAATTTTTTAACACAAATAATTGATTGCAATAAAAATAATAAAAATAATAAAAACAATAAAACTAATAAAAATACGCGGAGAAAAATCGTTCTGTGTCTCTAACAAAATGTAGTTCGTTAATAATTTCTTGTTGTGGCAGCGGAAATATTTGGTTGCTACAGCAAAATATTTGTTGTCCCAACAATTTTTTTTTCTCCGTGTAATAAAAATAAAAAAAAATAGAAATAATAATAATGGAAATAAAAATAAAAATAATAATAATGATAATTAATTACATTTTCAAATAGTCACACAGCACAGTAATTTGACTCTTTATTCACCGGCAGGTGCAAATTAAATACACACTTTTTTTTTTTACAAGGGCGTATCTCGTACGGTTGCACCGCATGATACACCCTTCTGATTTCAGTCACGCGATATGGTATCGTCTGCGCATAGTGCACACTCTCGTACGTATCCGACGACGGAGGTCGTCGCGTACACACGTGTACGGAATAAAGCCGAGGCTGTAGGTAAGCGTTGTACCATGCGTTCCGTTTCGTTCTACGAGTACCGTTACTTCGGCGCGAGTCTCGTTCGCTCCCTCTTTCTCTCGCCGTACGACTCTTTTCACATAAAATATGTACCTCGATGAATCGACCGTGCGCCAGTGTAGGTTACTGTGCGACGTAACACCACACACCGTGAACCCTCCCGTTGAGCCAGTGAATCCACGGAAACCTCGAGCTCACTGCCGCAGGATACTTGTCGCCGCTATGTCCCAACGACCGAATTCCACCTTCGGTGCGGGGCCGCTGGTGCGGAGGAATGTCCGGAAAATCGCAGTAACCCCATTACAGCACACCCGTTTATACCTTTACCGCTTCGGGTCATTCGGATAAAATCTTCGATTTGAGGATTCTCCCCGATGAAATTCGAAAAGCTTTGTATCACTGGGCGAAGGCTACTTGTGTCAGATTTTTGCTTCCTCAGAGAGGAAGCATTTAAAAAAAAAAAAAAAATGTTTTCGAGATTTTAGTGTCAGAGTACTTAAAATAGTCTAAGGGTCGAATTTTAAGACATCAGTTTGAACTTAAGATCACTCTTGAACTTGATCTTAAGATCGAAGTTTGGTCCAAATTTCATTGTGTGCTTAAGTTTGTTCTTAAGTTCGGACTCAGCGTTTGATCTGAAGTTTGGATTCATAGTTTGATCTTAAGTTGGACTTAAGTTTGATCTTAAGTTGGACTTAAGTTTCATCTTAAGTTGGACTTAAGTTTGATCTTAAGTTGAACTTAAGTTTTATCTTAAGTTGAACTTAAGTCTGATCTTAAGTTGGACTTAAGTTTGATCTTAAGTTAGACTTACGTTTGATCTTAAGTTGGACTAAAGTTTGATCTTAAGTTGGACTGAAGTTCGATCTTAAGTTGGACTTAAGTTTGATCTTAAGTTGGACTTAAGTTTGATCTTAAGTTGAACTTAAGTTTGATCTTAAGTTGGACTTAAGTTTGATCTTAAGTTGAACTTAAGTTTGATCTTAAGTTGGACTTAAGTTTGATCTTAAGTTGGACTTAAGTAAATTTGATCTTAATACAGGAACGGACTAACACTGTATAATGTTTGGTATTAAGTTTGGTAAAAATTGATCTAAACGTTTAGATTTTACGGGATTTTTAAATGCTTGAATCTTTTGTAAAATTTTTATTTTATGTTCAACGCGAGTTTATGTATCACGTGTCGCACTGGAAGTAAAATAATGTGGAGATTCGTCATCGGTGCGGCAAAATACGCAAGATATGTCCTCGAAATGCCGAATAACGCAAATTTCAGTTGGCGATTTTCTACAATAAAATTTTATGAAATTTAATTTCTATGAAACGTAGGAATTTTTTTATCTTTCAAAAAAAGTTGCAAAGTAATTTGCACATGGCTTTCTAATTTTTTAAATTGTTTTAATTATTTTCCCGCTCTGAACCTGAACGAGGCAATCGTGTTACCTTAAAGTCAAAACACAACGTTGATGTTGAAAAAAGCTGGAAAATTGAAATTTTCATATATTTTTTTTTGTGTTTCTGTTAAGAGTCAACTCCTGTACTGATAAACGTCTCGATGGCTTGACACTCGCAGCCTTCTGCAATGGAAAACCGTACATGCTGAAGTATATGTTATTTCACTCGGTGAGATAACTCGGTGAATGGCGATTTTGGGAACTCTGCCATTTTCAGTGGCACAGAATTTAGCTGCGTTGTTGGTGCAACGAAAATCGCTCCTATGTCAGTATAACCCAATTCGGTCGACTGACGTAAAGTCTAATCTATCGGGCATCGTATTCTAAGGCGAATTAATAAGCTTTGCGTAAATTCAAACAAACAAATATCAACATATTGTATTCTAAGACTCGTAGTGTATTTATTAGTACGTCGATATTGAATGTCAATGTCGTAACTCGTGAGAAATTTTGCAAGATTTACTTGGTATGCCATTACTATTAAACACTGCTACTACCTGAATCAATGTTCGCATATTTTCCGCATTGTCAGAGAGTTTGTGTGCATTTTTTTTTTTTCATTAGGTTTAAGTTAAAATTCGCATATATTCACTGTTAATGCAACAAGTATAGAAACCTTTATTCAAGCACTGGCGATCCTCGATGGGTTCAGAAAAAAGTTCGATATTCGAAAATTCGTTTCGTTGCAGTAGTTTTTTCAGCTACTAACAGTTTTCCGACGCCCCATCGAAAAAATTCACACATACTCCCTGATAAAATCAGAATAAAAATGCATGTTTGAAAACTTGTTTTGTTGAAGTAGTTTTTATGCCACAACAAATTTTCTGACTTCACAACCCTCATCGAAAAAATTCACCCATACTCTCTGATAATCCGAAAAGTATAAAAAAAATTAATTGAGGTGGTAGCGATCCTCAATGAGTTCAGAAAAATTTCGTTGTTCGAAAACTTGTTTCGTTGGAGCAGTTTCTTAGCTACCAAGACTTTTCGGACCGAAAGTTTCATGTCGAAAAAATTCACACATACTCTCTGATGATGCAGAATGTATAAACAATTTAATTCAGGTAGCAGCAGTGCTAGGTTTAATAGCAATTGCATACCAAGCACTTCTTCCAAGATTTCTTGCGAGTTACGACATTCGCATTCATTTTCGATGTACTAAATAAATCGCCAGTGTCTTAATAGTATATTACGATACTAGTGCGAAAAACTTTTTCTGACGCGTGTCAGTTTGCAGCACGAGCCGAAGGCGAGTATTGCAATCACACGAGTTCAGAAAATGTTTTTCGCACGAGTTTCGTACAAAGTTTTTATTTCACAAGGTGTAAAAATGAGAGTTTTCGCACGCGAAGCGTCTGTAAAACTCCCATTTCCACACCCTGTGAAATAAAAAATAATACGTTGATATTTAATTGCTCGAATTTACGCAAAGCTTATTAATTCGCTTTAGAATATGATGCACGATAGGTTAGATTCTACGTCAGTTGATCGAATTCGTTTACCGACATAGCACTAATTTTCGTTGCTAACTTCTGTGCCATCATTTTCACACTATGCGATATAAAACGTTGTACTATACTCGTGCGAAAAAAACGTTTTCTCAACACGTGTGCAACACTCAACTTTGGCTTATGCCATGAACTCACACTCCGAAAAAGTTTCTTCGCCTCAGTATCGTAATGTACTATTCTGAAATAAATGCAGAACAAGTCGCACTTTTCGTGTCTCCAAACTGTGGCGAATGTTGCGGTTTCTGGCAAGGCCTGTGAGAAAAATACTGTGGATTCGCACAACTGCACGACGTACTTTTCTGCACTTTATACATGATCAAAGGCGAACGATGAATAATGAATATTGAAATAACGATGTAACTTGTGTGTCACAAGTAATATGCGCAGAAGTGCGGGATTCTTTAATTTTCCGACGATCGTAGGGAAAGCTTACGAGACGAAGAAAAAAAAATGTAGTTCCAACCATCCCGGTTGTTTGTCGCTACGACTGGCGGCTCCCAGTCACAAAAGCAACAACAGCGGTAGAAGCAAGCCGCAGTTTCGCTGCCACCGTGCCAGTACGAGCCGTTCGCAGTCCCAAGTGTACGTGCAAGCTGGTGAAGTTGTTTTCGCCGAGGTTTCTTACTCTTCCCATAACTGGATCCGTAACGGAGTACCAGTATTATACCTTATACGAGGGAGAGGAGACGTCGATGTTAACAACTCCGAACTCCCGGAAAGTTACGCTCTTTCGGGACACCGCCAACTCGCTAACGCGCATATGCCGATTTTCCTAGCGTGCAATCGTGAAGCACTGTGGTCGATTCATAAATGTGAAACTTCCAGCTCGCTTGGTTCTTCCAAATTTCGCGCTACTCAGCAAACTCTCGGAACTATTTTTCGTTCCCTCCGAGTATTGTTATTTAAATATTGATGGTATATGTAAATAAATATATTTATATGTAAATATAATGTATATATGTATATGAGGTATTCCATGTTAAATCAAACGGTCAAAAACCCGACTCTCTCCAAAAAAGTTGTATTTTGACCACAATTCATTATTATTTACAAGGGGTTTTTGTAATTTTTTCAGAATTTTTGAATCGTATTTTTTTGAGATATCGAAAAATTGTACTTTTTTTAGAAACCCTCTATATATCTTAAAAACTATTAGTCATACAAAAAAAACGTAAAAGTTGCAGTTTTCAATGAACCTTTGAAAACATAATTTTGTAGATTTTTTTGAATGCAATAAACGTCAATTTCTATGAAAAATAAACAAAAATATTTTTTTCAGCCAATGCGTCATGTTTGATTTTTCTTAAAAAAAATCCAGAATATACTCTCATATACGCAGAGTGATCTCATATTTTTGTTTGGATGGACGAGACGTCCTTTTGATAGCTGTGCTCCGTTTAAGATCGATTTTTCATAAAAAAAAAGAGAGATATCTATTACTTCCCATTGAATTTTACAAAAATTGTGACACTATCGACAATAATGGAAGTTAAAAGATCAAATAAAGAAGCGATTGGAGATTTTTCACAAAAAAAAAGGGATTTTTAAAATGAAAAATCGATCTCAAACGGAACACAGCTATCAAACCGACGTCTCGCCTATTCAAACAAAAATATGAGATCACTCTACATATATGAGAGTATATTCTAGAATTTTTTAAGAAAAATCCCTCGGCTAAATGTCCCATTAATTACCATTAAGAAATCCCATTGATTGCAATTAACTATTCGTTAAAGGTAATTCAATGGGATTTTGCCAATGGTGTTATTCCCATTTGTACTACCATTCAATATGCCAGTTTCCCATTCGTTGTACGGCATTTTTATCCCGCTGGGATTCCCATTCGCGGAAAATGATGCTGTATATAATTGTTCACTTTTCTACACTGTCTAAATATGTAGAAAATAAAAAAGCTGTAATTCTCCCGAAAAATGTCTCCTATTGTTCATAAGTAATGTTGGTCCTTAAGTTCATAGCTATTATTGTGGGCTCATTTATCTGCAATTCGTTATCGATCATACCATTTAAGTGAAAGTTGCTACTCACACACGTGATTCCCTTCTGTTTGTCGAATCGATTCTTATTCCTCGTCAATTATAAATAGTTAGAGGTGCCATTAAAGATTCCCTAGCTTTTTATCATTCTATTAAGTTTCCATTTATTCGCAATGGTAAGAAATACCATTTCAGCTGCTCCAGTTATGCTCCAGTGGACTACCATTAATAACGAAGGGAAAAAGTACCATTTGTCACGTCCCATTGACTTGTCAGTGAACTCACATTTATAAAGAATGGGAGAAAGTACCACTTGAATTTTCCTAGTCCTTCGGATTCGGATTCCCATTAATAACGAATGGGAAAAAGCACCAATCGAACTTTCCCAGGAACTTGCTATTGGTCTCCTGTTGGTAACAAATGGGAAAACGTACCATTTAAAATTTCCCACTGATTTGCCGGTGGAGTCCCATTAAGAATGAATGGTAGAAAGTACCGTTTCAATGTCCTCGTGACCTTCCATTAGGATCCCATTGATTGCCTTTGGATACCATTCATTACCATTAAACGCCCAATGAAAAACTTTGTCAAGGGATCAAACATGACGTATCGGCTAAAAAAAATATTTTAGTCTACTTTTCATAGAAATGGACGTTTATTGCATTCAAAAAAAATTTACAAAATGTTGTTTTCAAAAGTTCATTTAAAACTGCAACTTTTATGTTATAAACGTTTTTTTGTATGACATAGTTTTTAAGATATGGAAGATTTTAAAAAAAGTTCAATCTTTCGATACCTCAAAAAAATCCGATTCAAAAATTCTGAAAAAAATTACAAAAATCCCTTGTAAATAATCATGAATTGTGGTGAAATTACAACTTTTTTTGAAGAGGGTCGAGTTTTTGACCGTTCGATTTCACATGGAATACCTCGTATATACATAAAAATATATGTATATGTAAATAAATAAATTGTTATGCATATTTATACAGAAGGTGTAATGTCGAAGAAAGAGACTAGGGAATCCAATCTCGAATCTTGCCGGTCGGTCATTGTTTTCTATATAGTTATTTCAACCGCTTCCGTCAATTATTTGAATTTAAATAATGTATTGACGTTTGTCTACGCGAAAATTGGATTCACAAGAAAATTGTTAAACTCGTTGTTCATCGCGCGTATTTCCATTGTTTCAGCGAAAATATTATTTTTATCGTCTTTGAGCTGGAATAAGTATATACTGTAGTGGAATAAGTATCCATGATTTCCGATGAGAGGGTACTGCGATCTCCTCTCTTTTTCCAGGGTGCGTTGCACTGCGAAGTGCACCAGAAACCGTTCAAGTTTACGTTCTGCGTTGTTCGTTCCTCGAGTGCCGATACCGGAGGCTTCCCAGTCAGCCGGCACGGTCAATCCGCTTTCGTCGTCTGTTACTGGCGGCCGAAATATTGCAGCTATAAAATAAAATTTCTTATTGTAGAGGCGAAAGAAATTCACGCACGAACCGGATGTCGAAGCAGCTTCGCGTAAAAATTATTTTATGATCCTCCAGGCTCGGCATCGTTGAAGAAAGTTAATTGCAGTTTTCTTTACCGACCGAGTCATTCTACGCGCCCTTTAAGGATTCTTCACACGTACATTCCTAGTCAAAAGTGAGATTTAGTAAGAATTCAAACACTTCCAAATGGTGCAAAAATCTGACAAAAATCAACTGTATCAAAGGTGCCAACAACATTCATTTTCCATGATAATAATAATAATGTCAAAAAGTTATTAACAAATTGCTAAACAAAAAAATTGTTCAACAAATAATCAGTGAACGTTTTTTTTCCTCCTTCCAAATTAATTCATTGATTTTCTAGAAGCCACATCAATTTTTTCAGAATTTTCTATCATTTTTTATTCCACATTTTTGACACATTCCGAGTCAAAAGTGGGATTTATTGAGAATCAAACACTTCCAAATGGTATAAAAATCTGAAAAAATCAACTGTATTAAAGGTGCCAACAACATTCATTTTCCATAATAATAATGTCAAAAAGTTATTAACAAATTGCTAAGCAAACAAATTGTTCAACAAATAATCAGTAAACCTTTTTTTTCCTCTTTCCAAATGAATTCATTGATTTTCTAGAAGCCACATACATTTTTTCAGAATTTTCTATCATTTTTTATTCCACATTTTTGACACATTCCGAGTCAAAAGTGGGATTTATTGAGAATCAAACACTTCCAAATGGTATAAAAATCTGAAAAAAATCAACTGTATTAAAGGTGCCAACAACATTCATTTTCCATAATAATAATGTCAACAAGTTATTAACAAATTGCTAAACAAAAAAATTATTCAACAAATAATCAGTAAACCTTTTTTTTCCTCTTTCCAAATGAATTCATTGATTTTCTAGAAGCCACATACATTTTTTCAGAATTTTCTATCATTTCTCAATTTTCCGTTTAAAAAATTTTTTTAAGGACGTAACTAACAATTGCCCTAACCGGAACGGTTGGGGCAATTGCCTCGAAACATTTTGTGTGTACTGTAGAATCGCGCTACTGAAACATATCGGAAATTCATGCCTCTATATCAAGTTTTTAAATTTTCGAAAAAAATTCGTTTGAAATGATAGAATATTCTGAAAAAATTCATAATTTAATCTAATATAATTTAATAATTGATTTCTAAAAAATCAAGGAATTTATTTATTTTTAAATGAGAAAATAAAAATTCGTCTGATCTTTTTTTAAACAATTAATTTTTCGAATCATTTGTTAATAACTTTTTGGAATTATTATTATTATGCAAAATCAAAGCTCTTGACATACATAATGCGGCTGATTTTTTTCGGATTTTTGGCGTGACGCGAAGTACCGAAATTTTGATCGCATTAAACTTTTGCTTGGGAATATACACTGTAAAAAAATTATACGATCAAACGAACTTACCTAAGTGAAGTTCGATCGTGATTATGCTGGTCGTCTTGTCCGAATAGATCAATAGGTAGTAACGCCAGTTGCTCGATCCTTCACAGTTTTTAAATCCCGCTTAAAACTTATGCCCCCAGCTATAGAGGGCAGGCCTGTTCCCTCCTGACGCCATAACGCCATTACATTTCAAAGCCCACAAATTGCTTTGAATAGATCAAATGGGATGGGAGTAAATGGGTGGGTTTGATCTATTCGGACAAGACGACCAGCATAATCACGATCGAACTTCACTTAGGTAAGTTCGTTTGATCGTATAATTATGCTGCGTCGTCTTGTCCTCTAGATCAATAGGTAGTTGTTTAAAGTTTACAGCAATTTGTATTTACTGTATTTTAATACACAACTCTTCAACACTTAGAACTTCTGCGTTCTTGATAAACATCGTGGACGACTTACATAACTGGATTAATAACCGACTGCGCTACACCCGTATTTTTTATCACGGGCCGGTTATAAAATCGTGTGAACACGTTCGATTTTTCCGACCATCCTGCAGCCTTCCTAATTGTATCAATATCAATACCCCTACGGAATGCTGCTGACGAAGCAGCGTGTCTTGTGCTATGTGAACCGAAAATGTTCACATCTATACCGCTTATGGCCATTACGCTTTTAATCCATCTACTAACTGTCTGTGTCGTCGCAGCCCGATGAGGTTTTTTGTACGTTAATAATAATGTATCCAGTTTCTGAGATCTTATTCGTGCCGATTGATCAATATATCGGCACAGTACTGTTGCTACACACAACCGTGGCTGTTCTCTGAAGAACGGCAGCAGTAACTTTGGGTGTGTCCTACCTGCACCAGATGTTTTTATTCTATCCGATATTTTTACTCTTATTTCTTTATCAAATCTCTTAATATTACTAATTCTAATCTTTGTAAGTGTTTGTACTCTTTGAGCCGTAGCTAATGCTAATAACATAACTAGCTTTTTAGTTAACAATTCGAGCGATAACGTCTCGAGTGGCCAAAGTGTCTTTAAATAAACTAACACTGGGTCTGGATCCAAGATTTCTTCATACTTCGGATTCTGAGGCCGTATTCGACGATTTTTCCATGGCCTGTGCTGCTTTTCGGAAAAACTCTCGGAAATCTCGGAAATCTTTCGGAAAAACTCTCTCCGAACAACCACGAATCGACCGACGACTCGTCGGCAATAAGTTTGATAATCGGGTTTAATCCCGGAACAATGAAAGATTTCCTTGTCTTTGACATACCGTGGTGTAAGTCGGCCAAGATTCTACCTGCGTCGGCAAGTTGTTCGATGAATTTCGAAGTATCAACCGTCTGCTCGGAACTTTTCTCTGCGTTAAGTATTTCCGTTAACGCGGCTCCGATAGCATTAATGCCGGCTCCTAGTTGATTTTGCGCTGCATGCTGGTAAGTATCCTTTTTTAAACCGATTGCAGTCACGGCAGCTTTTATGTCGAGGTTCAGTTTCGGTGCCTTGGTTAGACGACAGTTACCTATCGTTGGATATTTTGCTTGTAGCTCACTCCGCAACTCTTTTGAGAGCCCGTCACGCAAAATTTTCTCCCAGCGTTCCGCTACGGCTACGTGAATATCGGGACCTGTTTGATCGTCTTTAGACGGATCGTCTCCCAATAACCCCAACGTCGACTCGTTGAGCTCCGTCGGCCCTTCCTTGTCCTCAATGTCTCGCTGTTTTACCGACTCCTCGGATTTCTCGCCATCGGACGCGTGCGAAGATGGCGTCGATTCTCGATTTCTCGAGCATGAGCGAGACCGACTGGAACGTGACGCATCTCGCAGATAACGCTCACCGCTCCCTCTATCGGCTCTATTTGTAGACTGAACCTTCGCCCGCCTCGGCGAGTTTGACTTCTTCCGACTGGAACGTGACGCATCTCGCAGATAACGCTCACCGCTCCCTTTGTCGGTTCTGCTTCCAGGTTGAGAACCTTTCCGACTAAAATGCGACGGTCGTCTGTTTATATCAGCGATACGCTCAGCATTTTCTTTGTCGTACTCGGCGGGCCTCGAACGCCCGACGAGCCGTCGTCGTGATGGAAATGACGAATTTTCTCGGCTAGAATACGACGTTCGTCTGGTTTTCCCAGCGATACGCTCATTATTCTCTCTGCCAAACCATGAACGTTCTCGTAACGGAGATCGTGAACGAGATCTCGAACGTTCTCGTCGAGTCCCCGGACGCCTGTCACGGGAATACGACTGCTTGTACTCGGCTTCCAAGCATCGTAATTTCTCCAAAAATGTGTCCCTCGTTGCTTTTTTCCGTTTCCGGAACTCCCTCACCGATTCTTCCGATGAAGAGGTCATATTTCCACTTTAATCACCAAAAAAAAATTTTTTACTACACTTGTATTACGACTGTCTCGGATCGCACAGAAAGACGTAATGGCGTTATGGCGTCAGGAGGGAACAGGCCTGCCCTCTATAGCTGGGGGCACAAGTTTTAAGCGGGATTTAAAAACTGTGAAGGATCGAGCAATTGGCGGTACTACCTATTGATCTAGAGGACAAGACGACGCAGCATAATTATGATCGAAAATTAATGAACGGTATTGGAAACTTTTTTTACACAAACTGTTTCTGAAATTTCAAACACATGCGCGTTGCAATTTTACAGTAAAATTTTTATTTTTAATGGCAACTTTTGTAAATTTTAGGCAAAAGATTTGTTATTTTAATACCTGGTATTTTTATTTGACGAAAAAACGTACATTAATGTTCAATCAATATTATCAATATAATATTAAAATATCAATATCAATATTAATCAATATAAGTAATGTAAGAAAATTTCAATTTCCAGTATATTAAATTTACAATTTATTTTTACGGTGTATGTGTGATGCATCCTTAAATCCCGAGCAAGAAAAATACCCCGACGATTCATTAATTTCTACCTCCTGCATTAGAAACTTTCAGGTTGACGCTGTAGAAACTCAGTGTACTATTAGAGAGTGTGAAGAATGGTAAATCGAAACGGAAGGCAGCGAGTTCTAAGTCACCGTGCCACTATAAGTGCCGTTACTCGGCATCGCGCCCCGCCCAGCAATAATCTCTCTGATGCTGGATTCACGCGAGCCTGCTTCACTCTGTCCTCCCGTGGCCGGTGTAGCCGGAAGCCGCTGCTACTCTACCGCGCTTTCAGTGCAGTTGCCACTGTGTCGAAAGAAACGAACTGTCGAGTTACGGAAGAATGAATGTTTGAAGATTATCCAATCCATCGTAATCCAATATTCAAATAAAAATATTTTTTGAAGGATTATTTTTCGACCTAAAAATTTTAAAAAATCAAGAAAATCGCTGCTTCTCTTCAATGGTTGCAGTGCATTTATCACTGTATCGAAAGAAACGAAACATCGAGTTACGGAAGAATAAATGTTTGAAGATTATCATCGTAAACCAATATTCCAATAAAAATATTTTTTGAACGATTATTTTTCGACGTAAAAATTTTTTAAATAAAAAAAAACGCTGTTACTCTTTCGTGCTTTCAGTGCAGTTGCCACTGTGTCGAAAGAAACGAACTATCGAGTTACGGAAGAATAAATGTTTCAAAAGCATTATCGTAATCCAATATTCAAAAAAAAATATTTTTTGAACGGTTATTTTCGTCCTAAACATTTTATAAATCACGAAAATCGCTGCTACTCTTCCTTAGTTTCAATGCATTTGTCACTGTATCGAAAGAAAAGAAATATCGAGTTACGGAAGAATAAATGTTTAAAGATTATCATCGTAACCCAATATTCAAATAAAAATATTTTTTGAACGATTATTTTCGACCTAAAAATTGTTTAAATCAAGAAAATCGCTGTTACTCTTCCGTGCTTTCAGTGCAGTTGCCACTGTGTCGAAAGAAACGAACTATCGAGTTACGGAAGAATAAATGTTTCAAAAATATCGTCGTAAACCAATATTCAAATAAAAAGATTTTTTGAACGATTATTTTTCGACCTAAAAATGTTAAAAATCAAGAAAATCGCTGCTACTCTTTCGTGGTTCCAGTGCAGTTGCCACTGTGTCAAAAGAATATCGAGTTACGGAAGAAGGAATGCTTGAAGATTATCATCGTAATCCAATATTCAAATAAAAAGATTTTTTGAACGATTATTTTTCGACCGAAAAATTTAAAAAATCAAGAAAATCGGTGCTTCTCTTCAATGGTTGCAGTGCAGTTGCCACTGTGTCGAAAGAAACGAACTATCGAGTTACGGAAGAACAAATGTTTGAAGATTATCATCGTAACCCAATATTCAAATAAAAATATTTTTTGAAGGATTATTTTTCGACCTAAAAATTTAAAAAATCAAGAAAATCGCTGCTACTCTTTCGTGGTTCCAGTGCAGTTGCCACTGTGTCAAAAGAATATCGAGTTACGGAAGAATAAATGTTAGAAGATTATCGTCGTAACCCAATATTCAAATAAAAATATTTTTTGAAGGATTATTTTTCGTCCTAAAAATTTTTAAAATCAACAAAATCGCTGCTACTCTTCCGTGTTTGCAGTGCAGTTGCCACTGTGTCGAAAGAAACGAACTATCGAGTTACGGAAGAATAAATGTTTCAAAAATATTATCGAAATCCAGTATCCAAATGAAAAGATTTTTTGAACGATTATTTTTTTACCTAAACATTTTTTAAAAATCAAGAAAATCACCGCAATATTTTTCAAACTTGTACTGCTGCTGCTATAATATTCTCACAGACTGCTCTATAACACCTCGCTGTATATTAAGATTCAGGTGTGCCGAGTGCCGAGAGCCTCCACTACATCGTGTCGCGTTTTACACCATACATGCATATTGCATATTGCGTACTCCACGTACCCTTGCATTCACCATGTATTTCTTATATGCTCGCATATGAAATGGTGTTTGTGTTACATAGCCGGTCGTCGACCACACAATCGCGTTTGCAAACCTCGGAGATTCTGAAATTTGAAATTTTCCATCTCCCAGAGGACGATAATAATATCACGATAAATTTTAGTTTCGCGGATAAATCGATCGTTCGATGGATAAAATGTAGGAAAAAAGCTCCGTTATATTCCCGTTATATAATATGTATTTTTCACCGTAAAACACGATAAGGTGAGGTTACCGTTTCACAGGGAAGCAAAGATTACCCCTTCGAACCTACCGAAAATCGAGTATTTTCGTTATATCGAAAGAAAATATTTATAAAAAAGGCTCTAAAATGATGGATTGAAAAAAAAAAAAAGAAAAACCAATTTATCGATAAGGACGATTCGGTCGATATAGGGAAATTTTTCCGAATAAATTGAATTCTTTTCCGTGTGTAAATTTCTCTGTTCGCGTCGCAGCCTCGCAAGGCACGAATGCCTCTGTGGCTTGGGTGTTCGCGGTAAAGTAGTACTAGCGAACAGTCTGAGCCCACGTAACTTCAGAGAGGATTGAGAGACGAATTGCGAACACTTCTCGATGAGAAGAAAATCTGAAAAAAATCAACCATATGGAAGGTACTGAAAAGATTGATCTTGCATAATAATAATTCCAAAATGTTATTAAGAAATTAACGAAAAAGAAAAACCCAACAAATCATCCGGCAACCTAACTTTTTTTTTTTTTTACGAAAACGATTTGTTCATTTTTCTGAATATGTATGAATTTTTTCAGATTTTCGTGTAATTTTTTAAAATCGCGCTTTTAGTTAATAAAAAAAACGTTATTTTCAAAGATTAGACAACATTCTGAAAAAATTCGCACGTATTCAAAAAGATAAAAAAAATTTTTTTATATGAACAAAAAGTGAAGATTGCCGGGGGATTTGTTGAACAATTTTTTTTTTCATTCATTTGTTAATAACATTTTGGAATTATTATCATGCAAAATCAATCTTTTCAGCACCTTCCATATGCTTGATTTTTTTTTCAGACTTTAACTCGTTCGTAATTCCGTCTCAATTCTCTATGAACTCACGTGGACTCAGGCTGTTTGCTAGTACTACCTTAAGGTAGTCCTTGCAAATAGTGTTCACTTCGCATAAGTTTCAGAGAAATGAGAGGAAATTGCAAATACCTCTGGATGATATAAACATCTAAAAAAAATCAAGCATATTAAAGGTGCTGAAAAGATTTACGTTGCGTAATAATAATTCCCGAATGTTATTAACAAATTGATGAAAAATAAAATTGTTCAACAAATATACCGGAAACCTAACTTTTTTTTTATGAAAATTATTCGTTCATTTTTTTGAATACGTATGAATTTTTTCAGATTTTCAAATTCACTTTGATGTTTTTTTTTTTTATATGGGAAAAACGTGTAGAAAGTCAGAAAATTCAGAGTGAATTTAAAAATCTGAAAAAATTCATACGTATTCAGAAAAATGAATGAATAATTTTCATAAAAAAAGCTATGTTTCCGGGATTTGTTGAACAATTTGTTGAACAATTTTATTTTTCATCAATTTGTTAATAACACTTTGGAATTATTGTTATGGAAAATCAATCCTTTCGGCATCTTTAATACGCTTGATTTTTCACAGACTTTTATATCATCGCGAAGTGTCCACAATTCCCTCGCATTTATCTGAAACTTATGTGAAGTGTTAACACTATTCGCAAGGACTAACTTAAGCTGTTATCCAGGTACTTGCTTAGATTGCTTGTTCGAAACTACCGAAAATTTACTAGTTTCGTAATATCGACTAAAAAATAATAATAATAATAACAATATTTATAAAAAGTCCTTTAAAATTATGGACTGAAAAAAAAACCCAATTTATCGATAAGGACGATTCGGTCGATATAGGGAAATTTTCCCGAATAAATTGAATTTTTTTCCGTCTGTAAAATTTCTCTGTTCGCGTCGCAGCCTCGCAGGGCATGAATGCCTCTGTGGGTTGGGCGCTCGCGTTAAGCTGTTATCCAGGCACTTGCTTAGCTCCGTCATAACTTAGCCTCGCACACCGCTGTGTACATATCCACCTTTGTGTTTGAACAGCGGGAGGACTGTATGCGCGCGCATAGATAGCATACGTCGAATACACACGGGCACTTTACTACACGCGGATGATATAGCCTGAGCCATTATGGGAGCGTACATTCATGAATGTTCGGGCGATATACACGCGGGCACAGGGCGGTTTCGCTTGGGCTATATGGAAGTTGCCTAACTTTCAAACAGCGACACTCGACGACTAGTGCAGGACGAGGACGAGACAGTCGACGAGGCGCTAGTTGATACGACCTTTTCACCCTCGACATCGCCGGCTCCTTTATTGGATTGTGCATCTGTGTGAAACTCGCAGCGCGGCTTATTAATCCGGAGGTCGCGCTTGATTAAAGTCAAACGACGAGGATTATCTCGACAGTCGTTATTTATGCAACAGCATTTTATTTCTCGTCGTCGGAAGATTTTTTTTTACCAGATACCACGCCGGAAAAAGGTGACACTGAACAAACTTTTCTTGTTCACAAAAGTCCATGATTTTTTTTTTGCTTCCTCATAGAGGAAGCTTTGTTTTCATGAAAAAATTAGTTTTCGAGATTTTTATGTAAACGTGTTCAGAATGTTCCCAAACATCCAAAAAACACATTTTTAAAAAATGTCTGGATGTATGTGCGTATGTGCGCATGTGCGTATGTGCGTATGTGCGTATGTGCGTATGTGCGTATGTGCGTATGTGCGTATGTGCGTATGTGCGTATGTGCGTATGTGCGTATGTGCGTATGTGCGTATGTGCGTATGTGCGTATGTGCGTATGTGCGTATGTGCGTATGTGCGTATGTGCGTATGTGCGTATGTGCGTATGTGCGTATGTGCGTATGTGCGTATGTGCGTATGTGCGTATGTGCGTATGTGCGTATGTGCGTATGTGCGTATGTGCGTATGTGCGTATGTGCGTATGTGCGTATGTGCGTATGTGCGTATGTGCGTATGTGCGTATGTGCGTATGTGCGTATGTGCGTATGTGCGTATGTGCGTATGTGCGTATGTGCGTATGTGCGTATGTGCGTATGTGCGTATGTGCGTATGTGCGTATGTGCGCATGTGCGCATGTGCGTATGTGCGTATGTGCGTATGTATATATGTATGTATGTGCAAATCATTTAACGTTCATAATTTGAAAACGGCTTGAGATATCGAGGTGAAATTTATCACACATGTTGAGAGGTCGATCTCCATTATTCGGTCCAATTTTTGGCCAATCTATGAAGTCATTTAGATTTTACGCGGCTTTGTATTTTTTTGAAAATGTCTGTGCGCGCTCTAGCGCCCACAATTTTTGACATATCACGCTTAAAACTTGCACATAAATGGACTATTATCGACCAACGATCGGTATTGAATTTGAAAATAATCGGTCGAAGCGTTTAAATGTTATGAAATTTGTAATTTTTTTGGGTTTTATGAAAAATAAGTACTTTATTTTAAATGCTATTTTTCACATTGAATATTCATTTACGACTGAAATAGGTATCAGGTTCGTGATCAGCATGAAAAAATACATGGGATACAGTCCTGGAGGAACGACTAACGAAAAAAGTTTATCTGCCATTTTCATTGCCAATATTGCAAAAATGAGTAATTTTACGTTTTTTCAAACAGTGATTTTTTTGTTTCTTGATGGCATCGTGGACAAACCTAGCTACCCATCATGTTCGACGGCAAGAAATACACTAGATGATGGATATGACGGACTTAAAATAATTAGATAAAGCGGTGTCATTTGAACTTCACAAAAATTGAAAGATTGAAACAAAATTTGGAACGCTTAATTCTACGTATTTTTCACACTGAGCACAGATTCTACATCCGTTGTGATCAAAAGCGTAAGGTTCGTGTATTTTTTCGGTCTAACCCTGAGTCAGCCAGCAGTTTTGTCTAAAAAGTTAAGTACGACGTTTTGTTCGGTGATTTTCGAAAAGAAAAAATAGTAAAATTATCGAGATAGAAAATACTAAAGTTAACAACAACTTTTACCGTGTGCACAGTAAAAATAGTTTGTACTTTTTACAACAAATTATTGTCCACAAACGTCCACAATTGTTTATTTGTTAATTTTTCGATCGCACCATCCGGCTTCCAGTTTTACAAACAAAAGTGCAAACCTCAATTGTTAATAACATGGGAAATATGAGGACAAGTTTGTACATTCACACCCAAAAAAATCATTTATTTAACGGCCAAGGTTTATTTAGATGAAGTAAAATATTTATTTGATTTAAATAGATATTTATTAAAATTAAGTAAATAGTTACTTAAATGAAATAGATATGTATTTAAGTCAAATAAATCTTTTACTTCATCTAAACAAACGATGGCCGTCAAAATAAATTATTTTTCTCGGTTGCAAGCATGAAGCGACGAGTTTGTCACTTATTTTGCAAAATTATTTTTACGAAACATTTTTTACTGTGTTGAGTCAATTATGCCTACGATATTGTTCAATATATCCTTGTTAAGGTCGTGGGTCGAGTGTTGCGTGCAGCCGACGGGCTTCCGTTTCCAGTGGAGTTATAGAGAGACTCAAGTAGACCCGAGTAGACTCGAAACAAGGTTCGAATCGATACCAGTTACGTCACCACGCAACCGGGGTCAACGAATTTTGCGTCTCATACTTTGACTCGCTTCCCCAGACTCGCGGTCGCCAAGTCGATTGTTTTACCGCCAACGGCACGTCAACTTACCGAGGTCATTTCTCTTACTTTCTCGCCACACGGGAATCGTACATTCATATGCACATGCATGAGACGCATTTGCATTTGTAAGCTGGAAACGATGCGAAATCTCCTCTGTCGCTCGACTCAGCCTCGGTCGGTAACAAGAACTGTAATTCATTTGTTTCTTAAGGGTGTTAACATTTTCTGAGCAAAAGCAAATTTCTATGTGGCTGTTTGCCTGGTCGATGATGACGTAATTTGTTTTTAACCTAAAATGTTGAAAAGCCTCAAAAAAAAAAAAAATAAAAATATTATTACAGTTTTTGTTACCGACCGAGTCTGATTCATATCGCTTTCAACGATTGTTTAGGTTGAGCCAAGTATTTGTTCGCGCGGAGGCGTGACTTAGCTACAAAGTTCATTGACAGGGGAGATCGGGGCAAAATGGCACGGTGAGGGCAAAACTCAATCTTGCAATATTTTTTTGATACTCTATTTTGTCCCGACGATAGACTGTAAAAAATTGTATGGAAATTACAACACGTTTAATATACAGAGTTATATGAAATATACAACCTTGGTATATGAAATTAGAATTTATATACATTGGTATTTGAATTTTAATAATTTAATATTAAATGCAATACCTGTATATTAAAATTACCGGTGATGACGTTCAAAATTAAGACAATCGTATATGAAAATGATATTATTACAAATATTATACAATGAGTATTGTATTTAATATACCTGTAACGCAATATTCTTGCATACTTGTCAATGAAAATTCATATACTGTATATGCATAAAACTTCATATACATTTATGAATTTTCAAAAAGAAATTTTCGACAGTGTAGGGAAGAGTGGGGTACAATGTGTCACTTTTTTTCTTATGAATTATTGCTTTTACCAGAATATGTATTATATTCAAAAAAATTTCTTTCATAATCGATTTCTATGGACTTTCAGGCAAACATTAAACCTGAAATAATTATCGTCAAAAGATCGACGATATTTAAATAATTCGATTAACAACTGGCCGCGAAGTGGCACATCGTAACCCACCGGTGGAGTGCAATGTGTCAGATAGTGGGGTTCAATGTGTCAAGTGATGCAAAAACGTGGGCAACAATGTGTCAAGTAATGCAAAACGTGCACAGTAAAAAATAATTTCATAAAATCGGAATACGAAATTTCGTTAACATAATTTTGTTAAATCAGTGACAAACTCGTTTGTTAAGGTTTGAATTACGCAAACCTGTGATTTTATTTCCCCTCCCATTAACAATGTTATTATGAACTATTGTTTGTAAAACTAGAAACCGGACGATGCGATCGGAAAATTAACAAATAAAAAATTGTGGACGTTTGTGGACAATAAGTTGTTGTAAAAAGTACAACCTTTTTTTTACTGTGTCAAATAATGACTGATCTGTTAAGTTTCAGACGGTGTCTAGCCGTCTTCTCTCGTCGCCGTTATTATTTTCTTCCTACATGCTTAACATAAAAAAAAAGAAAAAATAATATTCTATACTTGAATTTAGAGTTGGAGTGATATTACATGTTAATAAAGTCTAGAGATGACACATTGAACAACCACTAGCAACAAACGATATTTATATTTAAAATTAAAATTATTTATCAAACTAAAATATACTGTAATATGGGCATTGAGCGATGCACAGACCATTAATCTGTCTATTACGACCGAAAACCTGAACTGCGTAAAAAACTGATGTAAGCTTTTACATTTTTCCTAAGAGCAAACATTTTTTTTTCAGAAGGCCAAATCGATTACTGTTAAACATTTTTTTTTTTACGAGCTGTCATCTAAGTTTTCTTAGATCTGACAAAACTCAATTTAGCTCACGGCCAAAGACAAAAGCTTTCGAGATATATGCACCACAAACCTCTGAGAAATCGATCGTGCACAGTAAAAAAATAATTTCGTAAAATCGGAATGCGAAATTTCATAAAAATAATTTTGTTAAATAAGTGACAAAGTCGTTTGTCACTTATTTGAATATACGAACCTGTCCTTTTATTGCCCGTGTCATTGACAATTTTTCGTTTGTACTGTCACTTGTAAAACTAGAGAATTGACAAATAAAAAGCGTCGACATTTGTGGACGATAAGCTGTTGTAAAAAGTACAAACTTTTTTTATTGTGTATCTTTATTTACTGTGTAGTAACTACTATACTATTATAGCAGTTTAGACTACTATTATAGAATAGTAGTTATCATGCAAAAGTTATTGGAAAATTGCTTTTTGTTTCGTTATCCCGTTTTGCTCCGCTGTGCCATTTTGCCCCGCTCTCCCCCTCCCTTGTACGAACGTATACCTTATGGGTACTCAGGATACGCTTCTTACGAGATCTCGTACGGGCGGTGGTTGTGCCACCTTGCGCTCACTTACAATTTTCTGCACCGGTGCCAATTGGAACGACTATATTTACCAGCGCAGAGCGGGGCCGGATATCAAACTGACAGATAAACTTGGCGGAAGGGAAGATAAACGCGAATGGCCGGCGCCGTCGAATTGCGGCTAATGCCGGATGAGAATGAAATATAACAGCGTGAAAAATGTTTTCACTATTTTATACTCGTATGCAGATCGGTAAAGTAACGTTAATCTTCAATATGGAGGCTCAGCTCGACGAGAATGATCATCCGTTTATTTTGTCGTTAACAAACTACCAAATATAATTGAAATTTTCATATCACTTCCTCATAATGTCCCTTTATTCGCAAAACTTTTATGAGGAACTATTTTCTGTATTTTTCGTTTCCTCGTACAGGAGTCTTTGAGGAAAAAACAATTAAAAAATTTTAAAAACTCCCGACTGAAAATTAGTCGTTATTCGTTAAAAAAATATTCGTAAAAATAGTACAAAAAAAAAAAGAAATCTTTAACAAAAAGTATCTTTAAAAAGGATGAAATAATTCATGTATGTAACAACAATTAATATTGTCACTAAACAATAATAGCAATAATTAATAATAAAGAATAATTATACATTTAATTAATCGTAATTATATCAATTCGTTCATAATCTTCGCTACAGTCGGGAGACGGCTTTCGAACCACAGATTTATATAACATAACATTCTGCTACCAAGTTTATTTGTGTGGATAGAACTGTGTTAACTCTTTTTGCAATTGGGAGTTTTTTTCATTTTTGGAACAATTTTTTTTCATCCTTTTTAGAATATAATAATAACATAACCAAAACGCGATAACACTAAGTTTATAAATAAATCAATAAAAACTAACCATATTTTTTTAAAACACGCATAAACAACTGATATATATATATATATATTTATACAAAACAAATTATATACACAGCTCGACGCGTATTCGAGATTATACTACACGTTGAGTGAATTCAATACACTATAGAATAGCACACAGCATTTTTATAGCAGACGACAAATAATCGTCTGCTAATAATAATAGTACATAATGGCGGGCACCTGTCGATACATCTGAATAGGGTTTTGGCCCGTTTTTTCGAAGTTAATTATCTCTGCTATTTCACATTTATTTTCTTATTCCTTTGCTACGAACACACTCCCACATACACAGAACTAGTGTGCCAAATTCTGTCAAGAGACATTGCGCCATTCCGACAAACACTGGAGACAACGAAAACAGCAAAATCGTGGGCCCATCGCGCGAAACACATAACTCCCGTCTTTTTGCCCTGGCAGGCAGTCGGGAGTTAATAAAGCGATATTATGCGGAAGCGATATGATTATTGCCATTTTTTACTTTTTTAATGTCAATGTCGTGCTTGACTTTTAGACAAAACGACTGCTCGATTCGGGTTCGCCGCGAAAACATTAATGGAATTATATGTTCCGAAACATTGTTTGTAACTTTCGATTTTTAGTTCAGCGAATAAAAGAATGTTCTGCGAATCTAGAAAAAGAAATTACATTGCCGACAAACTTTTTTCGTTAGTAGTCGTTGCGGGAATATATTTAATGTATTTATTGACACTGGTCACGAATCCATAATTTATTTTATTCACGGATGAATATTTAATACGCAAACTCGCGTCGAACGTGACGTACTAATTTTTCATGAAATTCAAAAAATTCAAAATGGTATAAAATTTAATCGATTCGATCGATACTCCCCAAATTTAATAAGGATCATTGGGCTATAATTTTCCATGTGTACAACTTTTTAGCCCCGTAGCTAAACAATTGTAAGCTAGCGATTGAACGAACATTTATGAAAAAAATAAAAAATTACGTAAAAAAAATGCTGCACATTTCTTTTATTGCATTTTGAAGAAACTTCGACTATTGACCACACATACCGTGTGTGAAATTTCAGCTTGACCGCTCGAGGCATTCTCGAGTTACAGCGGCTTGAATTTTTCGGGTCTGTTTTGCACACCACACACATTCGGAATTTTTTTTAAATGCAATCTTTCGACGGTTTGGAACATTTTTAACACCTTGACACAAAAATCTTGATTTTTTTTTGCCATTAAAGCTTCCTCTATGAGGAAGCAAAAAGAAAAAAGTAAACATTTCACGAGTTCCAATTTTCAACATTATTATTTTTGTTGGATTTTCTACTTTAAAAAACAAAAAAAATGGACTAAAGAGATGTTTATGTTTATGTTTATGTTTATTTTCACGGGTCGAACTCTTTATACAGTATTACAAAAAATAAGCGAGTGTGTATACAATAATTTACAGTGGCTTAAAGTAAGGTAATAGTTATCGAAATATCGAGATGGAGATTTCTTCACACGATCGAAACACCGTTGCGAAGGAGCAACAGTGGAAGATCGTCGTGTCGATGTTTTTTTGTTTATCACCGAACAAAAATAAAACAAAGCACGATTCTCGCCCGACATCGATCGACGCCTCTTGAATTCTTGTATTAGCATTCCCCAACTGCGTCGGACATTTTTTCGCACAGATTGTAAAGTCATTTTATGTCTTTTGTAGATTAACCAACTTTTCAATCGGGCTTAATGTTTTTTTTTTTGTAAAATGTTCGTTTCACTTTTTTCCGTATGCGACGCAACGCAACAACGACGGAGATTTTCGCTTAATGAACTGTTATCCTTACCGATCAGTTATGAAATTGTTCGCGGGAGGATGCCAATTAATTGTTCGACGTTGTCAGGTGATGCAGTGACGAAACGGGGAGCGTTGCTCCGGACTGGTATGAGGATAGAGGCCGAGGCGCCCCGGGCAAAGCCTTGTGTAACGACCGTTTACACGTGGTGGTGGCACCGTTTTGTGGGTTAATTGCACGCTATAAATTGTCCTTTCCGGTCCCCCTCAATGGCCTGCTTCCGACACAACGTTCCATACCACAAACGAGACAATTTCTCCGCTCGCTCTCTTGCTATTTTCTTCCTCGGCACATTTTATCGTCGTTTTCTTTCCCATTGTCTCTCCGTTCCTAGAAACGCAATGCTAAGGACCTTCGAATGCAACGTCGTTGTTGTTTTTTGAAAATTTTATTTTTCGAGCTGTTTCATTAGCTTGCACGCTGAAAAAAAATATCAACTGAGCTGCGATTGCGGGTGGCGAAGGGAATTCTTGGTTGATTGAACAAAATGTTTGTTTAATTCAAGTAACTATTCGTTGAAGCAACTAAATATTAGGTCAAAGAACTAAATATTAGGTCAAAAAACTACATATTACGTCAAACAACTAAATATTAGGTCAAACAACTAAATATTAGGTCAAATAACAATAGTATATTGTGCAACAAGGGTCGAAAGTTGGCGATTGCGACGAGTGTGAGGTTTGCGGCCCGAGCGAAGCGAGGGCTGCAATCACACGAGTCGCAATCGCCAATTCGACCCTCGTTACACATCATATTTTTTGTTACAAGTGCATGAATCTGCGGCACTTGGAATGGCAGTCGCGCGAGACGAATACTGAAAAGCGAGGTTATGTCTCCAGGGACGAAAACGTGAAAAGTAAACTCCCAAGGGACGAAAGTGAACGAAATGCGAACTGCGCATGCGCAACTCCGTCATTTCACCACAGGTTCACAACGGGCATGCAATGGGCCACTTTCGGCTCGCAAGACTGCCATGTAAAGTGCCGCGATTCATGCACGTGTGACAAAAAATATTAGGTCAAACAACTAAATATTAGGTCAAACAACTAAATATTAGGTCAAACAACTAAATATTAGGTCAAACAACTAAATATTAGGTCAAACAACTAAATATTAGGTCAAACAACTAAATATTAGGTCAAACAACTAAATATTAGGTCAAACAACTAAATATTAGGTCAAACAACTAAATATTAGGTCAAACAACTAAATATTTCTTTTAATCAACCAAATATTTCCTTCGCCACCCGCAACCGCAGCCTAGTTTGATATTAACAAATCTTTTTTTTCCATGCAATATTTGAGGCCACTCTATGTTCGCGGTTTTGCCGTCGAAAGAGAGAAGGGGGGGGGGGGGGAATTGCGGCCTCGAAGCGCTAATTGTAACTCTAATTCTCTCACACGTTCCTCTTTTGTCTCCGCACTTTACTCCAACGCTTTAATTTTATTTCGTCGTTGTTTCGTATCTCGTTCCCATGCTCTCGTAACACCCCTCGGAAGGGGAGAGGGGGGGGGATGGGCACTCGTCATGACCATTTACCGGAATTAACGAGTAGCCTTGCGATTTGATTATAACGTTCTCACCGGCCGTCGTGCGGCATTGTGTCTAGCTTTGCGGCGGTGTCGCCTCGACTATATTATCTCGGGATTTCTAATGAAAAAGCGGAGTTGCGTAACGAAGGCGAGTCGGCTCTATCCTGCGTTTCGGGTCGACTGACCGTAGGTAGGAAATTCGAAACAGTCAATTTGTTTATTTTAACGCCAAGTCTGCACTGCAATATCCGCCTTTTCTGACGAGCAAAAGGGCGTGCGCTAAATCTTGTTGAACTTACGCTCCTCTCGTTCTCAGTCGATACGTCGACCTATGCCATATTCGTCGATTGCAAGATCAATAATCCGAGGCAATGCAGCTCCGGCGTTACGGGAATAGCAACGAATGTCAAGATGGATGTGTTTCAAGGCTGTATCGATCACTTTATTCAATCGCGTCTATGCATGTGAGGCTTAGAGGAGGAAAAAAACACTTTGGATGCTCAAGTGGCTTTCGGTGGGGCTGTCTTTTCTCCTCTTGACAATAACACTTCACCCACAGCCATGACCCACCCAGAAAAAAAAGTTTACATCAATCAAAGAAAATTTGTTAAGGCCGAAGAAAAATGTTTAGTCGCTTCATAACATAATAGAGCGTTTATTCATTTCTAATATATTTATTTGGTTGGTAGTATTATTCTTATTATTTAATAATGTTTATCTGGATCTACCAAACAGATATTTAGGTCAAATAATTTTATTTATTTATTTCGTGTCACACCCAGAAAAAAGATTTATTAAAATCAAATCAATTTCGATCTTCAAGTGACGTTTATTATGATAAAAGAAATGTTTCCTTGCCTTAACGAAATCTTTATTAGATTCAAATAACCGATATTCTTTACTTTCAGTAAAAAAATTTATTCAAAATGATTATTTATTGATTTGTACTTTAAAAGAAATGTTTATTCGCGCCAAAGAAATGATATATTTGACCAAGACAAAACACGGCTATTATCGGGCAACACGCATTGTAGAGTCGTCATCAATGTGTCGTCTGGAAACATCGCTCGCCATCGGATCCGTTTGGCATATAACTCATCAGATAATCTGAACCTGGAAAATATTATCAAAAAAGGAGCCCGCGTGAAGTTTGAAAGTTGCCCACCTGATGAAACCTATATAGAATATAAATGGACGCATTGTAAGAGCCGTTTATACAAAGCAGGCAAATGTGTAGTGCAGATTGGTTTATAAAGCGATTTACCGCGTTTCGGGTTAGTTTCAGCGATATTTGTTAGGCAAGATGCAGTTATCTACGCTTGCAACATTATTCTTACGGTCGGCTTTGACCTCCATTACCACACTGTGAGAAGGATCTTGTAAAAATGACTATATCACTTGGGAGATATTACCATATCACATAGTAGGAGAGCGTTAGGGCGCCACCTATGGTAGGAAGTACCGGATTTATAAGAATTTTTCTTAGATATTATGGTAAAATTTCTTGGATAATCTCAAACTTTTTACCGTAGGTGGCGCGCTGGCGCCGTATCACTATGTGCTATGGTAATTTTTCTTAGATGATTGGTCATTTTTACTAGATCCTTCTCTCAGTGCATTTCCACATAGCACTGAGATGACATAAAGTGATCATAAATCGGTCCTAAAAAATGTCCGACACTTATATGTTATCTCAAAGTTATGCAGTTTTTTTTATCTAAAAGTCCTCCGAAAGACGTCGAATGCGTCGATTTTCGACATCTTCTGGATGTCTTAAAACTGAGATATTAAAGAATTTCGTTTTGTGAAAAAAAAAAAATCTCTTTAATAGATCACTGAATATGTCACTTATTTGAATATACGAACCCGTCTTTTTATTTCGTGTATCATTGGCGATTTTAGTTTGTACTTTTATTTGTAAAAATGGAAAATTAACAAATAAAAAATTGTGGACGCTTGTGGTCAATAATTTTTTTTTTTTTAAGTACAAATTTTTGTTACTGTGTATTTTCATAACATAACCAATCTCGAACTTGGTCCTTCGGGAACTCAATCCACAACCACAATTCGATCGAGCTACACAGCTTGAAGTAAACGACGTTTCGTATAAAAACAAACCGATGTTTGTTTCCCCGTGAGGAATAAATATAGTCTTGTAGTATCAGCGAGAGATGTCTTCAAACGACTGACGCACTGACGACTCTGTACTAGGCGCCACCGAATAATAGTCGCGTTTGTCTTGACGTCAAATATATGATGCCTTCTTATGATGTATGATATTCCTTATGAATTCTTTCTTATGATTTCTTATGATTCTTCTTTGGCGCGGATAAACATTTATATGAAAGTCAAACCTTTGAATACATTTTTTTACTTGCACCAAAGAATAGCCGTTATTTGATTTTGATAAGGATTTTGTTAAGTCAAGTACAGATTTCTTTTATCTTAATAAACGTCATTTGAAGATTGAAATTTATTTGATTCTGACCAATCTTTTCTCCGGGTGCAAAGAGTACAATTTTCGATCAAACCTTGCATTGGTCAGGCTTTATATGAATATAAAATTATTCGGCGAAACTGGCGTTTTGCTGAAACTTTATCTATACGGAGTTTCGGTCTTTGAGCTTTTCTCAAGGTTGCAATAATGAAAATATGAGCGTGGAGCTTGAGCTGGGTTCCCCCGCAAATTGTTGCGGTTCGCCCGGGCTATCTTTGGAATTGTCTCGGGAATATTCATGACTTTGCCCACCTACAGGATACCCCGAAGCACACGCAAGAGCCTACAGCCCCTGAAAGTGAGGCGACCACGAGGCCGTATCCAAGCGAGGTTTAATGCTGGCTCTTCGCGGACGCTCGACGCCAAAGAGCCTGCGAGGATACATTATATCTCTTGCCGCCGGTGCGAAACTCAAGTTTCACGCCTCGTTTGTGGTCCCTTCAAAAGGGCTATGGAAGATTATTCGTATCGCACATCCAAGTCAGCCTCGTCAAGCTGAATTTCGCAAGAAACGTTGGATCAAATGCTTGGCTATGAAAAGAAAAAATTGAAATTTTCATGAAGCTTACTCATAAAAGTTGAAAGTTGAAATTTTCATATCGCTTGCTTGTGAAAGTTGAAAATTCAAACTTTCATATCACTTGTTCATAAAAGTTGAAAAGTGAAATTTTCATATCGCTTGCTCATAAAAGTTGAAAATTGAAATTTTCATATGGCCTGCTCATAAAAGTTGAAAGTTGAAATTTTCATATCGCTTGCTTGTGAAAGTTGAAAGTTGAAAATTGAAATTTTCATATCGCTTGCTCATAACAGTTGAAAATTGAAATTTTCATATCGCTTACTCATGAAAGTTGAAAATTGAAATTTTCACATCGCTATCTCATAGTGTTTCGTTAATCGCAAAGTTTCCTCTATGAGAATGCATTTTCTGTATTTTTGGCATCCACGTAGAGGAAGCTTAGCGCATGAAGGAACATTATGAGAAAGCGATATGAAAATTTCATTTTTCCACTTTTTTCAACGTCAACGTCGTGTTTGACTTTTACGCAAAACGAATGACCGACGTCACGCTTCACTTTATAAGATCAATGTGAAAACATACAAAATTTTTTGTTTTTCCAATATTGGCTATAAAAATACCTAATAAACCTTTTTCGTTAGTCGTCGCTCCGGGACTATATTTAATGTCTTTTTCCACTCATTTTATTCATGGATGAATATTTAATACGGAAAATAGCCTCTAAAATCAAGTACTCATGTTTCGCGAAAAAATAAGAAAATTGAAAATGACATAAAATGTAACCGGTTCGATCATTTCTCCCCAAATTGAGTAAGCTTCATCGAACGATCATACTCAAACTGCATACAAATTTTCCATGCTGTATGTGAAATTTCAGCTTGATCGGTCCAGGCATTCCCGATTCGCGTCGGTGTCACACACATACATTGATGTATACATCCATATACACACACGCGCACACAGATGGCTCCGGGCATTCTTTTTCTAATGTGATTTTTCGATGCTTTCGAATATTCTGAATGCGTTTTCATTAAAATTTCGATTTTTTTTTTTTTTCACTGAAACAAAGTTCCTCCGTGAGGAAGCAAAAGAAGAAAAGGAACTTAAAAACTATCAAATTACCGGTGTCTTTTATTCTACCACGAAAAAGTTTCGAATTGCGTTTGCGAAGCGAAATAATAATTGCAATTTTTTTCATAGACAGATGAATGAACAATTTTTTTTTAATCAGGCGTTTTTATTCTCCATGTTTTATCGCGAGATAATGGAATTTAATATTTAGGTGCAGGAGAGGGGAGGGGGAGGAGGGTTGGTATAATTATTTCACAAAATGCCGTTAATCGAAACGCTGAACTCATGCTAGGTTTTTACAACGGAGAAGGGGTAAAGGCGCGAAGGCAATAGAGAAGGAGAGGCGAAAGAATGTGAATGGTCCGATGACTAAATGGGCCAGAATAGAATTGGCGCGACGAATGTGCATTCAACATACTTTTGTACCCCGTCGGGCGTTCTCCATTGTCAACGGCGTTTAACGCTGTGCTCGGCAATTCCCCCGACCATTGACGGTCCCTTGAATTCAACAGCCGGAGAAGCCCACATGCTTCGGAGAGAATTGAAATTTTCGAAGAGCGAGATGGAAAACTCTACGGGACCGACGTTGCGATTAGAGAATCCGATGAAAAGATCCATAGAAGGGCAAACCGGGGGTTTGGCGAACCATCGGTAAAACTCGGAGGATTTTCGACTTTTGTTCTTGGCATTTAACGCTTCGGAGTGACTTTCAAGCCAGATTTTTAATTGCCTGCAATCGAGAGTGATATTGCCTAAAGATGAAAATTCATTTTTAGACACGCAAAATAAACTGGAGAACATTGAATGGGGGGGTTATCTACACTGAATAAGACATGTTAAGTTAGTTAGAGCGATCCAATCCCGTCAAACGTGAGATTCGGGGAAAAATTCAAATGTTTCTCGATGGGGATAAAAATCTGAAAAAATCAATTACCATATGGGTGGTGCTGCAAATACTGTTTTTATGTAATAATAATTCCAAAATGTTATTGAAAAATTAACGATAAAAATAATTGTTCAACAAATTACTTGGAAACTTAACAATTTTTTTTTCGATAATAATTATTCGTTTATTTTTCTGAATATCTATGAATTTTTTCAGAATTTCTTGACCTATGAAAAACGCGATTTTCAACGATTACAAAAAATTCTGAAAAAATTTGTACGCATTCAGAAAAATAAATGAATCATTTTTATGAAGGAAAACACTTAAGTTGCCGGGTAATTTGTTGGATAATGATTTTTATCTTCAATTTGTCAATAACAAATTGGAATTATTATTTAACAAAAAAAATCTTTGCAGTATCTCCCGTATACTTGATTTTTTCAGATTTTTATCCCATCGAGAAGTGTTCGAAATTTTCTCTGCAACTCACATTTTGCCCGCTACTTTACTCGTGGCTCAACAAGTCGATACAAACATTAGCGGCAAAATCGATAAATCAATTAACGATTAACATTTAAAAAAGAGAAAAAAAATCTTTCGTTTCTTCGGTGAAGTCGCACAAGAGAGAAGCCCCTAATTTTTTTACCTAAAAACTCCAATCCATTCATCGATTGTTAGCGCCTTTTATTGAAATAATGTGAGTTCGTTGCCGCTTCCTGTAAATTACAGTCGAACCGCAAACAAGCATCGGGGGTCCAGTGCGCTACAAAAGAAAAAAAGTATAAAAAATTGTTGAGGAGTGGGAGAAGCACCGTTTGACCGCAGCATTCCGGACTAACCAGTTTCTTGTAAGAATAGCTCGCTTCGTATCGCACCTCCTGCAGCCTCCACAAGGCTGATGGGCACAATTGTTATCACAGTATCAAAGTGCTTGCGGATGGAGAGCGAAAAAAAAAAATCAAAGTTGCAGTCTCCTTATCAATTCCACGAATAATTTCACGCACACTACACATACAGGTGTGTACAGAATGTCCTCACGTATAGCGTGCGCGAACTGAATTTCTAACTGTTTTCACCCACTATGGATTTTCATTCTTCCCTCACGAGCTCTCGCCTCGATAAAAAGCGAAGTAAATAAACCCGAGACTTCG
Organism: Amblyjoppa proteus; assembly: GCA_963922035.1. Classification (NCBI taxonomy): domain Eukaryota; kingdom Metazoa; phylum Arthropoda; class Insecta; order Hymenoptera; family Ichneumonidae; genus Amblyjoppa; species Amblyjoppa proteus. The sequence goes on along the minus strand of OY998228.1, from coordinate 34,841,511 downwards.
AGGCGACCGCTTGTTCGCAGAAGTGAGAGAAAGAGACCAAGGTTGGAATGCTGCAGTACACTGCGTTTCAATTATCGGAACATTAGTGCACATCTGCTAACGAGCCCTCGAACCCGCGTGCAACCGTTGATTGGACTGAGTCCGAAACCATGGCGTGAAACAAATCGCACCGGCGGCGAAAAAATAAAATCGTCTTGACTTTTAGCGTATATTTCGATGCTATAAGAGTAGTGAGTACAACTGTTAAAATTGTACGTGAAAGCATTTTCAGTAATTTTAGGATTGAGCGGCAATTTTTTTGAGGATTTAGACAGACACGGTACAATGGGTTTCCAAAAATTCATTCTCAGGTGATCATTACTCTAGGGCCCTTCAGAGAAGGAGTTAGAATCTTAGAGAGAGTCAGGGTTATACCTTGTCGAATATCTTTGCCGAATGTCGTTGCCGAATATCTTCTGCCGAATATCTTCTGCCGAATATCTTCTGCCGAATATCTTCTGCCGAATATCTTCTGCCGAATATCTTCTGCCGAATATCTTCTGCCGAATATCTTCTGCCGAATATCTTCTGCCGAATATCTTCTGCCGAATATCTTCTGCCGAATATCTTCTGCCGAATATCTTCTGCCGAATATCTTCTGCCGAATATCTTCTGCCGAATATCTTCTGCCGAATATCTTCTGCCGAATATCTTCTGCCGAATATCTTCTGCCGAATATCTCCTGCCGAATATCTCCTGCCGAATATCTTCTGCCGAATATCTTCTGCCGAATATCTTCTGCCGAATATCTTCTGCCGAATATCTTCTGCCGAATATCTTCTGCCGAATATCTTCTGCCGAATATCTTCTGCCGAATATCTTCTGCCGAATATCTCGCTGAAACCTTGCCGAAACCTTGCTGCGTCGAGACCGGCGAATAGTGAGTTCGTTCGGTAGGAACCATAAATGAATAGTCTCTCTTTCAAGTCAAAGTTAGCCCTTTTCTCGGGGACGGAAACCTCGTTGTACTACCGTGGATATACAAGTAAAGACGCACAGAGAGAGAGAGAGAGAGAGAGAGCGAGCTTCTGATAGAATATCAGATAGTCCAATATGCATGCAAATAAATGTTGCAAACAGTGGTACGTTTAATATACACATAACATAGATATATTGTAGTAAGGGGTAACTAATTTGATACCCAAAACCGCGGCTCTTGTATACTGGTTTTCCCTTACGCTACTAATTCTAGAGGGTTGTAACAATACGGAATATCAGCTTTCTATGTGCGAGGGAAGGAAGTTATATTTTAGTTCGGTGAACGAGTTGATGATGCTTCGGAACCTTGGAAAATATTATTTGAAATTCGGGAGATGGGAATTTATTACACCGGTGAAAGTTTATGCCGGACGTGAGAAGTGATATCAAGATGGTGTTAGCGAGCGTTTGGAAGGAAAATATATTGGATTTTCGGGAGTGACAGATTTTATGGTAATTAATGGATAGAATCTGGCGTGACGGAATGCGCGTTCGGCGATTATTTAATAATGCGAGGAAGGGAGCGATAAGCATTTAAGGCTTTATCCGAGGAAAATATGTGAAGGATTTCTAATGGAAATTGTGATCGAAAAAAAAAAAAAAAAATGGGTAAGTAGAGAAGAATCTAAAGGCGATGAAGGGTCATAAATTTCAGGTGACACGGGTCGGGGTAAATAAGTGAGGTATGAGAGCATAAGGGAAGAGGTATTCGGAAAATCACAGGCGTTGAGGCCTGGTCTTGTTATCGGCAACCTAATTAAATGTATCTTATTTGAGAAAACATGAATATATTGTTAATTACAAATGACGTTGGACGTAACCAATATTTTACTGGACATCCTGCTCGATATCTTTCCAGATTTCTTCAGATGAAAAACATCTTCAACTTCACGCGACTGTGATAGCTACGTGGGGATAAGTGAACTTCGGTAGACTTATTAAATAACTTATTAAATAAGTGAACTTCGGTGAAATTATTAATTAAAAATTACGTAGGATGTAACAATGTCTTGCCGGAAATCTTGCTGGATATCTTTCCAGATATCTTCAAATTAAAAAAAAATGATCAACTTCACACGACTGTGATAGCGAAGTACGGATAAGTGAACTTCGGTAGGTGCTGCAACAGCAGCATCGACTGTCGTGTTAATTAAAAATGACGTAAGCCGTAACAATGTCTTGCCGGACATCCTGCCCGATATCTTGCGGGATATCTTCAGATAAAAAACATTTTCAACTTCACGTGACTGTGATATCGAGGTACGGATAAGTGAACTTCGGTAGAAGCGGCAATAGCAGCATCGACCGTCGTCTTAATTAAAAATGACGTAGGACGTAACGATGTCTTGCCGGACATCCAGCTCAATATCTTTCCAGATATCTTGCTGGATATCTTCAGATGAAAAACATTTTTAACTTCACGCGACTGTGATAGCGAGGTACGGATAGGTGAACTTCGGTAGAAGCGACAACACCAGCATCGACTGTTGTGTTAATTAAAAATGACGTAGGACGTAACAATGTCTTGCCGGACATCCTGCTCGATATCTTTCCAGATACCTTGCTCGATATCTTGCTGGATATCTTCAGATGAAAAACATCTTCGACTTCGCGCGACTGTGATAGCTACGTACGGATAAATGAACTTCGGTAGATGCGACAACAGCAGCATCGACTGTCGTGTTAATTAAAAATGACGTAGGCCGTAACAATGTCTTGGCGGACATCCTGCTCGATATCTTGCTGGATATCTTCAGATGAAAAACATTTTCAACTTCACGCGACTGTGATAGCGAGGTACGGATAAGTGAACTTCGGTACAAGCGACAACAGCAGTATCGACTGTCGTGTTAATTAAAAATGACGTAGCTCGTAACAATGTCTTGCCGGACATCCTGCTCGATATCTTTCCAGATATCTTTAGATGAAAAACATTTTTAACTTCGCGCGACTGTGATAGCGAGGTACGGATAAGTGAACTTCGGTAGATGCGGCAACAGCAGCATCGACTGTAATTGTTCGGGTACCAAAGCTGCGAGTCTCCAGTAGTGCTCTACGGAACACGTAACTCATGTATAGAGCTACGGACACAGGCTCCTACTGTGTATAGCAAGGATGTGCCAACACATAGGTACAATAGAGCTAACGGTGTACCCGGGCTTTTCACATCGGCAGGAGGCAACAATGGGCCGCGTCGTGCACGCGCCTTGTGCCCTCCGCTAAACCGTCTCGTACAATGAGCTCCATTATGTCGGACATATGGGACCTCGAGAGAGAGAGACGGAAACTTCCCTGCTGTGGATAACGTGTGAGAAAGACCGGGGGACACGGGCGCACGTAGAGATATATCAGCGGACCGAACGTGGCGGAGGGTCAAGCGAGGGAACGAGAAATAAGCGAAATGAAAAGTGAACGAGCGAGGGTGATAGTTGGAATAGAGAAGTGCATACCCAAGATTGAAAACTGGGGTTAATCAGTCCTCGCCACTGACTACTCCCTATTTTCGTTCGCGAATGTTTCGTTCCTCGTAGAAGGAACTTTGTTTTATCGGGACATTTTTTTTTCCTAGAATTTTTCATGCGTACACTATGAGAATACTCTGAAAGGTCTAAAAAAACGGGATAAATATGAGGTATTGACCATGTGAAATCGAACGGTCAAAAATCCGACCCTCTCCAAAAAACGTTGCAATTTCACCACAATTTATGATTATTTGCAAGGTGTTTTTGTAATTTTTTTCAGAATTTTTGAACCGTATTTTTTTGAGATATCGAAAAATTGAACTTTTTTAAAAATCCTTCATATATTAAAAACTGTTAGTCGTACAAAAAAACGTTTAAGATATAAAAGTTGCAGTTTTAAATGAACTTTTGAAACAACATTTTGTAAATTTTTTTGAATGCAATAAACGTCCATTTCTATGAAAAATAGACTCAATTTTTTTTTTCCATCCAATAAGTCATTTTTGATTTTTCTTAAAAAAATTCCAGAATATACTCTCATGTATGTAGAGTAATCTCATATTTTTGTTTGAATGGGCGAGACGTCCGTTTGATAGCTGTGCTCCGTTTAAGATCGATTTTTCATTTTAAAAATCCCTTTTTTTAATGAAAAATCCCCAAGGCCTTTTTTATTTGATCTTTTAACTTCCATCATTGTCGATAGTGCCACAATTTTTATAAAATTCAATGGAAAGTAATTGACATCTCTCTTTTTTTTTTATGAAAAATCGATCTTAAACGGAGTAAAGCTATCAAACGGACGACTCGCCCATTCAAACAAAAATATGAGATCACTCTACGTACATGAGAGTATATTCTGAAATTTTTTAAGAAAAATCAAACATGACGTATTGGCTAAAAAAAAATATTTTAGTCTATTTTTCATAGAAATAGACGTTTAGCGCGTTCAAAAAAATCCACAAAATTTTGTTTTCAAAGGTTCATTGAAAACTGCAACTTTTATGTTTTAAACGTTTTTTTGTACGACTTATAGTTTTTAAGATATAGAGGGTTTTTTTTAAAAAGGTCAATTTTTCGATATCTCAAAAAAATACGACCCAAAAATTCTGAAACAAAAATTACAAAAACCCCTTGCAAATAATCATGAATTGTGGTGGAATTGCAACTTTTTTTGAGAGGGTCGGGTTTTCGACCGTTCGATTTCACAGGGAATACCTCATATACAACATTTTAATTAAATATTCATTGAATAAAAGTGATGCATTAAATTAAAATGATAATTAATATGCATAATCTTATTTTTTTGCGCAAAATGCTGTCAAGTTTATTATAGTGAAGCACGTGAGGCTGTGCATTTGGAAGGGCATTGAAGAACCGACACAGTAGTTGACGGATCGAGCCGCTTTCGAGAAGCAAACTTTGTCAATAAAATCCACAGAGAAGCAATGCTCGACTCGCAGCTTCAATGTATAAGAGTGTGTAAGAACGAGCGAAAAAGGAGTTGGGGAAGCGGTACAAAATCGTGTTCCATATTTGCGGTGAACATATTCGAGAGACACGAGAACGCGCTTGTGCGAATTCGTCGTTCATCTGCGTTCCGTGAAAATTTTCGTCGAGCGAACCAACGAAAAGCCGGCTACGTGACGCGGATACCAACTACCTCTTTTACTTTTATTATATACAGGGTATATATGTACTTCTATCGACTGTAGCACGGTTTTAATGTTTCATTTCCATTCGTTGCGAGGAACGACATTGCTCGTCTAATGTTCTTATTTAATCAATGAAAATTATATACATACTCAGGATCCAACAGACATTCAAATAAAAAACGCTAATAAAAAAACGAAAAAAAGCTTTCTGACGGCAACGAGCGTAATACGAGGATAACCTCTCTTTGAACACAGTCTTCGCGCACCATCAATTTTACGCTACTGCATAAACTGCTTGAAACAACAAAGATAATAATGACGAACGAAATAAGTATTGTATAACCGACAATAACACCGCCTTCACACTCGGTGAAAAACGCACTTTTCTCCCTAGTGGCGTAATATGCTATTTTATCACTCGGTGCGGAAATGGCCACTTTTCCGCCCGCTTCGCGTGCGTAAAACCACCATTTTCACACCTTGTGATGAAAAATTTCGTACATCCCTCGTGCGAAACACCTTTACGCCCTCGTGGAGTAATGTACTATTTTTCACCGGGTGCGAAGTTTGATGAGAAATTCACACGAGGCGAAAAGCACATCCCTTGTGGTAGACGATATTTTTTTCCGACTTCGTTAAAATAACCACATTTCTTGCGACGCAAAATCGGCATATTCGCTGATGACTATTACTGACCCGGTAGTAATAGAGCTTCGAGAGGGAGTAATGAGGCGTATTACTCCCCAGGGAGCAATGGAATTGTACTGCGCATAGGCACATGTTAATATGACCATCGGTCAATAATAAGCTATTTTTCGCCGGTATTGCACGCAAGGAATGTAGTTATTTTAGCGCAGTCGGGAAATTTTTTGTTTGTATTTCTGTATTGAGAAGAATAAAGCAGCCAATGAAAAAAATAATTGTTGTTTCTCATTGGCTAATCGATATGACAACGCGAACTATCAATTTGTTTATCGGAATAGGGGAGAGCGGGTCAAAATGAGACGGTGGGGTAAAACGGGAACCGGCTTTTCCAATAACTTTTGAATGGGTGGCGGTGGTGATGAGCGGGGAAAAACGGGGTTGAAAATCCAGATGTATCGTTCGCAAAAAATGGGGCATCCAAAATTATTCGAAAATTGAGTTTTTTTACCACTGCCCCGTTTTGTCCCACTGTCCTATTTTGCCCCGCTCTCCCCTATGCTTTATTTACGTGCGTTTACACCTTACCTTACATGTTTTTGTCACAAAACATATATCATTATACAAAGAGTCAATATGACAAATTTGGTTCTGTAATATTTTGTCATTTCGACAAACACTGGCGTCTCCCCCATGGAAATGAAGTATATGTCAGATATATAATTTATATACGTCATATATATTCATGTATATAAATATTGTACATATTCCTATATATTTATTATATATAATTCGATGTATTTATTATATATCCTTCGATATATATATATATCTTTGATTTGACAATACAGCGTATCATCTGTGGCTGGACAGTAGCCTGCACTGAAACTGCTCGGGAAAATACGAAAATAGATATTGACGATTGTATCTAGAGACTTAAACCAATAATGTTCAAAGTTTCCAATAGCACCTATGTTTATCGTTAATATTATAGAAGTAAATTTTGAAAAGTTGTGAACATTTTCTAAATTAATTTAAATATGGCATTCAAAACCATTTTATGCGTAAAAAACCACTACATACAGACGCATAGGCGATCGGTTATCCAGTAGCATAGACATAACTAAGGTTATATTGTTCTTTTTTTATTTTGTAATAAGCAAAAGGCTAAAATAAAAAGATTTATTTTCATCATAAGAAAATTAATGTTCACTACTTCAGATAAGAAAACTTTTGTTACATTCAAATCTCGCTGGCAATAGAAACAGTTCTAATGATAGCCGGTAACGTAGCGGTAAGGTTCCAGGTTGCGAAAGGTCCCGGGTTCGAGCCCAACTTTAGGTCATTAGGTTTATTTATTTCTCAGAAATGCGTCATATAGTATTGTATCCTAAATTGATATAATTCATGATGACAGTCCAACCAATCTTTTTCAACATTGCCAAACCTTCTTTCGGTACGTACTAACCACCGTGAAAAGGAATTTGGGTGAATATATGTCATGTAGATAAATCAAATATACCCCATATACGAAGAATATATACTTGACATATATTTTAAAGATACATAGATATATTATTTATATATCCTGTATGTATCGTTTATATATCTCCGTTATACTTTGCAGATATATAAGGCGGCGAAAAGTTATATATCTCATGTATATATAATATATATCCAGAAGTATATTTATGCATATACTTTATTTCCATGCGGGCTTCGAAAAGATGCCAAAGTGGGTCTTCGCAGTGAAACGCATAACTCCCGTTTTGCCCGGAGATCAGTCTTGAGTTAATTGAGGGTAAATCTGTAGCATAACTTATCTGAAACTCAGGAACAAATTACAGTTCTCGTCGCGATGACAATTTTTCGAGGTCTTTTTTAAGATTTATTTTTAATTTTTAAAAATTTTATTTCTTTCACAAAAATGCGAAAAGCTAAAGTCGAAACGTTTGAATATAACCTGCTGCGAAAATATCTCGGGAGGGAGTCGTATACGTTGCCAAGAATGTTTTCACTGCCGAGTGAAATTAGCACAGGAGACGGAGTTCTCTTTGCACGACTATTATTAGACTGTAGCTGTCGACCCGATTTTATTTCGTTCCTGCTCCCATTAAACCTCTACCTATAGCCACAGTGTCAACTCCTCATCGCCGTTCCGTTCGTTCTCCATCGAAAATGTTACATTTTATCGTGAACAATTGTCGCTTGCTTGTTGCCAGCTCGACTCCTTCATTCGATTATTTATATTTTCCCGATATAAATCGAAGTTCCCGATTATCGACAAAATCCCCACCGGGAGAATGCGCCGTTACTCGCATTGCGGCGATAAAATATTCAGAGCGCTTACCAACCTGCCGTGATAAAAATGTGTCGCTCCGGCTCGGGAGACCGTTTTACATCGACGCTCTCTCTTTTTGTTTTCAGTTAGTGGCCCTTCGATTGCCACTTTAGCAAATTTACTGCTTTTTTCAAATATCTTCTTTTGATTTGTTTAACAAAAATTTTGGAAAAATTTGATTAATACTGGTGCAACAGAAATGAAAAAAAAATTAACAGGATACTTTTTTTTTAGGGTGCAAAAATGATGCAAATTACGTTAGCACATTTTTTCCTAATTTTTTTATCGTCGTCCGCAACGACCAGAGTATTCTTTTGATATTTATCACCTTTCTGACCTTTATCAGATTTTTTTCACCATTGAGGAAGCTTTCTGTGAAGGCTTGTTTTTTCAGGCCTAGTAGAGTAGACCGGCGCAAAACGGGGACGTCAAGCAATAAAACTTGTTACAACGACACCGAAAGCATAGATCCATTGTTTTTCACACCGAAATTGTATTGGCATCGGATTTGAAAGGATATTGAAAAAACCGTCAGGGGCAAAACGGGGTACCCTTCGATTTGACTTGCGGCAACTTTTGTTAGCTTCATTATTACTAGGGGTGTGCGAATAGCGTTTGAATTGAATTGAATTGAATATTGACATTCAATGCAAAATTTAAATTGAATATTCAAAAATTTTTATAATTATAAAAATTCGAACAATTCGAAAATTTATGAATAATTCAAACAAATTCGTGTAGTTCGAATAATTCGAATTGAAAAAAAATTCGGATAATACGAATATTCATGAACAGTACAAAAATTCGAATATTTTGAATAATTTTTATGAATCAGATATTCGAGTAATGAAATTCGGATTACAATGAGATTGGGCACATAAATTGTAACCGCGTAATGAAGAATTTTAATCACTACAAAGCTAAAGAACTTACGCTCGGTTGCAAGTTATTCCTGAAATACATCGAGTATTTAACATACCGAGCCCAGCTCTGCTCTCAAATTAATATTTCTAATGATCGCGATAATTCGCTTACCTAATTGGAATATTTAAATTGGACTATTAAAATTATTCGAATATATTGAAGTATTCAAATTATTCAAATAGTATTCATTGTTCGAATAATTTGAATTATTTGAATATTTTGGATATTCAGTTACGAATTATTCATATTCAATTCGTGATGAATTATTCAAATTCTTGAACATTTGCACATCCTTAATTATTACCCGATTTTGCCCCACGTCGATATGACATTTCATGGTCCCATTTTGCCACGGTTTCCGCCGTTTGTTGCCAATCATGAATCGATATATTCGATAATTTTTGGTACCCCATTTTGCCCCTTACATTTTTGACGGGGACACGAAATGTCGATATGACATTTCGTGTCCCCATTTTACCCCGGTTTCCCCTACATACGCTGATGCATCGAGACATTTTTTTCTAAATGGTATTTACCGAATTTTTAGTTCATTCTGTACATGTTTACCGAAAAATCTCAAAAAATATGTGTGCATGTTTTTTTTTTTTTTTTTAAGGTAATACTTGCGGTTCAGTCCGAGTAAATGTGAGTTTCAGAGAAATTTCGAAAACTTCTCAATGATATAAAAGTCTGAAAAAGTCAAGTTGTATGGGAGGTGCTGCAAAGATTATTTTTGTGAAATAATAATTGCAATTTGTTATCAACAAATTCAACATAGAAATCATTATTCAACTAATTACCCGGAAACTTAATTATTTTATTCTACAAAAATGGTTCGTTTATTTTTTTGAATACGTATGAATTTTTTCAGATTTTTATCTTTATTTTGATTTTTCTTGTTTTTAACATGGAAAAATGTGCAAAAATAAAAATAAAGATAAAAATTTGAAACAATTCATACGTATTCCGAAAAATGAACGAATCATTTTCATTAAAAAGAAAGTTAAGTCACCGCATATTTTGATGAACAATTTTTCTTTTCAACAATTTGTTAATAACATTTTGAAATTATTATTATGCAAAATTAGTCTTTTCAGTGCCAATAATAAGTATGAATTTTTTCAGATTTTTATAACATCGGGAAGTGTTTGCAATTCTTGCCCGAATTTCTCGAATTTAGGTGAAATGAACACCACTCGCTGGAGCTACCTTTAAGGTACTTTAAGGTAGCTATGTCGCTTCGCGCTCATTTCGCATAAGTTCGAGAAAAATAAGAGAAAATTGCATGTACTTCTCGATGGTATAAAATTCTGAAAAAATTCATGCATACTAAAGGTACTGAAAAGATTAATTGTGCATAATAATAATTTCACAATGTTATTAACAAATGAATAAAAAAATTAATTGTTTAACAAATTATCCGGCAACATAACTTTTTTTTTTTAATGAAAATGATTCGTTCATTTTTCTGAATACGTATGAATTTTTTCAGATTTTTCAGTCAACTTTGATTTTTTTTTTTTCTATATGGAAAAAATGTGTGAAAAAACAAAAAAATCAAAGTTGACTGAAAAATCTGAAAAAATTCATACGTATTCAGAAAAATGAACGAATCATTTTCATCAAAGAAAAAAGTTGGTTTGCCCGATAATTTGTTGAACAATTAATTTTTCGATTAATTTGTTAATAACATTTTGAAATTATCATTATGCGATATTAATCTTTTCAGTACCTTTAATATGCATGAATTTTTTCAGATTTTCATACCGTCGAGAAGTACTTGCAATTTTCTCTAATTTTTCTCGAACTTATGCGAAATGAGCGCGAAGCGACATAGCTACCTTAATGAGAATCAAGTTTTTTTTGTGTGAAAAAACAGTAATTTTCTTAAACGGGACAGCCGGTAATTTGGTAGTTAAAGGGTTACAGCAGAACCTCTTAAACTAAGTCGCCAGTCAGGTTAGGAGGTTTCATCTTACAGTTATTATAGCTGTACACAAATGATAATAGTAACGCGAAGTTAGAGAGGCGCGGGTCAAGCGAAAGGCCTCGCAGTTGTTGCATTATCCTAGAACGACGAACTCCCCGAGCGACCTTAATCCTCCTCGAAGTCTCGAGCGCACTTGTTGTCACGAGAATGCGAGAGAACACTTTCGCTCGTGCCAGCGGCACGAACCCGCAATGCGCAATCAACGAATTCCAATCTCTCACCGATAGAATTCGATTCTCCCCCATCTCCTCCTTCTCTTGTTAATTCCTCGATTCGCACGAGAGTTGATCACCCCGCAGTTTCCCTCAGACTTAATAATACGCGAGCTTAAATCCGTCGATTTCAGTCGCGATATTTCAGATCCGAAAAATTTGTTTTTTTTTTTTATACGTGTCCCTCAGTTAAGGTAATCCTTGCGAATTGTGTTCACTTCACATAAGTTTCAGAGAAATGAGAGGGAATTATAGACACTTCTCGATGGTATAAAAATCTGAAAAAAAACAGGCGTATTAAAGATGCCGAAAGGTTTAATTTTGCATAACAATAATTCCAAAATGTTATTAACAAATTGATAAAAAATAAAATTGTTCGACAAATATCCCGGAAAGATAACTTTTTTTAAATTAAAATTATTCGTTCATTTTTCTGAATACGTAGCAATTTTTTCAGATTTTTAAATTCACCTTGCATTTTTCTGACTTTCTACACGTTTTTCCCATTTAAAAAAAAAAATCAAAGTGAATTTAAAAATCTGCAAAAAATTCATACTTATTATAGGCACTGAAAAGACTAATTTTGCGTAATAATAATTTCAAAATGTTATTAATAAGTTGGTGAAAAAAAATTGTTCATCAAAATATGCGGTAACTCAACTTTTTTTTTTTTGAATGAAAATGATTCGTTCATTTTTCGGAATACGTATGAATTTTTTCAGATTTTTCAATTCACTTTGAATTTTCTGACTTTCTACACGTTTTTCCCATATAAAAAAAAAAATCAAAGTGAATTTAAAAATCTGAAAAAATTCATGCTTATTATAGGCACTGAAAAGACTAATTTTGCGTAATAATAATTTCAAAATCTTATTAAGAAATTGGCGAAAAAAAAATTGTTCCTCAAAATATGCGGTAACTCAACTTTTTTAAATGAAAATGATTCGTTCATTTTTCGTAATACGTATGAATTTTTTCAGATTTTTATATTCATTTTGATTTTTCTTGTTTTTTACATGGAAAAATGTGCAAAAATAAAGATAAAGATAAAAATCTGAAAAAATCATTTCAATAACAAAAAAAAAAATTGAGTAACCGCATATTTTGATGAAGAATTTTTTTTTTCAATGATTCGTTAATACGATTTTGAAATTATTGTTATGCAAAAATTAGTCTATTCAGTGCTTGTAACAAGTATGAATTTTCTCAGATTTTTTATAACATCGGCAAGTGTTTGCAATTCTTGCCCGAATATCTTGAATTTACGCGAAATGAACACCACTAGCTGGAGAGCTACCTTAATGAATTTTTGCCGCGTCGGCGGGCAAACTGCGAATTCATGGCGTCAACTTTTAAACGGAATTATATATCGTCCTCGAGCTTATAACAAAGGTCGAAATGAAAATATAAAGCCTCGCGGGCACGAGCGTTCACTTTCATTTAGCCCCAGGTTTTATCTGAGACCGAAGCGAAGAGGCACTTGTGACTACGTTACCGAGGGTCCAACACGGATTCACATTTACGAGGTACGCAGAGATTGGACTCTCGGAAATCTCGTAATACCTTCGTACAATGATTCCCGTGTGTGCGGTGGGGCTAACAAGAATGCCTGCATTCGCGTGCAGCGCAGACCCACACGCGTATCCATAGAGGAATATGCGCCGTTCCCGAGGTAATTCCGATCGAACGGGTCCGTGTTACACTATCGCTGATAAATTCTTGCAACCGACGATTATGCCCTCCCGGAGGTGTTCCTATGTAATTAAATTTATTCATATACCGTGGAACTAAAATACGCAAGAGCACGTTCGCCCTGTCGATGCGTACGAGATCCGCGCCTTAGGTTTAACGACATGGTGTACAGTTATGGAATGCATTTTATTACGAAAGTCGAGATTCAACGGAATTTCTCTGACATTAAATTTTCGATTTTTTTTTTTTTTTTACGAAATAACTTCCTTTACGAGATAGCAAAATTGTGTAAATTATGGCTGATTGGCCGAAGCGTCATGGTTCGTTCGAACTATGTATCGATTTAATATAACGACAATTGAATGGAATGCATTTTATTACGAAAGTCGAGAATCAACGGAATTTCTCTGGCATTAAATTTTCGATTTTTTTTTTTTTTTTTTTTTTTAACGAAATAACTTCCTTTACGAGATAGCAAAATTGTTGTAAATTATGGCTGATAGGCCGAAGCGTCATGGTTCGTTCGAACTAACTTTGAACGTAATTACTTCGAAGCATTAATACGATTAACGATTTCATCAAATCTAAAATTATCAATTTAATATAACGGCAATTGAATTATAATTCGTAGTAGCGCATGAAATTTAGTCTACTCCGTTTGAGGCGCCTTCAATCGTACACCGTACAACTTTGCACTTGTTCATTCTTACGGAAATAAAGCGTACACCGCACAAAATGTTACATAAGTTCACGACTTCGTTGAAATTTACACCAAAAATATCTTACACTTGCCCAATCCTCGGATCAAAAACTGTACACCGCCATTTCTTCACACCACAAAAAGTGTACGTATTCAATGTGTTACACATTAGTGAGCTTACACCATTTCATTCTTAAATTTGCCAAACCTTACAACTTTAAAAAACTTTACACATTCAATATACTTCACATGCGCAAGCTTACACGCGTGCAATCTTACACCGACGGAGAGGAAGAACGGCCTTCGAGAGGGGCGTTGGATGAGCGCCGCTGTTATTCTGCAGGTAAGATGAACCGACTGTTGGCTGTGATCACATGGTAGCCCGCCATGTGCTTCATCTTACCTGCAGAATAACAGCGGCGCTCATCGAACGCCCGTCTCGAAGGCCGACTTTCCTCCCCGTCGGTGTAAGGTTGCGCGTGTGTAAGCTTGCGCATGTGAAGTATATTGAATGTGTAAAGTTTCAAAGTCGCAAGGTTTGGCAAGTATAAAAGTGAAATGGTCTAAGCTTACTAATGTGTAACATATTGAATACGTACACTTTTTGTGGTGTAAAGAAATGGCGATTAACAGTTTTTGGATCCGAGGATTGGGCAAGTGTAAGGTATTTGTGGTGTAAATTTTAACGAAGTTGTGAACTTATGTAACTATTTGTGCGGTGTACGCTTTATTTCCATAAAAATGAACAAGTGTAAAGTTTAACGGTGTACGATTGAAGGCGCCATCTCCGTTTCTACATAAAAACTTCGTGCACTGTAGGGGAGAGTGGGGCTAAATGGGACAGTGGGGCGAGACGTGGATGCAAAACTCAACATTCCAATAACTTTTGGAAGCCCCATTTTGTCCTAACGATACATCCGGATTTTCAACCCCGTTTCGTCCCACTCACCACCCTCCCCACCGTCCAAAAGTTATTGCCTTTAAATTATTGCGGATAAGTTATTGCAGCGTTATTGCGTTAAGTTGGAAAATTGCGTTTTGTCCCATTATTCCGTGTTTTGCACCACTGTCCCGTTTTGCCCCGCTCTCCCTTACATAAATTTTCATACATTTTCAAATGTCCATATTTATTTTAATTAAGTAAATCGGTACTTAAATGAAATAAATATTGATTTAAATCAAATAAATCTTTTACTTGATCGAAATAAACGGTGGCCGTCAAATCAATTATTTTTCTGGGCAAATTCTTTTATCATCGAGTATGAAGTTTGCTGTCCGAGCGAAGCGAGGGCAGAAATTCGCACGAGATGAAAAACCACTTCCTTCCTTGTCGTGTACGATATTTTTTTTTCCCCCGACTTCGTTAAAATAACCACATTTCTTGCGTCGCAAAATCGTCATATTCGTCAATGACCATTACTCCCCCGAGAGTAATAGAGCTTCCAGAGGGAGTAATAAGCCCGAGGGAGTAATGAAACTGTACTGCGCATGCGCACATGTTAATAATGATCATCGGTGAATAATGTACTATTTTATTTTATTCGTTATCGGGTTAAAATAACCAAAATGATATACGATTTAGCTGCTTATCAGCAATAATACGGTACTGTATGAGCGAAAAACGACTGTCTATTTCGATTCCAATATTTCAGCGGTGCTACAGAAATGAATTTGTATTAACCGGAACAAAAAAAATATTTTTGTTTGCGCGACAAACTTTTAGTTAGTACTGGCGAACGATCCTGCACCCAGAATAATAATTTATTTGACGGCCACCATTTATTTAGATTAAGTCAAATATTTATTTGATTTAAATAAATATTTATTTAAATTAAGTAAATAGTTACTTAAATGAAATAAATATTTAATTAAATAAAATGAATATTTTACTCAATCTAAATAAACGGCGGACGTTAAATAAATCATTTCTCTGGGTGTGCAAGTCTTATGATTTCTCAGCCATTGTTTCATGTGTGAGAAGTGATTACTCGTGCTCGATCATCGTTGCCATTTCGAATTTAAGTAAACAAAATGCTAATCGATATAAATCAATTTTCCATGAGCGGAAAGGTCTAATATGAGAATCACAATATCGATAATTTGACCGAGTACGATTTGAATGGATAATACGTCTCTATGTTAAATCAAATAAACTGTAGTTGATTCAATAACACAGCCGGTGAGTTCGTCTCAACTGTAATAAGGTTCACTTTATCTGAACAAAGTAATTGAATCAGTTATAGCGAACAGGATACGGCTTAGCGTTCCACCGACCTTATCTTAGACAGAATAATCCGTCAGTATAATCGGCCAAAGCTTTCTTTAAAACGTGAGGAAGCTTCGAAATAAACTGAATATTCAGTCTACTCATCGGCTTCAAACGAAAACTTCTTCGCTCCTCCTGACAAAAATTCCTGACAACGCACTTGTCTACGACAACATCGAATTATGTTGCGTGAGAACTTCCAACGAAACGGTTGCATGATTCAATCAAATCGCGATGTTCCTCAAAATATTTTGGGCTTTATGACAACAATAGCATTTATCAAAGGAAAATACCGGACTGAGTTCTTCAAATTCAAAATTCATAACGCGCATACGTTTTGGCTGACCGATCGTTGATCAAGTCAACCGAACTGGTAGATATTCTCTTGAAAAAATAGAATGTTTGACCTGCATTGGGGTTTCAACATTGATCATATCGTGGATTCAAATAGTAGGGGTGTGCAAATAGCGTTTGAATTGAATTGAATATTGATATTCAATTCACAATTTACATTGAATATTCGAGAATTTAAATAATTCAAATATTTTTGAATAACTTTTAAAAAATTCGAATATTCCGAATAATTTTTATGAATGCAAATTCGAATGATGAAATTCCTATTGCAATGAAACTGAGCACATAAATTGTATAAATCGAATGAAGAATTTTTATTACTACAAAGCCGAAGAACTTACATTTGGTTGCAATTTATTCCCTTTTTCAAAGCTTAAACGTGTAAAACAATTTCTGTTACTAATCAATTGGCATTGTTTATCGCGTTATTTATAACGGACCATAATGGTCCATTATAAAGTCTCAAATTAATATTTCTAATTATTGAAATAATTCGTTTACCTAAATCGAATATTTAGCCTATTAAAATCATTCGAATATTCTTAATGATTCGAATTATTCAGGTACATTGAATTATTCAAATTATTCGAATATTTAAAATATTCAAACACGAGTTATTAATATTCAATTCATGGTGAATTATGAACATTTTTTGATATTCGCACGTCTCTATTAAATACGCCTTACTTCATCCCAATAAACATATTGGTCAATCCGATAAAATCCCGGGCCAACAAAGTGCATTTAGTTGAATCAACTGAATATTTTTCTCAGTGCACTGATCTCAGTGCAACGAATCCGTGTCAACGGTTCTGTGAGAATAAGCGCCGTAAGAAAATGACTAAAGAAAATGAAAGTAACATTGACGCCCTGTTGTGACGGAGCGTACGTAAGAGGCTGCTCGCTACTCGACACAGACTTTAATCAGCTTCCCTTTAATGGGGCCACCGCTCGTCGAGCGTTTTTCGGTGAAGCCCAAAAGTCCATTGCCAGCGTATCGTGGCTTGCCTTTTATTCACCCGGCGGAGAAAATATCTCGCTGCTTTCTTTCGTTGCTACAGAGAAAATGTAACTACAGGAAAGCAGTATGATGTTCAGCGGCCGCGAATCACGAAGGGAGAGAGGGCTGGCGTGAGGCAGAGCTTTTTCATTTCGCGAAGATATCGTATTGCGGACATGGCCGACCGCTCTGCATTCGAGGAAGTGGGAAAAGGACTTTCCTTTTTTTTTTTTTTTTTTTTACGAAACATCTCGGCTTTTTCCTCATTCTTTCCACCTCCTTCCTTCGCCTCCTGTATCTCTCTACCTGTTCGAGTCTTGCGAACCACCTCATGTTCCACAGCCCTCGAGCTTCTTCAGGTTTTTAATTGCGACCGGTAGACTTTATTTTTTGTTTCATGCTTCTTATTTTGCTTCCTCATAGAGGTAACTTTGTTTTGGTGAAAACAATTCTGCGTTTTTTAATTGACACACGTTCAGAATGTTCCGAAATATCGAATATGAAAATTTCAATTCTAAGCTTTTATGAGGAAGCGATATGAAAATTTCAATTTTCAACTCTTTTCTCTCTTCGAAGCGCCGATTTTAGATGAGATCTCTTCCGAATTAACGTAGCTCCAGCGAGTGGTGTTCGTTTCACCTAAATTCGAGAAATTCGGGCAAGAATTGCAAACACTTGCCGATTTTATAAAAATCTGAAAAAATTCATACTTATTATAGGCACTGAAAAAAAACTAATTTTGCATAATAATAATTTCAAAATGTTATTTAACAAATTTTTTGAAAAAATATTGTTCATCGAAATATGCGGTAAGTCAACTTTTTTTTTTAATGAAAATGATTCGTTCATTTTTCGGAATACGTATGGATTTTTTCAGATTTTTATATGTATTTTGATTTTTGCACATTTTTCCATGCACAAAACAGGAATAATCAAAATAAAGATAAAAATCTGAAAAAATTCATACGTATTGCGAAAAATGAACGAATCATTTTCATTTTAAAAAATGTTGAGTTACCGCATATTTCGATGACCAATTTTTTTTTCTCAACAATTTGTTGATAACATTTTGAAATTATTATTATTATGCAAAATTAGTCTTTTCAGTGCCTACAATAAGTATGAATTTTTTCAGATTTTTATAACATCGGCAAGTGTTTGTAATTCTTACCCGAATTTCTCGAATTTAGGCGAAATGAACACCACTCGCTGGAGCTTCCTTAAATGACTATTGACGGATACTGGACGAGGCCTCAGATCCACCAGTTTGACGCCATGTGAAACACTCTCTCGTGGAGTCTCGCTCAGTCCATTGCGAGCGACAATAACGGTATCTTTCTCGTTCTCCTCGTGCTGTCGCGTGACTTTCCCCTGCTCTTAAGGTAGCTACGTTGCTTCGCGCTCATTTCGCATAAGTTCGAGAAAAATTAGAGAAAATTGCAAATACTTCTCGACGGTATGAAAATCTGAAAAAAAATTCATGGATATTAAAGGTACTGAAAAGATTAATTTCGCATAATAATAATTTCAAAATGTTATTAACAAATTAATCAAAAAATTAATTGTTTAACAAATTATCGGGCAAACCAACTTTTTTCTTTAATGAAAATGATTCGTTCATTTTTCTGAATACGTATGAATTTTTTCAGATTTTTCAGTCAACTTTGATTTTTTTGTTTTTTCACACATTTTTTCCATATAAAAAAAAAAAAAAATCAAAGTTGACTGAAAAATCTGAAAAAATTCATACGTATTCAGAAAAATGAACGAATTATTTTCATAAAAAAAAAAAGTTATGTTGCCGGATAATTTTTTAAACAATTAATTTTTTGATTTATTTGTTAATAACATTGTGGAATTATTATTATGCGCAATTAATCGTTTCAGTACATTTAGTATGCATGAATTTTTTCAGAATTTTATACCGTCGAGAGGTACATGCAATTTTCTCTTATTTTTCTCGAACTTATGCGAAATGAGCGCGAAGCGACATAGCTACCTTAAGGTGATGTGGTATAACTCCCCGCCCACCTGCCTCCCGCCGTTCCTAACAAAAACTGTACAGAATACCGTTTTGAGTCCACAGACTGCCGAGAAAAAAGGAAATTGTCTTTCCCTGCGTCTGCCGATTCCCGAGGGAAAGACAATTTTCTTTTTCCTCGGCGGATTGCGGTCTCGAAACGGCATTCATTAAAGTTTTTGTTACCAACGGTGGTGTTTCATATCAGCTTAAGGGGACCGGAGAGATCTGCCCGATCGAAAATTTCGGCCACTTTAGATCATTCATAAGAACGATGTACAAAACGTTCTTATAATTTAAACGTTCTAATAATTTATCTGACGGCCACCGTTTAGTTAGATTAAGTAAAATATTTGTTTGATTTAAATAAATATTTATTTCAATTAGTAAATAGTTACTTAAATGAAATAAATATTTATTTAAATCAAATAAATATTTTACTTAATCCAAATAAACGGTGGCCGTCAAATGTGGTCGGTATGCGTGTTAACTTTGCTGAGTAGAAAAAGCATGAGAACCGAGATTTTCACAAAGCTTCTATGAAAAAATCATTTTCGGTAATATTTAGCTTCCTTATAGAGGAAGAAGCTTTGTCGGTAAGAGAAAATACTCGCGTCTTGTTTTATCAATTTGTTTTGCTTTCATGAAATTTATTTTTATTTCGAGATTTTCATGTAAACATGTTCTAAATGTGCCAAAACGTCGAAAAATAACGATTAGGCAAAATGGATGGATGTGTGCGTGCGTGCGTGTCGGTGCATGCGTGCATGTGTGTTAGGCTTGTAAAATTCAATCTTCTCAAACTGAAGAACGCGGATGTAGCCCAGTTGGCTGCCTCTGTTTGATTTGATTTACGCTATAATTGAAACATTCGTTCAGCTTTTATGAGATCTTGAAATTTCGAAAATGAATATTTCGATAAGTGTCTTCCCGCTCTAGCTTTCGCAAATTCTGAATTATCAGGCTGAAACGTTTTAGACAAGTAGACTAACATCAAACAATTTTCGCCATTGATTTTGGTAAGAATCGGTCGAAGGGTCTCGATTTTTTGACTTTCAATTTTTCGAAAAATATTATTTGCACTCTTGCTGGTACAAATTTCGGGTTATTTGTCTAAAAAATTCGACACCAATAACTTATTACGTACCCACGTTCCCTATAAAATTTAGAAAAAATTGATCAACCCGTTTAAATATAATAAAATTCTGAATAAAAAAAAAAATGCTTACCGCACAACAGACGCACGTTTCCGTTTCAAATACTGAGGTGAAGCTCAATAAGTGATAGATTCGCAATCAGTGTAAATAAAAAGATATACGAGATTGGAAAAGCTAGACAAAGAAGTATCATCTGGATTTCTAGAATAAAAATCGAGTACCAAAAAAAATCTAGAGCGCATGATTCCATGCATTTTTTTGCGCCGAGCAAGAGTCCGACAAAGATCCGACAAAGTGTAGAGCGACGTTGGTGTATTTTTTCGCGCTGAACCTGAATTGGCCAGCCGTTTTGCATACAAGTCAAACACGACGTTGACGTTGAGAAAAGTTGAAAATGAACATTTTCATATCGCCTTCTCACAATGTTCCCTTATTCTTGAAACTTCCTCCACGAGGAAGCCAAAAATACAGAAACGGCTTCTCATACGAAAAGCTTGGCGAATAAAGGAAGGGCATTGTGAAAAAGACCATATAAAAATTGAAATTTTCAACTTTTTTTAGGTTCAGTTGGGAGGACAAGATATAGGGAACAAAATTTCTCTTATGGTTACCAACGACATTTTTAAAATTTTATTTATTCATTTATTCAATTAATACTGGCATGGACCATTTACCGGGCGATATTTAACCGATCGTCCAAGCATACAATACAATTGCGGCAGTCGTATAATCCGTATTGCGTAGTTTAACGAAGGAAAGAATAACTGAAAAGTCATGAACCATTATAGATAATCAAGACAATGCTGCGATACGATAAAAAATACTAGAAACAAATACAAGACTAACAGAATGTATCATCACGTATGGGGTGAATCGTAGTCGCATACAAACTTACAAAATCCCAAAATAACTAAAATTCGTCTCGTTACAAAATTTTGACAGCATTAAGTGTCATAACTTTTTTTAAATAGTTTTCTGGGAATCGTTCGTTCGGTGAGAACCATAAATGAATAGTGTCTTACAAGTGAATTACAAATTGGCTATGTCTTGGCGCAGTACTGTTGCCAACATTGCCGGGACCGGCGGTCAGTTCTGAGCCCGTACAGAAACATCCCCGCCTTAATACTGGGCCAACTTTGGAATGATCATATTGGTCCTTAGTTCAATCGCCAGTATCGGCCCAACGTTATCAAGCGACCTTGACCCAGTGTTGGCTGCCGATGTTGAACAAAAATTATTAATAGGCAATAAAAAAATACTTTTACTAAATACTTTTTTTTATTATTCTACAATTGCTTTTTATCCTCACACATTGAAATCATTCGAATACATTTTTTTAGTCGGTAATGGGGACTCGAACCCCCGCGACCTCAGGATTACTTAGTAGACGCCCTTACCTCTCGGCTATGCTCGTCTTGGAGAATTTTTTCGAATCTTATATATAAGCTGCACGTCTATATCATATTAACTTACCAATTGCTTTAAATTATCTAAGTTTTAATATTACGTTTGTTTTATTTACACTTTAATTAATAATGTTGAAACTTATGCTCTCAGCACTACAGTGCTGCAGACAAAAACTATAATAAAGGAATTTTTAATAATAAAAAAGCATTCAGCAGTCGTGCAAATTGAAACAAAATTTCATTGTTTACCAATATTTTGTGTTGCACATTGGGTGAACATCGCTAGCGGGTACTGGCCCAAAGTCGTTCGATGTCGTGGGCGAACGTCCACTTTGTTCGCCCATAAAATAACAAAAGTATCATCGCAAGACGTGCTCTCTACTCAGACGACTGTCGGCCGCGCGTCGCTCATATTCTTCAGCCAATACTAATCTTTAGTGTCGTGCAGTGTAACGCCAGTACTCTTCCGCATGTCGGATTGGTACTGACGACATTTTTTCGGCGATACTAAGACGAGTCTCGGCTCAGTCTACGTCCGATACTCACACGACTGTCGGCTAAGTACTATTTATGTTATGCCGTAAGTACTGGCCGCCAGAGCTGGGCCCGTATAAAGCCATTGGTCAGTCAGTGCGGTAATGGTACTACTGAACAACGTTTGGCACCCAACCTCGTTTTAGTACTGGACGGTGTTGGTAACTCTGGCAGTATACCCCGATTCGCACATGGGTTTACTCGGGGACGAGAACCTCGCCGTACGGCCGTGCATATACAAGGAAAGACGCGCAGAGTTAGCGAACCCTTGAGAGAATATCAGATGGCGCAAGATGCATGCAAATAAATGTTTCAAGCAGTGGCTCGATGAAAAATACTAACAATATGTACTTTGCACTGTGGCTTATAAAGATACAATTCATTTTACAAATATGCGCCAACTTACCCGACTGCTTTTTACTGTAGAAATCTGCCTAGAAGGGCTGCGCAGGCTTCGTGGCAGCGATGCCAGATTGGAGGAAAATTTTCCTCGGAGGGAATTTTTTAACAGTGTACGAGATAGGCGAGGGAGAAAAAGAGTGGGAGAATCTGGCTTCACTGCTTCGTAGTAGAGGCTTGCTCGTTCTTTGTAAATTTCGATGATGCGGCAGGTTGGTAGTCGAAGAACGACTGATTTCATAGCCAAAACCTATGCTACTAATGCTAGAAGATTTCAACAATTCAGAAAATCAGCTTTCTATGTGCGAGAGACGGAAGGAATATTTAGTTTGACGCAACGAGTTGATTTTGCTTCAGACTGAATTTTTGATGATGCTTCAGAACTTAGGAAAACAGTATTCGGAAGATGGCAATTTATTATACCAGGTGAAGCTTATGACGGATTTGAGAAGTGAGATCAAGATGGTGTTAGCGAGTTTTTTAAAGGAAAATATATTGGGCTTTCGGGAGTGACAAATTTTATGGTAATTAATCGATAGAGACTGTAGTGAAAGAATGAGAGAATGTAAAAGAGAAAGAGAGAGTGGAGGGAGATGAGCATTTAAGGCTTCATTCGAGGACAATATACGAAGTTATTGATTTTTAGAGTGGCGTGTGAAAGATTTTTAATGGGAGTTGTGATCGGAAGAAAATGGGTAAATGGAAAAGAGCCTAAAGGCGAGGAGGGGTTGTAAATTTCAGGCGACACGGACGAGAGCAAATGGGTGAAGTAGGAGAAAGAGAACGAGCTTAAGGGAAGGGTTGTTTGGAAAACAACAGGCGTTGAGGCTGACTTGGTCCACCTATTGGCAACGTCATTAAATGTGTCTTATTAGCAGTGGAAACATGAATATGTTATTCGTTAAAAATTATGTAAGACGTAATTTCGTGATTAATTAACAAAAAGTGCATGTTCGGCGCATTCGACTATAACAAGGTTGTTATTAATAACTATCATAATACACAGTAAAAAATGATTTCGCAAAATCGGAATGCGGCATTTCGTAAAAATAATTTTGTTAAATAAGTGACAAACGAGTTTGTTACTTATTCGAATATATGGGGCATTCCGTACCGATTCGACCTACGTCGGACCCTCGACCTTTTCAATTCGGTTGGTAATTTTTTATAGTATTGTTCTCACTCGAAAAATCATTCCAAATTATGATTATTATTTTTTTTTAATTTGTATTAATTACAATTTTTCAAAGTGAATATATTTTTAGCCGTAATCAAAAATTCTAAAAAAAATTCTGAAAAATCCTGTATTTGATATGACCATTTTTAAGCCTAAACCCAGAATGGTAAAACGTTTGCTTCTGGATGTTTTTTGAGCCTTTTCTTTCTTCTTTTAAGTGAACATATTGTTAGCCCAAATGAAAAAAAACTGAAAAAATTCTCAAAAATCCTGTATCAGATATGAAATTTTTTAAGCCTAAACCCAGAATGTTAAAACGTTTGCTTATAGATGTTTTTTGAGTTTTGCTTTCTTTTTTTAAGTGAGCATATTGTTAGCCCAAATGAAAAAATCTGAAAAAATTCTCAAAAAACCTGGATCAGATATGAACATTTTAAAGCCTAGAGCGAAATGGTATCGCGTTAGCTTCCATTGTTTTTTTTTTAAATAATTTCAAATCATTAAAAATAATTTAGATCAACCATTTTAGTTCCGTTGTAGCCTCGTTACATATACAACACAATGTGACGTGACTAAATTTTTCTGCCGGGCAAACCTTGTTAACGAGTCGAGTTATCGAGGATGCCGGCTTTCGACTAGCCGCTTGATGCGAGCACCTAAATCTAAATAGTCTGAATAGCGGCACAGCCCCAGATCCGATAATGAGATATCGGAAGGTGGAGAATCACGATAACACCCAATTACCGAGCTAACCGGGATCGAAATCGAAGGATTTATGGGGTGAGCCTCTAATTTTTGCTCTCTAATTACCAGGCCACCCTTGCCAAGGCGCCACAGCGTTACCCCCGAGATAATTTACAAGGCCGACGGTGTGGCAACGGTAAGCGCAATGGAGCCGGCAAGACAATGGGTTTGTACGCCGGTCGAGCGGTTACAAGGTGACGGTGTGTACCGATGGGGGTGTTTCGTACCGCAGAGCCAGAAAGAGAAAGCGAATCGGATGGAAAGGGCGCTTGAGAAATCGCGCGAGAACTCCCTCGACAACCGGGAACGGCGGGAGGGTGCAACAACTAACGCGAAACACCAGCCAACCCGATTCACAATTAACTCGCGCTCCGGTCCCGTGTATGGAGTATGTACCGGTACTGCTACTACATTCCGTTACAAGGATTACGACGATATCGGGAAACCGGCGAAACGCTCACTTGCCGCTAACGAGGGTACACATTGCCCACAAGTCCGGCTCCGACTAATGAGAAACTCGCCGATCTCGGGGGGGAAAAAAATTGGCCCGACACTGTTAAATGTGTTGCCGATTCAATTTATAGTGTGCATAGAGCGTAAATAAGAAATCATTTTTTATTTAAAAAGTCCGTCTTGTAAATCTCATTTTCCTGGTTAAGTTGAAACTGAGATCGCGGAAGACGATCCCAGTATTTCGGTATTTTATAGAAATTACAAAACAGTTTTTTTTTAGCCGAAAATCGATTGACCCAATTGCAGAAGATTGTCAAATTAAAAACAGCTCATTTAGAATAAGTACGAGAAAAATTAGAGAAAATTACAAGGATTTCTCGATTGTATGAAAAACTGGAAAAAAAATGCATGTATATTAAAAGTACTAAAAAGATTCATTTTGCACAATAATAATTCCAACATGTTATTGACAAATTAATCAAAAAATTAATTGTTTAACAAATTACCCGGCAAACCAACTTTTTTTGTAAATGAAAATGATTCGTTCTTTCTTCTGAATACGTATGAATTTTTTCAGATTTTTCAATTACATTTGATTGTTATGTTTTTTCACACACTATTATTTTTTTTCTATATAAACAAAAATAATCAAAGCTAATTGAAAAATCTGAAAAGAATTCATACCTATTCAGAAAAATTAACAAATCATTTTAAAAAAAAAGTTTCGTTGCCGGGTAATGTATTAAACAATTAATTTCTTGATTAGTTTGTTAATAACATTTCAGAATTATTATTGTGCAAAATTAATCTTTTCAGTACCTTTAGTATGCATATTTTCAGATTTTTATACCATCGACAAGTATTTCCAATTTTCTAATATTTTTCTCGAACTTATGCGAAATGAGCCCGAAGCGACATAGAAGGGGAAAAAAAGATTGTTAACGCTTGCAGTCAATTAATGTTTTTTTTTACAATATAAATATATAATATATATTTATATTATATATTTATATAATACATTACACACTGTAAAAAAAAATTGTAAATTTAATTTACGGGAAATTGAAATTTCCTTACATTACTTACATTAATCGAACATTCTGAACATTCTGAATCTACTGTTACTGTAAAATTGCAACGCATATGTATTTGAAATTTAAGAAGCAGTTTATGTAAAAAAGCTTCCAATACTGTTCAGTAATTTTCAAACAAATTTTTTTTACAGTGCATACATTAAAATATAATATATATATATATATATATATATATATATATATATATATATAAACATTTCATTACCGTCTTCGGACTGTCCTACGACGTGTCTGAGTTGGACGGTGACGATGGAAATATTCCGAGTATAAGAAAGAATAGGAATCGTCAATGTTCGGACGATGTGACGAGTACGTGCGTATATCCCTGGGACTCGTAGCTGTTTCGAAATGTTCCCTTTGCCACCTACCGCGACATTAGGTACTCGGCGTCGTGTCGGCGACCTCGGTACGTGGATTGCATTCGGTCGAAGTGAAAATAAAAGATCGAGCCAAGTAACCGGTCACGCTGCACCAGATACGTGACCGGTATATATATTATACATACGTAAACCTTCTGTTCCTTAGCATACGTATGCACTATTTACAATGGCATTGTAGTGCGATTTTTCGCCCTAATCGAAGTTCGGCAACGCCGTAGATATTGGTCTATTCGTTCGAATTACGAAGCGGATAGAACCAACGAATCTGTGAAAGCTCAGCACGGTATACTCGCGAACGAATACCATCGTTTTCCGAACAGCTCGCGTGGACTCATTTCTCAGAGTACACGTTGATCGAGTCCGGTCAGTCGCTAGGTTATCCACAACACGAAATCTGGACAGGCACTGGTGAGCACCTAATCGGGAAAACTCAATTGTGTCTCGATTGGCGCCAATTTTGTTCCTGAAGTGTGACTATATGCAGTTCCTAATAGCGTAGTTATTCATGAGCTGGTGAGGCATGGGCCAGAAAACCTCGATAGAGATGACATTACCGGCAGCATTTTTCTAATATGCACAGTAAACAAAATTTGTACTTTTTACAAAAAAATTATTGTCCACAAACGTCCACAATTTTTTATTTGTTAATTTTTTTAGTTTTACAAACAAAAGTACAAACTAAAATCGTCAATGATACAGCAAATAAAAGGACGGGTTCGTATATTAAAATAAGTGACAAACGAGTTTGTCACTTATTTAACAAAATCATTTTGACGAAATTTTGTCTTTCGATTTAACGAAATTACTCTTTTACTGTGTGGTAACACGATCGGTAATTGCGTTTTTGGGTCTACTCCTCTACCGGTGTGAAAATTTTTCAGAGTGTGACGGCCCAGCATTACATATGGGGGAGAGCGGGGCAAAAAGGAACAGTGGGGTAAAACGGGATAGTGGACCGAAACGCAATTTTTCAATAATTTTTGGATGCTCCATTTTGCCCCATCGACACATCCGGTTTTTTTGACCCATTCTGCCCCACCGATACATCCGGTTTTTCTGACCCATATTTCCCCACTCTCCCAACCAAAAATTATTGGAGTATTGCGTTTTGCCCCGCTGTACCGTTTTGCCCCGCTTGCCCCGCCCTCCTTGGATAATGGAACAATATGGGCGACGTTAACGCAGTGGTTAGTGGTTTTTCTGACCCATTTTGCCCCACTCTCCCAACCAAAAATTATTGGAATATTGCGTTTTGCCGCACTGTACCGTTTTGCCCCTCTATCCCATTTTACCCTGTTCTTCCCTATGTAGACTCCTCGGATAATGGAACAGTATGAGCGACGTTAACGCAGTGGTCAGTGGTCTCACTTGGGAACCGATTAACCCGGTTTCGTATCCCGGCCATCACCATATTTTTCGGTCATTCGTATTTGGAGCAGCCATCACATCGTCAGCTACGAAAGGTCGCCCGAAGTCTCCGCCAGGTCGTTACAAGACTACATCTAGATTAAGTCTATCTCGTAGGGTGTCCTCTATAAGAAAACTGGACAGGCATTACACACTACCGAACCAGACGAAAAGTCATTTATGTCTCGACTGGTGCCAGTTTTGGTCGTATAGTTAAGTTAGTCATGAGCTGTCGAGGCACTGACCAGGAAACCTCAATAGGTAACCACCCGCAGCTTTTTTTACTTGCGTTCAGTTTGCCTCTTCCTATCCAGCCCGTGCGGAGTTTCGTCAGGGTACGCCTGGATTCGACTAATCGGTAGCACGCGTGTCGTAAATAGGAAAACTGGACGAGACAAACGGGTTAGAAAAATTCATTTATCACCGAATCACACAAATTCAATTCCACGGCCCTTTGATAAATCTCCAACATTCGCTATTGCATAAGCGACGACATAACGAGCGTGCACTCAATCCTCGGTGCCAAGGTACGAGTGACGATAATCGAGAGAAAAAAGTTCCCTCGGATGAACGTGAGAGGAAAAGGAAAATGAAACGAGGTGGAACGATAATGGAAGATAAACTCTGGTAACAAGCGTCCCCTATGACGATAACAAATAAACCGATAACGAAATTTCACGCCGAGTTACGGACGAACGATGACTTTGTAAACTCGTGAAAGAAATTTCTCGCTTTGCCGAGGGGGGGGAGAAAGGGACGGGGGACCAGCGACGGAAATTCCAGAGTTTCTTCTCGGGCTTCAATCCCCGTCGCCTCGGGCCCGTTCTATTTCAACGTTGTTTCTCGAGGCAAATCCTTTTCAGATAAGAGAACGTCCTTCCCCGTCCGCCGAGGCCGCTCGCGTTCACTGCAGCATCCTCCGTGCCGTGTCCCCAGATTGAATTCCCGATCTGCCTCGCAGAGTTCAGCCGGCGTTTCTCGTATCTGCCTCATTCAGCTCGGGTAGAGAGAGCTCTTCGACCCTCCCGGCACCTTACCTCGTCCTTACCGTCATTCGTCGTCGAGCGTCGTCATCCAACCCCGCGGCGAGAAGGGGCTCTCCCCTGACACTCCTCGTCGCACTTATGGCATTCCTCACTGTACAAAAATGCATAACGCGCCGCGAACCGGAATAGCGACGAGATAGTGCAAAGAAAGACAAATGGTGGCAATTCCCTGACGGTGGAACACACTCGGTTGCTGCGCTGTTTCATGGCGGAGGAAAAGTTCAGCCGCGGAAAAAAAATCAAAAAAATAATTTTTCTGGTATTCGTCTTTTCCGTCAAAGTAAACTGTGATACTTGGATGGCGAAGATTAACGATTCACACGGAGAACCAGAGTCAATTGGTTGAACCAATCGTGTTCGTTAAAAGCGCTCCAGAAGATTAATGTAGTTGGAGCAGTGAAGTTGATTGGATGAGCTAAAACAATGTTTGCACATCAATCAGAGTGTTGGTCCCAAAAAGCAATTGATTGGGTCAACAAATTGATTGATTGGTGAGTAAACAATTTCTCGGCTCAATCCAACAAATCACGCGGAGAGTATTTAACCACGTAGTTAGTTGATTCCCTGCCAATTAATGTATTGACCCCATAAAGCATTTGGTCAGGTCAATAAAGTGATTGCTTGGCGACCTAACAATTTGTTGGCCCACCCCAACAAATCACCTAAACAGTATTTAACCAAGAGGTTAGTTGGTTGTCTGCCAATTAATGTATTGACCCCATAAAGCAATTGGTCAGGTCAATAAAGTGATTGCTTGGTGACCAACAAATTTTTTAGCCCCCCCCCCCCCCCCAACAAATCACCTAAACAGTATTTAACCGTGACGTTAGTTGGTTGCTTGCCAATTAGAGTGTCGAGCCTAAAAGTAATTGGTGAGGTCAACAAATTCATTGCTTTGCGATCAACACATGTTGTGGACCAACCAAACAAATCTCGTTGAGGAGTATTTAATCAAGCGGTTAGGCAAAACAACGCATTATTGGTCTCCGTGCAGTTGGTGTTCTAATTACCGACGAGGTTGCTACACCAATCGCAATAGTCGTACGTCCCCTCCAATGAAGAACAGCTTACATTAGGACCCTGACAAGTAGTACTATGCCCTTCATTGATGTCTGATTGACCTGAAAAGAGCTGCGGTAGAAAAACCGAGCAGGCATTAATGACGGCCAGTGTGCACTCGGGTACCCTTGTCCGTTCACCTCATGGTACTTTAATGGTTCAAACGAGTCGTCCAATTATCGGTTATCCTACATGAGTGACGAGAGAGTTTATTTTTGTTGCAGCATCCGGGTCGGGGTCGGTGATCGGTCGGGATCCGCTGCCTCCAAGGGCGGTCAGCACATCGCAGCTTCCGCAGGGAACGCTCACTCAGCCGCCTTCCGGAGTCTCGACGCTTCCCCTTCCGCGTGCCAACGGCGGGCATCGTCAGCAACTGCCAACGTTTCCGGTTCATCAGTCGACTCCCCAGTCGGCCGCGAGACTGCCGACGGTCGTTGGAAGCGAATCCAACGGCAATCTCATCAGCAGAGTCGCAAGTGCCGGCGACATCAGGCTCAGTCCCGTATCGTAAGTATATCGAATAATTTCTTCCGTATCTCAACGTCACCTCACCCAAATCGCAGATTCCGATTGACAATTGAACACCGAATTTCTTTTATTTTTATTTTCCCAGCAGAATGGTATTTTAATGCAAACATTTGTACACCTTTTGCAGAGCGTCCAACGACCCGAAGAGCCCGAGAGTCTCATCCCCGTGCGGGAGCAGTCAACTCTTGATAAGTCCGGCGAGAAACATGAGGATCGTGTCGCCGATAGAGAATCGCGTTTCGAGTCCCAACAATAGCGAAAGCCATTTACACAGCCCGAGTGAGTATACACAGTAAAAAAAATGGTACTTTTTACAACAAATTATTGTCCACAATTTTTTATTTGTTAACTTTCTAGTTTTACAAACAAAAGTACAAACTAAAATTGTCAATAATACATTAAGTAAAAGGACAGGTTCGTATATTCAAATAAGTGACAAACAAATTTGTCACTTATTTAACAAAATAATTTTTACGAAATTTCGCATTCCGATTTTACGAAATTACTTTTTATTGTGCAGTGAAATCATCATTGCCATAAGAGGCATTTTCTGTCAACATAGCCACTTTTCTTTTCGACCCTGTCGGATTTATCCCATAATTGGCCACATTTTAGGTTCATTTGAAAGTACTCTTTGAGAATTTTTTCAAATATTTTTAACCATCCATTTAGAATATGCGTTTTGTTTTCAAATTCATATATCTTGAAAGGAATAAAAGTCGGGCAAAACCAATCTAACGAGAAAAACGTTCTCTTTATTCATTATCTATTTAAGGCAATATGTGTTATATTTTTGTTCATTTTGGCAAAGCTATTTTTAGCAGAAAGGAATAAAAATCATATTTTTTCGTGCAATGCAACACCTTTGATGTCGCTTCCAATTTTTCAGGGTATTCAACAATGTATAAATAACGTACAAAAAAAACTGGCAAAGTTGTACTCGACATAGCTGCGAATCAAAAGAAAATAATAATCTAATATCGATATTTCAATATTTATTTTCTCGGAAGACACGTCTAGTTCCACATCGCCAATTTTTTTCAGATTTGTCCTATATCACCGACTGCCCTGAAAAATTAACAGCAAAATTGAAGGTATCGCATTGGATGAAAAAGAAAATTGTAATAAAAATATTATATTACTATATTTTTTGCTTAGCAACTACGCCGAGTACCGCATTGACTATTTTTTTTGTAGGTTCTTCATACATTGCCGAATATCCTGACAAATTGGCAACGAAATCGAACGTATTGCATTGGACGGAAAAATATCATTTTTATTACGTTCTGCTAAATAGCATTTGCACTGTGAACAAAAAGATAACACATGTTGCAATAAATAGTTAATGTCTAAAGAGAACTTTTCCGTCGTGAGATTTTTTTTGCCCGACTTATCCCTTTGAAGATATATGAATTTGAAGAAAAAAAAACGCGTCTCCCTAAATGAATGGTTTAAAAAATCTGAAAAAATTCACAAAGGGTACTTTCAAGTGATACTAAAATGTGGCCAATTATGAGATCGATCTGTACGCAGAAAAATAGTTCTGTTTCTCAAACAAAATATAGATCGTTAATAATTTATTGGCCTGACAGGAAAAATATTTGGCTGGTACAGAAAAATATTTGTTGCCACAGCAAAATATTTGTTGCCACAGAAAAATATTTGCTGCCTCAGCAAAATATTTGTTGCCACAGCAAAATATTTGTTGCCACAGCAAAATATTTGTTACCACAGCAAAATATTTGTTGCCACAGAAAAATATTTGTTGCCACAGCAAAATATTCGTTGCCACAGCAAAATATTCGTTGCCACAGCAAAATATTTGTTGTCACAGCAAAATATTTGTAGTCACAGCAAAATATTTGTTGCCACAGCAAAATATTTGTTGTCACAGCAAAATATTTGTAGTCACAGCAAAATATTTGTTGCCACAGCAAAATATTTGTTGCCACAGCAAAATATTTGTTGCCACAGCAAAATATTTTTTGCCACAGCAAAATATTTGTTGCCACAGCAAAATATTTGTTGCCACAGAAAAATATTTGTTGCCTCAGCAAAATATTTGTTGCCACAGCAAAATATTTGTTGCCACAGCAAAATATTTGTAGTCACAGCAAAATATTTGTTGCCACAGCAAAATATTTGTTGCCACAGCAAAATATTTTTTACCACCGCAAAATATTTGTTGCCACAGCAAAATATTTTTTACCACCGCAAAATATTTCTTGCCTCAGCAAAATATTTGTTGCCACAGCAAAATATTTGTTGCCACAGCAAAATATTTTGTTGCCACAGCAAAATATTTGTTGCCACACCAAAATATTTTGTTGTCCCTATGTTAACCAGGTAAAACAGTTATGGTAACAAAATTCTTGTTGTCCCAATCATTGTTTTTCTCCGTGTGAGGGTCGAAAAAAAATTGGCTGAGTTGACAGAAAATGCCTAATAAATATCGCAGTTATTTCACGAAGATAAAACCTGATAACTATACGCCATGTCGACGGCGAAGAATCAAAACGGAGTAAACCGTGTGCTTTAATACGAGGGTTAAGACATTGTGAGTGATAGCCGTCGATATCGCGGCGGTAATGAAAGACGCTTGATAGTCGTTACTCTTGTTTTGAGACCGTCTCGATCTTTTCATCCCTGGCTGGCCTTAATATTTTTGTCACAGAGTCATTTAGATTGATTATTCCGAGGACGGCGGGACGATGCCATTCTTTGCGAGTCCCGCCCGCAGTCGTAACTGAAAGTGCTCTCCAGCGAAAGCCACGCTACCGGTCCGGAGAGCTTAAGCGATCATGAATTATACATTGTTTGCAATGGAACCACCTTTGGCATGCAAGCACAGTGGTTTTTGAAGCTCCCGCGAATCGCACTCCTCTTCGGGGGATTCTCGAATGCTGTTGCCATTTGATTTTCTCGATTTTTCTCAGCACACACATGAACAATGTCAATATCGAAATTCTTGACTGTCGCTAACATCGAGCGCGCGCAGAGAAAAGTTTTGGTCACTACAGCATAGCACTGTAAAAAATGTTATGAAATTTACAACACGTTTAATATACAAAGTTATATGAAATATACAACCTTGGTATATGAAATTATAATTCATATACATTGTATTCGAATTTTAATAATTTAATATTAAATGCAAAACCTGTATATTAAAATTACCGGTTAAGGTATTCGAAATTAAGACAATCGTATATGAAAATTATGTTATTATTACAAATATTATACAAAGAATATTTTATTTAATATACCTGTGACCCAATATTCTTACATACGTGTCAATGAAAATTCATATACTGTATATGCATAAAACTTCATATACATTTATGAATTTTACAAAAAGAAATTTTCTACAGTGTGCCGCAGAAAATATGGTATGTCAGTATAGTGACAGCAAAAGTATTTGCTGTGGTAACACAAAAATATTTGTTACCGCCGGATTTGCTAGGACAGCAAATGTCATTTGCCAGCAGCAGCATAGTTGTTACTGCCGAGTGATTTCGTATTCCTTGCGTTCGAACTTTCTTAATCAAATAACTTTTTGATATTAAATGATAAACTAATAATCCATACACTGATAATAGAAATAAAAAAAATTAAAATATTCATGACAAAACAAATGTATGAGCGCGAATACCCGAAATACCTATAGCAGCGACAAGAACGACCTGAGACGAGGATCGAACTGCCTACCTAACCGTTATACACTGTAAAAAAAAAATTGCTCGAAATTTAATGAACCGGTACTGGAAGTTTTTATGCACAAACCGTTTTGTAATTTTCAAGCACCTATACGTCGCAATTTTCAAATGACGGTTTATGAAAAAGGAAGCCGGTGTCGTGAATATTACGATACCTTCGTTCTTGAAATTTCAAGTAAGGTCTGGACGTTTTTGTGCACTGAAAAAAAGGTTTGACCCAACTCAATCTGGAGTTACGTCCCGGTATAGTTATAACATTATTTGTTACTAATTAATTTCATGCATCGTTTATATCATGTTTTATTTGTTCAATTGTTATCAGTACATCGCCACTTATGAATATAACACAATTTTTATAAATTAAAATTTTATATACCCTAGCGGGGCTCGAACCCCGAAACTAACGCATTCTGACCAAGTGCCTCACCGCTACGCTGCAACCCGCTTATGGATATGTAAGATCTTGAATCGGATATATAAGTTATTCTTCGTCATTAACTTAGACTAAACTTCCATGATTGGACATTGAAATATCGAAACAACTTGAAAGTTGTTTATTATGGACATAATATTTGTGAATGACTAAATTGACGTCTTGCCGAATTGATAAAATTATTTTCAAGATGACAAATGTACATATAATATACGAACACATTGAATCATATTTTTTTCAAATTGACCAAATATACGTTCAAGTCGAAATAATATACCTTCTGTATGGTGACATTATATACGATTGAATCGAAAAAAAAAATGTTGATGTAACGCAGTTTTGGTTCACTTTGAACCAACGTTGTAATCGCAGAAACTGCTAGAAGTGCTTGAAGTTCAATCCACAATGAGTACGTAAATTCTATAAACTTTTATTTAAATTTCAATAATGGTACAGCAATTTCCAAAAAAGTTCTTTAAATTAAAAAAAAAAGTTCTTTAAACATAGTTTTAAGGAGTAAGTTCTGTAATTTTAAGGAAAGCATAATTAATTTTAATGTACGGGACATGAATTTTACTGAAGATATGCAAATTTGCAGTTCGGGTACATTAGTTTTCGTTTAATGTACCGAGTTTGTGAATTTCAAATTCTTTGGTACATTAAATTTAAATTCTTTTTTTACAGTGTATACCTATAAACCTAAGACGCTACAGATTACGCTATTCCTAACTTGCAATTTTTTTTATTTAAATGCCCTATGAGATTCATCGAACATTATTGGTGAGACACTACTTGTCATTCAAGTAATCATTAAGGATGCATCACATATATGTTCCTAACCAAACATTTAAATTGATCTTGAATCTAAAGTGAAACTCGCTTCTTTTGTTTTTTTTTTTTGTTTATTTTGGGCCGCACTCCCGACCACTCGATGAATCGTAACATTGGCCCCTGCGCCCTCTAAGGATGTCTTCTCGTTGCGCATTACCAAAGAGTGCGATTCACGTACAATTTACAACGAATTTCGACGCCTTTCCAACGGAATAAAAATCTTCAAAAAATCAATCATTTACGAGGTGCTAAGAAGATTAATTTTGCATAATAATAATTGCAAAAAGTTATTAACAAATTAGTTTAAAAAATCATTGTTCAACGAATTATCCGGTAAACTAACTTTTTCTTTAGCCCAAATTGACTCAATCATTTTTTTGAATACTTATGAATTTTTTGAGAATTTTTTCTAATTAAATAAAAACCACCATTTTTCATTTTTTTTTTATAGATAAAAAATCACGAATTTTTGAATATTAGAAAAAATTCTTAAAAAATTTATGAGTATTCAAAAAAATGTCGAATAAATTTGCGCTAAAGAAAAAATTAGTTTACCGACTAATTCGTTAAACAATGATTTTTTTTACTAGTTTATTAATAACTTTTTGGAACTATTATTATGGGAAAGTAGTCTTCTTAGCATCTTTTGTATGGTTGAATTTTTTCAGATTGTTATTCGATCAGGAAGTTGACGAAATTCTCTTTAAATTGCACATGAATCACACTCTTTGGTAATACGCAACGAGACGACCTCCTTAACCCGTCGCTTATTTTTACTCCATTGCACGTCGGAATAGCTCGCTCCCTATAATACTTCCTCATTATTTGAGCGTGTAGTATATGAATTGTATACTCTTGCTTGGCGACCGCTTGTCACAAACTAAACAGGTGATAAGAGAAAATACTTGACTGCATCAGTAAACTATTTGCTACACCAGCAAACCATTTGCTAAATCAGCAAATAATTTGCTACTTTAGCAAATAGTTTGCTACTTCAGCAAATAATTTGCTACTTAAGCAAATAATTTGCTATACCAGCAAATAATTTGCTACTTCAGCAAATAATTTGCTACTTCAGCAAATAATTTGCTACTTCAGCAAATAATTTGCTACTTCAGCAAATAATTTGCTACTTCAGCAAATAATTTGCTTTACCAGCAAATAATTTGCTATACCAGCAAACAATTTGCTACTTTAGAAAATAATTTGCTATACCAGCAAGTCGTTTGCAGCAAGAGCAAATCTTTCGTGGCATATCAAATTTGTTCCCATTACAAATTATTTTTGCTGGAAGGACAATACGTTTGCTGCAAATACAAAATTTGTTTGCTGTTACAACAAAACGAACTCAGCAAAGGCACTGTTGCTGTAACGACTAAAATTTTTTTCTCCGCGCGCGGTCCTGGAAGTGCATGAATTATTCGATCGCGTTACTCACTTGACGATGACGATGGGTCGGCGTAAAATTTTTGTATGAAGATGATAACGCTCTCGTTTTTGGTCCTCACAGGTGATCGAAAAGTCGCAAGCCCGATTGGCAGGGAAGTGGATCGGGGCGGTGACGGAAGCCTCAAACAGATGCAACGGATAGTGCAAGGTCGGGAAAGTTCCGATTTTCTTCATAAGAGGGTGAGTTTTGGACTGAGAACAATGATGATTATTATAGCGCATACGCTCAATCGACGAAAGGGCATGTTTGATCGGCTTGGAATATAAACGGCGCCGTTCAACGAAGGGATTCACGATCGAAATGCGGTAACGTTCTCAGAGACACAAAGAAGCATGTTCGAGCTACACTTTATGAGGTTACGTCACCCTGAAAGGCTAAAAAATGAGTCGGAGTTCAAGAATTTGACCCCCCAAAATATTTTTGATCGCCGTCTAACACGCTGTCAGTAGGGGAGACCGGAGCAAAATGCGGAAATGAAATGTCATATCGACGTGGGGCAAATGGGGTACCCAAAATTATCGAATAAATCGATTCATTATAGTCAACAAACGACGGAAACCGGGGTAAAATGGAGATATGAAATCCATATCGACGTGAGGTAAAAAAGGGTAATAATTAGTGATACAAGCTCGTCAAATGACGAATCAAATGACCGTCATAAGACCATCAGTTGATCGTCACTGACGGCTTAAAAAATGACCGAATTTCTGACCAATGGCGCTTTTTTTTAAACTTCGTATAGAAGCGCTGATTAGTGGTGTAAGCTCGTCAAATGACCGTCATAAGACCGTCAGTTGACCGTCACCAAGTTTTAGGACCAATGGCACTTTTTTTAAACTTTATATAGCGGCGCAGATGATCAGTCTAGTCATGAGAAGTCGTCACAAACGTTAAAAACAAATTTTAACGTCATTATTTTATTTATTTTATTTATTTTATTTATTTTATTTATTTTATTTATTTTATTTATTTTATTTATTTTATTTATTTTATTTATTTTATTTATTTTATTTATTTTATTTATTTTATTTATTTTATTTATTTTATTTATTTTATTTATTTTATTTATTTTATTTATTTTATTTATTTTATTTATTTTATTTATTTTATTTATTTTATTTATTTTATTTATTTTATTTATTTTATTTATTTATCGACCTCGAATAGATCAAAGCACGCACTGCGAAAAGGTTTGTGACCAATTTGTGACCGAAAACAAACGACCGTCATTTTGCATCTAAGTAGGTTTTTTGGCCATTTGATAGCCATGTAGGACCGTCAAAAGACGGGCACTAAAATGACAGTCATTTTTATTTAGAAAAGTGTACGAAAAAAATGACGTCAAAAGACCGTCAAATGACGGTCACTTTGTAGTCATTTGACCGATCTACAAAAAGCCGGTCATTTTGCATCACTAGTAATAATGAAGCTAACAAAAGTTGCCGCAAGTCAAATCGAAGGGAACCCCGTTTTGCCCCATATGTGTGTGTGTGTTTTTTTTTAATATCCTTTCAAAACCGGTGCCAATACAATTTTGGTGTGAAAAACAATGAATCTATGCTTTCGGTATCGTTACAGCAGGTTTTATTGCTTAGCGTCCCCGTTTTGCCCCGGTCTACCCTAGATCTGTTTGGGCACAGAAAAAAGTGGCATTCCGTTCGATAAGGTCAAATGCATATATTTTCAAAAGCGAATGTACATATATTTTCTTTTTTCACCAAAAATATCTTCAATAAATATTCTTGGAAAATTCATAAAAAAAAAAAAGGTTTAACAGTAAAAATGACAGCGCGAATGAAGCAATACGCTTCGATATTTTTGTGCTGTTTTTTTTTTTTTTTTCTTTTTTCGTCTCGGATTATTTTCGTCAGGTAGGATTTAAGTTGCGATTTATATTGAGACACCGGTTCATGAACTCGTTCACCTCTGCATATAATTCGGTCAGATGCTCTCGCGGGATAAGAAGAGCCAAGAGGTGGAGGGTGTGGAGTGTGGATGCTTGCGGTGACCACCGGGGTCCAGGGTCGATGCTGCGACACGCTGCTGATGGTCAGTACCGGTCAGTCAGGGCGCCGTGCCAGCAATCGAATTGTTAAGAAAACCAAAGCTGTTCGTTCCCCCGACGCCTTGTCTCTCTTGGCTGGAAATTTCTCCGTCTCTCTCTCTCTCTCGAGGTTTCATTTGCCAAGTTTTTCACCGTAACGGCTAGATGATTCATCTTGCCATGCATCACTTCATCATATATAGGGCTGGCACTAAACTAGAGGGTTTTTTTTTTTTTTTTTTTATTATCGCATAGCATTACAGATGCCAAAAAATTACAACTTAAGGTAGTTCCAGCGAGTGGTGTTCATTTCAACTAAATTCGAGAATTTCGGGCAAGAGTTGCTAACACTTTCCGATCTTATAAAAATCTGAAAAAATTCATACTCATTATAACCACTGAAAAGACTAATTTTTCATCATAATAATTTCAAAATGATATTAACAAATTGTTGGAAAAAAAAATTATTCATCAAAATATGCGGTAACTCAACTTTTTTTTTTTATGAAAATGATTCGTTCATTTTTCGGAATACGTATGAATTTTTTCAGA
Source organism: Amblyjoppa proteus (assembly GCA_963922035.1). NCBI lineage: Eukaryota > Metazoa > Arthropoda > Insecta > Hymenoptera > Ichneumonidae > Amblyjoppa > Amblyjoppa proteus. The sequence continues at coordinate 34,801,829 of OY998228.1, read as the reverse complement.
TTTTTATCTTTATTTTGATTTTTCTTGTTTTTTACATGGAAAAATGTGCAAAAATCAAAATAAAGATAAAAATCTGAAAAAATTCATACGTTTACCGAAAAATGAACGAATCATTTTCATAAAAAAAAAAGTCGCCTTACCGCATATTTTGATGAATAATTTTTTTTTTTTTTTCAACAATTTGTTAATACCATTTTGAAATTATTATTATGCAAAATTAGCATCTTTTCAGTGCCTATAGTAAGTATGAATTTTATAGTAAGTGTGAACGAATCATTTTCATTAAAAAGAAAAAAAGTTGCGTTACCGCATATTTTCATGAACAATTTTTTTTTTTTCAATTGAACAATTTGTTAATAACATTTTGAAATTATTACTATGTAAAATTAGTCTTTTCAGTGCCTATAATGAGCACGAATTTTTTCAGATTTTTATAACATCGGAAAGTGTTTGCAATTCTTGCCCGAATTTCTCGAATTTACGCGAAATGAACACCATTCGCTGGAGCTACCTTAAGAACAGATTCGTTTCAGCTGCCATCAACAATCGATCACGCAGACAATTGTTACAACAAAACGGTGCGGCAATTTTTTTTTTGCGTAAAAAAAAATCTGCAAAAAGTCGTTACCTACAGGAGCGAAATTTTGACCTCAGTATGCAACGTAGTTACGAACTCGGAGAGAGAAAGAGCCCGGTCGAAGCCCAATTGGAAAGCGACCTTGATTCCCTGTGCCCAAAGGGCCCCGACCCTGGGACTGGTTTCGCCTTGCGCAAGCAGACCCGATCCAAGATTCGAGACATCGCCGAATAAAGGTCATTCGTACCTGCGAGCATAGTTCGCGTTAATGCGTACAAAGGATTAAATCGAGCATCAATTCTCGTGAAATCTTTGAGGTTCTCCAAACGTTCTTAATTTTCTTTGTCAGGTGAATTGTCATATCAGAGAAGAGTGAACGAACACCGGCCATTGAATGATACCAGCCAGGTTTGTTTTCAACAATCGACCGGTGAAGTCAAGATGAGTCGTTACTTTTATTGTTACCTACGTCAGAACGAGACGATTGAGTCCAATTTCATCGCTCTAGCTGGTCTAGAAATGTTCTGAGCGCGATTCATAGATTTTCTCTGTTATTCATAGCGGACCCGCCATACTTTTTGGAGGTTAGTTTTTTCTGTCGACAACGTATCTCGGCGTTTAAGTAGTCGCGAAAGGCACTTTCAACGTTCTTTCAACGGTAATTTGAGCCCTGGTGGTGGCAAAAATATTGATGGGTGTAATTTCTGTCGGTGAAACAAAAGCAGGTGGCGCTACGGGCTAAAACGGGCCACTGACCGAATGAAATGGGTTTCTGCGAATGGAGGTTATTTCCGATGGGATTTGATTGGATTTGATGGGATTCTGAGGAAATGATTCGTTGGCTGGTAGAGCGTGCAGGGTGGCCACTGTCAGGCAAAACTTGGAAATGCCAGGGAATTTTTTATGTGTCAGGGAAATCAGGGAAATGTCAGGGAATTAAATATTAATCAGGGAAAATACAAAATATCAAATCGAGAAACAAAGTGTGTGGGCGAATATATATATATATATATATACATATTTTTTTTTTTTTTGCGTACTGCTGAAAGAAATTATGGGCCGACATTTCTTTTTGTTTTTTTTTTTTTCAAGATAAATAAAAAAAAACATAAATTGAAAATCCGCGATCACGATTACAAATTCATTATAACTATTAATAATCAGGCATTCTAATTATCGTTGAATCTACGAATATAGATAAACTCGCTCAGGCACTCGAGCTTAAAGAACTCGTAAAAAATGCAAAACAAGAAGCTCTTCTCAATGGAAAAAAATGAGAAGGCGTTGAAGGAAGCAAAATAATTCTTGTTATCTTGTTTATTCCTTCCAAACATGTCGTTTAATTAAAAAAAATACCAAAGAATAAATAAAAATACACATATGTGATGTTTCTACCATGTAACTTTTTCACAATTCTGAATAGTTTGTCAGGGAAATTTTCGAAACTATCAGGGAAATGGAAGCAAAATAATTCTTGTTATCTTGTTTATTCTTTCCAAAGATATCATTTAATAAAAAAAAATACCAAAGAATAAATAAAAAATAAACATATGTGATGTTCCCACCGTATTACTTTTTTTCACAATTCTGAATAGTTTGTCAGGGAAATTTTCGAAAATATCAGGGAAATGGAAGGGAAATAATTCTTGTTATCGTGTTTATTCCTTCCAAAGATATCGTTTAATTTTAAAAAATACCGAAAAATAAATAAAAAATAAACATATGTGATGTCCCTACCGTGTTACTTTTTTTCACAATTCCGAATAGCTTGTCATCGACATTTTCGAAAATATCAGGGAAATGGAAGCAAAATAATTCTTGTTATCTTGTTTATTCCTTCCAAAGATATCATTTAATAAAAAAAAATACCAGATAATAAATAAAAAAATAAGCATAAGTGATGTTCCCACGGTATTAGTTTTTTTCACAATTCTGAATAGTTTGTCAGGGAAATTTTCGAAAATATCAGGTAAATGTCAGGGAATTTTTTTCGTCCAATTTAGTGGCCACCCTGAGCGTGATACCGACATATCGTACGGCCCTGGCCGTCCACGGCGACGAGGAGCGGAGACCACTTGGCCCTGGCGCACTGCCGCGCAAGGAGGCAAAAGAGACGAACGCAGTGAAAGCCCGTGCGCAAAAGGCAGAGGGCCTAAGCGCGAGCCCGCGCAAAAACATATAAAACAATGTACCTCGAGGAGAGTCGAAAGAGAGAAGGGAGAATGAGATGGCGAGAAGGCAGGGGGGGGGGCGAGAGGGAGGAAAGAAACGTGAGGAGAAGAGTCGGTCCAGCCGCGTGGAAGGAGCACGATGCACGCCGGCGAGCATTGCAGGACGAGCGACCGAGAGAAGCCGGGCAAGACGCCAGTCTTACATTAGTCTTCCCTGGCGGACTACAGAAACCGCGATTGTATCGCTGTATTTTCAAGCCGAAACGTCGCTGTACCGGGCCTAACGCGCAACAAAACTTTCCTCGTAGTTTCAGACTCAATCATATCTGTAAACATTTTTTTTTTTCATCTTGAATTTCACTCCATCAAGTGTTACTCGAACCGTCTCCCAATAAGATTATAGGCAATTGTCAAGTGGCGTTGCAAACTTTCGAGACAGGAACATTTGTATAGGTAATTGTAGATTTAATATTTTTTAAAAAGTAAAAGTTATGTACATGAGGTATTCCATGTGAAATCGGACGGTCAAAAACCCGAACGTCTCCAAAAAAGTTGCAATTTCACCACAATTCATGATTATTTATAAGGGGGTTTTGTCTTTTTTTTCAGAATTTTTGGATCGTATTTTTTTTTAGATTTCGAAAAATTGAACTTTTGTAAAAACCCTCTATATCTTAAAAACTATTAGTCATACAAAAAAAGTGTAAAAAATGAAAGTTGCAGTTTTTAATGAACCTTTGAAAACAACATTTTGTAGATTTTTTTGAATGCAATAAACGTCCATTTCTATGAAAAATAGACTAAAATATTTTTTTTTTTCAGCCAATATGTCATGTTTGATTTTACTTAAAAAATTCCAGAATATACTCTCATGTACGTAGAGTAATCTCATATTTTTGTTTGGATGGGCGAGACGTCCGTTTGATAGCTGTGCTCCGTTTAAGATCGATTTTTTCATAAAAAAGAGAGGTATCTATTACTTCCCATTGAATTTTATAAAAATTGTGACACCATCGACAATAATGGAAGTTAAAAGATCATATGAAAAAAGGGATTTTTAAAATGAAAAATCGATCTTAAACGGAGCACAGCTATCAAACGGACGTCTCACCCATTCAAACAAAAATATGAGATCACTCTACATACATGAGAGTATATTCTGGAATTTTTAAAGAAAAATCAAACATGACATATTGGCTGAAAAAAAAAAATAGTTTAGTCTATTTTTCATAGAAATGGACGTTTATTGCATAAACAAAAATGACAAAATATTGTTTTCAAAAGTTCATTTAAAACTGGAACTTTTATGTTTTAAACGTTTTTTTGTACGACTAATAGTTTTTAAGATATGGAGGATTTTTAACAAAGTTCAGTTTTTCAAGGTCTCAAGCAAAATACGATTCAAAAATTCTGACAAAAAAATTACAAAAATTCCTTGTAAATAATCATGAATTATGGTGAAATTACAAATTTTTGGAGACGGTCGGGTTTTTGACCGTTCGATTTCACGTGGAATACCTCATATATTGTGTAATATAAGTGTTCTGGAGGGTTGACGCTAGGACCACCAACATGCATTGAGGGGAAGGCTGGGGGGGGGGAGGGGAGAGCGAAAGGCAATTTCAGGCAAAGAAACTTGTTTTAATTATATTTCAATATGTGTTATATTTTTGTCCGTTTTAGCAAAGCTATTTTTAGCAGAAAGGAATAAAAATCATATTTTTTTCGTGCAATGTGACATCTTTGATTTCGCTTCCAATGTTTCTGGGGATTCAACAATGTATAAAAAACGTACAAAAAAAATGACAAAGTTGTACTCGATATAGCTGCCAAGTAAAAAAATAATAATAATCTAATATTGATATTTCAATATTTATTTTCTCGAAAAACACGTCCACTTCCACATCGCCAATTTTTTTTTCAGATTTGTCCTATATCACCGACTGCCCTAAAAAATTAACAGCAAAATTGAGGTATCGCAATGGATGAAAAAGAAAATTGTAATAAAAAGATTATATTTCTATATTTTTTTTTGCTTAGCAACTACGCCGAGTACAACTTTGACTATTTTTTTGTAGGTTCTTCATACATTGCCGAATACCCTGAAAAATTGGCAGCGAAATCAAACGTATTGCATTGGACGGAAAAATATCATTTTCATAACGTTCTGCTAAAAATAGCATTTTCACTGTGAACGAAAAGATAACACATGTTGCAATAAATAGTTAATGTCTAAAGAGAACATTTTCGTCGTGGGATTTTTTTTGCCCGACTTATCCCTTTCAAGATATATGAATTTGAAACAAAAACGCATCTCCCTACATGGATGGATTAAAAAATCTGAAAAAATTCACAAAGAGTACTTTCAAGTGATACTAAAATGTGGCCAATTATGAGATCGATCTGTACGCAGAAAAATAGTTCTGTTTCTCAAACAAAATGTAGATTGTTAACAATAAACTTTCGAGACAGGAACGTTCGTATAGGTAATTGTAGATTTAATATTTAAAAAAAAGTAAAAGTGATTTATATATTGTGTAATATAAGTGTTCGGGAGGTTTGACGCTAGGACGACCAACATGCATTGAGGGGAAGGCTGGGGGGGGCGGCGAAAGGCAATTTTAAGCAAAGAAACTTGTTTTAATTATATTTCATCGGTAACAGAAAAATTGTGTAAAAAATACTATACGATTGGTTGTTCGTAAGAGTCTTGCAAGCGTGTAAAAAAATCCCCACGTTCGAAAATAGTAAATTGAAGAAGAGCTCCGTTTTTTCGAAGAATGGAAAATATCAAAAAACTTGTATAGACTAAAAAAGTTGAACTCCTCCCACAATTTGTTATAGGCGAAACTGGGATTTTTTTTTATGACTTTATTTTATCTTACCGACTAAAAATAAATGCAACACGTATGTTGGAAAATAATGAATTGAAGAAGAGCTCCATTTTTTGAAGAATGGTAAATATTCAAAAAACGTGTATCGACTAAAAAAAATTGAACTCTTCCCACAATTTGTTATAGGCGAAACTGGGATTTTTTTCTATGACTTTATTTTTCCGTACCGAATAAAAATAAATGCAACACGTATTTTGGAAAATAATAAATTGAAGAAGAGCTCAATTTTTGAAGAATGGGAAATATAAACAAACCTGTATCGACTAAAAAAATTGAACTCCTCCCACAATTTGTTATAGGCGAAATTGGGATTTTTTCTATGACTTTATTTTTTCTTACTGACTAAAAATAAATGCAACACGTATTTTGGAAAATAATAAATTGAAGAAGAGCTCAATTTTTGAAGAATGGAAAATGTAAACAAACCTGTATCGACTAAAAAAATTGAACGCCTCGCACAATTTGTTATAGGCGAAGCTGGGATTTTTTTTTCTATGACTTTATTTTTTCTTACCGACTAAAAATAAATGCAACACGTATTTTGGAAAATAATGAATTGAAGAAGAACTCCATTTTTTGAAGAATGGAAAATATTTTAAAAAACTTGTATCGACAAAAAAAATTGAACTCCTCCCACAATTTGTCATAGGCGAAACTGGGATTTTTGTTCTATAACTTTATTTTATTTCACTCGGTGCGTAAAGTGCAGTTTTACGCACGCTTCGCGCGCGCAAAACTCCCCTTTCGCACCTCGTGAAATAAAATTTCGTACGATACTCGTGCGAAAAACGTTTTCTTAACTCGTGCGATTGCAACACTCGCCTTCGACTCATGCTGCAAACTCACACTCGTCAGAAAAAGTTTTTTCGCACTAGTATCGTAATGTACTATTATCTTACCGACTAAAAATAAATGCAACACGTATTTTGGCCTTAAATTGCCGACACTCCCCTTAATGACCGATCCGTGCCAGCTTCGGTAAAACTGCGAGCCAAAATGCATTCGCGATAGCCGTGCCCACAGATAAAGTTTAGAAATTGAGTTTTAATAGTTGCAAAGCGCATCGCTAATGGCGAGGACCGATGAGCGATTTGAAAGTCCAGTCATTAAAGTTAATACGCGACAAACTATCGCTACTGATTTGATGATTGTATCGCGGCAAACTTTCTATCCGAGAGTTAGAAATGTGATTTCGCATCTTCGCCGAGTACGAAGTAAGAGAAATAATGACGGATGGAGTTGGAACGAGTTTTCATCGGGCTGAAAAAAAAAGTTAAATTATAGTGAGGATTCATCGCTGAAACGACGTTCGACGTCCGGGTAACTAGCGTCCCGCTTTCGCGCGGGACACGACTCAATAAAAGAGAAAAAGACAGTTTGCGTGGTGAAAATCCGCACATCCGGCCAGCTCGAGCCGTTTATAAGTCACAGTCGTTTAAAAACTGCAAATCTATCGCTCATACACACACCCATCCGGCCGCTGTCGAAAAATCACTTATCTTGAAGTTTTAGACTTTTTTAAGGCGATGTGGCGACCCCGAAACGATGATTTTTTTTTTTTTTTGTCAGTTGCTGATCATTTCCGGTCGAAAGAAAAATCTTACACGAAACGTATATCAATGCAGGTTCGTGTAAGAATTTGCTTCTGCGCGTAAATGGTCGACACAGTAAAAAAAAAAAATTTTTTTTGATTACAGTTTTTATTACCGATCACGGTTATTTGACATCGTCTTAAGGTAGTCGTCTTGCGAATAATGTTCACTTCACATAAGTTTCAGAGAAATGAGAGGGAATTGTAGACACGTCTCGATGGTATGAAAATCTGAAGAAAATCAAGCGTATTAAAGATGTCGAAAGGATTAATTATGCATAACAATAATTCCAAAATGTTATTAACAAATTGATGAAAAATAAAATTGTTCAACAATCATCCCGGAAACCTAACTTTTTTTTAATACAAATTATTCGTTCATTTTTTTAAATACGTATGAATTTTTTTAGATTTTTGCTTTCACTTTGATTTTTTTTTAGATGGGAAAAACATGTAGAAAGTCAAAAAATTCAAAGTGAATTTAGAAATCTGAAATCTTTTTTTTTATGCAAATTATTCGTTCATTTCTTTGAATACGTATGAATTTTTTCAGATTTTTGCATTCACTTTGATTTTTTTTAGATGGGAAAAACATGTAGAAAGTCAAAAAATTCAAAGTGAATTTAAAAATCTGAAATCTTTTTTTTTTATGCAAATTATTCGTTCATTTTTTTGAATACGTATGAATTTTTTCAGATTTTTGCATTCACTTTGATTTTTTTTAGATGGGAAAAACATGTAGAAAGTCAAAAAATTCAAAGTGAATTTAAAAATCTGAAATCTTTTTTTTTATGCAAATTATTCGTTCTTTTCTTTGAATACGTATGAATTTTTTCAGATTTTTGCATTCACTTTGATTTTTTTTTAGATGGGAAAAGCATGTAGAAAGTCAAAAAATTCAAAGTGAATTTAAAAATCTGAAATCTTTTTTTTTATGCAAATTATTCGTTCTTTTCTTTGAATACGTATGAATTTTTTCAGATTTTTGCATTCACTTTGATTTTTTTTTAGATGGGAAAAACATGTAGAAAGTCAAAAAATTCAAAGTGAATTTAAAAATCTGAAAAAATTCATACGTGTTCAGGAAAATAAACGAATAATTTTCATTACAAAAAAAAAGTTATGTTTACGGAATATTTGTTGAACACTTTTAATTTTCATGTATTTGTTAATAATATTTTCGAATTATTGTTATGCAAAATTAATCCTTTCGGCATCTTTAATACGCTTGATTTTTTTTTCAGATTTCGATATAATCGAGAAGTGTCTACAATTCCCTCCTCATTTCTCTGAAACTTATGTGAAGTGAACACTATTCGCAAGGACTACCTTAAGGATGTCGAAGCGGTACAGTCCCGCCAAACGTGAGTTTCAGAGAAAATTTCAAACACTTCTCGATGGGATAAAAATCTGAAAAAAAATCCAGCATATGAGAGGTGCTGCAAGGAATATTTTCGTGAAATAATAATTCCAATTTGTCATCAACAAATTGAAGATAATAATCATTATTCAACAAGTTACCCAGCAATCTAACTATTTTTACTCACAAAAATGATTCGTTTATTTTTCTGAAAACGTATGAATTTTTTCAGAATTTTTGTAATCTTTGAAAATTGGTTTTTTTTCACAGTTTCAACATAGAAAAAACGCAATTTTCAAAGATTACAAAAATTCTGAAAAAATCCTCCGCTCCGACAATCTTAAGTACTCTGACAAAAAATGTCGACTGATTCTTTTTTTTTTTGCAAAAACATTCTACGAGGAAGCGATAGCTGCAATTTACTATAATGATTTCGAACCTCAGCTCTTGCTAATTATTCCAAGCCGATCGGAACCGACTATTAACTATGCACGATGAGAATGCACCTTTAGAATTGATGTGCTCGTGTGTCGCCACGTTTCAGTGTGCTTTTTATTATTTTTTTCTTTCACAATAATACAATGTGGAATGTTGCATGTCACGTGTTTTGTTCGACAGAAGAACGCTAGTAATAATAAGCAAAGGTCGGGAGGAGTGAACGGCAACGGAGGACGAATTGGTTCAGCAAGTGGGAACAGTCTCGTCCAGTTATCCGCCGGTGAACTTTTGGGACGGACACACGAAGAGTTGGTTTTACTCTTGATTCAGCTACGCCGACAAAGTACGACCCTCTGCAAAGCCATGGAAACGTGCCACATGGAGATTGAGGCCCAGGTCTCTTAAAGTTTGCCTCTTTTACGTTTTCATTCCCCTCCTAGGTGGAGGAATCCTTGACCGAACAAACGCCGATAGTTTTGATTTCATATACACACATGTACACCGCATACTGCTTTGTACTAATATTAGGGGTGTGCGAATAGCGTTTGAATTGAATTGAATATTGACATTCAATTGAAAATTTGAATTGAATATTCAAAAATTTAAATAATTATAAAAATTCGAACAATTCGAAAATTTATGAATAATTCAAACAAATTCGTGTAGTTTGAATAATTCGAATTAAAAAAACATTCGAACAATACGAATATTCATGAACAGTACAAAAATTCGAGTATTTTGAATAATTTTTATGAATCAGATATTCGAGTGATGAAATTCGGATTGCAATGAAATTGGGCACATAAATTGTAACCACGCAATGAAGAATTTTGATGACTACAAAGCTAATGAACTTACGCTCGGTTGAAAGTTATTCCTAAAATACATCGAGTATTTAACATACTGAGCCCAACTCTGCTCTCAAATTAATATTTCTAATGTTATTTAAATATTTAAATTGGACTATTAAAATTATTCGAATATATTGAAGTATTCAAATTATTCGAATAGTATTCATTGTTCGAATAATTTGAATTATTTGAATATTTTTAATATTCAGTTACGAATTATTCATATTCAATTCGTGATGAATTATTCAAATTCTTGAATATTTGCACATCCCTAACTAATATACATCGGTGCCGCGATCTTCGGAGAAGGAGACATACACAGTAAAAAAAAATTATATTTTTTACAACAAATTATTGTCAACAAACGTCCACGATTTTTTATTTGTTAACTTTCTATTTTCACAAACAAAAGTACAAACTGAAAATGTCAATAATACATGAAATAAAAGGACAGGTTCGTTTATTCAAATAAGTGACAAACAACTTTGTCACTCATTTAACAAAACAATTTTTACGACATTTCGCATTCCGATTTTACGAAATAATTTTTTACTGTGTAGATCGTATTTCGATAATTGCTTTGCATGGTTTGAGTTGAAGTTGAGAATTTTTTGCAAGCTTGCTTATTACGGAGAAAAACAAACAGTTGGCCCAACGAGCCGCGTGGAGAAATGCGCTCCGGGCGATTAATTTGGGTGAGCTCGTATTAAGCGCGTTAAGTAAATCGGCGATTCACTTGTTATTTCGCAGGCAATTCTAACAGAGCTGGACAATCCCCGAAGGCTTGAAAATCTTCAAAAATTGGAGGAGCTCAAGAAGCATTTGATGGATCTCGAAAAACAGGTGAGCACATATGGAGTTATTCAAGACATTTTTATGTGAATACATTTTTAGCCCTCTCTTGAGGGAACTTTCTGTAATTATAATCCTCGGCATTTTATTAACTCAACAAGCATTTCTTACCTCGGCAAGCGGTGTCAAAACACAATATCGAAATTTAAAAAAAAATGTTGACTCAAAAAGTATTATTCTCTACGCGAACTCTGCTGGAAGAAAGTCTGCACGATGAAAGACTCGGCAGTTACGACATGATGAAATTTTGTCCCGTATAGATATCTTCCGGGTCATGAATAATTGGAGCCGAGTGTATCCCTCGCAATTCATTGTACTAATTAAAAAATGTATAATAAGAAAAATGTTTAGCCGATAAAAAAAAAGACGACTGAAGATGTTTTTACAATTTTACTGCACTCTTAAAGATTTCTGGTTGAAAATTTATAAAATGTATAATGAAGTTTTATGCGTATGTGGTATTCCATGTGAAATCGAACGGTCAAAAACCCGAGCCACTCCAAAAAAGGTGTAATTCCACCACGGTTCATGATTATTTACAGGGGGTTTTTGTCATTTTGTTCAGAATTGTTCAATCGTATTTTTTTGAGATATCAAAAAATTGAACTTTTTTAAAAATCCCCCATATCCCCCTAAAAATTATTAGTCATACAAAAATTACAAAAAAAGGTTTAAAAGATAAAAGTTGCAGTTTTCAATGAACCTTTGAAATAAATGCAATAAACGTCCATTTCTATGAAAAATAGACTAAAATATTTTTTTCAGCCAATACATCATGTTTGATTTTTCTTAAAAAATTTCAGAATATACTCTCATGTGCGTGGAGTGATCTCATATTTTTGTTTGTATGGGCGAGACGTCCGTTTGATAGCTGTGCTCCGTTTAAGATCGATTTTTCACAAAAAAAGAGAGATATCTATTACTTCTCATTGAATTTTATAAAAATGGTGACACTATCGACAATAATGGAAGTTAAAAGTTCATATGAAAAAAGGGATTTTTAAAATGAAAAATCGATCTTAAACTGAGCACAGCTATAAAACGGACGTCTCGCCCATTCAAACAAAAATATGAGATCATTCTACATACATGAGAGTATATTCTGGAATTTTTTGAGAAAAATCAATCATAGTGTATTGGCTGAAAAAAAATATTTTAGTCTATTTTTCATAGAAATAGACGTTTATTGCATTCAAAAAAATGTACAAAATTTTGTTTTCAAAAGAACATTTAAAACTGCAACTTTTACGTTTGAAACTTTTTTTTGTACGACTAATAGTTTTTAAGATATGGGGGATTTTTAAAAAAGTTCAACGTTTCAACATCTCAAAAAAATACGATTCAAAAATTCTGAAAAAAATTTCAAAAACCTCTTGCAAATAATCATGAATTATGGTGAAATTACAACTTTTTTGGAGAGGGTCGGGTTTTTGACCGTTCGATTTCACATGGAATACCTCATATACACTATATGAAATTTCATTGACACGTATGTAAGAATATTGCGTTACCGGTATATTAAAAACAATATTGTTTGTATAATATTTCTAGTAACATCATTTTCATATACGGACGTCTTAATTTTCAATGCCATCACCGGTAATTTTAATACACAGGTATTGCATTTAAGAACACATTGTCAAAATTCAAATACAATGTATATGGATTCTAATTTCACATACCGAGGTTGCATATTGCATATAACTTTGTATATTAAACGCGTTGTAAATTTCATAATATTTTTAACAGTGTATAATTATGGTCCAGAAGATATTTCCACCTTATAAATTTTTACCTTCGGCATTTTATCAACTCAGCAAGTGTTTCTTAGCTCGACAAGCGGTCTCAATGCACAGTTTTGAAATTGAAAAAAAAAAAAAAAAATGTTCACCAAGAAAGTATTATTCTTTACGCGAACTCTACTAGAGGAAAGTCCGCACGATGAAAGACTCGACAGTTAAGACACGATGAAATTTTGTCCCCTATAGAAATCTTCTGGCCATGAATAATCGGAGCCGAGCGAATCCCTCGCAACTAATTGTACCAATTTAAAAAAAAAGTAATAAGAAAAATGTTTACCCGATAAAAAAAAAACACTACTGAAGATGTTTTCGCATACAATTTTACTGAGGCTGTTTAAACATTTTTAAAATGTTTATATTTCTTTAACGATTTTTCTTCATCTTCGTCTTCTCGATTGCAGTACGAGAAAGGAAAGCCGCTGGTGAACCTCGTTGACAACATGGTAAAACTCGGCTCGCTCTACAATCGTAATACGAACAACGGACCGGGGAGCATCTCAGGCTCGCGTCACGATCTACTTCAGAGTCAGGATCCGGTGCGAGATCAGCGAGATCGGCTTGAATTCAATCAACGGGTTCAAGAGCAACGTCTGCTCGCCGAAGAGCGCAGAGATTGGGACAGACTGAGCCCCGATCACGGACAACTTCAGGTACGCGCCGTTCGTTTCAACGCCGTGCGTTACATTCTGTCGATTAACCGAGGACGCGCGAATAATCCGCTTTACCGATTTAATCGAAACTGAAGGCTCTATTAACCGGAAATCGAACAGTCTCGATCTTACTCCAGAATATCTTAATTACTTTCGCGAAGCTTCTCAAACTGTTCTAGGGTTGAATTTTAAGACGTTCGGTTGAACTTAAGATAGCTCTTAAGGTAATACTAGCGGACAGCCTGAGCTCGCGTGGGTTCAGAGAGGATTGAGAGACGAATTGCGAACACTTCTCGATTAGATAAAAATCTGAAAAAAATCAACCATATGGAAGATACTGAAAAGGTTAATCTTGCATAATAATAATTGCAAAATGTTATTGACAAATTAACGAAAAAAACATTTCCCAACAAATCACCCGGCAATCTAACTTTTTTTTAATGAAAATGATTTGCTAATTTTTCTGAATATGTATGAATTTTTTCAGAATTTTGTGTAATTTTTGAAAATCGCGTTTTTAGTTAATAAAAAAACGTAATTTTCAAGAATTAGATAAAATTCTGAAAAAAATTCACACGTATTCAAAAAGATTAAAAAAATTGTTTTTGTATGAATAAAAAGTTAAGTTGCCGGGGGATTTGTTGAACAATTGTTTTTTTTTTCATTCGTTTGTTAATAACATTTTGGAATTATTATTATGCAGAATCAATCTTTTCAGCACCTTCCATATGCTTGATTTTTTTCAAATTTTTATCTAGTCGAGAAGTGTTCGCAATTCTGTCTCAAATCTCTCTGAACTCACGTGGGCTCCGGCTGTCTCCTAGTACTATCTTAATACAGTCCTGTAAGATTTGAAGCGCTGCATAATAACGACGAGTATTGAAAACTAAGAAATCGCCTATTTTCGTCGATAAAACAGGAAGGTCCAGCAGTCCATTAAGGTAGCTCCAGCGAGTGGTGTTCATTTCGCCTAAATTTGAGAAATTCGGGCAAGAATTGCAAACACTTCCCGATGTTGCCGATGAAAAGACAAATTTTGCACAATAATAATTTCAAAATGGTATTAACAAATTGTTGAAAAAAAAAAATGTTCATCACAATATGCGGTAACTCAACATTTTTTTTAATGAAAATGATTCGTTCATTTTTCGGAATACGTATGAATTTTTTTCAGATTTTTATCTTCATTTTGATTTTTGCACATTTGTTCATGTAAAAAACAAGAAAAATCAAAATAAAGATGAAAATCTGAAAAAATTCATATGTATTCCGAAAAATGAACGAATCATTTTCATTGAAAAGAAAAGTTGAGTTACCGCATATTTCGATGAACAATTTTTTTTTCAACAATTTGTTAATAACATTTTGAAATTATTGTTATGCTAAATTAGTCTTTTCCTTCCCTATAATAAGTATGCATTTTTTTCAGATTTTTATAACATCGGGAAGTGTCTGCAATTCTTGCCCGAATTTTTCGAATTTAGGTGAAATGAACACCACTCGCTGGAGCTACCTTAAACGACTCAAGTTCATCTTTTTTTTTTTTTTCTTTTTTTTTGCGTCGCGTCAATCTTGAACGTAGAGCGGTGTACAGCAGGAAGCAACTGTATACGCTCCGAATGGTTCGTTCCTCGTCTCCGACTCCTCCTCTTGACTCTATGCACCCGTATATCGAATAACGTCTCGCGCAGCTAGCTAGAACAGAGTAGCCGGTTGTTATTGTCATTGCCGTGACGTTACAACCGGAATTCTGTGGCTGTAACGTGACACTCGGCTTCTCCCGCAAACTCAAGACGAAGTTACAAACGTCCAAGCTCATTCTCTGTTTCCTTGTGCTTCACCGACAGGCTAAAGTGCAGCAGCTCTACAAACTCGACCGGTTGCTCCAGGAAGAGTCCGGAACGCTCCACAGTCTGCAGCAGGACAAGGCGAGTAACACGAGCTTTACTCCGGTGGCTAAAATAAGTTTCTCCCATGGCCGTTAACCCGATGTTGACGATCTTCATTTTTCTAGGACATATTGGAAAAAGCTCTCGGTGGTTTGAGACACAAGCTTCAAGGGAGCCGAAGTAATCCCGCTGAAGTTGAGCGCTACAGGAAACAGCAACTACTTCTCGAGAGGGAACTCAGCCGAGTTAGATTACTTCTCGCGCACAATTCAAAGGTACGACAACGATCCGACGATCGTGACACCGAGAACTTTCGTTTGTAACTTTCTTTTTTCTTTTTTTTTTATCATCAACAACTTATCGCAATAATTCCATCCATTTTACCTTGTGACCCTGAAGATATGTGCGACGAAATTTCATCAAGTTATAACGGCTGTATTTTGCATCAGAGGAACTTCGCTCGGGGAAGTTCACTTGGAGAATCAAGTTCTACAAGTGAACAATTTTTTTTTTTTCTTCCTAAAGCGCATTGATGGAAACTTGGCAAAGACGAAATTTAGTGTCATGCAGATCTTTAGTGTCTTCAGGGTCATTTTACCTTAACGAATCACTAGAACGGATTATTAAATTGGCAGTGTAAATGTGAAAATTCATAAATTTCAAAATTCCCCCGTTCCGTGAATGATCAAACACTGAAATTCCTTCTTTCCAGATGAAACCCGTATTCTTCCAGGTAAATCAGACGATTAACGAGCAATAATTGTTGTTCCGTTTTGTTGACGAATCATTATCTTTTATTTTCTATGCTTCGATCTGTAGTCAACGGATGAGAAAGTCTTTGGAGAAATTTTACGCTGTTTTAAGCATTTGTTGTATTTCTTTAAGGTAGTCCTTGCGAATAGTGTTCACTTCGCATAAGTTTCAGAGATGTGAAAGCAAATTGCAAACACTTCTGGATGATATAAAAATCTGAAAAAATCAAGCATATTAAAAGCATATTGAAGGTGCTGAAAAGATTAATTTTGCATAATAATTCCAAAATGTTATTAACAAATTCGTGAAAAATAAAATTGTTCACCAAAAATCCCGGAAACCTAATTTTTTTTTTAATGAAAACTATTCGTTCATTTTGTTGAATACGTATGAATTTTTTTCAGATTTTTAAATTCACTTTGATTTTTTTTTACATTGGAAAAACGTGTAGAAAGTCAGAAAATTCGAAGTGAATTTAGAAAACTGATAAAATTCATACGTATTCAGAAAAATTAACGAATTATTTTCATTATAAAAAAAAGTTATGTTTCCGAGAGATTTGTTGGACAATTTTATTTTTCATCAATTTGATAATAACATTTTGGAATTATTGTTATGCAAAGTTAATCCTTTCGGCATCTTCAATATGCTTGATTTTTTTCAGATTTCTATATCGTCGAGAAGTGTCTACAATTCCCTCTCATTTCTCTGAAACTTATGTGAAGTGAACACTATTCGCAAGGACTACCTTAAATGCTAAACTCGCTCGCGATAGCTCTTTCAACCCACAATTAAGTAACGCCGACGGGTGATCAAGGATTTTCTCGTCAAGCTCTTTTTTGTATTTTACGATACTTGAAAAAGAAAAAAAAATGTCGATTAGTCGGACAATAACGCTCGAACCTCGCTTATTTTGTAGAAACTCGAGGAGACCGTGGCGGAAAATGCTCGTCTGGAGCAGGACCTCGTAGTGCTGCGACAGAAGCTCCAAACGTCCCGTCGATACGCAGGAAACATGGCGAGGGACTCGTCGGGAACCACCGTGGCGTTGGAGTCCGAGCTGCGACGGGTCCAGCAGTTGGTCGGCGACTTGCAGAGACAACGACAAGAGTTGAGCGTTCAAGTTCGACAATTGACCGAGAAATCTCACAGCCTGGTGCAACAAATTCGCCCTGTTCCCACCTCGACGTGTAAGCCCCTTTCAAATTAAAAAGCTGAAAATTGAAATTTCCATATTGCTTCCTCGTAAAAGTTGCAAATTGAAATTTTCATATGGTTTTCTCACAAAGTTCCTTTGTTCACAAAGCTTCTTCTATGAGAAAGAATTTTCTTTATTTTTGGCTTCCTCATAGAGAAAGCTTCGCGAATAAAGGGACATTGTGAGAAAGCCATACGAAAATTTCAATTTGCAACTTTTATAAGGAAGCAATATGGAAATTTAAATTGTCAACTTTTTTCAACAACAACGTCGTGTTTGACTTTAATACAAAATGACTGGCTGGTTCAGGGAAAATAATCAAAAAGTTGTCCGTAATAAATTGGGAAGCCATGTGCAAATTATTTTGCAACTTTTATTTAAAGATAAAAAAATACCTACATTTCATAAAATTGAAACGGCCAAAATTATCGTCAAAATTTATTGTAGCAAATCGCTACTGAAATTTGGTTAATTTGTAATGTGGAGGTCATGTCTTATGTATTTTTCTCCACTGATGACGATTCTCAACATTATTTTACTCCTAAGGCACCATTTGATGCATAAACTCGCGGCGAACATAAAAAACAAATTTTTCAAAAAATTCAATAATTTTAAAATCTCATATATTTTAAACGGTTCGATCAATTTTCGCCAAATTTAATACAAAACATTGTACAGTGTCCATTGCCGTGCCAAATTTAAGCTCGATCCCTCCATGCTTACTCGAATTAGGCTGTTTTCAGAATAAAAAAAAATCAAAATTCCATAAAATCTGTCTGCTTTGATAGATTTCGGCCAAATTCAATACCAAAGATCTTTGATCATAGTACTATGGTATGCAATTTTAGGACAATCGTTCAAAATTTACTCAAGTTGGATCTACCACGACTTTTTTTCAAAAATTTCAAAATCTCGTAAATTCTCGAAACGGGCTTGAATCTTTATGAAAATTTCAACTGGCTATCTCGAACAGTACCCGAGTGACAGTCGTCTTAAACGACGCAAGTCTATCACACACATACACAGACAACATACGTCCGAACGCCAGCAAAAATTTCATTTCTCGACGTTTTGGACTATTTTAAGTACTCTGACGCTAAAATCTCGAGAAAAAAAAATGCACGAAAATACAGCTTTCTCTGTGAGGAAGCAAAGATAAATTAATAATAGTAATTTACAAAAGAAAAAAAGAGCTCAAAATATTACGATACTGTATTCATTTCAGCCTCACAGATCCACAATCCGAAGAAGCGTTCTCAGAGTTCTTGGCTCGAGACGGATCTCGATTCGGGAATGACACAGGATCACGGCCTGGATTCGCCGTCGAGCCCGGCCCTAGCCGCGTCCTTGCCGCGCAATCGACAGAACGGAAGTTCCCATCAGCAGCACAGCAAATCGCGAAATGCCGGCAAGGAATTGCCGGGGGTTGCTTACAAAGAAAATTCGCATAGCCAATCGCCAACGCAGCAGCAACAGCAGCACGTTCGTCAAGCTCAATCGAATCAGCAGCAGGCTTTCCAGCAATCCCATCAGATCATGGAATCGACGCAGGACCACATATCCGCGCTGTCGCCGCAATTGAGGGAACAGATTCAGCAGCATCAGCTAAAGCAACAATTGCTCAAGGATCAAATGCAGGGAAAAGCGAGTCCGGTACAAACGAACGCTACTCCGCTGTACGTTAACACAGATTCACGGCGACACGGTGAGTTCGTTCGCATTCGAGGCATTTTTCTACTATGAAGATCGTTCGATTTAAATCGGCTTAAGGTAGTCCTTGCGAATAGTGTTCACTTCACATAAGTTTCAGAGAAATGAGAGGGAATTATAGACACTTCTCGATGGTATAAAAATATGAAAAAAATCACTCGTACTAAAGATGCAGAAAGGATTAATTTTGCATAACAATAATTCCGAAATTTTATTAACAAATTGATGATAAATAAAATTGTTCAACAAATCGCCCGGAAACGTCACTTTTTTTTTCATGAAAATTATTCGTCCTTTTTTCTGAATACGTATGAATTTTTTTAGATTTTTAAATTCACTGTGCATTTTCTAACTTTCTACACGTTTTTCCCATATAAAAAAAAAATCAAAGTGAATTTTCAAAATCTGAAAAACTTCATACCTATTCAAAAACTGAACGAATAATTTTCATTAAAAAAACAAGTTAGGTTTCCGGAATATTTGTTGAACAATTTTATTTTTCATCAATTTGTTAATAACATTTTGGCATTATTATTATACAAAATTAATCTTTTCAGTAACTTTAATATGCTTGATTTTTTTCAGAGTTTTATATAATCCAGAAGTGTTTGCAATTTCCTCTCATTTCTCTGAAACTTATGCGAAGTGAACACTGTTCGCAAGGATTACCTTAAGGTAGCTCCAGCGCGTGGTATTCATTTCGCCTTAATTCAAGAAATTCGGGTAAGAATTGCAAACACTTCCCGATGTTATAAAAATCTGAAAAAATTCATACTTATTATAGGCACTGAAAAGACTAATTTTGCATAATAATAATTACAAAGTGGTATTAACAAATTGTTGAAAAAAAATTGTTCATCAAAATATGCGGTAACTCTACTTTTATTAATGAAAATGATTCGTTCATTTTTCGGAATACGTATGAATTTTTTCAAATTTTTATCTTTATTTTGATTTTTCTTGTTTTTTACATGGAAAAATGTGCAAAAATCAAAATAAAGACAAAATCTGAAAAAATTCATACGTATTCCGAAAAATGAATAATCATTGTCATTAAAAAAAAAAAGTGAGTTGCCGCATATTTCGATGAACAATTTTTCGTTCAACAATTTGAGAATAACATTTTGAAATTATTATTATGCAAAATTAGTTTTTTCAGTGCTTATAATAAGTATGAATTTTTTCAGATTTTTATAACATCGGGAAGTGTTTGCAATTCTTGCCCGAATTTCTCGAATTTAGGCGAAATGAACACCACTCGCTGGTGCTACGTTAAATCGGTTTAATTTCATGGCATTTTTGTTGCGGTCATTAGACTTTTCTTTCATCGTAAAATTAATTTCGCACGATCAATTGACTAAATCGATTATTTACAGACGTGCCAAAGCGCACCGAACTCGCCGTTCACAATGGAATGATAGTCCCACCACCGGAGTACGTTCCTCCACCTCCACCGCCTTGCACCGACGAGTCTATCCTGTTGAACGGGAATTATAATAATCAAGACGATAACAAGTTCGCTGGTAAGCAAGCCTCAGTGAATGTCGCTCGAAGTTTTTGTTAGTACAATTTTCGTGTAAACAAAAAAAAAAAAAATTACTAATGGATTTTCCCCTGAAAGGTATACACAATCGTGAGAAGCAAGAAATCAAGACCGTGAGAATCGTGAAACGTGAGTCGGAGAGGCGACAGCGCGACAGGGGGGACCGAACTGGCAATATCGGAATTCCAGTAATTAACGGTCTGCAGCAACTTCCTCCGGGAAGTGTAAAGCGCCAGAACGACGACGATCTCAGTGCCCAGCCATTTGAGGTATGAATATTGCGGAGAACTCGTTAAAAAGTTCATCAGGCCTATATGTAAACGATTTGACGATTATTAGCTAGCAGGTAGTAAATAAATAGAACCAGGTAGATAAATAGAACCGGGTAAATACTATTTCAGTATATTAATAATAAATGACTTCCTAGAAGGTACACCTGGGAAGGGTGATCGAGGAATCACCGATGGTGCATGCGCAATGCAACCTTCGTATCTCAGACATCGAAGATATGCAGTTCCAGAGGAGCATGTCCTTGCCACGAGGCTTCGGCGGTCAGCGACCGCATCCGGCTCTTCATCAGGGCCCGGTCCCTCCACCTCCGCGCAGCGACAGTATGAACGCGCTCCGAAACATAATGGCACGACGGCACAGAGTTCGAGTGAGTGATTATTAATCCCGCGATTATATAAAAATATTCAACCCTTGGGGCTCAAGAGATTATACCAGAGGCATTTTTTATCATCTGCGCCACTTTTCTCGATCGACCTCTCAGATGTTTTTTAAAATTTGACAGTTTGTAGTACTACTTGAGAGAAGCTTCTGTGATTTTTTAAAGATTTTTAAAGTGCACCCTTCAGGATCTACGTTTTTTTTTTAATATCGGTATATCTCAGAAAATATTGATTTCTTAAAAAATTTGTAGGAACATTAACTTTTTTATCATTCATCAACTTTCGAATGATGTTAGAATCATAATTTTCCTGATACGGGAAAGTTCACGTTTCGTGAAAAAAAAAAAATTAAAATATTTTTTTTCTATGAAAAACACACCTTCGATTCTAGTCCCAATTTTGAAGGATGTTCGGCATTACATGGAGATTCTGAGAAAAAAATCGCAAAGGGGTACCTGCGATTCTTACGCACTAAAAAAATAAAAAATTAAAAAAGAAAACCTCTAAAAAAGCACCTCTATTAAGAAAAAAAAAAACGTTTCCGAACGATATGAATCAAATTGACCGACTACGGGTCAACCGCTTTCAGTTATCTAAATAATAGTCGAGTTTGTACGAATTTATATGAATTACATTTTTTATTTGTTTATTTTTTTAGTACGTAAGAATCACAGGTACCACTTTGGATTTTTTTAAGTATCTTCATACAGTGCTAAATATTGTGTAAAATTGTAACCAGTACCGAAGGTGTGTTTTTAGTAGAAAAAAATTATTTTTACTTTTTTTTTTTTACAAAAAATGAACTTTCTTGTATCGGGAAAATTATGAATCTAACATTATCCGAAAGTTGATGAAAAATAAAAATATTAATGTTCCTAAGAATTATTTGAGGGACCAATATTTTCTGAGATATACTGATATTTCAAAAAAGCGTCAATCCTGAACGGTGCATTTTAAAAATCACAGAAGTCCCTCTTAAGTAGTACTACATACTGGCAAATTTTAAAAACATCTGAGAGGTCGATCGAAAAAAGTGGCCCAGTTGATAAAGAATTCCTCACCACCTTGAGGAGTCAAAAATAAGGCGGTATTCGTGAAGGTTCTACCTAATATATAGCACGTTTAGGAGTAAAAAAAAGTCATAAACATCGCCGTATTTTTTGCCCTTTCAGGGTGGCTTTAACTCTTCATCAATTTATTGTTTTCATACATTTCATCGCGTTTCTTTTCCCTCGCATCGCGTTTCATTTTATTTTTATTGTTTCATTTCTTTCTTTTTTTTTATTAAACACACCATTG
This sequence comes from Amblyjoppa proteus, assembly GCA_963922035.1. NCBI lineage: Eukaryota > Metazoa > Arthropoda > Insecta > Hymenoptera > Ichneumonidae > Amblyjoppa > Amblyjoppa proteus. Next base: position 34,779,580 of record OY998228.1, on the reverse strand, counting down.
TCGTCATCGGCAAGCAGTTTGAGAATCACGAAGGAAGTTCCGACAGCACATCGCCGTACACCGACAGTCCGACATCGAGTTCACAGATACCGCTGAGCTCGCCGAATTACTCGACCAGTCCGTCGTACAGTCCGAGTCATCAGAGTTACCTAGGGCCATACGCGAGAGCGTCTTCGAGCCACCAGCAACAATTGTCACCATGTCACGGGAATCTTGGTTATTACGTTGGAGCTCAAGAAGGTTTGATGAGAAGCATCGAGAATCCCTCGGGCCCGATTAGCCCGGATCCAGTTTCGCCGACGTTGAGCCAATCGGTGAAGGAGCGACTTTTCGGCTCAGTGGCGAGCTTGAACAGCCTCACAGAATCACCCCAATTGTCTCCGGTTTTCAAAAGTGAAGCTGCCAAACAAATAATCAAGGAAATGACGGAGAAGAAGAGCGACAGTCCACGAAGACGACCGATTCCCAAGGAGAAACGAAGGCATTACACAGTATCGAGTAGCAAACCAATGTTCGATCTCGAGGACGCGTTCTCAAAGATGGTACACTCTTTCATTCTTTCGTTCGTTATCTATCATTTTTCTTCTTTGCTGTAATTTTTTTTTGTTTTCTTCAATCGTTCACTTTCCCTACCGTTTTCATCCAGTTAATCAACAAACCCACGTTAAACACTCATCGTTTCCTTGTGGCAAATTATACTCAACGACGAGTTTAAAAAAACATAATACCGCCTGTTAATACTAGCGGTGATGATAATAATGTGGTTACGATAATAACAATGATGATGATGATGATGATGATCATGATAATAATAACAATAATAATAATAATAACAGTAATAATAATAATAATAATAATAATGTTGGTAGCATCACCCCGGACAACATAGTCGAGGTGATGTTCCACAGACCGGAGTGGTGGCAACTAGTTGCCACCTACACAGAAACAGTACTAAGACGAAAAAACGCATACGGCTGCCTGACATGACAGAGCAGACGAACCGACGTGTCGGAAAACAAAACAAAACAACGACCAGACGTACACAGATCCCCCTGCCAGGAGTAATACTAACATAGTTCCTGGCAAGGGGCGGACGGAAAGGAGAAGGCGGTTTAGTGGGTAGGCCATTCGGGAGCCCACGTACCCTCCAGCTTGGCTGGTGGAATCCATTACTTGGATTCCGCAACTCCTTGTAAAAAAAAAAAGTAAAATAATAATGATTGTGGTTTCTTTTAGGGTATGGGACGAGCCAGGGACGATCTCGATATGGAAAGAGCGTTGCGTCCACGAATCAATGCCCCCGACGTCGTGAGATCGACACTAAGTCATAAAGAGCTGAAATACAACGAGAGCACGATAGATCAGTTACTCGGAACCCCGAACAAGATACTCATACCCGAGCGCTATGTTCCTGAACAGGTGCGATCATAAATCACCATTGATATTACCGCACGAAAAAAAGACGGCCAAATCCAATTGACTGGTGAAATTGACCCTAGTCAAAATATGTTTGTGAATCTAAATAGCCGTTTTTTCGGTACCGATGAGAAATGACTCAAATACGCACTAAATAATTTTTAAAAATGTATATTTTCTCCTCAGACTCCGGAGTTGTCTGCAGAAGAGAAAAAGCAGCGACTGAAAAAAGCTGATGCCATTAGAAAAATGCTTTCGGAAACGGCTGTTACAACATCGGAAGGAGATGGTCAGGCTTCAATATTACGATTCAACGATCCACGATTCTCAAGTATCTTATAAAACCGATTTTCTCTTTCAGATGATGTTATACACAATGAGAAGTCACATTCTCTGAAGAAGAAAGTAGCTGAAGAAAAGAGGCAAAGGGACCATATCCTTCAACTCAATCAGATATTGGCGAAGCAAGTTATGGAGAAAAGTAAAATGGTGGCTGGTACGTCTAGAAACAAATGTCTACAAACATATGCCGACTTATCGAGTAACTTATATATTACTGTTGTAAAAAGTAAACAATCTATTTGCACGGCCGAGTGTTACCTACTTTAGAGGGCATGCGAGTTTGCAGTGATTTCGATAATTTATTATCACAGCAATGCCTTCAATCGTTATATTTTCATAACGTAGTATCGTTTCTTCCTATTTTTTTTTATACACGACATCAATCGATCATCAAGCTAGTTTTTCCATTGAAATCTATCTTTTGTCTAATTTCGATGTCGTTGTTTCACGATAATCGGAAAAAATAATTATTACATAAGTCAGCGACAGGAAAGTCGTACCGTTAATTTGCGTAAGCGCAAATGGTGTTTTTTTCATGCAACATTGAATCGTCGTTGCTATCTGTCTATATTCTTTGGATTTTTGTCGAATTCGAAAAAAAAACAAAGCTTTCTCTACGAGGAAGTAAAATATCGCGCTACTTTCTTTTCCCGTGCCGCGCGTTTCGAGCGATTTAACAACAAACTTAACGTCACTTTTTGTTTTTGGTTGTAATCGTAGTGTGTTGTTTTTCGATCGTTTGTGCTGTGTGTAGGTAACCAGGCGCACTGACTGCCATGCTTCCTCCATCTTCCCATGTAGGACACGTACCGCACATCACATTACCGTTTTCAGGTTTGTTTTGCTATTTTTTTTTCTTCCCCATTAAAAATTTCGTGACTATTTTTTTACGACTTTCATTGGTCAGCTACACCCAAAAAAAGAAATGCACGTTCATTCTCCGATCGAGCACACACGATTGTCTCAAGCATTCTTTTCTTTGGGTGTATTCTGATATTCAAATTATTTTTTGGAATATTTGAATAGACATGAACTGGAGGAAATCGTTGCTTATCGGATGTTTGAAAAATTGTTTTTTTTTCCCACAGTGAAAGCTCTTGCTACGCTTCCTCTAAACTCGGAAACGAGTTTCGACGATGAAGATCTATCACCGATAACACCGCTGCCTCTTTACCAACAGCGGGAAAATTTTTACTCGTAACGTGCGTCTCGGATATGCTAAGAACGTTCGTTTCGTTTTTCCGACGAAGCATGAACTGCCAAATAGAATATGAAGATAGGAGCAGCACATATATATATATATATATATATATATATATATATATATATATATATATATATATATTGAGCGATAAGTAATCGGAATGACGTCTCGACCGTTTTAAATAATTTATTACCAATTAATTATATAGGGATATTGGACCGAGGTCTTCCATCTTTCTTTAATACTATCGGTTGAACTGATAAATTAATCGATTGTGAATATTATTTTTAAGACTATAGTGAACCAGCCTGCAATGCTGGTTACAATTAACACTACGTAAAGTAAGATGGAATGTAATTTGCTCCCAAGGTGTTACTATGTGGTATAAATAATTAATTAATTCGATACAGTAACGTAGAAATTGTAGCGATCAAATAATTAGGGTGTTAATATATAGCCGTAACGAAAGAACTGAAATTTATATTAGAGCCGTTTATACTACGACGAGATTCGGTTACAATCGATTGCACAATATTTTGGTTACCAAACCAACTGTTCACTGCTAGTTTTTGGTATGTTAGTGAAAAAAAAAATCCTACAGAGAAAAAAAAGAACCGAAAACAATGACTACAGTAATTATTGTCGAAGATAAGAAACATCTTGAAAAGCATGATTTTCAAGCGAAATCGGATGTTTGTGGTCACACGAAATTCACAGTCGAAATGCGCAAGAGTACACGCAACTTATATGTACAGATAAATCGACTATTTATAATTCACTTCGATAACTTATTGGTGTTTATTTAACATTGTAACGAAAAACACAAAAGTGACTAAATATACAAAAATGTACACTAAGATATTAACCCTTTGAATCCCCGGCGACCGAGTGGAATCGAGAAACGTCGATGGATTCGGAGGGTTAACTCGATCGTACATGTAAATAGGTAATCCAATTTCGACTAGTGTTCGTAAACACAATGAAAGGTTCTGGAACCGAAGAACCTAGTGCCAAATACACCGTGCAATTTCGATACTCGTCAACGTTGTCAATTCGAGAAAGTTGTTTTTTTTTATCGAAATGTTTGTGACGACACATCAATTAAATAATAAATCAATTCGGATTCTCTGGTGAAAATATTCCACTAAGAATTTCTCAGGAAGTCTCCGAAATAGTCCGGTTAGAGTTTTTCCAACAAATAGTCCGAGAAATTCAGAGAAATATTTTCATCAGATTTGATAGGCAAGATATCCTAATCACTGTGACAAACCGAATGGACAGCTGTAAAAGAAGCGTGTAGAAGTAATGAATTAGAAAGTGCGTGCTAATGTTGCACGAACGTCAATCGATCGATACTTTCAAAGCTCCTCGCGAGGAATTTGTTGCCTCCGAAATCGTAGTCGATTTTTATTAATGAATAATAAAAGGAGAACCAGCTCGAAACCCAGATATATTATTATTTCATCCAATGAATAAGTCATTTAATTAATCTTACCACTGTATTTATTACCACTGTACTAACGACAATACGAAGTTAATGTTTCGTAATATCCTCGGCCTTAGGTGTTTTCCACATTTTATTTTATCGTGTTTACTGCATTGGCCTTTAAACCGTCAATGACTTCGGTACAGCTTTAAAGAGAGAGAAAAAAGAAAACGAAAATAAACAAACGAATGAACGATCAATAGCGGTGTACAAGCTTTAATACAAATATCGTGTACACTTCGTACATAGGCTACGTATAAAATGTATCTGTAAGAGGCGCGTGTTGAAGAGTGATACTTTGTACTATAGATATTGTGTCCGAGAACCGTTCCATCTGAGCGTACGATTGAATAATTATGCTTATCCAATTTTCAGCCATTTAATGTAGCTCCAGCGAGTGGTGTTCATTACACCTAAATTCGAGAAATTCGGGCAAGAATTGCAAACACTTCCCGATGGTATAAAAATCTGAAAAAATTCATACGTATTATGTATAGGCACTGAAAAGACTAATTTTTCATAATAACAATTTCAAAATGTTATTAACCACTTTGTTGAAAAAAAATTGTTCATCGAAATATGCGGTAACTCAACTTTTTTTTTAAATGAAAATGACTCGTTCATTTTTCGGAATACGTATGAATTTTGTCAGATTTTTATCTTTAACTTGATTTTTGCACATTTTTCTATGTAAAAAACAAGAAAAATCAAAATAAAGATAACAATCTGAAAAAATTCGTACGTATTCCGAAAAATGAACGAATCATTTTCATTAAAAAAAAGTTGAGTTACCGCATATTTCGATGAACAATTTTTTTTTTTTCAAAAAATTGGTTAATAACATTTTGAAATTATTATTATGAAAAATTAGTTTTTTCAGTGCCTATATATAATACGTATGAATTTTTTCAGATTTTTATACCATCGGGAAGTGTTTGCAATTCTTGCCCGAATTTCTCGAATTTAAGCGAAATGAACACCACTCGCTGGAGCTACCTTAATTCATCTGCACGGTAAAGTATCTATGGCTTCCTAGATACAAGGCCTAACGGTCACGTATGTGCAACATCATTTACGACCTCGTATCATAAAATAATTTAACGAAAATTGCAATGAATAAACTTGCAAACGATGGAGTGTGATCACAAATATCGCCACTAGAAAGAGGTATAGCGGTCGTTGCCTCACGACGTATCATATACGGCACATACATAAATTTAATGATGCTAAACTATATTCCAAACAAGAAAGTTCTCATTATTACCGTTCAATTTTTAATTATTATTTTTTTTTGTCACATTAATAATATTTCAACGGGTCTACAAACAGTTTTCTTGTATATCGCATTGAATGCGATGCTTCATCCTTTGATTATCGTGTCTCGAAAACGTCTCGTGCACAGTAAAGAAAAGTTTCGTGAATTTCTTGTTCACAAGGTTCCACATTTTTGGTGTCTCTGAATTTTACACATTTTTTTTTGTCAGCGAACAGTATTTTTAACGAAAAAGAGTGATAGAATGAACAGACAAAAAAAATTGAGGACTTTTGTGGACGAGAAGTGTCTATTAAGGTAGTCCTTGCGAATAGTGTTCACTTCACATAAGTTTCAGAGAAATGAGAGGGAATTGTGGACACTTCTCGATGGTATAAAAATCTGAAAAAAAAATCAAACGTACTAAAGATGCCGAAAGGATTAATTTTGCATAACAATAATTCCAAAATAATATTAACAAATTTATGAAAAATAAAATTGTTCAACAAATCTTCCGGAAACATAACTTTTTTTAATTAAAATTATTCGTTTATTTTTCTGAATACGTATGAATTTTTTCAGATTTTTAAATTCATTTTGATTTTTTTTTTTTATGGGAAAACCGTGTAGAAAGTCAGACAATTTAAAGTGAATTTAAAAACCTGAAAAAATTCATACGTATTCAGAAAAATAAACAAATAATTTTCATTAAAACAAAAGTTATGTTTCCGGAAGATTTGATGAACAATTTTATTTTTCATCAATTTGTTAATATCATTTTGTAATTATTGTTATGCAAAATTAATCCTTTCGGCATGTACAATTTCGGTGTCTACAATTTCCTCTCATTTCTCTGAAACTTATGTGAAGTGAACACCATTCGCAAGGACTACCTTAAATATCGAAACCTTTATTTACCGGGTAAAATAAACTGATAATGTCAAGAGTGTTTTCGATTACTATTGAAATCTCGTGGACAATCTAAGTTTTTGCAGTGACAATTTTGCGATAGTTCGATCGCTATTGCAGTGATCGATTGCTCGATTGCAAAGTGCGCGGTTATAGGATACAAATCGAAAGGATCAAGTAGGGATAGATCCATTCGCCTGTGTTAGGAACCGATCGAACTATTGCGAATTATACGACCGGAATCTTTGCATCTTAGACAATAATGGAGAAAGATTTTTATTATCGTATACTGGAGGCAAAACAGTGAGTACCACTCAGCCCACCAAACACAACCTTGTAACGGTGATGTAAAATTAACATCTCACGAAATAACGGGTTATGTAAAAATATGGTAATTTGCGATACGTCAGTGCTAAACTATTACTCGCTCTTAAGAGCCGCCACGGTTTGGGGAAGTACTATATATGAGGTACTCCGTACCAAATCGACCTGAGTCTGACCCTTCACATCTTGGATTTGGCCCGCAATTTTTTATATGATCGAACTAACTTTCAAAAGCACTCCGATTTTTTTTTTCAAATTTTTTCAGATTGTTTATAATTATTTATAATTAAAAAAGTAATTTATTGAACGCCACAATTTAAAAATCCGAACAAATTCTCAAAAAAAATGTGTTATATATACAAATTTCTAAGAGCTGGGCCGGAGTGGGCCGGCACCACCTTCTATTTTTTTCTAATAAAAAAAAGACAGTGAAAAGAAATTTTTAAAAAATCATTCAATTATTGGTTATCCTTATATCGCTTGACCATTTTTCGACGCACCATTGGATTTTTGGGGAGTTTTGTCAGATTTTTCCAGAGTTTTTTTTTTAACTGAAAAAATAAATAAAAACTCTTCAGAAAAATTGGAAACAATTCGCAATAATCCAGTGTTGCATATAAAAATGATCAAGCGATAGCCCATAATCGACGGATTTTTCCTTCTAATTTCTTTTAATGTTTTTTTCGAAAAAAAAAAAAATAGAAGGTAACATCGGCCCATTCCGGCTCAAATCTTAAAAATTCTTATATATGACACATGATTTTTCAGAATTTTTTCAAATTTTATAATTGTGGCAATGAATAAATTCCTTTTTTAATTATAAATAATTATAAACAATCTGAAAAAATATGAAATAAATGTCTGAGTGCTTTTGAAAGTTAGTTCGATCATATAAAAAATTGCGGGCCAAATCCAAGATGTGAAGGGTCAGTCTCAGGTCGATTTGGTATGGAATCCCACATGTGTAACAATTATCACATCAAGTTTATTTATTCAAAAAAATACAATGTATCACATCCGGGTAGTACCGTGACTTAAATCAGTCGTCACAGTAAGCTCAATATTACAGAACATCGCTGTGTTTTTTAACAAAACAAAAAATTATCAACCTGGTACAGTTTGTGTTTGGTGAGATTATTATAAATATTTATACTGGGCAGTATTCACTTTCCTCGGTGTAGCTAATATTACCGTTACGGACGGGATATGATCATTGTTGTTATTATCATTATCATCATTATTATTATAAATATATGAGATCGCGTGGCGATTTAAAAGACGAGTAGACAGTTTCCAAAGTTCTTAAAAAAAAATGCAGCTGTAAACATATACGTACATATACGTTTTAGATGGCTACGGTATTAACATAGGATAAAAATATTAAACTTATATTGTGATATATTGTCACGTACTATGAAATGTATAAAAAAAAACAATCCCAATAGTATGAATCGTACGTACACGATATCAATATCAGCGCAGACCGGACTAGCAGGTTCGAGTTGACATTTGAATGAAGAAACTCATGTATACTAATCTACGATTCATTAAAAGAATGGTTATTTCTTTTAAGTAATAAAACTCAGGACTTTCGTCCGGAAGAGTCACGCAGTCACGTATGGGTGTCGTCGAGTGTCTACTGTCTCAGTAGGTAAAACACTTTTTAACGAAACAATGCGGTAACTTCTGGAAGAAAAAAATGAAAAAAAATCTCTCCATGGCAGCATAAAAAAAATACTAACAATTAGAATATTATTAAGAATTTTGCAGCGTGTATTAATATTATGGTTTTAAGACGTGAAACCCTCAAAATCAGACTGAACCCGTTAAAGTATTTAACAATTTGGAAAGTCTATCACAATTTGTGTGCATAAAATTTAGTTTTTTTTTTATACATAATAACAAGTGTGACGGATTATCACACTGAATACGTTGAGTAAACATCATAAAAGCTTATTAATGAATCGTCACGTAATTTTATTCCGGAAGTTGAGATGTAATCAGCGTTGTTTGCGATGCTGTGTAAATTATTATGAAAAAATACGGTGTGAAGTCCATGGAATAGAAATGATTTTCCTCCGTCTTATCATCAATGATTTGAGTAATGTTGGACGCTCAAATAATCCATTATTTTACAATTACATTATTATAAATTATTACTAATAATTTGTTAATTATTGCGTAATTCTGTACAATGATATACACCTCGTGTCATTATATTTTTTAGTTAGATGGCCGCAAAAATGATTATAGGTCTTTATAATATTATACATAAAATATTGTACACTTTCCCCATACACATACACACACACACACATATTGTATTAGCGATTACTACGGCGAGCACATCAATAGCATTTTAAGGCTGTTATACAACCGACGTCGAAGATTATCGGTGATGAGGAACGTTTTAATTTATAATTGTCACGAGAGAGAGAGAGAGAGAGAGAGTCGTGTCTCGTGACAAATATAAATCGAGGTTAATACAGTTTCACGAGAAATTAAAACAAAACGAAAAATGGTTTTTATATTCGCAATATTTTATTTGACCATCGATACCGCAATCCCTGCGTTTCATCAATATGTTTTTGTCAATCTCCTTATGGGGTTACATATCACTAAATTAGCTCGAAAAAGCCGTTTTTTTTAAATTAATTTTATTCGGTTATATTGTCGTTTAACTATATGAGGCATTCTTTATCAACTGGGCCACTTTTTCGGTCGACTTCTCAGATGTTTTTTTTTAAATGTGCCAGTTTATAGGACTACTTGAGAGATGCTTCTGTGATTTTTTTTAGATTTTTAAAGTGCTCTCTTCAGGATTTACGTTTTTTTTTTGTTTAATATCAGTATATGTCGGAAAATATTGGTCACTCAAAAAATTCGTAGGAACATTAACTTTTTTATTTTTCATCAACTTTCGAATGATGTTAGAGTGATAATTTTCTCGATACGGGAAAGTCCACGTTTCGTGACAAAAAAATTAAAATAAGTTTTTTCTACTAAAATCACACTTTCGATTCTGGTTCCAATTTTGCAGGATATTCGGCATTGCATAAAGATTTTGAAAAAAAAAACCCCAAAGTGTTACCCTGCGGTTCTTACGTATTCAAAAAAATAAACAAATAAAAAATGAAAAAAGAAAACCTCCAAAAAAGAACCTCTATTTAAAAAAAAGTTTCCCAACGACGTGAAAAAAATTGACCGACTGTGGGCAAACCCTTTTCACTTATCTAAATAATAGTCGAGTTTGTACGAATCCATATGAATTACATTTTTTATTTCTTTATTTTTTTAGCACGTAAGAATCGCAGGTACCACTTTGGGATTTTTTTTTAATCTTCATACAGCACTAAATATCGTGTAATATTGGAACCAGAATCGAAGTCGTGCTTTTAGTAGAAAAAAATTATTTTTACTTTTTTTTTTACGAAAAATGGACCTTCCCGTATCGGGAAAATTATAAGTCTAACATCATTCGAAAGTTGATAAAAAATAAAAATGTCACTCTTTCTAAGAATTTTTTGAGTGACCAATATTTTCTGAGATATACTGATATTTAAAAAAAATGTAAATCCTGAAGGGTGCACTTTCAAAACCAAAAAAAAATCACAGAAGCATCTCTCAAGTAATACTACAAACTAACAAATTTAAAAAAACATCTGAGAGGTCGACCGAAAAAAGTGGCCCAGTTGATAAAGAATGCCTTATATACGGTAAAAATTTCACATCAATTTCTGAAAAATTAACGAAGATATCGAATTGAAAAAAAAAAATTAAAATTTTCATAGCGTCTCCACATAAAAGTTGGAAAATTTTACTTTTCATATAGTTTTCTCGTAACAGTTGAAAAATGAAATTTATGTCACTCGGTGGGAAAATGGCGGTTTTTGCGCACGCTTGGCATGCGAAAATCGCAATTTTCAGACCTCGTGACATAAAATTTTGTTCGATACTCGTGCGAAAAACGTTTAGTGAACTCGCGTAATTGCAACACTCGCCTTCGGCTCGTGCTGCAAACTCACACTCGTCAGAAAAACTTTTTCTGCATTCATATCGAAATGTACTATTTTTCATACGGGAAGCTTCGCGAATAAAGGGTCATTACGAGAAAGGGATATAAAAATTTCAATGTTCCAACTTTTATGAGGAGCGCTATGAAAATGTTAATTTTCAATATTGGGTGTGTGTGTTGTGTGTGTCAAACCCCAAAAATTGAAACACTCCTAATTTAAGAACGGCTTCAGCTGACGGCTTGGGCTAAGCTGAAATTTCTAAGGTAGGTAGAAGGATAAATTCTCAATGTTTGGTTACATTTTTAGCAAAATGCTTTCATTCATAAAAATTGTATGCGATTTGAACTTTGCATAAAAACTCTGTGCGCACGATAGCTCTTACAATTTTGGCGTTAACGGGCCAAAAAGTTGTACACAAAAGGACTATTATCGACCGACGATTCGTATTTAATTTTGCGAGGAGCGATCAAACCATTAAAATTTTATGAGATTTTGTTTTTTTTTAAATTTTATATTTATTTATTAATTTTACGAAAAATTAGTATTTTCTTTCTGACGCGAGTGATCGTATCAAGTGTTGAGTTAAGAGTAAAATACGTTGCAGATTCGTGATCAGAGGGAAAAGTTGTTTTTATATAGTTCCTGAGCGATAAATAAAGAAAAAAGTTTTTCGGGAATTTGTATAACTAATATTGCAAAAATTAGTGATTTTGCCTAATTTCAAACAACGATTTCTTTGCTTCTCGATGCTATTGCGGAAAAACTCAGGTGTCTATCGTGTTCTACAAGAAAGATACAACATGACGTATATGACGGGTTTGAAAAAATTAGATAAAGTGGTATCATTTGGATTTCTTGAGTAAGAGTCGAAAGCGGCAAGAAAAATTCAAGAGCATGTAATTCCATGTATGTTTTCGCGCCAATTACCGATCCGACAAAGTAAAGAGCGACGTTAGTATATTTTGCGCTAAACTTGAATGGGCCAGTCGTTTTGTACAAAAGTCAAACACGATGTTGACGTTGAAAAAAGTTGAAAATTTCACATCGCTTCCTTATAAAAGTAGAAAATTGCATTTTTATATCGCTTTCTCATAAAAGTTGAAAATCGAATTTTTATATCGCTTCCTCATAAATGTCGAAAATTGAAATTTGTGATATTCATCGTTTTGTATATTTCTTGCCGTAGAACATGATAGGCACCTAGGTTTTTCCGCGATGCCATCGGGAAGAGAAGCAATCGCTGTTTGAAAATACACAAGATCACTCATTTTTTTGCAATTTTGGCTATTAAAATTCCTGATAAACTTTTTCGTTAGTCGTCGTTCCGGGACTGTATCCCATGTATTTTTTTCACGCTGATCACGAATCTGACCTTTATTTTATTCAGAAATTAATATTTAATGACGAAAATGGCACCAAAATTAAAGTACTCATTTTTCATGATGTTCACAAAATTCAAAATTACGTAAAACTTAAATCGCTCGAATTCCATCTGTGTACGCGTTTTTAGCCAGATAACTAAAAAATTGTGAGAGCTACAGCGCGAACCGACATTTTTTAAGAAATAAAAAATGGCATAAGAAAAAACAACTGCACATTTTTTATAACATTTTGCAGAAATATTGATCTACACATACTGTGTGTGAAATTTCAGCCTAATCGGTCCAGCAATTCTCGAGTTATAGCGGTTTGAATTTTTCGCGTCTGATTCATACATACACAAACACATACATTCGGAGTTGTTTTCTAAATGTGATTTTTCGACATTTTGGAACATTTTGAACACGTTTTCATTAAAATCTCGATTGTTTTTTTTTTTTTTTTTACCAAAACAAAGCTTCCTCTATAATCTATAAGCAAGCAAAAGTTCAAACGTCCAAATGTGCGAGTTCCGCATCTGGAGGGCTGCGCGATATTATCAAAGCGATTTGTCCGATATATGAAATTCGACAATTCAGAGCCTACATCGATGTAGCACAAATTTGAGTTCAGGAGGTGAGGCACGAATCGAGAATGGATCACTGACAATAACAATCTTCTTCCAATGCAGTCCATGTAATGCTGCTGAAGGTAAGGTAAATGCCCCTACTTGTGGCAGTGCGCCTATTAGTGGCAGGTTTACGACGTTATGCCTTGTAACAACGTATGTAGACACTCCAGCGATACTTTTTTAAAATAAAAATTATCCTTGGTATTTCTTTTGTTTAACACAACAGTCTAAAAATTCTAAATCATCGACGTTAGGAATATAAATTAGTTTTTCACTCGAGTCTTCGCCTTCACTGTGAGAAGAAGCAGACCATATTAACAGGTTGGCTAAGGACTCAGCGATTTTCTAAATGGTCGTATTACAAGTAATAATTTATTAGCCGAATCAAAATGTCAGTATTATGTTCACATATACCTCGAATACGATATTGACGATTGAGAAATATTTTGGGATTATTATTTATCCGAAATATCTGGTGGCCCGGATTAGGAACACAAGAAATGTGTATAGCTCCTATCAATGGCCAACTGAGCGCCATTGTGAGTATAGGTTTAAAAAGATTAAAAAATTGAAAAAAGAATATTTAAAGAAGATTGATTGCAGTAAAAACATTTATTTATCATCCTTTTGCTTCCTCATAGAGGAAGCTTTGTTTTGGTAAAAAAAAAAAATTCCAGATTTTAATGAAAACATGTTCAGAATGTTCTAAAACGTTGAAAAATCACATTTAGAAAAAATGTCCGGATGTATGTGTGTGTGTGTGTGTGTGTGTGTGTATGAAATGGACGTGCAAAATTCAAACCGCTATAACTCGAGAACGCCTTGACCGATCAAGCTGAAATTAGGCACACATCATGTATGATCAGTAGTCAATGTTTGGTCAAAATTTCACTAAAAAATGTTCAGTTGTTTTTATTGTACGCCATTTTTAATTTCTTCAAAAATGTCTGTTCGCGCTCTAGCGCTAGCAATTTTTTAGGTATCGGGCTAAAAAGGCGTACATAGATGGAATATGATAACCCGATGATCCCATTAAAATTTTAAAAGAATCGATCGAACCGTTCAAATTTTATGACATTTTGAATTTTTCGATTTTTATGCAATTTTTTTTTTTTTCAAGACGCATTTTTCCACATTAAATGTTCATCTATGTATAAAAAAGTGTCAAATTCGTGAACAGGATGAAAAAATACATAGAATTACAGTCCTGGGGCGACAACTAGCGAAAAAGTTTATCGGGCATTTTTATAGCCAAACTTACAAAAATTAGTGTTTTTCGGTATTTTTAAACAGCGATTTCTTTGCTTTCCGATGGCATCGTGGAAAAATCCAGGTGTCTATCGTGTTTTAAGACAATAAATAGACAACAGGATGGATATGACGGAGTTAAAATAATTAGATTAAGCGATGTCATTCGAACTTTTCGAGTAAAAATTGAAAGATTGAAAAAACAAATTTGGAATACATAATTGCATGTATTTTTCGCGCCGAGCACAGATCCTACATCCATTTTGACCAAAAGGGTAAGGTTGGTGTATTTTTTCGGGCTAAAAACCTGAGTCAGCCACCAGTTTTGACTAAAAGTTAAATACGATATTGATGTGGGCCAAAAAGTTGAAAATTGACATTTTCATATAGCTTCCTCATAAAAGTTGAAAATTGAAATTTTCACATCGCTTTCTCATAAAAGTTGAAAGTTGAAATTTTTATATCACTTTCTCATAATGGTCCTTTATTCGGAAAGCTTCCTCTATGAGGAAGCCAAAAATATAGTAAATGCTTTCTCATAGAAGGAGCTTTCCGAATAAAGGACCATTATGAGAAACTGATATAAAAATTTCAATTTTTAACTTTCAACTTTCAACTTTTATGAGGAAGCGATGTGAAAATTTCAATTTTCAACTTTTTTATATCTATAATCACGATACAACCGAGACAAGCTTGAGTTATAGACAATTGTCTGTAACTCAAGAAATCTCTTGACTCGATACGCGGTGGCCACGGTGGCAATAGGTACAACGAGCGGTCACAAATAGGGAGCAAGTCAGTGTTGGCGTCCCACTAATAGGAGCAATGGCATTAATTTATTCTTTTGACCATATCTTTGAAAGGAAAATAGGTAATTAGTTACATTGAGAGGTTTTTGGTTAGCCAAAAGTGTCCTCTCCCCGATAGATCCCATTTCAATTACCAGATGCGTATATTTGTGTGAATATTTTCTTTGTTCTGCGGCGTCATTCTTAAGGTGCTACTAATAGGAGCGTTTACCTCACTCTACAGGTTCCTGGAATTGACGACTAGAGATACATTTTTAAAAAACAGCTTATCTATCACTCATAAACTTTCATAGGCAGCTGAATCAACAAGGTTGACGACCTGGATTTGCAACAGAATAAACAAGTTTGACAAACATCAGTTTCCAACTGAATAAATAATTATTTCAACCATCTGAACAAATGATTCCCAGAATCACTGATACAACAAAAATACCGGTTATATCAGCCCAATCAATAACGAAAATAATTAACTGAATTTATCGAACCTCGAGTCGCAAAAGTTAATTAGTGGTTTCGAGAGATACCATTCGGTGATTTCGGAATAATATTTTTATATGCAGCAGATAATACACTTTTACTCGAGCTATGGAATGGACAGCGAGTGGCAGGCAAATTATAGAGCACGTGGGCTTTTTTTTCGACATATCCGAGCTAATGACTTCTCGTCACGGTTCGCAGGTATAATTGACGTCTTCTTTTGTTCATCGAACGAGAGATAATCGAACGGAAACAGGTGTTCCAGTTCTCTTATCATCGTACCGCGTACAGTGGTGGACATTTTAATGAAAGAAACGTTAAATCGATTCGTTAAAAATCATCCATGTACAGATATGACGCTTATCGCGTGCGCACATTTACAATTTTAATTTATTGATTTCAAATTTCCTACGCCATCGATTTATCTGGTTGAGAATGCGTGTTCCCGTCAAACACAGATTGTACCAGATACGTCATTTATAGGTTTTACAAAAACACAAACATGTTCTGCGGTATTGAGGTCATTGTGATATTTATTTTAAGTCACAGTGCTATCTAATTATGATAAATTATAGCGCTGAAAAAAGTATAAACGTCAAACAAAATTTCTGTAACAACCGAGACATCAAATTTGTCACGGAAACATTACGAAAAAGCTTTCACTTACATTTTATGTTTTTATGTATAATTTTTTTTTTTTTTTTTTTTTAACTCAAAAGAGGAAAAAGTATGCGTCGGAAACTTAAGGTAGTCCTTGCGAATAGAGTTCATTACCCATAAGAGCAATGAGAGGGAACTGCAAACACTTCTGGATGGCATGAAATAATCTGTAAAAAATCAAGCATATTAAAGATGCTGAAAAGATTAATTTTGCATAATAATAATTCCAAAATGTTATTAACAAATTGATGAAAAATAAAATTGTTCACCAAATATCTCGGAAACCTAACTTTTTTTTTAATGAAAATTATTTGTTCATTTTTTTGAATACGTATGAATTTTTTCAGATTTTTAAATTCACTTTGATTTTTTTTTTTTTATATGGGAAAAACGTGTAGAAAACCAGAAAATTCAAGGTGAATTTAAAAATCTGAAAAAATTCATACGTATTCAGAAATATGAACGAACAATTTTCATTTTAAAAAATTAGGTTTCCGGGATATTTGTTGAACAATTTTATTTTTCATCAATTTGTTAATAACATTTTAGAATTATTATTATGCAAAATTAATCCTTTCGGCATCTTCAATACACTTGATTTTTTTCAGATTTTTATACCATCGAGAAGTGTCTACAATGCCCTCGCATTTCTCTGAAACTTAAGTGAAGTGAACACTGTTCGCAAGGACTACCTTAAGGTAGCTCCAGCGAGTGGTGTTCATTTCGCCTAAATTCGAGAAATTCGGGCAAGAATTGCAAACACTTCCCGATGTTATAAAAATCTGAAAAAATGCATACTTATTATAGGGATTGAAAAGACTAATTTTGCATAATAATCATTTAAAAATGTTATTCACAAATTGTTGAAAAAAAATTGTTCATCGAAATATGCGGTAACTCAGCTTTTTTTTTTTATGAAAATGATTCGTTCATTTTTCGGAATACTTATGAATTTTTTCAGATTTTTATCTTTATTTTGATTTTTCTTGTTTTTTACGTGGAAAAAATGTGCAAAAATCAAAATAAAGATAAAAATCTGAAAAAATTCATACGTATTCCGAAAAATGAACGAATCATTTTCATAAAAAAAAAAAAGTTGAGTTACCGCATATTTCGATGAACAATTTTTTTTTTCAACAATTTGTTAATAACATTTTGAAATTATTATTATGCTAAATAAATCTTTTCAGTGCCTATAATAAGTATGAATTTTATCAGATTCTTATAAAATCGGGAAGTGTTTGCAATTCTTGCCCGAATTTCTCGAATTTAGGTGAAATGAACACCACTTGCTGGAGCTACCTTAAGTGATTCAAGATAGATGTTGGTGTCTTTAAATATTATCTGTGAAATTATTACAGGGATTCCATTAGAGATTGAGGCACGAAAGTTGGGTTCAGACGTACCGGTCGCATGAGCGGGTAAACTCTTAATCGAGTCTCATAATAATATGTTCAGACATAGAGCAACATGTACAGGAAGATAAAAAATCAGAAAAACCAGGCATTCTTGAACGTTGTACCTATGAAATGGTACAACGTTTCAAGGTCGATCTGCATACGACTCTTCAGATAATTCGTTTACTGTTCAATTTTTACGCAACTCCGAAACTACCGTTTTCGGCTTGAATTTTTCCCACAAATTTGAACTCTCTGTACGGGACTGAAAGTTCCGAGATGGCCAAAGATCAGTGAAAAAAAAAGAACCTGCTCTCGGACCGGCAAGAAAACAGTTTGCGTTTGCAGAATTGCTACACTGGTTTTTTAACACCTTAAACTTTTTGGCGCATCCCGTTTCAGGACCGGTGCACCCTCGTTAAGATTGCCGGAACTTAACGACTACGATATTTTAAATACATTGGGACCTTCCAAAGTGGAAAAATATTCATACGCTGTACGAAAATAGACTTCGAACCCAAACGCAACCGATACCGATAGTATTTCCATTATCCAAAAAAAAAGGTGTACATTTAATTTGCACATTGCTTTCTTATTCTTTTGTCAAATCATTCATAGGCTTCCTCGTTGAGGAAACATGCGGACTTCAATAAAATATTGCGTTTGGACTTTTTACAACAACTTATTGTCCACAGAGGTCTAAAATTTTTTATTTGTTAATTTTCTAGTTTTACCAACAAGAGTGCAAACTAAAATTGTCAATGACACAGGAAATAAAAGGACAGGTTCGTATATTCAAATAAGTGACGAATGAGTTTGTTATTTATTTAATAAAAATATTTTTACGAAATTCCGCATTCTGATTTTACGAAATTATTTTTTTACTGTGTACACGAGCAAGCTCGCTCATAGAGACAGTATGTGAGTGGAGGAAGATTTCTCATGCACAGTTAAAAAAAAAAATATATATATATGTACCTTTTACAACAACTTATTGTCCGCAAACGTCCACAATTATTTATTTGTTAATTTTCTAGTTTTACAAATAAAAGTACATACCAAAATTGTTAATAGTACGTGAAATAATAGGGACAGGTTCGTATATTCAAATAAATGAGAAACTCGTTTGTTATTTATTTACCAAAATTATTTTTTCGAAATTTCGCATTCTGATTTTGCGAAATTATTTTTTACTGTGTAAATAAATCATGCTAATTTCTTAAAAAAAAATTAAGGAAGCAGTGTACAAAAACAATTTCCGTCTTTATATAAATTAATATTTCGATAACGAGTTATTATAGAATTGTCTCCATAAATCGTTTAACGGTAGAAATGTTAAAAAACTCATCATCTTATTTAATCTTTTAAGTCCAGTTTGGCTTTGCAAAGTGCCTTTACTGCTAGAACCTCTTTAACGACACAGTCTCAAGTCAATTTCGAAGAACGGTATCAACACCGGTCGTACACAATACACACCATATGACACCACTTAGTGTCTAATTATATCGCTCAATCGAATTACTTTAAAAAATAAGAAAGCGGTGTACAAAAACAATTTCCGCCTTTATAAATTGATATTTCGATACCGAGTTATTATAGAATTGTCTCCATAAATCGTTTAACGGTAGAAATAAAAAAACTCATCATCTTATTTAACCTTTTAAACGACACAGTCTCGAGTCAATTTTGGAGAACGGTGTCAATACCGGTCGTACACAATATACACCATACGACACCATAAGACACTTGGTGCCTAATTATATCGCCCAATCGAATTACTTAAAAAAATAAGAAAGCTGTTTACAAAAACAATTTCCGCCTTTATAGATTGATATTTCGAAAACAAGTTATTATAGAATTGTCTTCACAAATCGTTTAACGGTAGAAATAAAAAAAAACTCATCATCTTATTCAACCTCTTCAACGAAACAGTCTCAAGTCAATTTTGGAGAACCGTATCAATACCGGTCGTACACAATACACACTATACGACATCACTTAGTGCCTAATTATACCGCCCAATCGAATTACTTTAAAAAATAAGAAAGCGGTGTACAAAAACAATGTCCGCCTTTATATATAGATATTTCGAAAACAAGTTATTATAGAATTGTCTCCATAAATCGTTTAACGGTAGAAATAAAAAAAAAACTCATCATCTTATTTAACCTTTTAAACGACACAGTCTCAAGTCGATCTTGGAGAACGGTATCAATACCGGTCGTACACAATACACACCATACGACACCACTTAGTGCCTAATTATACTGCCCAATCTATCAGAGTCAGCTTGTTCTGTCGCGCTAATGACAAACTGAGACGAATATAAGTTGAAGGGTTCGGCAAAACCGGCTGCCGCCACCACCGGTTTCGATTAGAATTCATGCTTGAATCATGGCGAATGATGGCTCGGTGTACAACGAAGCGATCTAAATCCCCGCTAGTCCGATTAGGTCTTTTTTTTTATTCTTTACTTTTTTAAGCTCTCAGATAGAATCAACGTGGATCCGAGCATTTGCCATGCGTGAATCTTAATCATGTCCCGAGAAACTGGCTGGTGTGGGAAGGAGGAGGCTGCGGGTCGACGAACTAGCCAATCGCGTGTTATCCTCGTGCACCGTGAATTCCAATGAGGCCCACGATCCCGTACTATATATGCTCCACACCGGGAGCATCTGCATCGAATTTTCCAACGGTCGCCGAGAAGGTGAGTCAATTCACGCCTCCGCTCTTAACGCCGAAGGATCCGCGAGGTTTTTTTTTTTTTTTTTTTTTTTAATTGTAACGAGACAATGTTAAGAAAAGCTGAAAATTGAAATTTTCACTTTGCTTCCTCATAGAAGTTGCAAATTGAAATTTTCATATGGCTTTCTCACAATTTTCCATTATTCGCAAGGGTTCTTCTGTGAGAAAGCATTTTCTGTATTTTTGGCTTCCTCATAGAGGAAGCTTCGCGAATGATGGAACATTGTGAGAAAGCCATATGAAAATTTCAATTTGCAACTTTTATAAGGAAGTTCAGAGCGGGAAGATAATTAAAAAACTGTGCGCAAAATTGTAAGAAATTAGAAAGCCATGTGCAAATTACTTTGCAACTTTTTTTGAAAGATAAAACAAAATTGAATTTCATAAAAATTGGCAAAAATTTACCGCAAAATTTATTGTACACAGTAAAAAATAATTTCGCAAAATCGGAATGCGAAATTTCGTATAGAAATAATTTAAACTCGTTTGTCACTTATTTGAATATACGAACCTGTTCATTTTATTTCCTGTATTATTGACAATTTTCAGTTTGTACTTTTGTTTGTAAAACAAGCAAATTAACAAATAAAAAATTGTGGATGTTTGCGGACAATAATTTGTTGTAAAAAGTACACATTTTTTTTTACTGTGTAGAAAGTCGCTAACTGAAATTTGCGTGATTCGGCATTTCGAGGCCGTATCTTATGTATTTTTCCCCACCGATGACGAATCTCCACATTATTTTACTCTTAGGCCGACACTTGATACATAAACTCGCGTTGAACATGAAATAAACATTTTCCAAAAGATTCAAAAATTTCAAAATCCCATAAAATCTAAACGGTTAGATCAATTTTTATCAAATTTAATACCAAACATTATACAGTGTTAGTCCGTTCCCGTATCAAATTTTAGATCGATACCTCGATATTTACTCGAATTAGATCATTTTCAGTTATTTAAAAAAAAAAAATCAAAATCTCACAAAATTGGACCGCTTGGATAGATTTTGACCAAATTCAATACCACAGGTCCTTGGTCAAAATATTAGATTCGTATGCAATTTTAGGACGCTAGCTCAAAATTTACGCAAGATAGAGATACCGCAGACGTTTTTCAAAAATTCAAAATCATCTAAATTCTTCAATTGGGCCTCAATATTTATAACAATTGCACAGAACCGAGAGACGTGACCACTCTACTAGTGTACCAAATTTCAACTGGCTATCTAAAACCGTTTCTGAGTTATAGGCATTTAAAACAATGAAGGTCCGTTACACACACACACACACACACACACACACACACACACACACACACACACACACACACACACACACACACACACACACACACACACACACACACACACACACACACACACACACACACACACACACACACACACACACACACACACACACACACACATGAGATATTCCATGTGAAATCGAACGGTCAAAAACCCGAGCCTCTCCGAAAAGTTGTACTTTCACCACAATCCATGATTACTTATAAGGGGTTTTTGTAATTTTTTTCAGAATTTTTGAATCGTATTTTTTTGAGATATCGAAAAATTGAACTGTTTTAAAAACCCTTTATATCGTAAAAACTATTAGTCATACAAAAAAACGTTTAAAACATAAAAGTTGCAGTTTTCAATGAACATTTGAAAACAAAATTTTGAAGATTTTTTTGAATGCAATAAACGTCTATTTCTATGTAAAATAGACTCAAATATTTTTTTTCAGGCAGTACGTCTTGTTTGACTTTTCTTAAAAAATTCCAGAATATACTCTCGTGTACGTAGCGTGATCTCATATTTTTGTTTGGATGGGCGAGACGTCTGTTTGATAGCTGTGCTCCGGTTAAGATCGATTTTTCATTAAAAAAGAGAGATATATATTACTTCCCATTGAATTTTATAAAAATTGTGATTGACAATAATGAAAGTTGAAAGGTCAAATAAAAAAGGAATTGGGGATTTTTCAGAAAAAAAGGATTTTTAAAATGAAAAATCAATATTAAACGCAGCACAGCTATCAAACGGACGTCACCGGATTCAAACAAAAATATGAGTTCACTCTACATACATGAGAGTATATTCTGGAATTTTTTAAGAAAAATCAAACATAGTGTATTGGCTGAAAGAAAATATTTTAATCTATTTTTCATAGAAATAGACGTTTAGTGCATTCAAAAAAATTTACAAAATTTTGTTTTCAAAAGTTCATTTAAAATAGCAACTTTTATGTTTTAAATGTTTTTGTGTACGACTAATAATTTTTAAGACATGGGAGATTTTTAAAAAAGTTCAATTTTTCAATATCTCAAAAAAATACAATTCAAAAATTCTGAAAAAAAAAATACAAAAACCCCTTGTAAATAATCATAAATTGTGGTGAAATTACAACTTTTTTGGAGAGGGTCGGATTTTTGACCGTTCGATTTCACATGGAATTTTGAATATCTCACATTAGGGTGTGTCAAAAAAATCATTTTTTTTTTTAAATTTTCCTCCCATCTTCTTAAAGTACAGATTTCAATCTCAAATTGAACCTTGCAAATGACGGTGCCTAGAAAAAAATGCTAAGAGGTGCCGCGTTCGACGTTTGTACCCAAAAATGCGGCACCTCTCAAACTTAATTGTCAGTGAGTGCCTTTCGCTGGACGTTGTCATCGATGAAAAAATGTAGTTCTACGGGGTGGGAGGTTAACTTTTTGTCTTTTTTTTTTAATAAACACAAAAGATTTCGATTTTTTAATTCGTATACAGAAAACAATAAATGTCCAGTAGGGTGAATTTGTTGAAAAAAATTCTTCCCACCCTCCAAAACTATATATTTTCATCTAAAAAAAACACCTGCCGAAAGGTGGTCGTTGACAATTAAGTTTAAAAGGTGCCGCATTTTTTGGGTACAAACGTCGATGCGGCCCCACTTCGGATTTTTTGCTAGGAACCGCTTTTCGCGAGTTTCAATTTTTAATCGAATTCTATACTTTAAAAGGGTGGAACCAACGTTAAAAAAAAAAAAAATGTCCTTTTTGAGAAACACCCTAATCTCACATACATCCGGACGCCAGCTAAAAATCACATTTCTTGATGTTTCAGACTAGTTTAAGTACTCTGACACTAAAATATATAAATAAATAAAAAATTTCACGAAAACAAAGCTTCCTCTATGAGAAAGCAATAGCAATGTCTATTGATTATAACATTAACATCAATGATGACATTGACAATGTCTATCGTTTATGTATTGTAAAAAATGTAATCTCTTTGTTTTTAATCAATTTTGTGAAATATTAATTTTGAAACCGGCGATCGTCAGACGATCGCGACTTCGAGAACAATGAACCGTTAACGAGCCTATCGAGACGATGATCGAAACGGCGACGGGCGCTTTGCCACCCGTCGAAGTTTGTATTCAAAGTGCAGCTAATATAATACAGGTACCGAAGGCTGCCCTCGCGTTCGATGCACCGCGCATTTTAATCGGACGGCAACACAAAGATCCCGACCGTGAATCGAATCCCTTAACAGCGCAATGTCATTATTATTGTCACAATCGCTCATCCTGCTTCCATTTTACCGCCGACCTCCGTGACACTCGGCAAGCTCAAGATTCATTCGGCGCTACTCGGACTCGTGCTCCGTACGAACATCTTGACAATCGCGATAGTCAAGGAAAAACAATTTTTTTTTTATTCGCTTGCGACGCTAATTTTCGTATCAGTTATTGTGATAGGAGTTGGAGAAGTGACAGGTGTGTGATCGGCGAGTTAAAATACATCGGATACTGGCTTAAAACGGTGAACGACGAAAGTTTGTTACGCGACTCTATTTATCGGTAATCGCAAAAAATGTTTCTTATTTTGCTTCCTTACGGAGGAAGCTTTGTTTTGGTAAAAAAAAAATTCGAGGTCTTAATGAAAACGTGCCTAGAATGTTCCAAAACGTCGAAAGATCAGACTTAGAAGAGAATGTCCGGATCTTTGTGTCTGTGTGTTTATGTATGTACTGTAAAAAAAAAAAATCGTATAAAATTTAACGTAGGGAGAATGGGAGAATGCCGGTCACTAAGAATAACTTCTAATTTTCTGGCTACACAACGTTTTGCGAGCTAATGTGGATTGGTTAATAAACACTTCATCATGTATTCTTTGAAAATAGTGGCATATAAGTAAGGAAAATAAAGAAATAAGAAGTCCATTCGTTGATTATAAGAATCTTTGCATTGACCGCCATTGTGCAATGTTTCGGGTAATCACGGTCGCCTTTTGGGTAACCGCAGTCGGTTTTCGGCGTAACTAGGGTCACTTTTGGTATAATGGCCGTCGCGGTTGTTCGACGGGCAATTTTTTATATTGGAGGCCAATAAATATGGTTTAGGTAAAAAAAAATCATTATCGGATACGAAAGAGATATAAGAGTATTTTTTTAAATTAACGACTCAAACCTAACGGTTATATCTCTAACTGTTATGATTATGTTCGGTTATGATACGTAACGGTTATGATTATGTATCATTTAAATAAAAAGTAAGTTAAATAACGTTACCTTTTTTCAATGGCGCAACTTTTTACTATCTGTTTCTTTTACTAAAACGTTTTCAATGAATACGCAAACAAAAACAGAAATTCTAACCTCATAACCAGCTTCATTTTAAGACGGAAATGTCCAGCACATTGAACACGTTTTCTTCTTATATACACTTCTGATACTTGACTTGATAATAATAGTACATTACGATACTAGTGCGAAAAAACTTTTTCTGACAAGTGTTGCAATCACACGAGTTAAGAAAACGTTTTTCGCACGAGTATCGTACGAAATTTTATTTCACGAGGTGCGAAAGGGGAGTTTTGCGCGCGCGAAGCGTGCGTAAAACTGCACTTTACGCACCGAATGAAATAAAAATATATATACGCACGGTGATGTTTGCGCTGTAAAATGAACGCGACGTTTGCCGGTATGCACCGCATGGCTGTAATGTCATTTCCCCGTACATGTGACCGCCGTTACTCCGACAGCCGAGTGATTGTAATATATTAAATTACAATGTATATATAAAATATTTAACAGTTTACCGTATTCAAAATGAAAGATAAAGGACCACATAAGAAATATAAAACGGGGAGATGTGATTTTATCAACTGTCTGTGTCTGAAAATTCTTATTTGAAATAGGCTGTTTCTTATAAGAAAAAGGGCGTAAACTGAGAATCACATTTTTTTTCTACTTATATCAGTTTTATAGGCACGACACAATAAATTAGTCATCGATCCCATTTGTAAGCGGATGGAGCAAAAAAAAATGCTGTTTAATCGTTATTTTCTGTAAAATTGAGGTGACTGGCATTGCCCGGTGACCGTAATTCCCCCATTCTCCCCTACCGGACAGGAAGTTTTTATGAAAAAACTGGTATATTAAATTTCATGTACAATTAAGATGAAAAATTAATTTTCAGTGTATTAAAAACACTGGAAACACTTTATTTTTAAGCATTTACTTTAATTTTACTATAAAAGTACTTCAATTTTTATAATTTACTTTGGTGTCAATGAAAAAGTATATTGATTTTCCATCATAATTGCACATTACATTTTATGCATCAGTTTTTGCTAACAAACTTCCAATCCGGTACAATAAATTGAGAATTTTTTATGCAAAAACTGGTATATTAAATTTCATGAACAATTAAGATGAAAAATTAATTTTTAGTATATTAAAAACACTGGAAACACTTTATTTTTAATCATTTACTTTAATTTTACTATAAAAGTACTTCAATTTTTATAATTTACTTTGATTTCAATGAAAAAGTATATTGATTTTCTATCATAATTGTACATTACATTTTATGTACCAGTTTTTGCTTACAAACTTCCAATCCGGTACAATAAATTGAGAATTTTTGTTTACAGTGTGAATGAGACGCGAAAAATTCTAACCGCTATAACTCGAGAATGCCTCGGCCGATCAAGCTAAAATTTTAGCACAGTATTGTAGGGTTAATAGTTAATGTTTCTGCAAAATTTTATTTAAAAAATGTGCAGTTGTTTTTTTGTAAGCCATATTTAATTTTTTCAAAAATGTCGATTCGCGCTGTAACTCTCACAATTTGAATATGAATATTATCAGCCAATGATCCCTGAATTGAATATCATCAGCCAATGATCCCTGAATTGAATATCATCAGCCAATGATCCCTATGAAATTTCGAGAGAATCGATCTTGCTGTCCAAATTTTATGTCATTTTCAATTTCTTGAATTTTATGAAAATTTAGTGCTTCACTTTAGACGCAATTTTCCTTATTAAATATTCATTTGTGAATAAAATGAGTACCAGATTCGTGATCAGCGTGAAAAAATACATGGAATACAGTAGCGGAGTGACGACCAAAGAGCAAAGTTTCTCGGAAGTTTTATAGCCAGAAATGCAAAAATGAGTGTTTCGTGTATTTTCAAAAAGCAGTTTCTTTGCCTTCTCCGATGGCATTGCGGAAAAACTTAGGTGTCCATCGTGTTCCATGACAAGAAATATTCAATATGGTGCATATGACGTGGCTGAAAAAGCTAGATAAAGTATCATTTAGATTAACCGGTGCGGTGGTCTAGTGGTTAGCATGCTCGCCTCTAAGACCTAAGCATCGGGAGGTCGACGGTTCGATTCCCGGCTTCGTATGTTTCGCCGAGAAGGGAAAAAAACATGGACGAGACGAAGCTCCAGATATATACATCGGTCACTCACACTCAGTTACCGCGGTGCGAGTGTCGGATGTATATAGCTGTACTCCATTGTTTTCATTCTCGGTGAGACGCGACAAGCTCCGACGTCGGGAATCGAATCTGAGACCGCATCGGCGTAGGGGACGTAGCGTACCCATCGCCCGGGACGCCGAGTCTGTGTATCAGACTCGACGCTCCGCAATAGCTATCCCTGGCCAGAGTGTAAGCTATCGTGCTCGGGCTTCATGGCACCGGGGTATGGTGCATCATAACGATGCTTCTAGGTATACCAGGCGACTATCCTAGAATACTTGGAGCCTTGCCTCCTTAACCTGGGGCTCTGAGGAGGCCGACAATGATATCCCTAGCATGACTACATTTAGGGATGCCGGGGGACGGGGGACTAGGCCAACGATACTCTGAGCAACTGGCAACCCAAAGAAGGGATGCGGTGGTGTGGAAGTACTGGCCCAGATACCCTGTACAACCGGTAATAGCCCACGAAGGGTTGCTGGAGCACGGGGGACTGACCAAGATACCTTGTGCAACCGGCAACCCCGAGAAGGGATGCTGGGAGGCGGGGGACAGGCCAAGTTACACTGAGCAACCGGCAAGCCCACGAAGGGTTGCTGGGGACCGCGGGACTGACCAAGATACCCTGAGCAACCGGTGATCCCTAATGAGAAAGGTGTCAAGTCGCAGAAGTAGGTGCGAAAAAGTCAATGACATCACGAGGGACGCCTGTCGGTTGTGTTCCGCGTCTGAGGAACACAACGTGGACAATTAGAGCGGTGCGAGTGCCCCACGGGGCCCGAGTACAATGGTCCAGCAGGACTGAGTGCTCGTATCGCTAACAAAAACAACAACATCATTTAGATTTCTTGAGTACACCCAGAAAAATCATTTATTCGACGGACGCCCCGCAAATAAATGTTTATTTGGTTTCAATAAATATTTATTTGATTTAATAAATATTTATTTGATTTAATAAATGTTTATTTGATTTAAATAAATATTTGTGTAATTAAAATAAATATTTTTCTCAAACCAAATAAATATTTTTTTCAAACCAAATAAATTATTTTTCTGGGTGTAAAAATCTGAACTTAAAAAAATGATTCAGGAGCACATCATTCCATGTATTTTTTCGCGTCGACCACAGATCCGACAAAGTGAAGTGCGAGGTTGGTGTATTATTACACGTTAAGCCCGAATCGGACAATAGTTTTGCTTAAAAGTCCAATACGACGTTGCCGTTGAAAAAAGTTGAAATTTGAAATTTTCACATCGCTTCCTCATAAAAGTGAAAATTTGAATTTTCATATCGCCTCGTCACGAAAGTTGAAAATTTGAATTTTCATATCATTTTCTTATAAAAGCTGAAGAATTCAATTGTCTTATCGCTTTCTCATCATGTTCCTTTATTCGCAAAGCTTCTTCTATGAGAAAGGCATTTTCTGTATTTTGGGCCTCCTCATAGAGGAAACTTCGCAAATGAAGGAACATTATGAGAAAGCGATAAGAGAATTTCAATTTTCAACTTTTTTCAAATTATAGCAAACAAACAAAAACTCCTCTTTTACACAGTAAAAAATAATTTCATGAAATCGGAATGCGAAATTTCGTTATAACAATTTTGTTAAATAAGTGACAAACTCGTTTGTTACTTATTTGAATACACGAAACTGTCCTCTTATTTCCTGTATAATTGACGATTCGCAAGTTTGTACTTTTGTTTGTAAATCTAGAAAATTAAGAAATGAAAAATTGTGGCCGTTTATGGACAATCATTTTTTTTTTTTTTAAGTATACATTTTTTTTTACTGTATATGTTAGAGAACGCGGAAGAAAATTATTTCTCCTCCATTCGAGATGACAATTTTTTTTATCATTGATTGAGTTCGTAATAACAGTCCGTTTTGCCCCACCCTCCCCAGTTTCTTTAATCCCATCGTAAGGTCACATCGCGCATGAAAATTGTTAACAGCGATCGGTGTCGCAAAAGATCGTTGATTATTAATTGTGAATAAGACTAATATACGCTTTAAAGTCATCGTAAAATATCCGCGGAAGACCCGTCGAGAACCGGTCGTCGTGGATATTTTATCCCGATCCCCTTCTGCCTGCTACCAGTTTATCCGCGCGTTCGCGATGATCATCCGGAGTGAATCGAGGAGGAACGTGCTGCGGAAAAAGCATTCCTCGATGGGCGTACAGCTGCAAAAGCGGGTTGATTCGTTGCACGCCCGAAGACTCGCGTCGAAAAAGTTGATCGTCGAGTTGACGAGAGCCTTTTGCTTCTTTCATTCTAGTACCGACCATGTTGTCACCGGGTCAAGTCTTGTTACCTATTTCTGCGCTCCTTCTAGCCTTCGTTGCGGCCACCTCGGCGGGTAAGTTGCGACAAATGCAAAACACATTCCCACCGAACACAAACTACAACGGGTGCAAACATTTTCAAGTTTCACAAAAAACATAACGATTTTCTGCAATATCGAAGTCGGTGTGACGTTCGCTTTTATCCACAACACTTGCCATCCAGCTGCGATCAATTATTATCGTGCTCGAGGAATATGGGGTATTCCATACCGATTCGACCTACGTCGCACCCTCGATCTCTTCAATTCGGTTGGTAATTTTTTATAATATTGTTCTAACTCTTAAAATCTCCATTTTTTTTTTTATTTGCATTAATCACAATTTTTTAAAGTGAAGATATTTTTAGCCGGAATTAAAAATTCTGAAAAAATTCTAAAAAAAATCTGAAAAAATTCTGAAAAAATTCTGAAAAAATTCTGAAAAAATTCTGAAAAAATTCTGAAAAAATTCTGAAAAAATTCTGAAAAAATTCTGAAAAAATTCTGAAAAAATTCTGAAAAAATTCTGAAAAAATTCTGAAAAAATTCTGAAAAAATTCTGAAAAAATTCTGAAAAAATTCTGAAAAAATTCTGAAAAAATTCTGAAAAAATTCTGAAAAAATTCTGAAAAAATTCTGAAAAAATTCTGAAAAAATTCTGAAAAAATTCTGAAAAAATTCTGAAAAAATTCTGAAAAAATTCTGAAAAAATTCTGAAAAAATTCTGAAAAAATTCTGAAAAAATTCTGAAAAAATTCTGAAAAAATTCTGAAAAAATTCTGAAAAAATTCTGAAAAAATTCTGAAAAAATTCTGAAAAAATTCTGAAAAAATTCTGAAAAAATTCTGAAAAAATTCTGAAAAAATTCTGAAAAAATTCTGAAAAAATTCTGAAAAAATTCTGAAAAAATTCTGAAAAAATTCTGAAAAAATTCTGAAAAAATTCTGAAAAAATTCTGAAAAAATTCTGAAAAAATTCTGAAAAAATTCTGAAAAAATTCTGAAAAAATTCTGAAAAAATTCTGAAAAAATTCTGAAAAAATTCTGAAAAAATTCTGAAAAAATTCTGAAAAAATTCTGAAAAAATTCTGAAAAAATTCTGAAAAAATTCTGAAAAAATTCTGAAAAAATTCTGAAAAAATTCTGAAAAAATTCTGAAAAAATTCTGAAAAAATTCTGAAAAAATTCTGAAAAAATTCTGAAAAAATTCTGAAAAAATTCTGAAAAAATTCTGAAAAAATTCTGAAAAAATTCTGAAAAAATTCTGAAAAAATTCTGAAAAAATTCTGAAAAAATTCTGAAAAAATTCTGAAAAAATTCTGAAAAAATTCTGTCTTTGATATGAAAATTTTTAAGCCTAAACCCAAAATGGTAAAACGTTTGCTTCTAGATGTTTTTTTGAGCTTTTTCTTTCTTTTTTTAAGTGAACATATTGTTAGTCTATATTAAAAAATCTGAAAAAATTCTCAAATATCCTGTATCAGATATGAAAATTTTCAAACCTAGAGTGAAAGTGGTATCGCATTAGCTTCTATTGTTTTTTTTAATATAATTCTAAATCATTTAAAATAATTTTAAAAAAATAGAAGCTAATGCGATACCACTGTCGCTCAGGACTTGAAAATTTACATATGTGATACAGGATTTTTGAGAATTTTTAGAGATTTTCTCATTTGCTCTAACAATATGTTCACTTTGAAAAATTGTAAGTAATGCAAATAAAAAAAAATAAATAAAAAAAATTTGTCGTGATTTTTAGAGTAAGAACAATATTTTAAAAAATTGCCAACCGAATTGAAAAGGCCGAGGGTCCGACGTAGGTCGAATCTGTATGGAATGTCCCGTACACATCACATTTCCGTAATAACAGATACGCAGGTGAATCATTAGAGGACCGATAAATGCATTAAAAACAAGAACTTTCGGACACTCCTTTTGTTTATTTCGTATCGCATTTGAGATCCGAGGTACAGTTCATCAATCGTTATAAATAAAAATTACAACGATGGTATAGGGTAATACACATTTGTGACGCAAATTTTTAATCACTTTACAGAATTGTTGCATTAATTTTTTTCCCAAACTGCGACACTTTTGAGCGTGAAATGGCACTTGTCACAATGAATCTTATTTTTACATGACCCGTTACTTCGTGAGGTGTATATTTTACACCACTGTTGGAAAATTGTGCTTGGTGGGTTCGCGCAAAAGCGGTGACGAGAGCGAGAAAGTCGACGATAATAATTTTTTTCATTATATTACAGGCGATTCAGCACCAGCGAGGGTGGTTTGTTATTTCAGCAACTGGGCCATTTACAGGCCTGGCATCGGTAGTTATGGCATCAACGATGTACGCGGAGATCTCTGCACCCACGTGATATACTCTTTCATCGGCGTGAGTAACGTCACCTGGGAAGTTCTCGTTCTCGATCCCGAGGTCGATGTTGAGAAAAATGGTTTCAAAGACTTCGTCGCTCTCAAGAAAAAGTTTCCGGATCTGAAGACGGAAGTAGCCGTCGGTGGATGGGGCGAGGGCGGTAGAAAGTATAGTGCCCTCGTTGGTAACAAGCAACGTCGCGACACTTTCATCAGCAGTGTTGTCGGTATGTCAATAAAATGTCTAAAAATATAATTCCAAAATTTAAAACTACAAACAAAACTACATTTGACGTGTAAAATTACATTTTACCTGTAAAATTACATTCGACATTTAAAATTATATTTTACCTGTAAAATTACATTTCACATGTGAAACTACATTTTATATGTAAAACTACATTTTATATTTAAAACTACATTTTGCATGTAAAACTACATTTTACACGTAAAATTAAATTTTATATTTAAAACTACATTTTGCATGTAAAACTACATTTTATATGTAAAACCACATTTTACATGTAAAGCCACATTTTACATGTGAAACTACATTTTGCATGTGAAACTACATTTTGCATGTGAAACTACATTTTGCATGTGAAACTACATTTTGCATGTAAAACTACATTTTACATGTAATGCATACACAGCAAGTTTTTGTGCGATCCGAAATCTTTTCGAAAAGTTATTTTGTTTTTGGACGTAATAGACAGAAATGGGGAAAATGCCTTTTCCGGACACGCAAAACATATTTCCAGACAAGAATCTGATAGTTCAATTTTTTTTTTTTTTCTTTATTAAAATACTTTCTCTCCTTTTATACTTCGTATGGGATGAGACCTCTCTCTACGATAAACATCGTTGATAGATTTTTGACATCCCCCATAAGGAAACGAAAACAAACAAAACATCTCAGTCAAATAGTGCGAGTTTTGAAATGAACATCGATTAAGGAGGCCTCAATTACAAGACATAATTAAGAGACGGTTGCTTAAAAGAAATGTGGAGACCGAGCCGTTTTTCTTGTCTTTCCAGCGTTCATGCACGAATATGGTTTCGACGGTTTCGATCTCGACTGGGAATATCCCGGAGCGACAGATCGCGGTGGCAAATTCTCCGACAGAAACAATTTCTACTACTTCGTTGAGGAACTCAGAAGAGCCTTCGACCGTCAAGGTAAAGGCTGGGAGATCACAATGGCTGTGCCGATGGCCAAGTTCCGTCTCGCCGAAGGTTACCACGTACCAGAATTATGCGAGTACGTGGACATTCCCAATGAATATAGCGGAACTGTTGTGGCTCATCTCTCATTGATGTATCACGAAACGATAGCCATTCCAATTATTCGTTTGCTTTACAGAAATGTCGACGCCATTCACATTATGTCATACGATCTTCGTGGCAATTGGGCCGGTTTCGCTGACGTACATAGCCCTCTCTACAAGAGACCGCACGACGCTTATGCCTATGAAAAGCTGAATGTGGTGAGTATGCAAATATTCGATAACTTAACAGAAAAAGAAGGCTGACAGTTGACACTTTCATATCGTTTCCTCATGCAACCCCTAGCAGATCGGACTACCCTCGTGAGTAACCACACAGTAACAAAAATGTGTACTTTTTACAATAACTTATTGTCGACAAAGGTTCGCAATTTTTTGTTGTTGTTAATTTTCTAGTTTTACAAACAAAAGTGCAAACTAAAATTGTCAATGACACGCGAAATAAAAGGACAGGTTCGTATATTCAAATAAGTGACAAACTCGTTTGTCGACTTATTTAACAAAATCATTTTTACGAAATTTCGCATTCCGATTTTACGAAATTATTTTTTTTACTGTGTAACAACCGACTGCTTTTCAACAAAACAATCACTGGTAGTCACTGACAACCGTAAAATAAGAAAAAGAGTAAACAGACGTCACGACCGTTTTAATGGTTGCTGCCCGGTTGCCCACGCAAAAAATACCTGCGAAGCAACACTTGACCGTCATTTTTTTATGGTTGTTTTTTGGTTGTCACGTGAAAGAGCAACTAGCGAAGCAACGCTCTTATCAATTTTCAATTCA
This sequence comes from Amblyjoppa proteus, assembly GCA_963922035.1. Classification (NCBI taxonomy): domain Eukaryota; kingdom Metazoa; phylum Arthropoda; class Insecta; order Hymenoptera; family Ichneumonidae; genus Amblyjoppa; species Amblyjoppa proteus. The sequence continues at coordinate 34,745,767 of OY998228.1, read as the reverse complement.
CGTTGTTTTTGGTTGTTTCGTGAAGAAACAACCTGCAAAGCAACTTCCATGCATCTTTCCCTTCGGTTGTTTTCCGGTTGTCCCCTAAACAAACGAAAGAAGCTGCCAACCATACAGCAATGATTGTTTTTTCCGTTCGTTTGGTTGACGACCGATAAAAATCGAGCAGCAAACATTGTCCGATCTGCTTGGGACTTACTTTGGTTTAGTTTCTGAGAGAATGTATTTTCTGTGAGTTTTGGCTTCCTATTGGCGGAAGTACTGCGAGTAAATGAAAACAACGAGGAATCGATCATGAAAACATAGCTTTATCTGCGCGGAGTGACTCGAATATATTTTCTTTACGCTTCAGAATGACGGTCTTCAACTCTGGGTTGACTTGGGATGTCCGGCTAACAAACTCGTGGTCGGTGTACCTTTCTACGGACGTTCGTTCACACTGAGCGCGAGCAACAACAACTACAATATGGGAACTTACATCAACAAGGAAGCCGGTGGAGGTAATCCTGGTGAATACACCGGGGCCAAAGGTTTCCTCGCCTACTACGAGGTTCGTTGTCATTGACCATCGATTCTTGATTTTCTCTTCTGTAGAAATTTCGTTCTCAAACTGTTGCATTATTTTGTGTCTCGTAGATTTGTCCGCTAGTTCAGGACCCCGAATCAGGCTGGACGAAGAAATGGGACGACATTGGAAAGGTTCCGTACGCATACAAGGGTGCGCAAACAGCTTCTATCGTCGACTTGTTCTGATAACTGGAATATAGGTAGTTTATTAAACAATTGATTTCCAGATACGCAATGGGTGGGCTACGAGGACCCCAGGAGTGTCCAGATAAAGATGGACTTCATAAAAGAAAAGGGCTATGCCGGTGCCATGACGTGGGCCATAGACATGGACGACTTCCGGGGAATCTGCGGTTATGCTGATGTCTTGATGGAGATCCTCCACAGGAACATGAAGGATTACAGAGTTCCCGAGCCAGCAGGCAACACCAAACCTAGAGTAAGGATTCTGTACATTATCTCCGACCCATCGCTACAATTACCGACTGAGAATATGTGAAAGATCTTCCTCCCCAACCAATCCGGATCCGGTAGATATCGAATACTGCAATCGACTTTTTTCACGAGTTCTGACATTGACGGTCAAAAATCAAGTCTCATCGAAAGCAGGCGTAATGTCAACTTCCGGTGAGGTTTGGCTTTTGAGGTCAAATGCCAGTGTCCGGAAACAATAGTACTTTGCGATACTAGTGCGTAAAAGCGAACTTTCGGCGAAGGTTGGCGAAGGAAACCAGTTATTATTTGATTGTTATAGCATTGTTGTATGTATGTTATGTACCTGTTATGAAGCCTGGTTTTGTAACCGTAACGCTACCACACTTTGTAACATTAACATTGCCTGCAGATTAGTGATGGTCAAACATTGTTATAAAAATGCTATATAAACGTTACAGAGTCCAGTTACATTATTGTAATGTAATTACCTTATACGCTATTAACATTACCTGATTATCACGAAAGTTACGCTCAAATTGTTACATGTATGTTATGTAACATGTATGTTACACAACTTTTATACATAACTATAACGTTACACTGATATATAACAGTTTCATTACTTGCATATAACAATTGAAAGATTACATAAGAATAACATTGTTACATTACATATAACTTCCATGTTATATTGCCGTAATAAAACGTGTTCATTGGGTTTTGTGACGAATGCATGAAAGGTGCCAGGTTATGTTGCTCGCGGGGCGCGCCGATAAAAGAAAAACAGACAGTGTGTGCATGCGCGCGTAAATACTGTGCGCATGCGCACAGCATTTACGATACGCTTTTGCGTTGCATAAATACTCGAAGCGTGTCGTAAGTACTAATTACGACACGCTTCGAGTATTTATGCAACGCTTCCAGTATTTATGTAACGCCTTCTTGAAAAACACCACTCTATGTCGCGCCCGACCCCCACATAAAGCAGCACTTTTCACGCATGAGTTACAAAAAGTTAATTACAGTTTTTATTACCGACCGTGGTCTTTAGCGTACTCTTGACGTGAAACCTTGTTAATGTTACAGCCCGAGTGGGACCGACCGCCAAGCACCACGCCCAATCCCAATGAAGGTTCTTACAAGCCGACTAAGCCTAGACCTGATTCAGGAGAAGATGTCATTACCTCGAAGCCAACTGTTCCGGTGCCACCGGTGCCCACGCCCGATGCAGAAAACGAGATTACGCCGAAACCAACTTCACCCGCGCCACCTGTACCCGACACCGATTGGACGAGCGACGAGATATCCTGTGACGGTGAATCCTTCATCGCATCCAAAACCAATTGCAACAAAGTGAGTTATTTGTTCAGTGGAATGTCTCCTTTAAGGTGACTATGTCGATTCGGGCTCATTTCGCATAAGTTCGAGATAAATAAGAGAAAATTGCAAATACTTCTCGATGGCATAAACATATGAAAAAATTCGTGCATACTAAAGCTACTGGAAATATTAATTTTGCATAATAATAATTCCAAACTGTTATGAACAAATTAATCAATAAATTAATTGTTTAACAAATTACTCGGCAACGAAACTTTTTTTTTAATCAAAATAATACGGTCAGTTTTCTGAATGCGTACGAATTTTTTCAGATTTTTCAATTGCTTTGATTTTTTTTTATTATATGGAAAAATGCGTGAAAAAACACAAAAATCAAACCTAATTGAAAAATCTGAAAAAATGTATACGTATTCAGAAAAATGAAGGAACCATTTTCATTTAAAAAAGTTGGTTTGCCGGGTAATTTGTTAAAAGTTAATTTTTGATTAATTTGTTAATAACATTTTGAAAATATTATTATGCAAAATTAATCGTTTCGGTACCTTTAATATGCATGCAATTTTTCAGATTTTTATACCATCGAGAAGTACTTGAAATTTTCTCTTATTTTTTCCGAACTTATGCGAAATGAGCGCGAAGTGACATAGCTATCTGAAGGTTATATGAAATACCGCCGGCAGTAAAAAAAAACCTATAGTGAATGCCGTTTTGAGACCACTGAAAATTGCCTTTCCCCGAGAAATTGGCGTACGCAGGGAGAGACAATGTTTTTTTTTTTCCTCAGCTATCTGCAATCTACCACAAATTACCCTGGTGAAAATATTTTTCTGAATATCTCTGAAACTATATGTGAAAGTCTCGGAAAATTTCCCCGATATTTCTCTGAAAAGTCCTCTGAATTTCTCTCACTTTTCGCACTTTTCACAGAAAGTGAAAGATTTTTCTGAATCTAAATATTTCTAATTGGTCTGAAAATCTCCGATTTCCCTGCCAACTTCTCTAAAAAACGATGAAATTTCTTGATATTCGAAAGCTGTTTCTGTTCTATATTCCGAAATTATTTTCTGAAAAAGTCAAATTTTCGCTGAATTCCTCATATAAAGTATACATAAATTATTGTTTACTGTTTACTGTACGTACGAATACGAACACGAAAGTTTACTGTTCGTACGAATACCAGAAAGCGCAGATTTTAGAGTGAACTTGTAAGTTCTTTGAAATTCTCTAAATCCACATTATCAGAGAAAATCGGAGGTTTTCAAAAAATAAATCGTATTTTCTATGAAAAAGTCTCTTGTACGTTTGAGTAACGGAATGAGTAGATCTTAGAGACAACTCGTAAGTTCTCTGAAATTTTCTAAACATACATTGCTCGAAAAAAGCGCAGTTTTTCAGAAAATAAATCGTATTTTCTCTGAAGAAGTCTATTGTTCATTCGGGTAACAGAATGAGTAGATCTTAAACAAAATTCGTAAGTTGTCTGAAGTTCTCAAAACACACATTATCCGAGAAAATCGGACTTTTTCAGAAAATAAATTGCATTATCTCCGAATATGTCTGCTGTTCGTCCGAGTAACAGAATGAGTAAATCATAGAGACAACTCATATTTTCTCTGAACGTACTTGATCAGAAAAACTCAGAGGTATCCAGAATTTTTTTTTTGGAAAATACTCTAAATTTCTCTAATATATTGTAATTGCTGGAGGTTGGGCGGAGAAAATGGCAGATATATTTAACATATAGCAGAGAAAGTCAGAGAAAATCTCAAAAATCACTGAAACTGTCCGTTTAAAGTTTTTCAGACAAATTGTCAGAGAAATATTTTCACCAGGGTAACTGCAGCTATCTGCAGTTAGTGTGTGTTACCAGCTGGGCACGGGTAAGTGGGCAACTCCACGCCTGACGCGGGCTCGGTCGGTACTCTCGCGGACCTGCCAACCGTAACTTATGATTGGGATTCGGTAGTTTTTCCCACATCCGACCCCAAACCAATCGGTCAATTGGTGCACCAAACCAACCGGTGTTCTAACTTTTCAAATGTTGATTTTCGGTTAGTTTTTGTAAACCGACTGTAAATCAACCATTCTTTGGATGCGATGAAAGGTTGGTTCATGGTTGGATGTTATAAACTAACCCCAATTCCAACTCTTAAGCTACAATATTGATGGTTGATTAGTGGTTGATTGTTCAAAACCGACCATAAACCAACCATTTTTGATAACCAACTATGCAAGCGGTTGGCTTATGGTTAGGTTTGAAAAATCCACTACAAATCAACCGTTACCATTCTTGGCTGAAAGTCGGAATTTTGGTGGTTTTCTAACATCCAAGCGTTAACCAACCTTTCATCGTGTCCAAAGAATAGTTGATTTATAGTTGGTTCACAAAATACAACCCTGAATTGACCTTCAGAAAGTCGGAATATTGGTTGGTTTGGTGCACTGGTTGACCGGTTGGTTTCAGGTTGGGCGGAACGCGAGGGATAACACACAAGACGATACCTATTATGTTTTTGTTCCCGAAATCCCTTCTCTTCTATCGTTATCTCTCCGGTTAAAAAAAAAAAATAATAATAATCTTCCCTGCATTTTCATATCGTCGAAATAGGTCACGGTCTTATTAATATAATATTGTTTTCAGTACTACCGATGCGTTTACGGCAAGCCCTTGGCCTATCAGTGCGCCAAAGGACTCATTTTCAACACTGCACATTTCATATGCGACTGGCCACAGAACGTTGATCGGCCGGAATGCGATGATTCATAATATTGATAATCCCATGCTCAAATACTGTTCCCTGATTACTCGAATAATAAAGTTTTGTAAGTTTACTGTTGTACGATACAAGTGATGTTTTCTTTTGTACCGGCGATCAGTGAGGAACCACATATGATCTCGCTCTTACCAATCGAAGGTAATACTGTATGAAAGTTCATTTGAAACGGCTGAAGCTCGATGTACCGTGTCGGCCGTTTCTCGAGTTACAGCTAGAAAAACCATGTATGTTTCCATTGAAGTAAGGGCAGAATATCAAACGAACACCGAAAAAGTCGATACCACGGCAACTGAACACGAGAAATCTACACCGTGAAAGTGAGCACGCACCACATTACCACCAGTCAGCTTTGCACCAAATCAACTCGACGGTAAGTTATCCTCTTTCGTTTCTGTCGGTCCAGAAAACTTGTACATTTGTTTCCCGACCGGAATGGAAGATACGGGAAACTGTTACTTCCGGTTTCGAGAATCTCATTTTTCGACCAGAAGTAACGTCATACGGGGAAGTGACGTCATACGGGGAACGTCACTTCCGGTTTGAAAATCTCGTTCGTCAATCGGAACTGACATCATACGGGAAAACGTCACTGCCGGTTTCGAAATCCTCGATTTTTGACTTGAAGTGACGTCATACCGGTTTGAAAATCAAATTTTTTGACCGGTAGTAACGGCCTGTCAGAAATACGTCCTTCCGGTTTGAAAATCTCATTGTTCGATTAGAAATAACGTATTTCCGGCGTCATGTTATTTCTCTTTGAGAAATGAGATTTCCAAAGTGGAAGTGACGTATTTCGGTTATGTCGTAACTCACAGTCAAAAAACAAGAATTTCATTGGTGCAGAGCCGACTGGTGGTAAGACCTTGCGGACTCACTTTCACGGTATAAACTCTTCATGTTCAATTGTCGTAATGTCATTTTTTTAGGATTAATTTGATATTCTGCCGGAGTAAGAAGGCATGACCGATCGTTGAGCCAAGAAAGGTTGAGTCACTTAATGGACAGTGTCTGATTGCCGTTTTGTTACCGACCGATCACGGTCGGTAACAAACTGCAATCCAATATATTTCCCGAGACAATTCATTTTTCCTCGCCAGCGAAAGAAGCGAAACTACCCATAAGAGTAGTTTTCCAACTGCACACGAATATATCAAAGAAAATTTGTCGATCGATCTACGATTGGCAAAGTGCTTTCGCCTTTGAATAAACATGCCGCTTTATCACTATCATCGACCAGCGTTGATCACCGTGCATTTCAACTGCACCCCTATCACAGCAGCAGTAACCGACATAAGTTTCCCCGGCCGAGGCGTTATTGACAAGTTTTGGGATGTAATTTGAAACTCCAAGGAACTCAACTGCGGTAACATGCACAGTCCCACACAACGACGAAGGAGCCGAAACATTACCACGTCGAAAACAATTTATCAACGTGCAGCCTCGAAGGAGACGCACCTGGGACACACGAAGTTCATCACGAAACAAGATAGTAAACTCGTGCAATGTCATACACGCGGCATGCGCACATATACAGGCAGACGAGACACTCGGCAGCTTTCAGGACAGGTCGATGTGCGCCCTCCCGTATACCTTAACATCGTTTAACGTAATCCAATATGAGTTAGGGTTCGACCTTGCATCAAGTGACAAGAACATTGCTGGTCTTCGCCGCCGATGTTAAGCTGCGCTCAAGTTTTTTTTTTGTTTTTCTCCGCAAACATAAACGACGGTCGGGAAAGCCGATTATATCGCAACAATCTAAAGATGAGGCATTCTTTATCAATTGGGCCACTTTTTTCGGTCGACCTCTCAGATATTTTTTTTTATTTGCCAGTTTGTAGTACTACTTGAGAGATGCTTCTGTCATTTTTTTTTAGATTTTTAAAGTGCATCCTTTAGGACGTACTTTTTTTTTATATCAGTATATCTCAGAAAATATTGGGCACTCAAAAAATTCGTAGGAACATTAACATTTTTATTTTTCATAAACTTTCGAATGATATTAGATTCACAATTTTCCCGATATGGGAAGGTCCATTTTTCGTTTTAAAAAAAGTAAAAATAATGTTTTTCTGCTAAAAGCACACCTTCGATTCTGGTTTCAATTTTCCATGATATTTAGCATTATTAGCATAGCATGAAAAAAAAAATCCCAAAGTAGTACCTGCGATTCTTACGCGCTAAAAAAATAAAGAAATAAAAATTTTTATTCGTATAGATTCGTACAAACTCGACTATTATTTAGATAACTGAAAGGGTGTGGGAAACTCGACTATTATTTAGATTACTATTTGCCCGCAGTCGGTAAATTTGTTTCACGTCGTAGGGAAACTTTTTTTTTTAAATAGAGGTTCTTTTTTGGAGGTTCTCTTTTTTAATTTTTAATTTGCTTATTTTTTTGAGTACGTAAGAACGGCAGGTATCACTTTGGGATTTTTTTCTCAGAATCTTCATGTAATGCCGAATATCCTGAAAAATTGGGACCAGAATCGAAAGTGTGTTTTTAGTAGAAAAAAATAATATTAATATTTTTTTCACGAAACGTGGACTTTCCCGTATCGGGAAAATTATCACTCTAACATCATTCGAAAGTTGATGAAAAATAAAAAAGTTAATGTTCCTACGAATTTTTTTAGTGAATAATGTGTCCTGAGATATACTGATATTTCAAAAAACCGTCAATCCTGAAGGGTGCACTTTAAAAATCTAAAAAAAGATCACAGAAGCATCTCTCAAGTAGTACTACAAACTGGCAAATTAAAAAAAAAAAAAAAATTATATCTGCGTGTTCGACCGAAAAAAGTGACCCAGTTAATAGGAAATGCGTCAGGTAGTGTGTCACGTGATATTGTCACGAGATTACATATAAATTACATCCAATTTTCCAGTTGGTCTCGCTCGAATAAAAACGCGAGAAAACCGATCGAATTAAAAAGTCGAGAGAAAAATTGGCTCGTTTGCCAATTAACGACCCTTCATCTTCTCCGCCACGATTCCTCCGGTTCCCCCATTTCTCCGCACGATTTCACGACCCAATAACCCAAAATTTGACGCGTCCCTTGACATCGCAAGATAATCACGTTCCCTTTGGTCTCCCTGGCGCATGAAATCGAGGGCCTTGATTATCGTTGCACGGTGCGGGGCTTGTGTGACATCTTACTTTATCGATTTCGAAATTTTCCACCTCCAGCGCCGACGGTTATGCTTGCGAGCAAAGTTCGGCGAGCTGTCAGTCAAGAAAACTTGGAAACGACGCCCGAGGCGAATTCACACATGAAAAAACGACTGAATCTACAAATCGCCCTAAAAACTTTTCTTCACCCGTCAAGTCGATCAAACTAGCGCGACCTTTCCGTTTAAACGTAAACGTAAACATCATAGGATGAATTTTACTCCCCCCATGGAAATAAAGTATATTCGAAAATTTATTCGAGATCTATTATTTTGATACTTAATATATTTTGCCGAAATATTGTATATTGTGGATATAAAAGATAGTATACTTGAATAGTACACGCTGTAATATACTTGTTCTTATATATTTTCTTATAAATCGTATATATATTTTCCATATGGTTTATATAATTTTTATGACATGTCTATAATATTGAAACATATATCCAATAATATGTTGATTTTATTTTTAAAATATATCGATTGTAATGGCAATACAAACTGTTTATCAAACTCAAAAACTTGTTGCCCTGAGTAGAACAAATTTTTTGCTATTGTCGATTCATTTTAGCTCATATTTATGGGACTCGAAGGATTATGACGATTAAATTAGATTAAAATCAATTTAACCGTCGGAATTTTATAATGTGTTGAATTTAAGAAACATATTAGTTTAACTGATTTTTTTTTAATTCCTTTCACTCGCAAAGTGTCCTCTGCGAGAAAACCAAGTAATTTCAGAATATGCTTTACTATAGAAGAAGCTTTGTGAAAAGAAAAAAACCACATATCGAAGAAATGTGACAATTTTGCTTCTCGGAGTACATTTTTGCTTCGAATAATAAGCGGCGTTGAAAAACATTTTTGCGTATCACCATGGTAAACATGCTTATGCATGAAAAATTATGTACTTACAACTCACAAAACAATGTGTTAGAGTCTACCATGCCTAATTTATAATTTCCCAAAATTTTATTTTCAACTACTGAATAGTCGAGTGGATATTGCTGCAAACTACAAGCCGCAAGGTACCGGGTTCGAATCTCTACCAATGTCAAAAATTTGTTATCGTTTTTCAGAATATAATTTCCATCAATTGATAGAGTAATTACATGACATGCGTGAAAACTAGCGATAAAGGTGCCGCAAAATCGTTTTTGTACCTTTTATTACATAATAGCTAGACTGTCTATTGCAAGCATATGTGTAACATACGTATTTGTATATGTTACATATATTCTTTTTATATATCAGCGATATAGAAAGAATATATGTCTTATATATTTTACATATAATTACGAATATATGTATAAGGGCACGAAAAATGTCATATAATTATATACTTTTAATGTATTTTTAATATATTAGAAGTATATCAAATAGATGTTTAATGTACGTCACTATATATATGTATTAGTATACTTATTTCATATACTTTATTTTCATGGAGGTAATCGTGACCATGTAATGTAAAGTATCGAGCTCGATACCAAAGTATGCTTGCTCGATACTTTAAAATCAACCTGGCCGGTGTTCGCCCACTCTGTCTCGTATTGCGAGTTTCCGACAAAATCCACGTATATCCCCGAATGGAAATTTACTGTTGCGGATTTACAGTTGAGCTTGTACGTTTTCAATTTACAGAGGATGAAACAAAGATCCATGCACTGTCAGCTCTGCCGTTGACATCGTGATCGCCAACAAAAGCCGGAAAATAGCGAGTATCCCGGTTTCCTTAGAGGTCAGCGGAAATTGTTTAAATTTCGGAACGAAAAGGGAAAGAAATGTACCTCTGCCGCCAACATTCGTGTTGAGCAAGCGTCAGTCTGTTCCGACAATTCTTGAAAGCGATAAACCCGAATCCCCTCGTTTACTTGAATCCGTGTCGAGAAAGAAAATAATCAAATACAATACAATGAGAGCGAAGTGTAAAAGAACCGGAATCAACTCGAGTTACCCCCGTATAACTGGGTAGAATCGACACAGTGTGAGATCCGAGAGGACCTGGAGGGCGAGAACTCTTCGATGGGGACATGCGCATGACGGGTTCAGATGGAGCTTGTTTTTCCCCGAAGCGGCAAAACTGTCAATAACACAGCAGCTGATCCAACGAAAGACTACACATTACGAGGGAACAATTTGAGCAATGTTATCCAGTTGTCAGCAGTGTTGGGAACATCGATGGAACCCAGACGCGCGCTCGAACTCCGTAGCTCGGGGTAGCTCGTAATTGCGATTGACTAATGATCGCGCGCAACGTGTGACCTTCCTGACCCAATTTCTCGCCGAACCAGCGCGGTAACGCACTCACCCCGGGGGGAATGTCGCTCGGAGAAAAGTTCCCCCCAAGAAGGCACGGATATCGATGGACTGAAGTTAAAGAGGGGGAGGAGAGTCAGTGCGAGACTGTAACATTTTTCGAGATATTATACCGGCAGAATAGAGTGGGCGCTACATAATCATGCAACCAGGGAATTTAGGTTTTCGCTGCCAACAGTACGTATCTGCAGGGATCGTCGTGGCAGGGATAACTTAATCGAAGTGAAAATCACGCCAGATCTGCCTGCCAAAGAGGCGTACATTTTAGTTACTACTTCACTGAAGTTCAGACTGGTTATGCGATGGTTGTTACACTACCCTCGCGGACCTCCCAACCGAGACTTGTGGTTGGGACTCGGTAGTTTTTCCCACATCCGACCTCAAACTAACCGGTCAATTGGTGCACCAAACTAACCAGTGTTCCAACTTTTCAACGGTTGATTTTGGGCTAGTTTTTGTAAACCAACTGTAAACTAACCATTCTTTGGACGCGATGAAAGGTTGGTTCACGGTTGGATATTATAAACCAGCCCCAATTCCAACTCTTAAGCTACAATATCGATGGTTCATTTGTGGTTGATTGTTCAAAACCGACCATACACCGACCATTTTTGACAACCAACTATACAGCGGTTGGCTTATGGTTAGGTTTGAAACATCGACTAAAAATCAATCGTTACCATTCTTGGCTGAAAATCGAAATTAGGGTTGTTCTCTAATATCCAACCATTAACCAACCTTTCATCGTATCTGAAGAATAGTTGGTTTATAGTTGGTTCACGAAAACCAACCCTGAATCAACCTTCAGAAAGTTGGAATATTGGTTGGTTTGGTGCATCGGTTGACCGGTTGGTTTTTGGGTTGGTTTCAGGTTGGGCGGAATGCGAGGGTATGAGTTACACTGTTAAAAATGTTATGAAATTTACAACACATTTAATATACAAAGTTATATGAAATATATATATATATATTTTTATATTTGTTCCATTTCCACCGTATACCCTGTCGGGTTTTTACGGAACCCCAGCCCGATTCCCCCTTATCACTCCCTACCCGCACTCAACTAAGCTACCTAACTTCTAGTGCGTCCGTAGCCGACTTAGCTACACTGTACCGCATTTGCCGGGGACACGAGAAAACTACGGAAAACGCGTGCCGATACAGACGGCCATATTCGACTGAACCACCGGATTTTTGCACTTGAGTAAAGTGCAGAAACACCAAAGTTTCAGAAGGAAGCCCCTCCCGCTCAACGGTCGATGCCCTAGCTAGCGCACGGCTAAGCGGTCACCAATCCAAGTACTGACCGCGAACGAATCAGCTTCACTTGAGGGACCAAAGCCGCGCGTCAACCGCGCATCCACCGCTGTCGGTAGTTATATGAAATATACAATCTCGGTGTATGAAATTAGAATTCATATACATTGTACTCCAATTTTAATAATTTAATCTGTAATGCAATACCTGTATATTAAAATAACCGGTGATGGCATTGAAAATTAAGACGTCCGTATATAAAAATTATGTTAAAAATACAAATATTATACAAATAATATTGTTATTAATACACCGGTAACGCAATATTCTTACATATGTATCAATGAAATTTCATGTACTGTATATGCATAAAACTTCATACACATTTTATGAATTTTCAAATAGAAATTTTTAACAGTGTAATTTGACGGTTAACACATGTAAAAAGCAACTGTTTCGTTATCATAGAAGGGAATCGCGGCAAAGGTGGTACCCGCTTGGAAAAAGTATTTGTGTGACGTGTCTTGTATTACTTATATATATATATATATATATATATATATATATATATATATATATATATATATATATATATATATATATATATATATATATATATAACAGCAGAATTATTACTCCGTCGACAGAAATGAGAAAATGATTCACCGGCAAGGACGTGCTTAAGGGAAACAGTAATAGCGTGGTGTTTAATGGGCTATTAATCGTCGTTACGTCCTCCGTCTGTCCGTCCGTGGAAGATGGGGTCTAGAACATCTAACGAGAGCGTCGAGGGCATTTAACCGCGGTTGTCTCACCCTCGGAAAACTAATTTTCTTGAAATGGGTTGAGATACCCGGCGAGGGCGAGACCGCCTGAAGATTGAGAGGGTGACCAACGGAGACGGGCTAACGCGTAAGCTTTCCACAGTGGCTATACGCTTGTTCTAAACATAGGAGGTAAAAGCATCTAACCCTATCCAAGCAGACCCGAACGGCCTGAATTTTCGGTATACCGAAGCTCGCTATGGTTGCCGTTGTGTGGGTGAAGCGTGACGAGTACACACCACCTGGGGAATCCCCGGGAGAGCTTAACGGGAACGTAAAACCTGAAACGCCGCGTACCGTCACGAGTGCCCTTTTGTGCCCAAGCTCGGTCTCTTCACAGGCTCTTGCCGAATTCATTTGATCTTGAATTTTATTACTCGGAGCTCCTGATCTTAATCGGCTAGTAGCTTCAGCGGGATGTTTCAATTTTTATGGCACGGGTCAGACAAAACCGAAGGGTGGAACCGAGCCGTCGTAAAGATCATTGACTATAGAGTCGCTTATGAATAGAACCGCCGATGGTTAGGATACACGGATAGACAAAATCGGCATCCCACGCTTTCCTGGTCGCGCAGATATCAGAGGTTATTATCATTAAACCGGATTTAGATAACCTTGCGTCTTTGCGTATAACTGGACCGGTAGTTGAGAATAAAGAGGAAGCTCAGACGACCCGAAGCCGGAAGCCGATGTGAAGCGTACAGGCATCGATGTCGCTTGATTAATCCTATTTCAGATTGAATCCGTGGATTACATCGATCCCGGCGACGGTAATATGACAGTGGAACGAGAAAACGTAAAAGGTACTATAAAAACCTAGTATAAAAGGTACCATCTATTTTATCTATCTAACAAGCTGCACTCAATTCTATCTATCTATCTGGCTTATCCATACATCTATCAAGCTGTACTCAATTCTATCTATCTATCTGGCTATCCATATATCTATCGAGCTGTACTCAATTCTATCTGTCTATCTGGCTATCCATCTATCTATCTATCAAGCTGCACTCAATTCTATCTGTCTATCTGGCTATCCATCTATGTATCTATCTGCCTATCCATACATCTATCTATCAAGCTGCACTCAATTGTGTTTATCTATCTGGCTATCCGTATATCTACCTTTCAAGCTGCACTCAATTCTATCTATCTATCTGACTATCCATATATCTGTCTCGCAAGCTACACTCAATTCTTTCTGTCTATCTGGCTATCCATATATCTATCTATCAAGCGGCACTCAATTCTATTTATCTATTTATGTATCTACTTTATATTCATTCTGAGATTCCGTTCGTAGAATGCGAATTTTTGTTCGGGCACACTGCCCTGGTCCCCTTAAGCTTTGGTATTTTTACTTTCATATTATATTTTTTTGTTCCCTCTGAATATTACAATAATCTGGCAAGAGCTGCAAAAGACAAGAAAAACGCAATTCAGAATCGGGCACTGAAATTCAAATGTCGTGGAATAAACACGAATCAATCCTGATCCGATCGGGATAACATATACGGCTTTTCCTGTACGCGCCGTTCAGCGTCACTGCATATTGATGCCAAATGTCACGAGGGAAGAACGTGAGCTCAATCGAAAATGAAAGAAACGACGCACGAGAAAATTGTGATGTCTCGGCGAACCGAGTGAAAAACGTTTTATGGGTTTGCAGTCCGTGAGACTCGAGCTTTCGACGCCCCTAACATTTTTCTCCATCTCTTTTCATCCGGTTATTCCTGTACCTCGCTCTTCGAGCGACCGCGCATATACCATATAAGAGGTTTAACTAGAAAAACAAAAAATAAAACACTCGTAGGTGGTATACAACCCCACTTTACACGAGCCGGTCGAGCAGCGATGATGTACCCCTGAAAACATCCGGACAAGTGGATAGAAAATCTCATTGCCGTTCTTCCTTTGAGTGCTTTGCAATCCTCGAACCGGAGGATTCGCGGGAGGAAACATTAGAAACCACAACGAACAAACAGCTTGTCGCTGTGAATGGGATTGGCTGAAGATTAAAATAGAATGATCACTAAATTCAATGGAAATATTTCTTGATGTCTTCCTAATGTCCCTGATGCATTTGAAATTCCGTGCGAGACTTTTTCAGGCTACCTAAGTTTTTATTGAATTCACGTTTCGTCAGAATTTTAAGTTTTTGCAATTATACTTTTGTAACGAGATAAAAGGCTAGTTCGCCTTATCGAACTACGGACGGCCTATGAAAATCGAGGAAGCTCGTGTGATATTGTTAAATCTCGCCAGGAGTAAGGTTTAAGGTTTAAAATACATCATTGTTGTTGATACAAGCAAGTGAACGAAGTTTAAGATTTTTGTTTATTGGCGTTTATCCATATTACCGTGTTGGTCCATATTCACCACTTTTGCGATGAAAATGAACCAATGCGGATCCCATAGAGGCTCCGCGGGAGGAAACATTATGCAGGCTGTAGAGAGAAAAAAAAACTGTAATGAAATTGTAATTGGCGAAATCTCAGTTTCGCCCATAGTGAACAAACAGCTTGTTGCTGTGAATGGGATTGGCTGAAGATTAGAATAGGATGATCACTGAATCTAATGGAAATAAGTCTTCACATTTTCCTAATGTCCCTGACGAATTTAATATTCCCTGTGAGACTTTTACAAGTTTTTCCTGTCATTCTCTTGTATCTGGACCTTTCTTACAAGAAGTGACGAGAGTCATCCTCTTTTGGACGGTCCACCAAGCTTCGAGTTACTACGAGCTCGTCGTTTCGCTCGTAAAAAGGGGGACCCTTTTTACGAGGTCAGCTCTTACGTTAGAGTACCTAGAAGTACCTGCAACTCATACCTTGAAGGGGACCCTTAAGAGAACTTACGGGAGTAGTCCTCTACGGTGCTGCCTCAACCGACGGGTAGGGAAAGATGTCCGACGTACTATCAGATCTTTACGCAAAAATGATTTTTTTTACCACAAAGATAGGGTTTCTGGTGAATTATCGTACGCTCGTAATGTTCTTGGATGTCGCACGTGGGTACGCATTAGAATACATTGCGGAAAATGTATCGCAAAGTAGATAACTAACCCTTGGCAAAGTTTTCCATTGGGCGTTTAATGGTAATGAATGGTATCGAAAGGCAATCACTGCTATCCCAATAGAAATTCATGGGAAACATTGAAACGGTACTTTCTACCATACATTCTTAATGGGACTCTACTGGCAAATCAGTGGGAAATTTTAAATAGTACGTTTTCCCACTAGGAGACCAATGGCAATTACCTGGGAAAGTTCGATTGGTACTTTTTCCCTTTCGTTATTAATGGTGGTCCATTGGGGCTTAACTGGAACAGCTCAAATGGCACTTCTTACCATTGGGAATAAATGGCAACTGAATCAAACGGTAAAAAGCTAGGGAATCTGTAATGGCACCCTTGACAAAGTTTTCCATTGGGCGTTTAATGGTAATGAATGGTATCCAAAGGTAATCAATGGGATCCTAATGGAAAAATAATGGGGAACGTCGAAACGGTACTTTCTACCATTAATTCTTAATGGAACTCCACTGGCAAATCAGTGGGAAATTTTTAATGGTACGTTTTCCCATTCGTTATCAATAGGAGACCAATGGCAATTTCCTGGGAAAGTTCGACTGGTACTTTTTCCCATTCACTACTAATGAGAGTCCAATTCCGAAGGACTGGGATAATTCAAGTGGTACGTTCTCCCATTCGTTATTAATGAGAGTTCACTGACAAGACAATGGGACGTGACAAATGGTACTTTTTCCCTTCGTTATTAATGGTAGTTCACTGGAGCATAACTGAAACAGCTGAAATGGTACTTCTTACCATTAGGAATAAATGGCAACTGAATCGAACGGTTTTTTACCGTTCGATTCAGTTGCTATTTGCTAGGGAATCTTTAATGGCACGTATAACTATTTATAATTGACGAGGAGTAAGAATCGAGTCGACAAACATTAGGGAATCATGTGTGTGAGCAGCAACTTTCACTTAAATGGTATGAGCGATAATGAATTGCAGATAAATGAGTCCACAATAGTAGCTGTGAACTTAAGGAGCGAAATTATTTATGAACAATAGGAGACATTTTTCGGAAGCATTACAGCTTTTTTATTTGTTACATATTTAGACACTGTAGAAAAGTGGACAATTATATATATCATATCTTTCCGCGAATGGGAATTCCAACGGGATAAAAATACCATACAACGAATGAAAAAATTAATGGCATATTGAATGATATATTAAATGGTAGTACAAATGGGAATGAAATCATTGGCAAAACCCCATTGAATTATCTTTGACGAATAGTTAATGTAATCAATGGGATTTCATAATTGTAATTAATGGAAGATTTAGCCAAGGGAAAAGAACCGGAGAAAAGTGTCACAAGGACCTCGACGATTTTCCCCGCCCTACGAAAGGTCAGTCTCGAGGCTTTGTTAAATGCCATTTCCACCTTAAAATCTTTCATGGATTTTGTGCGGTACGCAGTAAAAAATAATTTCGTGAAATCGAAATGCAAAATTTCGTAAAAATAATTATGTTAAATAAGTGACAAACTCGTTCGCCGATTTTCCCTGTCGTACGAAAGGTCAGTCTCGAGGCTTTGTTAAAGGCCATTTCCACCTTGAAACCTTTCACTGATCGTGTGCGCTACGCCGAAGGGACCAAGTCCCTTCGGCGAAGCTAGAGATGAGAACAGAGTGTTTCTACAACTTGGTATATAACCATTTTTCTTCACCCCCGTATTCTCGCCATAGGCCAGAGAACTGGCCCTTCTATTATACGAGGAAATATTGCACCCACTCAATTTGAGTTTTTCCCAGGGCAACATTTACTATAATATAAGGCAATATTGCACGGAAATGGCGCAACAGCTGAGAAGTTTCTCATAAGGTACTACCGAGGACGTGCGTTTCTTCCGCTCTTCGGTATGCTTTTCATTTAACTGTGTAGGCGTCGTGGAAAAATCCTTAAAGAAATCCTCTACATGTGAATGCGAATAAACATTCGCAAATCGTATATTGAGCTGCAAGCTCTGCGAAGTAAATCATGAAAATAATATTGCAGACCGTGCGCGGCTACAAATTTTCTGAATCTCTCACGCCTAAAAAAAGTCAAAAAAATAATTATCTAAAATAAAATTCTTTTCCCTCCGGCCGGACATTTTTCTAAATATGATTTTTCAACGTCTCGGAACATTCTGAACACCTTTGCATAAAAAGGTGAAAAAAAAATAAAATAAATCGTGAGAATAAAGCTTCGTCCGTGACGAAGCGGAAAAAAAAGCTGAAAATTGACATTTTCATATTGCTTCCTCATAAAAGTTGTAAATTGAAATTTTCATATGGCTCTCTCACAATGTTTCATTATTCGCAAAGCTTCTTCTACGAGAAAGCATTTTCTGTATTTTTGGCTTCCTCATAGAGGAAGCTTCGCGAATAATGGAACAGTGTGAGAAAGCCATATGAAAATTGCAATTTGCAACTTTTATGAGGAAGCAATATGAAAATTTCAATTTTCAGTTTTTTTCAACATCAACGTCGTGTTTGATTTTAAGGTAACACGACTGGCCGGTTCAGGTTCACACCGAGGAAATAATTAAAAAGCTGTGCGCAAAATTGTATGAATTTAGAAAGTCATGTGCAAATGACTGTAACTTTTTTTGAAATATAAAAAAAAATTCCTACATTTCATAAAAATTGAATTTCATTAAAATTTGCTAACATTTTCCGCAAAATTTATTGTAGAAAATTGCTAACTGAAATTTGCGTGATTCGGCATTTCGGGGCCATGTCTTATGTATTTTTCCCCACCGATGACGAATCTCCACATTATTTTACTCCTCGGGCGACACTTGATACATAAATTCGCGTTGAACATAAAATAAAAATTTTCCGAAGATTGAAAAATTTCAAAATCCCATAAAATCTAAACGGTTAGATCAATTTTTACCAAATTTCATACCAAACCATTATACAGTGTTAGTCCGTTCCCGTATCAAATTTTAGATCGATATCGCCATATTTACTCGAATTAGACAATTTTCAGTTATTTAAAAAAAAAAATCAAAATCTCATAAAATTGGACTGTTTGAATAGATTTTGACCAAATTCAATACCAAAGGTCCTTGATCAAAATGTTATATTCGTATGCAATTTTAGGACGCTAGCTCAAAATTTACGCAAGATAGAGATACCGCAGACGTTTTTCAAAAATTCAAAATCATCTAAATTCTTCAATTGGGCCTCAATATTTATAACAATTGCACAGAACCGAGAGACGTGACCACTCTACTAGTGTACCAAATTTCAACTGGCTGTCTCAAACCGTTTTCGAGTTATAGTCCTTTTAACCGATGCAAGTCTGTCGCGCACGCACGCACGCACGCACGCGCGCACACAGACACATCCGGACGCCAGGTAAAAATCACATTTCTCGACATTTTGGACTATTTTAAGTACTCTGACGCTAAAATCTCGATTTTTTTTTTTTTTTTTTTACGAAAACAAAGCTTCATCTATGAGGAAGCAAAATCGCATTTCTCGACGTTTTAGACTATTTTAAGTACTCTGACACTAAAATCTCGAAAAAAAAACATTTTCACGAAAGCAAAGCTTCCTCTATCAGGAAGCAAAAAAGATGATTTTTCCGATGATAGTTTGACAGGCGTTTTGTTGGATATTCGTGACAGTCTACAGATTTGGAAAGCGGGTAATTTGGCGGCTGGCAAGCAACACCGAAGAAGATCAGAGTGCCGTGTGAACAAGTTAGGCCCGCGAGAGTGAGGGGTTGTTGCGCGCGACCGCGCGACGGATCGACGAAGAAGGACGGATCGAGGAAAGGGCGTGCGAGGGTGAGCGAAACGGAGGCATAGAAATGCGCCGAGGGTGGCTACGCTCGTGGCAGTGGGTAGAGGCAGGGAGAGAGAGGACCTTCGATAGTAGTAGAAGCGGCAGAGTAGTACAGGCAACCGGTGTGGAAAGCGGGAAAGTGGGAAAGCTCGTACCCGCGACCACCCACAGCTCACTCCGGTCCCGTCAGTCGTGCAAGCTACACCGCATTCATAAGCCGTGACTTCGACATGACAGAAGCGACGAGAGCTCGACAATCGAGAGCTAACTGTATATTCAAAAAAATAAATAAAAATTGAATAAAAAAAAGTATAAAAAATGAACGAAATCACGTAAAATATACATATATATTCACATGTACATATATATATATATATATAATATATATACATAATATATATGTAATACATATGTAACGGAAAGTATATACGGCGCGTGTATAGCCTGGTTATTTGTACATAAAAATATCGAAGGAGATTGAAAAAGTGTCGAAAAATTAAATGGATTTCAGTGAATTGACGTTTGATACTCGTATCAAGAGGAGTTCGAAATTTACGCGATAATTAAAGTTTTCATTGGGTAATTATGTTTTTTTGTTTGTTTGTTTAATCCCAGAGCTTCGAGCTAACGAAAGTTTCGTGGACCAGAGTCGATGAATCGTGTTGGCTCTTTCGGCTCGCGCGCGGCTCACGGTTGAATCACCGTGGGATTCGAGTCGTGTGTGTTAGGTCGCATCGATTGATGTGCGTCTCTTCGCGATCAGCATGTGCACACGACCACGGACGAGCCAGTGAAAGAAAGAAAAAAAATTGTCGGCCGTGCGATGCCGCTGCGCTGTTGTTGCGACCGGTGGGTGCATAATTGTGGTTTTGCGAGAGCAATTTAAAAAAGTAGAGCACAATTACTCCGGCCGAGAGAAAGAGAACGAGTCGGCAAGAGCAGAGAGAGAGAGTGTCGAGAGAAGTATTAAATCCATGCGTGTTTTATACACGCTGGCCAACGGATTCGAAATACGAGTGTGTAAAAAAAAGGAACAAGAAAAAAAAAATCACTTCGCAATTAGTAGAGCACGTTTTATTGCGTGGGATTGAATTGTGCGGTAATTATGGTAAACCGAATTACACGGACTTTTCGAGCGCGGCGTTGAATCGAAAGTTTTTCACGAAAGTGGAACACGCGATTGGATTGAGAGGAGTGAAAAAAAAAAAAAAAAGTGCAAACATCAAGAGGCATTCTGCCGTGGCAATTTTGCTTCCGGTCAGCGAAGCGAAGCTTGTTGCGTGGAAAAAGTATATTATAGTTGGAACAATGTGAGCCGATGGGAACTGTAAAAAAAAAAAAAAAAAGAAGCTCTCGGCGTACAGTTCCGGATCACACGGCGACAGGACGAATGACCCGCACGCAACCGAACCACTCGGAACAGTGCCAGAGTTTTGTTTTCTCATCCCCAAAAGATAAATTACGGTTGGAAGAACTGCGACAACCTCGGTGGCAGTTGAATTAGACACATCGACCAAGTTCAAGTTACAATTACATTTTTATTATTTTTTTATTTATTTCTTTATTTATTTTTTTTTTATTTACCTTCAAGATCTGTTCGAGGAAGTCAACCAGCCGCTGTTAAGACACCTCCACAACATGGGGATAATAATCGGTCGATGCCGAGGAAGCGAGAGAACGCGTGCTCGTAAGTACCAACGCGAAATTGCTTGCCGTTTACGGAGAGAATCAAAATTTGTACATTCAGCAAAAGATTCCTAGTCAAAGATGGCCTACAATTTTATTCTGGTCAATTTTGTAATTATCTTTTCTTGTCGATCGACCGTGTTTTTAACAAAAAAATGTTGTAAATTATATATATAGGGTGTGTGGACAACAAATTTGTTATTAAATGTGCAAATGTTTTTGCTTCCTCATAGAGGAAGCTATGTTTTTGTGAACATTTTTTTTTTCGAAATATTAACGTCAGCGTATTAGAAATGGTCGAAAACGTTGAGAAATGTGGTTTTTAGCTAGCGTCCGGATGTGTGCGTGTGACAGACTTACATCGTTTAGAACAACTATAGCTCGGAAACGGTTTGAGATTAGGGCTTGAAATTTTGTACGCTAGTAGAGTGGTCATGTTTCTTCCTTCAGTGGAGTTTTCATGAAGATTGAGGCCCGATTCGAGAGTTTGCACGATTTTGGAATTTTTGAAAAAAGCTTGTGGTAGCTCTAGCTTCCGTAAATGTCGAGCTATCGTCCTAAAAATACATATAAATACAATACTATAAACAAAGCCAAAAAATATAAACAAAGCAATACAATAAACCTTTGGCATTGAATTTGGCCGAAATCTATCGAAGGGATCAGATTTTATGGAATTATGATTTTTTTGAAAAATTACTTAAAACGGTCAAATTCGAGTAAACGTGGAGGTATCGAGCTTAAACTTGACACGGCAATGGACCAACACGGTACTATGTTTCGTATTAAATTTTGAAGAAATTGATCCAACCGTTTAAATTTTATGGGATTTTGAAAGTTTTGAAAAATTTGTTTTTCTACGCCTGAAACGAGTTTCTGGATGAAATATTAAGCAAAATGTAAAATGAGTTATATTTTTGTAATCAGCGGTGAAGAATATATTAAAAATTACCTCATAAAAACGAATTTCGCAAATTTCATTTCGCGATTTTCTATAATATATTCTGGTGTAAATTTTGACGATTTGAATTTTATGAAACGTAGACATTTTTTTTTTGAAAATTGTATTTTATTCATAGCTTCCTCTATGAAGAAGCCAAAATCGAACAAAGAAATTTATCATAGAGGAAGTTATGCGCGAAACTGTAAAACATGAGGAAGTAATTGTGCAAATCACTTTGCACGCTTTTTTTTATCGTGCAATATATTTTGCTAACTTTCTCGCACTCCGAATGCTCCCAATGTCTGTACGATGCGAGCGGTCGATAAACGTATGTTACCCGCGACTATGCGATTGATTGTACGACCGATTCGAGGCACATCGTAGAAATCGTTACCGAAGGTGTCTGATTCACAATTTCGGTGCTTTTGCTTCCTCATGGAGGAAGCTTTGTTATGGTGAAAAAAAAAAAATTCCAGATTTTAATGAAAACGTGTTCAAAATGTTCCAAAACATCGAAAAATCACATTTAGAAAAAATGTCCGGATGTGTGTGTGTGCGTGCGTGCGTGCGTGCGTGCGGGCGTGCGTGCGTGCGTGCGTGCGTGCGTGCGTGCGTGCGTGCGTGCGTGCGTGCGTGCGTGCGTGCGTGCGTGCGTGCGTGCGTGCGTGCGTGCGTGCGTGCGTGCGTGCGTGCGTGCGTGCGTGCGTGCGTGCGTGCGTGCGTGCGTGCGTGCGTGCGTGCGTGCGTGCGTGCGTGCGTGCGTGCGTGCGTGCGTGCGTGCGTGCGTGCGTGCGTGCGTGCGTGCGTGCGTGCGTGCGTGCGTGCGTGCGTGCGTGCGTGCGTGCGTGCGTGCGTGCGTGCGTGCGTGCGTGCGTGCGTGCGTGCGTGCGTGCGTGCGTGCGTGCGTGCGTGCGTGCGTGCGTGCGTGCGTGCGTGCGTGCGTGCGTGCGTGCGTGCGTGCGTGCGTGCGTGCGTGCGTGCGTGCGTGCGTGCGTGCGTGCGTGCGTGCGTGCGTGCGTGCGTGCGTGCGTGCGTGCGTGCGTGCGTGCGTGCGTGCGTGCGTGCGTGCGTGCGTGCGTGCGTGCGTGCGTGCGTGCGTGCGTGTGTGCGTGCGTGCGTGCGTGCGTGCGTGCGTGTGAATTCGACGTGAAATATTCAAACCGCGATAACTCGAGAACGCCTTAACCGATCAAGCTGAAATTTGGCACACATCATATGTCATCAATAGTCAACGTTTGGTTAAAATTTCGTCCAAAAATGTTCAGTTGTTTTTTTTGTACGCCATTTTTAATTTCTTCGAAAATGTCTGTACGCAGCGTAGCGCTCGCAATTTTTCAGCTATTGGGCTGAAAACGCGTACACAAATGGAATATCATCACCCGATGATCCTATCAAAATTTCAAGAAAATCGATCGAACCGTTAAAATTTTATGACATTTTGAATTTTTCGATTTTTATGCAATTTTCTTTTTTTTCAAGACGCATTTTTCCACATTAAATGTTCATCTATGTATAAAAAAGTGTCAAATTCGTGATCAGCATGAAAAAATACATGGAATTACAGTCCTGGGGCGACATCTAGCGAAAAAGTTTATCGGGCATTTTTGTAGCCAAAATTGCAAAAATTAGTGTTTTTCGGTATTTTTAAACAGCGATTTGTTTGCTTTCCGATGGGATCGCGGAAAAATCCAGGGGTCTATCGTGTTTTAAGACAATAAATACACAACAGGATGGATATGATGGAGTTGAAATAATTAGATTAAGCGATGTCATTTGAACTTCTCGAGTAAAAATTGAAAGATCGAAACAAAATTTGGAACACATAATTCTATGTTATTTTCGCGCCGAGCACAGAGCCTACATCCGTTTTGACCAAAAGTGTAGGGTTGATGTATTTTTTCGGGCTAAACCTGAGTCAGCCACCAGTTTTGACTAAAAGTTAAATACGATATTGATGTGGGCAAAAAAGTTGAAAATTCACATTTTCATATAGCTTCCTCATAAAAGCTGAAAATTGAAATTTTCACATCACTTCCTCATAAAAGTTGAAAGTTGAAAGTTGAAAGTTGAAAGTTGAAATTTTTATATCACTTTCTCCAATGGTCCTTTATTCGGAAAGCTTCCTCTATGGGGAAGCCAAAAATATAGTAAATGCTTTCTCATAGAAGGAGCTTTCCGAATAAAGGACCATTATGAGAAAGTGATATAAAAATTTCAACTTTCAACTTTCAACTTTTATGAGGAAGTGATGTGAAAATTTCAATTTTCAGCTTTTATGAGAAAGCTATATGAAAATGTCAATTTTTTTATTGTAAATTTGTACTTTTTACAAAAAATTATTGTCCACAAAAGTCCACAATTTTTTATTTGTTAATTTTCTAGATTTACAAACAAAAGTACAAACTAAAATCGTCAATGATACGTGAAATAAAAGGACAGGTTCGTATATTCAAATAAGTGACAAACGAGTTTGTCACTTATTTAATAAAATTATTTTTACGAAATTTCGCATTCCAATTTGACGAAATTATTTTTTACTGTATAGTGGGTCGATTGCCGACGAGATTAGGAAACTCGGCGGATCGAGAATTCAATTTCTCTTTAATTTTCCTGTGATAACGATGATCGTGTACAATCCACGGCTTGATCGAGCCTCGTCTAAATAGCCAATCACGCAACATCAGTCCTTCATTACTTCTTGTAAATGGTAAAAACCAAAAACAATATTTTTCCTTTTTCAAGAAGAGAAAACTTCTTGAAAAAGGTCTTATGAAATTTTCTCGAAGCTTCCGTGAAGCTTCGGACACTGACAATTGAATTCACGTTTCGTCAGAACTTTAAGTTTTTACAGAAATGAAGTCGGTTTCAGTATTGTTACAAGATAAAAGACTGGTTCACCGAGAAAGAAAATTGATAGAATCAACAAAATGACCGCTTACGAGTGGCAAAACAAATTTTTTGTTGATCGAAGGAAATAATGATCGTAGCGAGTAAAGAAACATTCGATTCAATGGCCTGTTAGTTTAAGCAACGAAGTATTCTTTTCGATCAGCTAAACATTTATTTCGCCATCCGTGAGCGTACATTTTGTCGACTCAATTGGTTTTTTTTTCTCTGCGTTCGCACCGAAAAAAAATATCAACTAAGCTGCAGTTGCAGGTGGCGAAGGAAATGTTTGGTCGATCGAACAAAATGTTGGTTCAATTCAAGTAATTATTCGTTGAAGCAACTAAATATTAGGTCAAACAACTAAATATATGTTCAAACAACTAAATATGTGTTCAATCAACTAAATATTAGGTCAAACAACTAAATATATGTTCAAACAACTAAATATGTGTTCAATCAACTAAATATGTGTTCAATCAACTAAATATGTGTTCAAACAACTAAATATGTGTTCAATCAACTAAATTTGTGTTCAATCAACTAAATTTGTGTTCAATTAAATAAATATTAGGTCAAATAACTAAATATGTGTTCAATCAACTAAATATGTGTTCCATCAACTAAATATGTGTTCAATCAACTAAATATGTGTTCAAACAACTAAATATGTGTTCAATCAACTAAATATGTGTTCAATCAACTAAATATGTGTTCAATCAACTAAATATGTGTTCAAACAACTAAATATGTGTTCAATCAACTAAATTTGTGTTCAATCAACTAAATTTGTGTTCAATTAAATAAATATTAGGTCAAACAACTAAATATGTGTTCAATCAACTAAATATGTGTTCCATCAACTAAATATGTGTTCAATCAACTAAATATGTGTTCAAACAACTAAATATGTGTTCAATCAACTAAATATGTGTTCAATCAACTAAATATGTGTTCAATCAACTAAATATGTGTTCAAACAACTAAATATTTGTTCAATCAACTAAATATGTGTTCAATCAACTAAATATGTGTTCAAACAACTAAATATGTGTTCAATCAGCGAAATTTGTGTTCAATCAAGTAAATTTGTGTTCAATCAACTAAATATGTGTTCCATCAACTAAATATGTGTTCAATCAACTAAATATGTGTTCAAACAACTAAATATGTGTTCAATCAACTAAATATGTGTTCAATCAACTAAATATGTGTTCAATCAACTAAATATGTGTTCAATCAACTAAATATGTGTTCAATCGACTAAATATGTGTTCAATCAACTAAATATGTGTTCCATCAACTAAATATGTGTTCAATCAACTAAATATGTGTTCAATCAACTAAATATGTGTTCCATCAACTAAACATGTGTTCAATCAACTGAATATGTGTTCAATCAACTAAATATGTGTTCAATCAACCAAATATGTGTTCAATCAACTAAATATGTGTTCAATCAACTAAATATGTGTGCAATCAACTAAACATGTGTTCAATCAACTAAACATGTGTTCAATCAACTAAACATGTGTTCAATCAACTAAACATGTGTTCAATCAACTAAACATGTGTTCAATCAACTAGACATGTGTTCAATCAACTAAACATGTGTTCAATCAACTAAATATTTATTTCAATCAACCAAATATTTCCTCCGCCACTCGCAAGCGCAGCTTAGTTTGATATTACCAAACATTTTTTTCGGTGCGCCTTATCGAACTACGGGTGGTCTATGAAAATCAAGGAAGCTCGTGTGGTATTGTTAAACCTCACCAGGAGTACACTGAGAAAAAAAATTCGTTGGCTTAACCAAAAGTCGCGGTGACATAGGTTCAAAGCTGTTATTTGTTTGGTACAAATAAACCATCGTTTTGTTAAACGATTATACGAAAATTATTCAAAGCTTGTCGATTGAAACAAACATTTTTATTGTACCAAGAAAATAAACCTTTGAACGTACGTCACCGCGCATTTGCTTAAGCCTACCATTTATTTTTGTCAGTGTATTAAGCTTCAAAGTTTAAAGTACATCATTGCTGTTGATACAAGCAAGTGAATGAAGTTTAAGATTTCTTTTATTGGCATTTGTGTCAAGATGCAGCGGTTCATATTACCGTGTTGCACCCAGAAAAAAACTTTATTCCAATCAAAGAAAATTTATTAGGGACGAAGAAAAATGTTTATTTGTTTCATAACCTAATAGAGCATTTATTATTTTCCAATATATTTGTTTGTTTGATAGTATTATTCTTTCAATTTAATTACGTTTATTTGCTTCTAATAAACAGGTATTTATGTCAAATATTTTTTTTAAATTTATTCCGCGACTGACGAGCTACTTTCGATAGTATGGAAATAATTTCATGTACGTATGACGCAGGAACGAAATTTCTGTTAAATAAGTCGTTTATTGTCAACGAATTATAAACAAACAATGTTTTATTCACAAATAAGCATACAGATTAAATAAGAAGATTATAAATATTACAGAAGTTTTCTTTATACAGTATATGGAACCGTAATATAGAATTTATTTAAGACTTTACTATATGAAGAGGCGTCGAATCCGACAAGTCGTTCATATTAATGTACTGATAATTTTGGGATTGGTTTCGGAGTGGATTTTGTGGGATTTCGACAATATATGAATGGTAATGGAGGTCAAAACTGACCGTAAGAATAGCGTTGCAAGCGAAGATAACTGCATCTTGCCTAACGAAAATCGCTGAAACTAACCCGAAACGTGGTAAATCGCTTTTTACACCAATCTGCACTACGCATTTTCCTGCTTTGAATAAACGGCTCTTACAATGCGTCCATTTATATTCTATATAGGTTTCATCAGGTGGGGTCCTTTTTTCATAATATTTCCCAGGTTCAGATTGTCTTGTAAGTTATATGTCAAACGGATTTGATGGCGAGCAATGTTTCCAGACGACACATCGACGACTCTATAATGCGCGTTGCCGGATAATAGCCGTGCTTTGTCTTGGTCAAATATATCATTTCTTTGCAGCGAATAAACATTTCTTTTGAAGTACAAATCAATAAATAATCACTTTAAATAATTTTTTTTTACTGAAAGTAAAGAATAGCCGTTGTTTGAATCTAATAAAGATTTTATTAAGGCAATGAAACATTTCTTTTATCTTAATAAACGTCATTTGAAGATCGAAATTTATTTGATTTTAATAAATCTTTTTTTTCTGGGTGTGGCCAATGTTCACCACTTTTGTGCTATATAGAGGACAGTATTGTATAGCGAAATAACAATACTTTCGGAGGTCCCAACGTCGTTATCATTACGACAGCCGATTCTATATTCAGACTTTTCAACTATGTTTCACCCACAGCCATCCGGGAGAACGTCGTATGAGTGTCCGAGCGAGGCGGGGACGTCAGGCGGCGTCCAAGTTTCAGAGAACAATTTCTGAATTTCGAGTGGTCGGATTTCGTCGTGGCAAACGTAGAATGGATCCGAAGGGCATTCGAGCGACGAATAAAAAAAGAAATATAAGAAATAAAAAGAAACGTAATATATATAGCTATGTAAATTACGACGGAGCGTGGAGCACGAGGCGCGAGTGTCCCCGATTGTATAATAAAAATAGAACGAAGCCAGTCGCGATTAGTGTTAGGTCGGAAAATTTTTCGTGGCGATCTGACCACTTTGATTATTCAGGGGCACGTTCTGTCCGATTTGAGATGTGGGCGCGGACGCGCCTCATCATTCCTCACCACAGCGCAAACCTCCTGTCTTAACTGTCTTCCGTCTTTTCCTCGAGAGTAACGAACCGTCGCAGACCCAACCCACGAATTTAACCAATGGTAATCGATCATCGGGACGTGTACAAACACCTTTTTGCGAAATCATGGGCGGAGAGTAAAAATAATCAGTAAGTTCTTAAGTATCTACAATGATGCGTCCGATAATGCAAAAACAAGATTTTTGAGAAAAAAAAAGTTGAAGGTTGCAATTTTCATATGGCTTCCTCATAAAAGTTGCAAATTGATATTTTCTCATAATGTTCCTTTATTCGTGAGGCTTTTTCTATGGGAAAGTATTTTCTGTATTGTTGGCTTCCTCATAGAGGAAACTTCGCGAATAACGGAACATTATGAGAAAGCTCGATAAAAATTTCAATTTGGAACTTTTATGAGAAAGCTATATGAAAATTACGATTCCCAACTTTTTCAATATCAACGTCATTTCTGACTTTTAGATAAAACGACTGGCCGATTCAGGTTCAGCGCGAAAAAAAATACACCAACGTCGCGCTTCACTTTGTCGGGTCCGTGCACTTGCTTCAACGAAAATATGGGATCTTGTGAAAAGATTTTTTTTTTTTTACTATTTGGTCAATTATCCAATCTTCACCGTTATATGGCGAAGATTAATGTATTTTTCCGCACTGATTACGAATCTCGAACTTATTTTACTGCTGGAGTGATATTTGATGCAGAAACTCTCGATAGGCGTGAAACAAACGTTTTCCAAAAAATCGAAAAATTTCAAAAATGCGTAAAATCTCGAAACAGGCCTCAATCTTTATAAAGAACTGCAATGAATAAAGAGACGTGACGATTCTTCTAGTGTACCAAATTTCTAATGGCTATCTCGAACCATTTCCGAGTTATAGTCGTTTTAAACGACGCAAGTCTGTCACACACATACACACACACACATACGTCCGGACGCCAGCTAAAAATCGCATTTCTCGAGGTTTTGGACTATTTTAAGTACTCTGACACTAAAATCTCGAAAATCATTTTTTTTTTTTCCAAAACACAGCTTCCTCTATGAGGAAGCAAAATGTGTCAAATTATACATGTGGGATTTGATTATTTAACAGGATGGATTCGGTAATATTCACGCATCCACACCCAGTAGATAAGCTTGCTGATTTGGCATTACAGTAGAACCTCGATTATCCGAACCTCGATTATTCGAACTTCTATTATCCGAACTGTAATTTATTTTATCCGAACTTCTTAATAAAACTTCTTATCCGAACAGGAATTTATTTCATTGGAACCTTTATTATTCGAATCATATCGCAAAATTTCGTTGTTACATATAGTCGAGTGTTACTTTGTTGCAGGCGTGTGCAAGTTTGTATCATGCGTTTATACAACCAAATAATGGAACATCATGAGAAAACAATATGACAATTTCAATTTCCAACTTTTATGAGAAAGTCATATGCAAATTTCAATTCTCAATTTTTATGAGGAAACGACATGAAAATTTCAATTTTCAACTTTATGAGGAAGCGCTATGAAAATGTCAATTTTCAACGTTTTTCAACTACAACTTCTCGTTAGACTTTTATGCAAAACGGCTGGCCGATTCAGGTTCAGCGCGTAAAAATACTCTATTGTCACCCTTCACTTTGTCGGATCTGCGCTTGGCGCGAAAAAATATATGGTATGCGTTCCGGAATTTTTTTTTGCCTTTTAGATTTTTACTCAAGTAATCTCGTCAACCCCGTAATATCCATCGTCTTGTGTATGTTTTGCTGTAGATCACGATAGGCACCTGAGTATTTCCGCGATGCCATCGGAAAGCAAAGAAATCGCTGTTTAAAAATACCTAAAATCACTCATTTTTGCAATTTTCGCTATAAAAATTCGCGGTACACTTTTTCGTCAGTTGTTGCACCGGGACTGCACTTCCATGTATTTTTTCACGCCGATCACGAATCTGGCACTTTTTTTGTTCGTACATGAATATTTAATACGCAAGAATGCGACTCGAAAAAAAAAAAAAAAATTGCATGAAATTTAAAAAATTCAAATTGACATAAAATTTTAACGGTTCGATCGATTTTCCTGAAATTTTGATGGGATCATCGGGTGATGATATTCCATCTGTGAATGCGTTTTTAGCCCGATAGCTAAAAAATTGCGAGTGCTACAGGGCGTACAGACATTTTCGATGAAATTAAAAATGGCCTACAAAAAAACAACTGAACATTTTTTGATCATTTTTTGACCAAACGTTAAGTATTAACCACACATGATGTGTACCAAATTTCAGCTTCATCGGTCAAGGCGTTCTCGAGTTATAACGGTTTGAATATTTCACGTGCGACGCACGCACGCACGCACACACATCCAGACATTTTTTCTCAATGTGATTTTTCGATGTTTTGGAACATTCTGAAGACATTTTCATTAAAATCTGGAAATTTTCTTTTTCACCATAACAAAGCTTCCTCTACGAGGAAGCAAAATTGACGACTTTAGCAAAAAGAATGCTTAAAGTAAACGTCTAATAACATGTTCCAAAGTATATATATATATAATATTTATATTCGAATTTATATTTTGAAAAACTCATATTCATTACGTATGTTATTATTATAATATTTTTTATTCATAACTCGATTATCCGAATAATCGTTCAACCGAACTGATCTCGGCCCCAATTGGTTCGGATAATCGAGGTTCTACTGTACATGAAATATAAAAATGTCTCGAATGCACAGTATTTCAGAATAATAATAACTGATTGATTGATTGATTGGTGATGGTAATCGGTAATAATTGATTGGCCGATTGATTGATAACAATTCTTATTCTCAAGCTTGTCTCTGTACGCAGATCATAGAGTCGCGATCTCTGACTATCGACTTCGTGCTGGGAGTCTCAGACGGCCGACAAATTATTATCAAAGTCAAAAAACGTTCCACTCGATCCTACAATGTCTGGCGTTCTGTCGATGCTCGTGTGGTGGAGTCGTTGATGCGCAAACCCTAACGAGACTTTATGCCAGTCCAAACCTTGCGGCCTTTCAGAGCGCGCAGACAAGTATAGATTGAAAATGTCGAATGCAGAAAAAGAGGCGGTAGAATCGGAAAGCTAAAGGATCTTTATAATGTATTGAGGAACGTTTGCGAGATTTCCTCTCATTATAAATAGTTGGAAGTCGGAATATGAAAGCCACCATACATCATTATAAATATAATAATGGATTTGATGAAAGACCCAGTTTCTCGATAATTCACTTCCCCCAGAGCGTCGATGTACTCTCGGTTTCGACAGCCCCGTGACGTCAAACTCATCCCCGCCCCCGCTCTCGACCTTAACTGTTTCACCAATTTTCGTGCCACCGATCATCGGGTGAGAGTCGGATAACTTCGGTCAGGGTGATTTTAAAGAACCGAGCAAGTACTATCGAGATTAATCGACTTATCTTGCTGCGCACGGGGAAACAACACTAATTGTGTCGCTTTAGCTACACCGTTAAAGATTTTATGAAATTTACAACACATTTGAAACACAAAGTTATATGAAATTAGAATTCATATACATTGTATTTGAATTTTCATAATACAATCTTAAATTAAATATCTGTGTATTAAAATCACCGGTGATAGTATTAAAAATTACGACATCCGTATATCAAAATTGTGTTATTATAAATATTATACAAATAAAATTGTTTTTAATATATTGGTAACTCAATATTCTTACAAACGTGTTAATGAAATTTCGTACACCGTATATGCATAAAATTTCATATACATTTTATGAATTTTCAAACAGACATTTTTAACAGTTTAGTAATATTTAATCGCCGCTCACTTTATAGCATCGAACTCTAGACTTTGTTAGTCGACATCTCATAGCTTGCGACGATTCAAGAAAATGTAGTAAACGTATTTATTGACAATTTTTGTCATACATACACAGTAAATAAAAATGTGCACTTTTTACAAAAAATTATTGTCCACAAACGTCCAGAATTTTTTATTTGTTAACTTTCTAGTTTTACAATCAAAAGTACGAACTAAAATCGTCAATGATACAGGAAATAAAAGGACAGGTTTGTATATTCAAATAAGTGACAAACGGGTTTTGTCACTTATTTAACAAAATTATTTTTGCGAAATTTTGCATTACGATTTTACGAAATTATTTTTTACTGTGTATATACAATATATATAGTAAATGTCGCGTAGCAAATTTAACGGTCGCATATTGCTTATCGACTTCGACTCGGGGTGTTCTTTGGTATTTTAATTAGCAGATTTGACGCATTCAATGACAAGGTTCAATTTTTTGCATTATTGTGTTTTTGGTGTGCACAAGTTTGTAATTAGTAATTCCATTTGGGTATTTTTTCTAGATTTTTGGTAAATAGTATTAGCAGGAAGTTGACATTTGCTTCGTGCATAATGCGCAATAGTTGTAAATTTTCTATGTGGTTTAGTGAGAAATTATGTCAGCTGCTGCTATTTCTCTGCGATAGGAACAATGTTGGTTTTTCGTAACGGTAAGAGTTTTGTGGATCGTTGAGAGGGTTCGACGGGTTTCGGATTCCTGCGAATCGTCTGCGCATATTTCGGAGGTTTTTATTTATAAAAAAAACAGGGTGGCCACTCTCAGGGAAAACCTGGAAAACCTGGAAATGTCAGGGATTTTTTTTAGCGTCAGGGAAATCAGGAAAATGTCAGGGAATTAAATGTTAGTTAGGGAAAATATGAAATATCAAATCGAGAAAAAAGTGTTTGGGCGAACTTTTTTTTGCGTACCGCTGAAAAAAAAAAAAAATTATGGGCGGACATTTATTTTCTGTTTTTTTTTTTCAAGGTAAATAAAAAACATAAATTGAA
This sequence comes from Amblyjoppa proteus, assembly GCA_963922035.1. Lineage (NCBI taxonomy): Eukaryota > Metazoa > Arthropoda > Insecta > Hymenoptera > Ichneumonidae > Amblyjoppa > Amblyjoppa proteus. The sequence continues at coordinate 34,712,073 of OY998228.1, read as the reverse complement.
AATCCGCGATCACGATTACAAATTGATTATAACTATTATTAATCGGGCATTCTAACCACCGTTTAATCGGCGAATATAGATAAACTCCCTCGGGCACTTGAACTTAAAGAACTCGTAAAAAATGTAAAACAAGAAGAAGCTCTTCTCACTAAAAAAATTACGGCGTTGAAGGAAGCAATATAATTCTTATGTTATCTTGTTCATTTTTTCCAAAGATATGATTCAATAAAAAAAATATTAAAGAATAAATAAAAATAAACATATGTAATGTTTGTACCGTGTTACTTTTTGTTTCACAATTCTGAATAGTTTGTCAGGGAATTTTTTTCGTCCGATTTAGTGGCCACCCCGAAAAATAAATAGGCACAAAAAATGCCCATTCAAGTTTCCTTTATCGAGACTTCACGTTGCAGTCTGCGATGTCGAGGTTCTCCATCAAGTGGTCGGCGTATCGCCACTTCTCCTCAAAGAATAGTAATAAGGTCACGGTGCAGAGTCGGTGACTACGCGGTAAAAGCTCCTCCAATACGTACCGAACAGCTCGTCTTCACTTCCGAGCGCGCATAAACTTCTACTTCGTCTTTCACCGTCATAACGCTTTTGGTCTCGTTTTTTCCCCCGTGAAGTATTCATATAACTGACGCTCGACCCTCGTTCAAGCCCTAATCGACGTTCAGCCGGAACAAGCGCGCGCCCCCCCTTTCGAAAGAAGCATCTCGCTCATCCGTCTTTATAATTCATATTTTCCCGTAGCGATTAATCAACGAGCCGCCAAAGAGAAGAAAAGAAAAAAAAAAACGAGAACAAATAATCACAGAGTAAATATGGAGATAAGCTTTTTGCCGTTAAATTCGCGTTTAGCGAGTGAGGGGGTGGAAATGGTAAACACCATTTGCCAATGGTGTTTACCATTGGCAAAACATTCTGGAACGCTCGAGGCACGCTAATGCTGCTAGTTATCGTACATAAAAAGGCCATTATTTCACGCCGTTCACCCTTTAATGCTGCCGGGTACTTACCGTGTGGGCCGCGTACAGAGACGGATCGCTTCAAAAGTTTCCTACGGTAATGGAAAATCGCCTCGGGATATTCGAAATGCATTATGATAAAGCGACGACTCGTATATTATTCCATCTCTGGACGATCCCTAATGCGATGGCACGTTCTCGTATTCGGGCTTGTTCTCGCTATAAACATGTGAAAGTAAAGAAAAAAAGATACTGATGGGAGAGTGGCTGCGTTTTAACATCCTGAGGGTATTGACTCGCGAACACCTACTCACTCCATTTATAAAATATCCAAATAACCACCGACTGCGAGTATATATTCCGTTGCATAAATGAATCTGAATGAAGATTGTACACATAAAGCTCGTTAATGGAATTTTCCAAGATCTCGAGAGCCACTCGGACTGTTTTCTGCATCTTCCCCACGTCCCTCGGTAGCTTGAATTTTTTCTAATAGTACGAACTTTTTTTTTAATGGTACAATTTGCACATTGTTTTTTAAATTTCTTATCGTTCGTTCACGACGTTCCTGTGTGAAGCGGTCACTTGACCAAAGTTGGCCTCCTCGTTTACGAAGCCTTGTGAAAGACGGTAAAAATGCGAAAAACTAATCTGCAAGTATTTTGCTTCCTCATGGAGAAAGTTTTGTTTTCGTGAAAATATTTTTTTTTCGAGATTTTAGTGTCACAGTACTTAAAATAGTCTAAAACGTCGAGAAATGTGATTTTTAGCTGGCGTCCGGATGTATGTTTGTGTACGCGTGTGTGTATGTGTGTAACAGACGTGCATCGTTTTAAATGACTATAACTCGGAAACGGTTTCAGATAGCCAGTTGAAATTCGGTACACCAGTAGAGTGGTCACATCTCTCGGTTCAGTGCAATTTTTATAAATATTGGGGCCTAATTGAAGATTTTAGGCGATTTTGAATTTTTTGAAAAACGTCTGTGGTATCTCTATCTTGCGTAAATTTTGAGCTTGCGTCCTAAAATTGCATACGAATATAATATTTCGATCAAGGACCTTTGGCATTGAATTTGGTCAAAATCTATCGAAGCGGTCCAATTTTATGAGATTTTGATTTTTTTGAAAAATAACTGAAAATGGTATAATTCGAGTAAGTATGGAGGTATCGATCTAAAATTTGATACGGAAACGGACTAACACTGTATAATGTTTGGTATTAAATTTGGTAAAAATTGATCTAATCGTTTAGATTTTATGGGATTTTGAAATTTTTGAATCTTTTGGAAAACGTTTATTTCATGTTCAACGCGAGTTTATGTATCAGATGTCGCCCTACCCCTATGGAAATAAAGTATATGCATAAATATACTTGTGGATATATATTATATATACATGAGATATATACTGGATATATAACTTTTTGCCGCATTATATATCTGCAAAGTATAACGGAGATATATAAACGATACATACAGGATATATAAATAATATATCTATATATCTTTAAAATATATATCAAGTATATATTCTTTGTATATGGGGTATATTTAATTTATCTACATGACATATATTCACTCAAATTTCTTTTTACGGTGGTTAGTACGTACCGAAAGAAGGTTTGGCAATGTTGAAAAAGATTGGTTAGACTGTCATCATGAATTATATCAATTAAGGATACAATACTATATTACGCATTTCGGAGAAATAAATAAACCTAACGACCTAAAGTTGGGCAGAACCCGGGACCTTTCGCATGCTAACCTGGAACCTTACCGCTACGCTACCGGCTATCATTAGAATTGTTTTTATTGCCAGCGAGATTTGAATGTAACAAAAGTTTTCTTATCTGAAGTAGTGAACATTAATTTTCTTATGATGATAATAAATCTTTTTATTTAGCCTTTTGCTTATTACAAAATAAAAAAAGAACAAAATAACCTTAGTTATGTCTATGCTACTGGATAACCGATCGCCTATGCGTCTGTATATAATGGTTTTTTACGCATAAAATGGTTTTGAATGCCATATTTAAATAATTTAGAAAATGTTCACAACTTTCAAAATTTACTTCTATAATATTAACGATAAACATAGCTACTATTGGAAACTTTGAACATTATTGGTTTAAGTCTCTAGATACAATCGCCAATATCTATTTTCATATTTCCCCGAGCAGTTTCAGTGTAGACTACTGTTCAGCCACAGATGATACGCTGTATTATCAAATCAAAGATATATATATATATATATCGAAGGATATATAATAAATACATCGAATTATATATAATAAATATATAGGAATATGTACAATATTTATATACATGAATATATATGACATATAAATTATATATCTTGTTATATATCTGACATACACTTCATTTCCATGGGGGTAGGAGTAAAATAATGTGGAGATTCGTCATCGGTGCGAAAAAATACATAAGACATGGTCTCGAAATGCCAAATCATGTAAATCTCAGTTAGCGATTTTCTACAATAAATTTTGCGGAAAATTTTTGCAATTTTTTATAAAATGTAGGCATTTTTTTTTGTCTTTCAAAAAAAGTTGCAAAGTAATTTGCATATGGCTTTCTAATTTTTTACAATTTTGCGCACAGCTTTTTAATGATTTTCCCACTCTGAACCTGAACCGGCCCGTCGTGTTATCTTGAAGTCAAACACGACATTGATGTTGAAAAAAGCTGAAAAGTGAAATTATCATGTCGCTTCCTCGTAAAAGTTGCAAATTGAAATTTTCATATGAATTCCTCACAATGTTCCATTATTCGCGCAGCTTCCTCTATGTGGAAGCCAAAAATACAGAAAATGCTTTCTCATAGAAGAAGCTTTGCGAATAATGAAACATTGTGAGAAAGCCATATGAAAATTAAAATTTGCAACTTTTATGAGGAAGCACTATGAAAATTTAAATTTTTTAATATTCTATGTGCACCACTATTACCATACAGTGTCGCGGATTAAATTAATTAAATTGGTTGACCGAACCGGGCTTTTCGGCATGAAGTCCTGGTAGAAAATGACAACGGCACGCACGTGCCGGATTCCGAATCCTCGTATTTATTAGCAGTGGCAAAATCTCATCAGATGTATGTGAGGTATGCGCTACGGGTGGTCGAAATCATTAGCATCAATTGGACGAGATATGCGAGTCACGGAGAATGGGGTAGATTCGCGATGCGGTCATCTCCGGTCGCGTGTCCGGTGTTTGACCAAACAATTGACATTTGTTAGCGTTCAATTCGAAACGGTGAATTAATAATATGACATTTTCGATGATAATCCGCGTTGCAGAAGCGCGTTTCGTTTGATTCTATCCGAATCGTTGCAATTTTCTGAGAGGCTGCACATGGACAGTTGTACAGTTGTAGATATCGCAGCACACAGCGGCGACAACAACAACAACAACAACAACAAAAATACCCGACACTACAGCGTACCAGTAAATGTACGCTGTACGATGTAAAAGGTAAAACGAGCGACGGGAACAACGAAAAACAATCGTACTCTCGACGCCGAATAAATAGGCACGCATACACACGAAACCTGATAGATTCGAATGATGAACGATGAGGGACCCGGATCGATACGGGTGCACTGCATAATGCAAGAGCCATACCATTAAGCGGCATTATCATGCCGAATCATGATGGAGTATTTATCGGCACGTTGTGTAGAGCCATGAGGCCTATGACGTACGGAATTTTCAACTAGGTATAGTGCCCGTTCGCGGTGAAACATCTTCACGCCAAAGCAAATGCGTTGAGAAAGTCGCGAGTTGCGGTTGCGTCAGTAGCAATTGAGTGGCACTTTTTATTTTATTTTTTTACACGGTACACTGTAAAAAATTTGCCGGTGTGAACTGTCCCAGTGTACGGTGTAAACAACACCAGTGTTAATAACAACAACATTATAGAGTCCATTTTACTCGGTGCAAAGTGTAAAAACAAGATCTGGTGTTACTTTCTTACAAGTTACACCATATGGTTTTGTAGCAAATCAATACTATACGCGTATACAATTGTCATAATTCGGTGTTGAAATAAAAAAACAAATGATTATAACACTGCTGTTGGTGTACATATAGGTCCATCAATTTTGTATTAAATTGAACACCATTTTAACACTACCGTAGGTGTACATATAAGTTTATCTTTTCGGTGTTAAATAAGTCAATTTTTTTATTCAATCGTATATACTGTCACCATATAGAAGGTATATTATTTAGACTTGAATGTATACTCGGTCAATTAAAAAAAAGTGATTCGATGTGTTTGTACATATACGACCATTTGTCATGTTGAAAATGATTTTATTCAATTCGGCAAGACGTTAATTTAATCATTCACAAATATTATACCAGCAATAAATAATTTTCAAGTTGTTTCGATATTTCAATGTCAAATCATCGAAGTTGATTCCATGTTAATGACGGAGAACAACATATATCCGATTCAACATTACCCATATCACTAAGCGATTGTAGCGTCACGTTGAGGTACTAGTTCAGGATGCGTTAGTTTCGAGGTTCGAGCCCTCTATAACACAATTTTCATTTGTAAAAATTGTGTTATATTGATAAGTAGCGTTGTACTGATAACAATTGAACATATAAAACACGATGTAATCATGTATGAAATTAATTAGTGACAAATAACCTACACAACAATACTGGGACCCAACTCTAGATGGGATTGGGCCAAACTTTTTTTTTTCCTTTGCGTGACTAGATATTCGTTTCGTGTGTCAAACTGTTAGACATTACAGTGTTTTTAATCAGCTCACAATGTGGACGGTCGACACCGTTCGTGTGTTAATAAAGGGCTTTATAGGATTTAATATTGACACCGATATGTGCCAATAGTTGCACCATCTTGTGCTATTCTCCAATCCATTGGGATATCATGTTGTACACCGAACAGTATTAATGTAAGTTGGTGTTAACTATACGGTGTTGAGTGAAATTCTTAATTTACACGAAATTTCTTGTGCAGTCGGTTTACACCATGGCAGCGTACTCGGTTAACACAAAATTGATGGACCTACATAGACACCGCGTTGGTGTTAAAACGGTGTTAATTTTAACACCGACTTTTTACAGTGTATTAACTTTACGGTGGAGAGCTTGTTGAAAACTCGATCGTTCACAAGTTGACTTATATTTTTCTCGGTTACAGCTGGAGCTCGAGGGTGAACGGCAAGCCGCAATCGATAGTTAGCCACCGGTTACATGGACCTCCAACTTCGAAAGCATGGGAGTAACAAAGCAGACTGGTCGCCCCGTCGCCGTTCCATCGACGATGCTTCCGAACGATCAAACTTCTTTCGATAGCGCCTCGACAAATGTCTTCGGCTCGACGGGAATACGCAAACTCATCGACGGCGTCCCGATCGTCACACCTCCCCCAGGAAGATCGGGACAGTCGAGTCGGAATGAGTGAATAGAGGAAATGGACGTTAATCAACCGAGATTGACTGTTACAAAGGATGACTCGTAAATTCATCGACTCTTGCGATCGGTAGATTTAAAGTCGCGAAAAAAGAAAAGTAGAAAGATGGCAAAAAACGTAACGGTCGCAGAATCAAACGCGAGTGAGGTCGGCACGGCGAGTCTGTTGAACGTTTTCATGGATACCGGTCAGAACCTCACCGACGACGGTGTCAGAAAAACTTTGCACGAGGCAACGAGCAATGATCTCGAGAGTGTTCTTCTTCTTGTGACAAAAGCTACCGTCATGAGTTTCATTATACTGTGCGCGTTGTTCGGTAACCTTCTTGTGATCGTTTCGGTAATGAGACACCGGAAGTTACGGGTCATAACGAATTACTTCGTCGTGTCGCTGGCGCTGGCCGACATGCTGGTTGCCATATTCGCAATGACATTCAACGCAAGCGTCGAGCTTTCGGGACGTTGGTTGTTCGGTTATTTCATGTGCGACGTGTGGAATTCGCTCGACGTGTTCTTCAGCACCGTATCGATATTACATCTTTGCTGCATCAGTGTCGATCGTTATTTCGCCATCGTGAAACCGCTTGATTATCCATTGATAATGACCAATCTGAGGCTCGGTACTATGCTGAGCGTCGTGTGGTGTTCGCCGACCATCATGAGCTTCCTACCGATCTTCGCCGGCTGGTACACCACCGCTGAACATCTCGAGTTTCGAAAAAATTATCCGGACATATGTATGTTTCACGTTAACAAGCTTTACGCGGTTGTTAGCTCGACCGTGAGTTTCTGGCTACCGGGAATCATCATGATAGCGATGTATTACGAGATCTACAGGGAGGCCGACCGACAGGAGAGGGTGCTTTATCGGTGAGAAACGTATACATTAAACTGCACTGTTGGTTAGTGAAATTATTGAATGATTACGGTAAAAAATTAGGATATGATGTCACAAGGGAGGAAAGTGCGGCTTTTCAACGAGTGTGAAGTTTGATGCCCGAGCGAAGGGGGATCAAGGAGGACAGAAATTCACACGATGTGAAAAAGCACTTCCTCCCTTGTGGCATACGATATTTTTTTCCGACTTCGTTAAAACAACCACATTTCTTGCGTCGCAAAATCGTCATATTCGCCAATGATCATTACTGACCCGGGAGTAATATAGCTTACAGAGGGCGTAACGAGCCCTATTACTCCCTAGGGTATAATGAAACTGTAGGGGAGAGTGGGGTACAATATGTCACTTTTTTCTTATAAACTATTGCCTTTACCAGAATAGTATATTCAAAAAATTCCTTTCATAATCGATTTCTATGGACTTTTAGGCATGCATTAAACCTCAAATAATTACCACCAAAAGATCGAGGATATTTAAATAATTTGATTAACCACTGGTAGCGAAGCGGCACATTGTACCCCACCAGTGGGGTACAATGTGTAAGATAGTGGGGTTCAATGTGTCAAGTGATGCAAAAACGTGAGGCACAATGTGTCAAGTGATGCAAAAACGTGAGGCACAATGTGTCAAGTAATGCAAAACGTGGGGTACAATGAGTCAAGTAAGGACTGATTTGAGGTTAGACCGACGAGCCGTAAGTTTCCGACGGTGAGTAGCCGTCTTCTCTCGTCGTCGTTATTCTTTTCTTCCTGCATGCTTAACATAAAAAAATAATATTCTATACTTGAATTTAACGTTGGAGTGATATTACATGCTAATAACGTCTAGAGATGACACATTGAACACCACAAGTCGGTGACACATTGTACCCCACTAGCAACAAACGATGTTTATATTTAAAATTAATTATTTATCGAACTGAATATACTGTAATATGGGCATTAAGCGATGCACAGATCATTAATCTGTCTATTACGACCGAAAACCTGAACTGCGTGAAAACCGATGTAAGCTTTTACATTTTTCCTAAGAGCAAACATTTTTTTTCAGAAGACCAAATCGATTAGTATTTTTAAAAAATGTTTACGAGCTGTCATCTAAGTTTTCTTAGATCTGACAAAACTCAATTTAGCTCACGGCCCAACACAAAAAGTTTCGAAAGTTAGGCACCAGAAACCTCTGAGAAATCGATCATATTTTTACATACTTTTACATATTACATATTTGTCAGCCAATACTAATCTTTAGTGTCGTGCAGTGTAACGCCAGTACTCATCCGCATGTCGGACTGGTAATGACGACATTTTTTCAGCAATACTAAGACGAGTCTCGGCTCAGTCTATGCCCAATACTCATACGACTGTCGGCTAAGTACTATTTATGTTATGACGTAAGTACTGGTCGCCAGAACTGAGCCAGTATGAAGTCATTGGTCAGTCAGTGCGGTAACGGCACTACTTAACGACGTTTGGCAACCAACCTCGTTGTAGTATTGGAACGTGTTGGTAACTCTGGCACTATACCCCGATTCGCACATGGGTATGTGTACATATCTATGGTCCCAAAATGGTCACTTTCGCATGACTAGACTGGCGGTCATTGGAGCGTCAATTGACATTTGTGACGATGTGGGGTCATTAACTGTACCGTTGTTAAAGATATTATGATATCAATATTCCGTGCCTAAATGCTATAAAGCCGACTTATTTAAGCGTGCCTCAAATGAGCTCGAGTCGTCATCAGCCGCCAGGGCTTGTGTGGCGGTTAATTACGTTCACAACATCCGTTATACTAGTTGAAGACAGTATATGTATAGTTTTGGCAGTACTCGGGCGCTGTTTGCCTCCCAACCTTGGTGAACGTAATTACATGGGGAAGCTTGCTATTTATGCAATAACACTGAATACTCATTTATAATTAATTATTTCCCGTCAATTTTTTTTAAACCTTAAACGAGAATGACAGGGTTAATGCCGAGAATCTCATCGTCGGAATCTCAATTTTTCTCTACTGTTTTAGATCCATAACGGTTAGTAATGCGAGACGATCGTTGAAGCTATAAAATCCCCGGTGCGGTTTTAGAGGCGGGCTGACATTGGACCAACTATGACCGCATGAGTTAGAAAGCCGACCCAACTCTGGTCGCCAATGCAGGCCCGATTAGCAGTTAACGTCGGGATGATAACATCGGCCCAACATTATCAAACGACGTTGCCCCAATGTTAGCTGCCGATCCAGCCAATGGAAAATATTGATAAGCAATACAAACAATTTTTGTTGAACTGCGCGACTTTTAAACGCTTTTTTCGTTTATCATTCCACAATTGCTTTTTTATAGTTTTTTTTTTATCTTCTCACATCGGAATCATCAGAATAAATTTTTTCGTCCGTAATGGAGGCTCGGAACCCATGACCCTGGAATTACTAGTCGGCACTCTTATAAACTCGGCTATGATCTCATCTTGAGATTTTTTTTTCGAATCTTATATAAAAGCATATCTACTCCATCTCTGTCCAATATTAACTTGCGAATTGTCTTAAATTGTCTAAGTTTTATTAGTTCATTTTTGTATTCACACTTCAATTAATAACATCGATGAAACTTAGGCTGTCTGCACTACAGTACTGTAGATAAAACTATGATAAAGAGATCTGGAATAATAAAAAAGGATTCGGCAGTCGCGCAAATTTAAGAAATGCATTGTTTATAAATATTTGGTGTTGGACGTTAGCTGAACGTCGCTAGCGAGTACTGGGCCAAAGTCGTTCGACGTCATGAACGAACGTCGACTTGATATCGCCGAACACGCATCATGACGACGATAAGCCAGCGGCGGCTGAACTTTGATAAGCAGCATTTTGCCAACTATTGAGCTCAACACGGAAAAATGACTTAGTTGGACGATAAAAAAAAAATAGTTGAGTCAACCAATAGTCTTAGTGCTCTGAGGGCCAGACGATAAGTTGGTTGGGTCAACTGTTTTAAGTTAGTTGGTTTTGTATTCGCTAGACCAACTAATTTGTTAGTTGGGCCAACTGGTGGTAAAATTGTTGGATTAGCCATTTACTTGCTTACTTGAATAATTTACTAGCCTGTTGCAACCAATCGACTTGGTTGATCGACCAGCACATTACCAAAAATATTAGTACACAATTAACACAAAACATTTATCTGTGCAACCGCGTAATGCTTTTTTATCGCCCGAAATTGATTTATTATCGTTTTTTCACCTTCATACAATAGAAACCTCGGAATAAATTATTTAGTCCGTAACGAGGATTCGAACCTGCGATCTTGCGATTAGTAGTCCACGACCTTATTCACTCGACTAAGCTCGTTTTGAAAAATATAATTTTTAAACCTGTTTATAAGAATCACGTCTGCTTGAACATTATCGTACAAACTAGTTATACGCATGATTCTTTAAGGCAATTGGTAGGTTGCGAAACATATTTTTTTAAGTGCACGCGCTAAAGTCGGCAATGTTTCCGAATCTGCTATATCTCTCCCTGTCAATAAGCAAATATATATTAATTAATTTAGTAAGTGATTACACCCGTTTGTCTCTCGTAGACCTCCACGATTAGCGATACTCATAAAATAAAATCTGCCTTGCATGTATAAAGGTATCATGCTTGGGTTCGCAGCAACTACGTTTCGTTGAGGTAACAATTTCAGTTGGTTGTCCGACACGCGCGCCTAGCTTGGTTGCACTGACAACTATAGTTGGTTAGGGTACCCATAAAATTGGTTGTCCATCCTTTACCATCCTGAATACTATTTTAGTAGTTGGACTAACTACTCGAGTTAGTTGTGTTTACTATTCGCGTCAACTAACTACTAACGGTAGATGGAACTAACGCTAGGTAGTCATTCTAACGATGCAGATCGTTATGGTAACCAATTTATACCCAACTAGGTTAGTTGACCCAACCAACCATTTTTTTCCGTGTAATGTTGGAGTGGTTGTCAATCAACCATTTAGCCAATTCTGGGCATTCGTCGAGATCCGATCATTGGTTGCCAACCTGCTGCCGACTAAAAGCTAATCGTCGGCCATACTTGGAGCGTCGGCCATGCGCACCTGGTATGTTTTTCAGCCTCGATGAATTATAATTTAGTCTCGAGTAGGATTGATCCCATTCAGAATCGATGGGCGATATGAAAAGTGGGCAAGTGCAAATTCGAGAGTTATGAATTCTCTTCCGGTCCTTCGTTTCTTCCTTTCTCGGCATACGGATATATCTACATTTATATCTATGCATATATAAGAGGCAATGTTTCTATGGGCTTGAAAGCTTTGAGCGCGTCGTCATTATCTTCCTACCCGAGAGTAACCTCGCCGAAACTCAGTTCACGTTATAGTCCTCTTGGCTCTGTCTATACGCGGGCGTCCTTCGCAAAGTTCTAATTAATGTGAAAGGGGCAAAGGTGGAAGCTGGTGATGTACAGCTTCGTCGCGAACCAGCGTACCTATTCGTTTGCGCTCGCACCGCTCGTGTCCATGTGGCCGCACCGTTGTTTCAAACTCCTCCCGCACAGTACAGGCGATAATTTAATTTTCGCAACTGCACTTGACCCAGCATTTTCGGCTACACGTGTGTCGAATACTTACATATGGATAACACACGGAAAAAACATTTTTGTTACAACAGCAATACATTGGTTGTCGCAGCAAAAATTGTCAGCAAATAGAGATTAAAAAAAAAAAAAAAATATCGTGGAAAACAAAAATGTATGACCACAAATACTAGAACGACGTATACAGCGGCTGAATAACGGCCCGAGATGGGGATCGAAAACTGCCTATCCAATCGTGACGCTTACCTATAAGCCTAACACACTACTGACTACGCTATTCCTAACTTGTAAATTTCTTTTATTCGAATGCCCTATAAATAGCATCGGACATTGGGTGAGACATTACTTGCGATTCAAGTGATCATTTAACACATGATCATGTGTATATTTTTATTGTACTATTGAAAAATGTCTTTTATTTCCTCTTCGTAAAATCAATAATTGATAATTAATTAAATGGTAATTGATTATTCACTCCTTGAAGGATATCTTTTTTCTTACCTATGATTTACTTGAAACTTGTTACTCGTAGGTTTTTAAGGTAGCTGAGTTCGAATCTAAACTGAAGCTCGCTCAAGTTGTAAACATTTTTGGGGCTGTGGGCAATTGATTGCTTACGTGTACAAATAATTTGACAAATTAGAACGTCGTCACTAGCGAAAATTCAGTTGCTGACAGCAACTGAAATCCTTGCTAAATCCTTATCACCAATTCGGTTTACCAGCAAAATGAATAGACCCCGTTAACAAATCATTTATTGCGCCAGCAAATCATCCGAAAGCTGCATTTTTCGTTTCCGTAACAAACCGTCACTTGCTGACAGGGCAAAGTGATTGCTGCATGTGCAAAGTGAATGGCTGTTACAGCAGAAAGATACTTAGCAAACTAACTTTAGCTATGACAACAAAATTATTTTTCCCCGTGCAAAAGATCAAACACACGGAGAAAAATAATTCGATGTCCTAAGCAACTGCGTGGTTAAATACGTTCCTGCCGATTAATTTTGTTGCACGAAAAAGTTTTAGTCGGTCGCTCACCAATAAATTACCTAGTTACCTCCAATGAAAATAACTTAGTTGATTAGAAATAAATCACTTGGTTGCCAACCAATAAATTACTTGATTGGCAACCAACAAATCAATGGATTGCCAACCAATTGACTTGATGGGCCAACCAAATAATCCGCTGGTTCGTACATAATCGGCCACATGCTTGAGGCAGAGTCAGTTGGGGCAACTAATTATTTTTGTCCGTGATATTGACCCGTACGCGGAGAGAAAGGTTTATTTCTTCTTGATGGGAAGATGGCGGCATTGCGCAGGCTTCGCGTCCGTAAAATACCCACTTTCACGTCTCGTGAAATAAAATTTTGTACGATACTCTTGCGAAAAACTTTTTATTAATTTGCGTGATTGAACACTTGACGAGTGTTATGGAGGCGCCGTCAATCGTACAGAGTTCAAAACGACATGCGTTCGAGTTATCATATATGAAGCATTCTTTATCATCTGGGCCACTTTTTCGGTCGACCTCTCAGATGTTTTTCAAAATTTGCCAGTTTGTAGTAGTACTTGAGAGATGCTTCTGAGTTTTTTTTTAGATTTTTAAAGTGCACTCTTCAGGATTTACTTTTTTTTTTAATCAGTATATCTCAGAAAATATTGGTCACTCAAAAAATTCGTAGGACTATGAACTTTTTTATTTTTCGTCAACTTTCGAATGATGTTAGAGTCATAATTTTCCCGATACGGGAAAGTTAACGTTTCGTGAAAAAAAATTAAAATATATATATTTTTTTCTACTAAAAGCACACTTTCGATTCTGGTCCCAATTTTATAGGATATTCGGCATTGCATGAAGATTCTGAGAAAAAAATCCCAAAGTGGTACCTGCGGTTCTTACGTACTCAAAAAAAAATCAAATAAAAAATTAAAAAAGAAAACCTCTAAAAAAGAACCTCTATTAAACAAAAAAAAAAACGTTTCCCAATGATGTGAAACAAATTTACCGACTGTGGGCAAACCCCATTCAGTTATCTAAATAATAGTCGAGTTTGTACGAATCCATATGAATTAAATGTTTATTTCTTTATTTTTTTAGCACGTAAGAATCGCAGGTATCACTTTAGGAATTTTTTTTTAGAATCTTCATACAATGCTAAATATCCTGTAAAATTGAAACCAGAATCAAAGGTGTGCTTTTATCAGAAAAAAATTATTTTTACGTTTTTTTTACGAAAAATGGACCTTCCCGTATCGGGAAAATTATGAGTCTAATATAATTCGAAAGTTGATGTAAAATAAAAATGTTAATGTTCCTACGAATTTTTTGAGTGACCAATATTTTCCAAGATATACTGATATATAAAAAAAAACGTAAATCCTGAAGGGTGCACTTTAAAAATCTAAAAAAAATCACAGAACCATCTCTCAAGTAGTACTATAAACTGGCAAATAAAAAAAAAACATCTGAGAGGTCGACCGAAAAAAGTGGCCCAGTTAATAAAGAATGCCTCATAAATACTTTACACCACAATTAATGCACATTTGTATGTGCCATTTTAAGATTCAGCGTTATAGCAAACGTACGGCGATGTCGATGCGAGGCAATATGGGTTTCACTATTTTCAAGAGATGAGAACCACGGCTAGCTCGTCCGTAAAACAGAGTACAAGTTCGAATGTTTAAGCTTGTCCGTATATTTGCTAAAGTGAAGAATCAAACAGTGGTGCGTTCAAATGTAAATAAATTATGGTGTGCAGTTTATACCTATTAACTTTCACCCACGTATGGTTGAGGCTACAATGATTTAAAGGCCTCTTCTCATATTGGGCGCGAGAAACGTAAATATCACATAGGGTCTGGTTTGGGCACGTGCCAATTCTTTGTGTGTTATGTCTGAAATGTGCTTACTATTAATGTGTAAGAAAATGCTAATGTACGAATTTAGGTGTGTTGAAAACCTCGCCGTACGTTTGCTATAGCGCTGAATCTTAAAGGGGGGCATACTAATGTGCATTAATTGTGGTGTAATGTAACTCGAGCTCGTGTCGTTTTGAACTCCGTACGATTGAAGGCGCCTCGTGTGATGCAAATTAACACTCATCAGAATAAGGTTATTCGCATTAATATCATAATGTACTATCTGTAACTTCAACAAAGTTATAAACCACGATTATTTGTTGTTCAGCAGCAAAAACAAATTGGATGTTACAGTAAGATAGTTAGAAAAGATAGTTGACATGTCCCTACATTAAGTAGATAAATTAGTCGGGAGATTAAATTCTTGCTGTCTCAAGAAAAAAAATTTGACAATATGAAAATATTTTACTATTGACTTTCATTACAATACCTTATTTATATCCATCGCAACAGCTCCACAGCAGATCTAACTATTATACTGGCATAGTTTCCTGTTACCGTTATTAATATTACAATACAGCTTAATTTACAGCTTCAAACCATCTCGAAGCTCTTTCAAGAGCTTGATTATTTCGAATTCGTAACTTTTCCCTAACTGGCTGTGAATCCTTTTCTCCATTATTCCCAGAGCTTTGCCGCTGTCTCCACCGTAATTCTTGGCGAGCTTCTCGACCTTCGCGTCGAATCTCTCGTTTATACGAGCACCGCGAAGACGTCGTTTCATATCTCCCAATAAAAGGGTCAGAATATAATCTCCGGCTTGGTAGATTATGTCTCCGACGTTGTTCACGAAAGTATAAATTTGTTCCATCGGTAAAATCTGGTTCAAGTCGATCTCGAATTCAATCACCCCTTCTATAGGCTTATACATATCGTCTACCTCATCGTCCTTCGTTTCATTGCCATTTTTTTCTCCGTTTGACGTCGATGGTTTGATTTTCTCACCTAGGGGTGAAATCGCCTTATCATTCCCCGCGAACCTCTCAACTTGGAACAACTTCGGTCGTTGTCCTTTTGCTTACCTTCCTCGCCTTCCGAAACTTCCGGAGCAGGAACTTCCTTATCTTCGACATCCGTTGCTTGATCCTCTTCCTTCTCAACGACGCTGACCTGTTTTTCCACCTCTTCTCCTTCCCCATCTGCACCAGGAATTTCCTTATCTTCGGACGACCCTTCCGTACTTGCCGTATCATCTTCGGTAGCCCCCTTCTGCCCTGTGTCATCGTCCCCGTCACCTTCCACCTCGCCGACCGGATCTTCTTTCTCCGGTGTTGCAATCTGAGTTTCCTCGGCGATATCCTCTTCTGGAAGATTACAAACAATTTTCACTCAAACAAGTATATTGTTTTCTTGCAACGAAACATTAAATTGGCGACGAGGTTTTCCCAAATGTGATTCCAATCGCTGTGTCCTTGCCAGCAATATTGCAACAATAGTTTCTAGCACAAGATTGCAGCATATTGATAGTGTGCGTAACGTTTACTACAAATCCAGCAACGGTTGCTATAAGCTCATTTGTTATTCGTAGCAGCTGTGAAAGAGATCAACATTCCTCCTCATCGGAAGTCAACCACTGGGCCGGGACCCCCAAGTCCTACTAGCGCCGCTAGTATCTCTAACTCTACTTCAACTCTAAATTAGCATTGGTCTGTATATCTATATACATCTATATGACTTTAGCGTTACTAACTTTGCTAGTAGGACTTCTCGGTCCCGGCCCGGGGCCGGGACCATGAAGTCTTACTAAGAGTTTTACTAGTAACGCTAAAGTAACTTTAACGTTAACGCTACAGTATTCTAAGAGATAACCGTAAAAAGATTAACCGTAAAAGACTTGACAGTTAGCACCACTGCGGGTTAAATGCAGTGACGTCGGACCGAAACATGTTGACAGAAACTGACAACAGGGTTATACAGGATGCCAACTGCCAAGTTTTTTACGATTATCTCTTAGAATACCGTACCGTTAACGTTAAAGTTACTTTAGTGTTACTAGCGTAGCTAATTAAAACTCTTAGTAACCCATCTGGGAATCGGGGTATACTGCCGGAGTTACCAACACGGTCCAGTACTAAAACGAGGTTGGTTGCCAAACGTTGTTCAGTAGTGCCATTACCGCAGAGACTGACCAATGGCTTCATACTGGCCCAGGTCTGGCAGCCAGTACTTACGGCATAACATAAATAGTACTTAGCCGACAGTCGTATGAGTATCGGGCATAGACTGAGCCGAGACTCGTCTTAGTATCGTCGAAAAAATGTCGTCAGTACCAATCCGACATGCGGAAGAGTACTGGTGTTACACTGCACGACACTAAAAATTAGTATTGGCTGAAGAATATGACCGGAGCACGGCCAACAGTCGTCTGAGTAGAGAGCACGTCATGCGATGATACTTTTGGTATTTTAGCGGTAAACAAAGTGGACGTTCGCCCACGACATCGAACGACTTTGGGCCAGTACCCGCTAGCGATGTTCACCCAATGTGCAACACAAAATATTGGTAAACAATGAAAATTTGTTTCAACTTGCACGACTGCTGTATGCTTTTTTTATTATTACAAATTCCTTTATTATAGTTTTTATCTACGGTAATTGAAGTGTAAATAAAACAAACGAAATATTAAAACTTAGATAATTCAAAGCAATTGGTAAGTTAATATGATATAGACGTGCAGCTTATATATATGATTCGAAAAAGAATTCTCCAAGATGACCATAGACGAGAGGTAAGAGCGTCGACTAGTAATCCTTAGGTCACGGGTTCGAGTCCCCATTACCGACTAAAAAAATTATTCGGATGATTTCAATGTGTGAGGATAAAAAGCAATTGTAGAATAATAAAAAAGCATTTAGGCATCGCGCAGATTGACAAATACTTTTTTTTAATCCTTATTAATAATTTTTGTTCAACATTGGCGACATCGGTAGCCAATATTGGGTCAAGCTCGTTTGATAACGTCGGGCCGATACTGGCGATTGAACTAAGGACCAATATGATCATTCCAAAGTTGGCCCAGTATTAAGGCAGGGATGTTTCTGTACCGGCTCAGAACTGACCGCCAGTCCCGGCAATGTTGGCAATAGTACTGCACCAAAACATAGCCAATTTGTAATTCGCTCATGGGAAGACTTCAGGGTCCCGGCCCTGATTATATACTTTAAGCTTAGTTTTTCACGAAATGAATGAGTTCGGTAATGGGTTGGTAATGAATTACAATGGTTGGTAATGAGTTACATGATAATGCGTTATTTAAGAGTTTGTTTGCCTAAGAGTTTCTATTACACGCAAAATAACCGTGACTCAAGCAAATTAATCTTCGTAGTGAGTCGCAAAGCACCCGCAAGCCTTGCTGACAACTTGCTGGCAATATGCTCCTAAGAATTTTCGGCATTGAATGCTGCAAAAACAAATGCGGTCGCACATGCCCCAATTTTGCCGCCATCAAGTGCAGACAGATGCTGCCCATTTGCTGGCGGGTTGTTGGCAAATTGCTGTCTGGGTCTTGAACTTTACCTGTCGTAACTTCGTCGGTGACTTCGGGAGCAGTGGCTTCCTCTTCTGTTTGTTCAGCTGCTTCTCCCTGAGCTTCCTCCTCTCCCGCTTCGTCTCTATAAACCCTTCGACGTTTCTCTCGAATCAAGTGTTTCCATTTCAATGGGGCTTTGTTCCACGGATTATGCGTTTCCTCGGTAATGCTTCGTTGTTTCTGCAATCGATCGAAGGGTTGTCAAATTATCCGTACGTAGTTCAGTTATTTTAGCGAATCGAACGTGACTTGTCCGAGCATAATATTATTTTAAAAGACCTAACAGAACAGTGGAAACTCGTCGCGAAGGTTCCCGTTAGTCGACCTTTTTCCTCCTGCCATTTTATCTCGATGTCTTTACTGTGATCGCAAGCGTATTCGGGTTTTTTGGTACCGTTCAACTTGAAGACGCACTTTATAAAACTCTGTTGCTTTTCAGGCAGCCGCGTCGTCTTTCCTATTTCATTTTCTCGGCCTGCGCCTTCGATGTGTTTGAATAGATCGTGATCAAGACTTTGTGGCTGTACACCGATCGCATTTTCATCGGTTCGTTCTGACGATTCTTCGTGTCTTGCATTGCGACGCTCGCTGACGTAAAGCGAGCTCACTGCGAGTAACAATTGTTTATTAAACCGTTTGGTATTAGTTTCCTCACTAAATGTACGTTTAAATACGCGTCAGACAATTAATTTGAGTAGACAAACAGATTGATCGATTGAATCAAGACATTTTTTGATTTGCCAACCAATTCATTTCTTAGGACAACTAATTAATTGATTGACAAACAATTGACCGATTGGCAACCAACTGGTCGATTGGAAATTAACCGATCTGTTGGTAATCGACCGATCCGTTAGAAATTAAGTGATTAGACGCAACCAACTTGTAGGTTGACAACTAACTACTCGGTTGAGAAACCACTGATTGGTTGGCAACCAACTAAATAAATCGCCTCACATATGTCAACCTACTGCGAACTTGATTGTTACAAACTCTTTCAGTAGAGTCGACTAATCTTGAGTATAGCTGATGCGGCATAGGGAGATGACTTTTATCCTTAAACTTACCGTGGAGAATGAACCACGAAGAGAAAATTAAAATGAGACTGTGAGACGTTTTCATAACGCCAAGTACTTTGACCATTCGACCGACGGTACGTAGCTTCCTGACCCTACTATGCGTGTGGCGGTATGCATGCTCTCGTAAATGTCTTTCTTTAGTGCCGCGTTCACTGAACGTTCCACTTAATTACACTGGCACCTGTCAATTAACGTTTTTATACCCTGCCTCACTAGCTGTTGGAGGCTATTACTGCATCGACTCGGAATCAGACCACTTGCCGCGCAACGTCATTGTTTTTTACGAATTGTTGTATCGATAAAATGAATGGTCATATGATAACTTGAACGATTGCAATGCCAGTCTCGAATCATGCATCGAGCATGATTTGGAATTGAATGAAAGTAAATACAAGTATCAAAGCCTGTTGAATGCTTGCGTCGGCATTCCGCAACCGATTGAGAGACTTTGTCTGAACCGATTGAGAGACTTTGTCTGAACCGATTGAGAGACTTTGTCTGAACCGATTGAGAGACTTTGTCTGAACCGATTGAGAGACTTTGTCTCAACCGACTCAAAGACTTTGTCGCAACCGATTCGGAGACATTCTCTCAAATGATTCAGAGACTTTGTCTCAACCGATCGGAAACTTTCTCTCAAACGATTCGGAGACTTTGTCTCAACCGATTCACAGACTTTGTCTCAATCGATTCAGCGACTTCGTTTCAACCGATTCAGAGACTGTTTCAACCGATTCAGAGACTGTTTCAACCGATTCAGAGACTGTTTCAACCGATTCAGAGACTGTTTCAACCGATTCAGAGACTGTTTCAACCGATTCAGAGACCGTCTCAACAGATTCAGAGACTTTGTCACAACCGTTTCAGAGATTTTGTCTCAACCGATTCAGAGAGTTTGTCTCAACCGATTCAGGGACTTTGTCTCAACCAATTGAGAGACTTTGTTTCAACTGATTCAGAGACTTTGTCACAACCGATTCAGAAACTTTGTCTCAAGCAATTGAGAGACTTTGTTCCAACCGATTTAGAGACTTTGTCTCAACCAATTGAGAGACTTTGTTTCAACCGATTTAGAGACTTTGTCTCAACCGATTTAGAGACTTTGTCTCAACCAATTGAGAGACCTTGTTTCAACCGATTTAGAGACTTTGTCTCAACCGATTCCTGTAAAATTATTTTATGCTTATTGCAGATTAACAATGTTTCAGTCGGCGATTTTGGTTTTATACAAAATTCTAATTTTGCCTTTTTCCTGTGGTACCGAACACCTATTGGACAAGCGAAAAGGTCAGGGGTTATATGAATCGTCTCTGCTGTACGTTAATTGGAAAATAATTCGATCAAATATTTTATACGTGGTGCAAAGTAGTCCCTGCAGTCATGTTAAAATCTTCGAAAAATCCAATACCTCTTGCCCCACGTGCTACGAGCTTTCGAGCTCGGTGCAAGATCGTGTTCGCGCACATTAAACGAGAAGCTAACTTCTCGGTCGCGAGCCAAAGTGGCGACGTAAGCTACGCCGCAAGAAGTTACGAGGCACACGAGACTCTAAATGTTACCACGTAGTTGTAACGTACCGAGGAAGTGAGAAAACGGCACGCATTGCGGAGGAACAGACGCCGAGAAATATGTAAGCTACTGTAAAGGGTTACAGGTGCGCGCCGCGTGACCACCGGGGGGACGCGACACTTTACGCTATACACGCGCAGTACATAAGGGTGGCCGGGGTAAAATGGCACAGCGGGGCAAAACGGGGCAGTGAGGGCAAAATTTAATCCTGCCATAATTTTTGGATGCCCCGTTTTGTCCAAACGGTACATCCGGACTTTCACACAGATTGAAATCAAGTACATGTATAAATATTTCTGGATATATATTATATATACATGAGCTATATACTGGATATATAATATACATCTGAGATATAGAACTTTCTGCCGCATTATATATCTGAAAAATATAACGTAGATATATAAAAGATATATAGAAGATATATACGTGACATGTATTCACTCAAATTTCTTTTTACGGTGGTTAGTACGAAAAAAGGTTTGGTAATATTGAAAAAATTGCTCGCTTGTCATCACGAATTATATCAATTTAGGATACTGTATTATAGTATGCATACCGAAAGTTCCTAAAGTTGGGATCGAACCCGGAACCCTCTTCGCATGCTAACCTGAAACCTTACCACTACACTACCGCTTATTATTGTAATTATTTTAATTCCTAACGAGATTTGAACCTAATAAAATATTTCTTATCTGAAGTGATGAACATTAATTTTCTGACGACGAAAATAAATCTGTTCGTTAAGTCTTTTGCTTATTACAAAATAAAAAAGAACGAAATAACTTTACTTATGTCTATGCTACTGGATAATGGATTAGTTACATATTTCTCCGAGCGGTTTGAGTTTAGGCCATGTATAGCCACAGTTGATACGCTGTTCTGAGAAATCAAAGATATATATAATAATTACAACGAATTATATATAATAAATATATAAGAATATGTATAAGATTTATATAGATGAATATATATGACGTGTATATCATATATATCTGAACATATATTAGTTAATATATGTAATATATAATCTGTATATTAGGGTGTGTCGAAAATAAACTTTTTTTTTTATTTTTTCGCTCCCACCACTCTAAACGTTAGTTTTCGACTCAATAAAAGTCCTCGTTAAAAGTCACCGCTGTAGCTACATTTTTAGAGGTCGCTCAATGAGGTTTTATGATTTCCATATATTTGACACCTAAAAAAATTCTTTCCTCTAAAAAAAATATATCTCAGCTCAAAATTAATATATTGAAGTCGCTTAGGGCTTATTTTGAAGGGGAAACATTAAGCTTTACGTAAAAAAAAAATGAAAGACTTTGAGGCAGAGTACAATTACGTGGAGAATTTTTGAAAGAAGGGTTAATTGCCTTTTTTTCTCATTATCCCGTTTTGTCTCCCCGTGCGATTTTGCCCCGCTCTTCCCTACACGACAAACATGGAGCAAAACGGGGTAGCACAAACGTCTCCTAAAATTGCATTGCAACACGCGCGGAGGCTAAGGTAAAATGGGAACTCTAGACATATTAGTCGTACAGGGGTATTTTTTTCAAAACACACTCAGAAAAAGAATTCATTTGACGGCCACCGTTTATTGATATTAAGTAAAATATTTATTTGATTTAATTAAATATTTATTTAAGTTGAGTAAATAGTTACTTAAATCAAATAAATATTTTACTTAATCTAAATAAACGGTGGTCGAGAAATAAATTCTTTTTCTGGGTGCATATGGGATATTTTTTAAATCAGGATGAATTTGATAAAATATCAGTTTTCGTTGAACAGTTAAGACGGCAGGCATATCATTTTACCAAAAGACGAAAATTCTTCTCTATGCCCAAAGTAATTATCGCGAATTCAATTTGTTATCATTAAACCGTGAACTCATAGCCCCGAACACATCCGAACGGCCTTCATTTCCCAGCATTCTCGTTTTACCCCAGTCTCTCCTACTTAGAGAGGTACCTTAATATCTCAGCGGGAAAGTGAAGCTTCAGCAGGTTGGTTCATGGTACTTGACATTTATACGACGATAAAAGAATGAAAATAGATTGGATGCGAAACCGAGGAGGTCAGAGCTTGGTTTTACCGATCGGAATGTTTAATCCGTTGTCGATCGATGGGACGTAGATACCTGCTCGGGATATATCGGACCGCTGCACAACTTTTAAGCAGTATATACCTACAAATCGGCCAGATATAGACATAGAATGGCCCTCTTGGGGGAACGCGAGGTCACTGCTTTCTACAATACGGTCAATGTGAGGTCACGCTTTGTGAAAGGCTTATCGAAGAGTTTCTGCTATGACGTATCCTTTTCCAGAGATTATGATGGATTAAGTGAGCGTGAAGCCTCCGAGTGTGGTAGAATTTACCGAAGATCTTCACTGGTGTATAGAGAGTTGGACGGAAACGCGACCGGGAGGGAAACATTGTGAACGGAGCATTCGCAACGGTGCTAGATTGAAATCGAGCTGGCATTAGTAGATAGTCCAGCTCAGAATAGCAGTCTCGATTTGCCGAGCGATGGGTCCGCCAGCAGGGGTCGTGTTTCACGACGACGAAACTCCGGCAAGTTCGATCGATCCGGAAAGCTCGGGGCATCTTGGGGGGGCGACAGGTGACCGCGGTCTGACGGATTTATTTTACACTTGGGGAGGCTGCGAAAGCTCAGTGGGACGGGATCTATAGGGAAATATAGCTCGGCCGAGATTCGACGAAAGGGAAATAACTGGTATTCTAATAAAAGCTGCTACAAAGAGATTTCTCTTCTTTTTTTTTTTTGTATTGGCTCTATTTTTCAGGGATATTTTGATGGCTTGAAGTTACGCGCTTTTGATATCTGGGATAGATCGGAATTCGGAACGAGATGATAAGATTTAAATATACCACACGACCTTTCCTATACTATCTGTAGTTCAGTAATATAAATCACTCTTTTGTCACGCTACAATGGAGACATTAACTTAATTTCCCCAAAAATGTTAAGTCCCGAAAAAACTTGAATTCTTTTCTGTGTTCGAAGACGTTTTGTAAGTAGGTCAATTATTAATAATTGACAAATAAGTTGAGTACTTGAAGTACGCACTTTAGTAGAAGTACTGGGCGCCGGACAGTTCTTGAGTACTGACGTATTGGTGCGCTGACTCAGTACTTGGAACTCCACTACGTACTTCAAGTACTTGGTGTATTTGCCCAACTCTAGTCCATATTGCGAGTACGATGGACCGACCCGCGACGTTTGTGAAAATTAAATATTAAAAATATTTCATTGCTAGCTCTCTATAAAGGGTGGTTCAGCGTACCTATTTCTTCTCCCAAAGTGGGATTTATCACCGGGAGTACACTGTAAAAAAATTGCCGGTGTGAACTGCCACAGTGTGCGGTGTAAAAAACACCAGTGTTAATAACAACACCACTACAGAGTCCATTTTACTCGGTGCAAAGTGTAAAAACAAGATCTGGTGTTACTTTGTTGAAAGTTACACCATACGGTTTTGTAGCAAATCAATACTATGCGGGTATACAATTGTCATAATTTGGTGTTGAAATAAGAAAATACGATTTTAACACTCTTGTTGACGTACATATAAGTTTATCATTTCGGTGTTAATTAAGTCATTTCAACACTACTATAGATGTAGATATAAATGTATAAATTCAGTTTCAAGATTAATATAATATTAATACCGCAGTGGTGGTACATTTACATCGATGAATTTAGTGTTAACATATGACGGCGAAGACACGTTCAGTGTAAAGCGTGAAAAAGATTTACTAAATTCACTAAAATCATGTTGTTCGTTGAACGCTGTCTAATATTTCATTGGTAAAGTGAGTACCTGTTGGGATTCATTAGTTGAATGCTCATTTCAAATACATATTATCTATCCATTATAATGGTCAATAACAATAATAATAGTCATCACACAGACTTGTGTCAATCTGCTACACTTTGGAGTGTTTTTACACCGAACAGTATTAATGTAGATTGGTGTTAACTATACGGTGTTCAGTGAAATTCTTAATTTACACTAATTTTCTTACACAGTCGGTTTACACCATGGCAGAGTTCTCGGTTAACACAAAATTGATGGACCTATATAGACACCATGCTGGTGTTAAAACGGTGCCAATTTTAACACCGATTTTTTACAGTGTAGGAGATAGTGAACCAAACTTTTTAGTGGCCCATATTACTCTTGTAAAATTTTCTTTCAATGCGATATTACAAGCTCGTGAGGCTTGCCCGCATTGTCAGGTCCTCACTGTGTCAAGTCGCTGAGCGATCATGTCGAGCGGATAGCACGTTGTCCCGAGTAGTTCGGCTGGAGTGTAAAACCGTAATCTAGATAGTGACTACCTGCCACTGTGCTTTTCCTCGGCGCGTCTCGGGACCGCAGATTGTACATGCTTGTAGATGCTCGGAGGTGTTCTCAGCTTCCTCGACTCCTTAACATCCTCCGCTACCTTGGGCCTCTCCACTCGATTATCTACTATGAACGTTGCAGCAGCGGAATGGCAGGGCGAATCCCCTTACTCCATTATCGTATAAGCAGTAACCACCCGTACGGTGTTTCGCTCGTACAGGCGGTTACTCCCAACGTCAATAGCGTTGAGGCACGGGTTGGTCGAAGGAAAATGAAAAATGAAATGCCCAAGCCCGGTGAGGTAAGCTCGGTGTGAAAAACATTTTTTATCGACCCTTCCACTGGTCGCGGAAGTTTGTTTATCATCATAAGATCTATTTGAAATATCACCGGATCATGGATGTCAGAATGAACTCCAGAAAAATGTTTGCCTCACGTATCGTGATCCAATAATCGCGACCGGATACACCGCTATGTTTATGAATGAAGGAAATGGAGGAACTATGTCTATACGCAGCTCGACCACGAGTGGGAGATACGGAGCGATAATACCGACGGGTTGGACGAAGCAAATCAACGGTATCTTTCCGCTTTTCCGAAATATCTTTATCGTATGAAATCCTATCGCAATATAGCAGTTTCGCTTTTCCGATCTTACGGTCGATCCTAACTTTAACCTTAATACGAATTTGAGTACTAACACGGAAAAAACATTTTTGTTCACAAGGGCAATACATTGGTTGTCACAGCAAAAATTGTTAGCAAATATAGTGACAGCACAATTGCCTGCTCCCATAGCAAAATTTATTTGTTGCATTTGATTTGCTATTCCCGCAGTAGTAGTTTGCGATTATAGAGGTTGCCGTTTGCTGTGGATTTAGATCTAATCAGTAAATTATTTGTTAGGTCAGCCAACATCCTGCTACCAATAAGTAGACCACCCGAGTAGAAATTATCAGGCTGATACACTTATAATATGCAAAAAAGCTAAATTTATAATACATACACTATAATAATACATACAGTATGATAATAGAGATTAAAGAAAAAAAAATATTGTGGAAGACAAAAATGTATGACCACAAATACTAGAACGGCGTATACAGCGGCTGAATAACGGCCCGAGATGGGGATCGAAAACTGCCTATCTAATCGCGTCGCTTACCTATAAACCTAACACGCTACTAACTACGCTATTGCTAACTTGTAAATTTATTTTATTCAAATGCCCTACAAATAACATTGGACATTAGGTGAGACATTACTTGCGATTCAAGTGATCATTTAACACATGATGATGTGTATATTTTTATTGTACTATTGAAAAATGTCTTTTATTTTCTCTTCGTAAAATTAATAATTGATAATTAATAAAATGGTAATTGATTATTCACCCCTTGATGCATATATTTTTTCTTGCCTATGATTTACTTGAAATTTGTTTCTCGTAGGTTTTTAAGGTAGCTGAATTCGAATCTAAACGGAAGCTCGCTCAAGTTGTAAACATTTTTGGGGCTGGTGGCAATTGATTGCTTACGCGTACAAATAATCTGACGAATTAGAACGTCGTCACTAGCGAAAATTCAGTTGCTGACAGTGCTAAACCCTTATCACCAATTCGGTTCACAAGCAAAATGAATAGATCCCGCTAACAAATACTTTATTACACCAGCAAATCATCCGAAAGCTGCATTTTTTTCATTTCCGTCACTAACCGTCATTTGCTGACAGGGCAAGGTGATTGCTACATGTGCAAAGTGAATGGCTTTTACAGCAGAAAGATGCTTAGCAAACTAACTTTAGCTGTGACAACAAAATTATTTTTCTCCCTGTACCAGTTCAGTTTTAAGGTCGATAAGAGGTCAAACTTAAGATCGAACCTACGAATGAAAATTCCGCCCTCAGAGTCATTCCTTTTACCTGCCTTTTTTTTCTTCTCCTGATGGGATGTTCCAGCTTGCCAGCTTCTTCGCAATTTCTTCGGGCATTCGAGAAGCAAAGCCTTAATAGAGACGGCGGGAATTTCATCATGATGTCGGTATATCTATGGATATGCTTTAAATTCCTCCCAACTCGAAGCTGGAAAGGCTGCACGACAGGCACTCGGTACAAAATTTATGGGATCGGTCGCAATGAATAATAGATGCTTGGCCCGATTCTTACGGCTCTATTTACCGCTGCGGCTATCACTGTGCAGACCAAACCCGACCCTAGGCAATCCCCTCGTGCACTAACTATATATTCTGTGCTCGTGTATTCTATTACAGCTTCTTTTACCTACCCTGCCAAATGGACCGGTCTGCTATCATTCAGACTTTAAGATCTCATGCTACTGTACCGTTCAATCGCGAAGCGACGTAATCTATGAAACAATTAATCTACTGTAATAATCGAATCTTTTCATAAATAATAATATATAATCTTCTATTGAAACTATTTTATTGAACAATTTTGATGTTCAAGCGGAGAATACGGTTGTTACTGTTATTTATCTCCCATATGGAATTTAAAGGTTTCAAGGTTTATCACAAAAAAAAATCCTGGAGCAACATTATTGCTTTAACTCGTAAAAAAGACCAGCTGGTAATTACACCAGCGCTGTATATCGACAGCAATGCTTGTTAGAGGAGTTGGTGAGTTGGTAACCCAATGTTATTATTTAATGTACCTAACCGTTAAAACGAATATTAATGTACACTTGCAAAAATGATCATAGATGGAAAACATTAAATGACTTCTGAAGAGGGCTCGGATTGAGATTCGAAACGTAAAACAGGAACTTTCATTTACCTCTCCTGACCGTTCCATTGCCGAAACAATTACCATTATTTTTATAAACATCAGTCAACATCCTACACCTCTTATATTGAAGATATATTGAAGAATAAACAGGGCGTAGGGACGAGTGGGCGATTGCTGACCCGTTTTCTCAGTGTAGCTTCCCTTGACAAAGTTTTCCATTAGGCGTTTAATGGTAATGAAAGGTATCGAAAGGTAATCAATGGGATCCTGATGGAAATTCATGGGGAACATTGAAACGGTACTTTTTACCATTCATTCCTAATGGGACTTCGCTGGCAAATCAGTGGGAAATTTTAAATAAGACGTTTTCTCATTCGTTGCCCATAGGAAACCAATGGCAACTTCCTGGGAAAGTGCGACTGGTACTTTTTCCCATTCGTTATTAATGGAAATTCACTGACAAGTCAATGGGACGTGACAAATGATACTTTTTCCCTTTGTTACTAATGGTAGTCCATTGGAACATAACTGGAACAGCTGAAATGGTATTCCTTACCATTGGGAACAAATGGGAACTGAATCGAACGGTAAAAGCTAGGGAATCTTTAACGACACGTCTAACTGTTTATAATTGACGAGGAATAAGAATCGAGTCGACAAACACTAGGGAATCACGTGTGTGAGTAGCAACTTTCACTTAAATGTTATAAGCAATAATGAATTGCAGACAAATGAGTCCACAATAGCAGCTGTGAACTTAAGCACCGAAATTATTTATGGACAATAGGAGATATTTTTCGAAAGCATAACAGCTTTTTATTTGTTATATATTTAGACACTGTAGAAAAATGGACAATTATATATGTAGCATATTTATTCGCGAATGGGAATGCCAACGGGATAAAAAATACCATACATCGAATGGGAAACTGAATGGCATATTGAATGATATATTAAATGGTAGTGGAAATGGAAATTATACCATTGGCAAAACCCCATTGAATTACCTTTAACGATTAGTTAATGGTAATCAATGGGATTTTTTAATGGTAATTAATAGGAGATTTAGCCAAGGGTTACTCCCTTTCGATTCTTAGCCATCGATATATTCCAGACGAATCAAGGTAGCTATGTCGGTACGCCGGAGTCATAGACATCCACGTCTATATGACACAAAAAATTATATTACATGTGGTACTTTGCATGAATAACATTATAAAAAATAATAGAATATCTGTGGAAACTTTCGCAATTAGATCGAATCGATTATTTATAGGCAGATTATTTGTTTAGTGTGGATTTGATTTCATTTTTACGACAATTAGGTTAGGAAACGTCAAATGGCACGAAACCGTGCACTTTGATCGCAGTTCTGTTGAACATTAGTCCGGTGACTTCACTTTTTTTTTAATGCGCATCGATTCCTGATTGCTTTGGGAGTCCGTTGTATTTTATATTTTTTCTCTATCTTTGATCTAAGTATGTTAACTCTCGATTTGAAGATCAATTTCGCCACCTCTCCTGTAAGCGCCGTGTAAAAAACACCGATTTTCAAGATCAAATTATTCATTCAAATGGTCGGTAAAAGCCTTCGAAATTTTGTACAAGTTAAATTTGATAGTTAAAGTACAACATGTCAAAAGTTTATGCCCATGACTTTGGATTGCCTTCGCAACGTAACTACCTTAAGATGTGCCTGCCTGATTAAACGTTGCAAAAAAAAGGATGAATAGAAGGCCAGGTATGACGATCCAGGAACCAATCCCGAAAGGATTATATGAGGAGTTTCAGGTGTGTAGGTTCCGTCTTCTCTCTCTGTGTGTCTGTATGTCGGTGTGTGTGTGTGGGTTACGATAAACCTGGATCAACCTTGTTTCATATCCCTGTACGATGCAAGTCGTTACTCCGTGCATACGTACGGCATAGCCTCAGTCGCATAGTATCCCCCGTGTTTGCATATGGGCTTCGCTAGGCAGCAAACCAGAGACAGGAGAGACCACTGTTCCCAACAAGAAACACACACATCGTGTGTGCAATGTGTGAGGAACTGCCTTGGAATAATCTGAACGAAATAACGTAATAAATCCAGGGGGTTCGTCAAGACACGAAAACCATGTAACGCTCACTCGGCTTGCCGAATGCCGACATAATTCCTCGGTGGTATATGGTACGGAAGAGCGGGGCAAAATGGGGTAGTGAGGCAAAACGACATATTCCAATCATTTTTGCATGGGACAATGGGGCAAAACGGGACAGAAAATCCGGATGCATTGTTATATCCAGCCCAACTCGTGAGAGTATAAGGACGAGCGCAACACTATCGGCTTCGGGTCAAGGCAGGGCAGCCCTTCACATCGAGGACGGAAACCTCGCCCATTTACACTATAGTTTTATGGGGTTTTATGATAACGGCTGTCTACGATACTTAGCGCGCTTATTTAAGGTTATTTGTTGTGGTTAACTTATTCGTAAATTGTCCATTTATTTACTCACATGATTGTTTTATTCTCTCACAATGGTGATGAGTACAATACAATAGATGATACAATTTGTTTTACATATAACGCCCGAATAACTTTAAATAACTATCCGTAGACTTAATGTAATGAGACTATTTTCAATGAAGTCGCAGCTTCTATTGCAAAGTCGTACGAGCTATGAACTCTGACTTCCAATATAAATTTGATAGGCGTGCACTGTAAAAAATTTGCCGGTATGAACTGCCACAGTGTGCGGTGTAAAAAAAACCAGTGTTAATAACAACACCATTACAGAGTCCATTTTACTGGGTGCAAAGTGTAAAAACAAGATCTGGTGTTACTTTGCTACACGTTACACCATACGGTTTTGTAACAAATCAACTACACGGGTATAGAATTGTCATGCTGTTGGTGTACATATAGGTCCATCAATTCGGTGTTAAAATGAATACCATTTTAACACTACCGTAGGTATACATGTAAGTTTATCATTTCGGTGTTAATTAAGTCATTTCAACACTACTATAGGTGTATATATAAATGTATAAATTCAGTTTTAAAATTAATATAATATTAATACCGCAGTGGTGGTACATTTACGCCGATCCATTAAGGGTTGACATGTGACGGCGAATACAGGTTCAGTGTAAAGCGCGAAAAAGATTTACTAAATTCCCTAAAATCATATTGTTCGTCGAACACCGTCTGACATTTCATTGGTACAGTGAGTATCTGCTGGGATTCATTAGTTGAATACTCATTTCAAATACATATTATCTATCCATTATAAAGGTTAATAACAATAATAATAATCACACAGACTTGAGTCAATCTGCTACACTTTGGGGTGTTTTTACACCGAACAGTGTTAATGTAGATTGGTGTTGAGTATGCGGTGTTGAGTGAAATTCTTAATTTACACTAATTTTCTTACACAGTCGGTTTACACTATGGCAGAGTACTCGGTTAACGCAAAATTGATGGACCTATATAGACACCGCACTGGTGTTAAAACGGTGCCAATTTTAACACCGATTTTTTACAGTGTACACACGTACAGCGTGTACACATGTGCTCCAGCTGTGTCCGAAGTAGCTCCAGTAAATTGCAACGTTATCTACAGCGCAATTTCCTCGTTGCAATACCGATGACGAAGGTACATCAGCACCTGTGGAGTTTTCCAGACCCCTTGTAGCCACACCGCTAACAGCGGAGGTGTAGCAACTTCTCCAGCAGACCGTCGTTAACTGCATCGCCATCGACGTACTCGCTGACCATAGGCCTGCACGGTGGTGTGACAAACGCTATTGTTCTCCTAGAACACTGCATACTGATGGCTCACTTCCATCGAATTTGACCCGAGGGCGATCTGGCCCCTTCCCGCCGTTTCTCAATTTAACAAACTATGTCAAGAGAGTTCAACACTCTGCAAAGTAAAATTGCAACACCGATAGCAACAACATATTCTTTTCAATTTGAGTGTCGAATTTCACCTGCTTGGAATTTTACTTGCTCGTTACTGCCTGTTACTACCTTACAATTCTGACCGAACAGAGAGGTTCTTTAATAAAAAACATAGATTCCTAAGTATGGTTGCCTCTGCGACAAAGGGATAATTGTCAAATCGTAACGATGCGGGAATGGTATGTAGATTGCTACACCCAGAGAAATGATTTCTTTGTAACAAATAAAATTGATTTAAGACAAATAAATTATTTTCTTTGTATATCTGCCTACTAGTATTTTACTTATATCAAATATAATTTTAATTTAACTACATATGTGTTATCCTCTTAGTGTCTTTATTTGGATCTAATATGCTATTGTAGTTGAAACAAATATGTTATTTATTTATTGTAACATAATTTTTTCATTGAATTTTTCTTTTATTTCTCCATAAATATCGTCTTCGCTTTTGGCGAAAATAAAATAAATAATGCATTATACAATAAAAATATTTTTATTTTGAACGTTACATTGTACACACTTGTTCTTAATTACTTACTTAATTACGTAAGGCATATTATCTAATATTATCTAATATGCAATATATGGAATTATGAAGTTAATGCTAGGTGTAACGACAAGCACGTGTTGACACAGTGCCGATCGTTCCTCACACCTCGCAGAATGTCAATATATTCCGTACAAAAATAATGAGAAATTTTACTGTACTCACGTACAAAGATCTCTCCGTAGTTTTCTGAGCCCGTGTTGATTAGACAGATCACTGTTTTGTCGTCCATTTTTCTCGTACGATCTCCCGTTAATAATTTTCGCAACACTGTGACGTTCGCAGCGGACGGAAATGCACAGCGTGGCTGCTGCCTAGTCTGGCAGCTTCCATTATCTAAATCTCGCATCTATTTTATTGAAAGAAACGCTTACTTAAATTTTATATTTTAAATATCGTGAGTAGTAAATATTTAATTAATAGTATATAGTGCAACAAGGGGCGAAAGTTGACGAGTGTGAGGTTTGCGGCCCGAGCGAAGCGATGGCTGCAATCACACGAGTCGCAATCGCCAATTCGACCCTCGTTACACATAATATTTTTTGTTACAAGTGCATGAATCTGCGGCACTTGGAATGGCAGTCGCGCGAGATGAATACTGAAAAGCGAGGTTATGTCTCCAGGGACGAAAACGTGAAAAGTAAACTCCCAAGGGACGAAAGTGAACGAAATGCGAACTGCGCATGCGCGACTCCGTCATTTCACCACAGGTTCACAATGGGCATGCAATGGGCCACTTTCGGCTCGCAAGACTGCCATGTAAAGTGCCGCGATTCATGCACGTGTGACAAAAATTGTTTTTGCGCGTACAGCTATGGGTAAATAAAATGATTTAGTTGAATCAAATAACTCTCATAAGTGCAGATTAATCAAAATTTGTTTCGAACAAATGGAAAAATATTTTATTTCAATAAACAGAATTCTAATGCATTGATTTATTTAAATCCAATAAACCATTTCTCTGGGTATACCGGGCGCATAGCGCGACGTGTACTCTGATACGGAGCGCGCAGTGCGACGTATGTGTGAGTGCCATAAAAAAAGTCCCGGCGAGATATTTTCCGGGGGGTTTGGGGGGCTCGGCTCCCAACCTGTCTCTCGCACCCGAACAGTGCCGAGGGGCTTGTTCCAGTTACGGCTAAATCCTCCATATGACGATCAGCTCGAAACGAGAAGAGATATCTTCTTGCGACATTCGTTCCTGTAATTTCCAAGCTTGTTCGCCATTTGGGCGTCGACGACAAATTTGTAGTCACGAAAAAGCAAAAACAAAAAATAGACGAAAGGACCGGAGCTTAACGAACGTCGAACGAGCCAGCTTTCGAGATAACGACACAATCAGCCCTCGGCTTTCACAATAGCTCCTTTTTTCGACAGTTTCCACATCCAGGCACAAGCTGCAAATAATAACCATTACTTTTTCACACGCTACCATTTTTTTATTATCTTCATCAGTCCAACTCTCTCTCTCTCTCTCTCTCTCTCTATATATATATATATATATACATATAGATATGTGTGTGTGTGTTCGCAGTTATCTTTCATTGTAGTCCGACCACAGCAACGCCCCAACCACTCTCATTTTTATTCGCCGCAACGAAATAATGCATTACGATTCCACCCACACACCCGCGTTATTCAATGCACACACGTCACTCGAGAGTTCACTATTATTCTCGTGCATTCATAGATATTTATTCGCGTATGAAAATATATTCGGCGACTATTGAAGTTGTCTATTGAAAAGCGAAGCACGCGCTCATACAAAAATTTCATCTTATCGCATTGTACTTTAATCTCTCATTTCTCGGACTTCAATTCCACTTCTCTTTTTCGACGAAAAAGTAGACACCCACGCAAAAAAATCTCATCTACCGTTGACTTCTGGTGGATCTATCAATGTGTATCTATCAAAAATCCTTCTAGTGGGGCGATCGCAGACGCGCAATACAGATTTTGAAAACAACTACTTGACTGTTTGAGCAATAACTCTGAAAATAACTAAGTCTGACACCTGTCGGTCTATAGACTTTGGTATGCAATATGAAGTCTGTCTTCAGTGGATGCACATAACAGATCTACCGCCAGTTGTTGGTAGATGAGGTTTTTCATTTTACATGCAAAACCACGAAAAACTATGTCACAAATGACGCATTCTTTATCAACTGGGCCACTTTTTTCGGTCGACCTCTCAGATGTTTTTTAAAATTTGCCAGTTTGTAGTACTACTTGAGAGATGCTTCTGTGATTTTTTTTTAGATTTTTAAAGGGCACTCTTCAGGATTTACGTTTGTTTTTTTAAATATCAGTATATCTCAGAACATATTGGTCACTCAAAAAATTCGTAGGAGCATTAACTTTTTTATTTTTCATCAACTTTCGAATGATGTTAGAGTGCTAAATTTCCCGACACGGGAAAGTCTACGTTTCGTGAAAAAAAATAAAATAAAATAATTTTTTTCTACTAAAAACACACTTTCGATTCTGGTCCCAATTTTACAGGACATTCGACATTGCATGAAGATTCTGAGAAAAAAAAACTCCAAAGCGGTACCTGGGGTTCTTACGTACTCAAAAAAGTAAACAAATAAAAATTTTAAAAAGAAAACCTCTAAAAAAGAACCTCTACTTAAAAAAAAAGTTTCCGAACGATGTGAAACAAATTTACCGATTGCGGGCAAATCCCTTTCAGTTATCTAAATTACAGTCGAGTTTGTACGAATCCATATGAATTAAATTTTTTATTTCTTTATTTTTTTAGAACGTAAGAATCGCAGGTACCACTTGGGGAATTTTTTTTAGAATCTTCATATAATGCTAAATATCGCGTAAAATTGGAATCAGAATCGAAGATGTGCTTTTAGCAGAAAAAAATATTTTTACTTTTTTTCCGACAAATGGACCTTCTCGTATCGGGAAAATTATGAATCTAACATCATTCGAAAGTTGATGAAAAATAAAAATGTTAATGTTCCTACGAATTTTTTGAGTGACCAATTTTTTTCTGAGATATACTGTTATTAAAAAAAAAATGTAAATCCTGAAGGGTGCACTTTAAAAATCTAAAAAAAAATCACAGAAGCATGTCTCAAGTAGTACTACAAACTGGCAAATTTTAAAAAACATCTGAGAGGTCGACCGAAAAAAGTGGCCCAGTTGATAAAGAATGCTTCAAATGCAAAAGCAGACTCTGGTACCTTCGTTTCTGCCTTTTCAATGTTAAATGTTGCCTCCCAAAGAAGGGTTTAAAAAGCGTTCCACGGCCGCGGTGTATATAATTTTCCATTCCCATGAAATGTTCTCTCATGCATCGCAGCTTTCGCGTGGAGTAATGAAATGTAGAGTACAGGGCCGAACGGGTAGGAAAAAAGAAATGAAACCGGTGTATGTGTGAGGCAACAGCGAGCCGATCATTATCTAATATGACTGGCACTGAAAACCTATTGACGGCAAAACCATGCACGTAGGGCTTCGGGATGGTCGGTCCCGACGGTCATGGCAACGTACGAGACACGTGTAGAGCAGTGTAAGTGGGGAGTTACCCACCTCTTCTTTTCATAATCGTTGACGGGTTAAAAACCCCTCACAACGACAAAGACGACTATAACGACCAGCGACGGCCGTGAAAGGAACATAAGGAATTCAGCGAAGCCATACCGGAAGGGTGATGCGGGTGACCCAGACCCGAGAGCTCTCAACACAGCGATGGCCTTACCCGAGAATCGCGAGAAACACCGACCGCGAGTTCGCGCCCCTGAAAGCTAACAGCCTTGCTATTGCATATCAGCCTTGGCGGTTAACTCGACTGACGAGTTCCTTGACGGGGACTGAGTATGCGATTAATAATACTTGGAAATATTCGAGAAGAAGTCGGAAGTAATTAAAGACTGGCGGAAACTCGTTCGGCTGACCTGATCGGGATTACATCATTGGATTTTGGATTACTCGAAGCTTCCGTCATCGACACAGCGAGATAGGGATCGTTTCGACACAGATAGGGTAAAAAGCGCCAACCGCAGATTCGAGGGAAGGTTTATATCTCAGCGCAGATAACTTACAAACGCGTACCTTGCCAGGGGTTGATGGAGTTTGTGAAAAGTTAAATTGCTGAGGGTGAATTGAGGGATCCGGAGAACACCGTTCCTCTCGGTCTTTTTTTTGCCTTAGGAGATAGGTAGAACTGAGAAGGGAGGAGAAAGTCGTTAGGGAAAGAGCCGCGCGTTAACCGGGGTGATCGGTAAGCTAGGGGAAGCGGAGGAGCGCTACGAGGGTGCAAGCAAGTCCGGGAAAAGAGCTTTCGCACCTGGTCGTTGTCGTAGTATCTCTCGACCAACAGCTGCATCCCGTTTTTTAAAACGGTCTTCATCACGACAAATGGCGCAGGTTGCCCGCCATTCCAGACTAATTTAGTCCTAATTCAATATTATAAGGTGGCATGGTCGGGGTTTGAGGTCAAAGGAATCTGCGACTTAGCGGTTATATGATCCAGATTTTATCCTTAGCAGAGTTCACAGCTAGACTCATCTCAGTTCGTTATCAATTTGGTGTTGATGGATTTTCAGCGACAGCCCTTGGGCCAACCCATCGGATAGTTTGATTCCTGATCAGGCATCAAACTCGAGCCATTTCGACCCTTATCGGGGTTAAACAGTACCGCAGAGTAAAGTGGGTCATTACTGGCTTGTGGATAAAACCGGTCAGGCTGATTTTAAAGAATAGACCAACCCGATTTCCCATACAATGATCTTCGACACTTGCACTGGAAAAAATAGATTGTAAGATTCGTATTGTCTAAGACAGTACAAATATTAATTGCTATCGTTACTATGTGGATATTACTATGTAGAGTAAATCAGGGTGACATTGCCAGGCAGGTGAGATGGCCACCCGTAATATCTTTTAATGTACCAAACGAATGGCGCCGACGCTTGCCCAGTTTTTAGTATATGTCGATACAATGCAATTGCACAAAAAATTTTAAGATTGTACGTGCAAAGGTCAATACGAGCGGTGAATCCTTATTTCGAGGTACACTGGAAAAAAATAGATTGCAAGATTTGTAATATCTAAGATAATGCAAATATTAATTACAATCATTACCATGTGGATATTTCAATCTGCACAACGAGCCGTCGTATATTTGCACTATGATATTGTTCACGCCGCTGTTCAGTTACTGTAGAGATGAATTATTAATGTTTACTATATAGAGAATAGTCATTACAATCGCAGATATTCAAGAATACCAACATCGCGTTATAAACTACTTTCAGGACATTATTACTAACTGAATACTAATAATTATATGCACAGATATTATCCGAAACAATCCACTTAGTGGCTAATAGTAAACATTATGTAGAACCTGCAGGTGGCAATGGCAGTGATCTGAAGTGTATTGGATATTAATTTTGTTATAAAGCGTTGTTTCATTATTAATATTATGATAGTATTTCTTATCCCAGTAGTAACTGCAATCTAAAAATGTACACTGAAATAAATATATGTTA
This sequence comes from Amblyjoppa proteus, assembly GCA_963922035.1. Lineage (NCBI taxonomy): Eukaryota > Metazoa > Arthropoda > Insecta > Hymenoptera > Ichneumonidae > Amblyjoppa > Amblyjoppa proteus. Next base: position 34,673,939 of record OY998228.1, on the reverse strand, counting down.
CCGGATAGCAGAAAAATACTACCCAGTAGCATATTTTATATTTCGTATAGGGGTAGGATTAATTATTGTAAGGGTAGGCATCTGTTTATAGTATTGATAATATCTTGTCCAATACCATCTGCAGGAAATAATAATTCCAACAATCTCGCATTGCTCACTTCACTTCACTTCAGCACACCCGTATTGTTCTGAAGGTTGATATTTTTTAACATGTGAGATACTAACAAGTCTTCGTATACCATTAGCTGTACATGATTTATTGTTCCCACAATAAACAACTTTCAAGTTGTTTCGATATTTCAATGTCACATCATCAAAGTTGAGTGCAAGTTAATGACGGAGAATAACATATATCCGATTCAAGATTACACATATCAATAAGCGATTGTAGCGTAGTGATAAGGTAGTAGGTAAGAATGCGTTAGTTTCGGGGTTCGAGTCCTGCTAGGATTTATACAATTTTAATTTGTGAAAATTGTGTTATATTTATAAGTAGCAATGTATTGGTAACAATCGAACATATAAAACACGATGGAGCCATGTATGAAATTAATTAGTAACAAATAACTTAAACAACAATACTCGGACCCAACTCCAAGTAGGGCTAAATTTGTTTTATTATATACATTATTATATCAAGATATATATAATAGTATAATTTGTGATTGCCCAGAGTACTAGTATCTTTGATATTAAAAAAGTCATTTATAGCCAATGGTATACGAAGATATTTAACAGTGCAATACTAGATTGTAAAGTTTGTTAGTATCTCAGATGTTAAAAAAACATGAACCATCAGTACAATACGGATATACTGTATTATTATCTGCAGATGGTATTGGACAACACATATTATCAATACTATAAACAGATATAGCATTGATATATTATCAATACTATAAAACTACCTTTACAATAATTAGTCCTATCCCTATACGAAATATAAAATATGCTGCTGGGAAGTATTTGTCTGCTATCCAGTACAATATATTTCTTTCAGTGTGTGGTTGTTGATGATTGTTATTACAGTTGGCTTTGAAGAGACGACAAAAAAAAAACTAACGTCCAGAAGATTAGGATAGAAGTCATTTTGACGCACGAGTCGACCGCTTGGTTATCAGATTGTTTCCAGGTTGTACAATCATTTTAACCAATCATTGGCCAAAGTTGTCACAGCGTAAAATGCTAAAGCCCATTAAAGATTTTTGTTTTATCGAGATAATACTTTACAGATGATATACGAAAGTGGCCCCTTAAGTGACCACTCTCCCCTATATCGGCCGCCTGTGCGCGTAAACTTTACGATGGCACGATGAGGAGCTACAGCTCGCCCCCAAGGGCTGCGGATATGCTTAAATTTTATTTTTCACTTTAGGGAACGTGGAATGAATGTGTCACGTAATTCTCCGCGTAACCTTCGTGTACGTTTATTACGCGCTTCGCTGTTGAGCAATATCCTGTATGGTGGGGACATGCGATGCACTTTATGCTTCATTTCCCTCTGGCTTGTGCGATAGAATTCTTGAGGATTACATTTGGTAACCTTTGCCTTCGGAGGCATGTCACGAGTGTCGCACTCACCACAATGCCACAATTAGGAAGAGAACAGCGGAGGTTGCTGAGGGACGGAATAAAGAAGAATCGAGGAGTCGAGCTCACGGTGGATAAGATAATATAATAGGGTGTGAACTTTGTAAGGATAATTAAATTTCGTTGCTTTCGAAGAAGGTCGTGATTATTGGACTGCTGCTGCTCCGGCTTACTCCCACACTGCTTTTCCCCAGTTGGCCTATCTCACGCATTTTCCCGTCGCGCATCTCAAATGCCATGTTCCTTCGGTATCCTTCACTCTATATCGTCAGTCGGAAAATTTTACTACTTACGGAGAGTAAATAGGGTGAATGCACCAGCGAATCGACGATTAAGCGGCTGGTCGTTTTTAAGAATCGCAAGATAAAAAAAAATTGTATGCACACCTTTCGGACTCGGTTCAGTTGATAAAGTAGATCGTCTTGATTATGACAAAAAATATTGCAGACTGTTTTAAAACATAACACCGCTGAAATAAAAGATAAAATCTCAAAAACACGAATACACCAGTGAATAGAGACGTATTCGTCATCCAAGCTATCGTTTATAGATATTAGGAAAATAAATCAATAACTTACTATTTCTTTAAATCATCTGAGTTAAATATTGTATTTTAACCATCATAGGGTTTTTTTTACTTAAATAATTTTAATAATTTAAATAATAATACTGATAAAGCAGAAGTAAAAGCTTATTGGTTTCCTCAGTCTCAGTCTCAAATTTACTATAAACTTATAAATATTTTTTTGGCACAGCCTTAAATAATTTATTAATATATTATCTATTAATTAAGAATGTTCAAATTCACAAAAAATAAGAAAAAAGGAATGTGCCGTGTCGACGTTCCTAACTTCTTTCCATGGCCATTCACTGGAGAGAGATTCGGAAATCGCGTCAGTGAATGGACGTTGATAATTTCGGCATATTTACAACGATTTATTGACTACATTTATGATAGAATCAATAATTAATGGTATCTTTATTTATGCACCATACTACTTACCCTAAAAAATTGAATCTAACACTTTTTTAGCTTAGTATCCTCGAGTAACTTCCAAACGATAAAAGAAAAAAATCTACCATCGGTATTTTCCGTATACGTGCAATGATAATTTCAGCGGTAATTATAATTTTTTTTTTCTAAATTTTGATCACCGAATGATTTATTTTCGATCGAGCATTTTTAAGCACTCACTCCTTACACGTAAGAAGTGCCTATTAAAATGACTATTTTTCCCATCGGACGTCCGTGTCATGGTATATCTTCGCAACGAATCAACCAACGCAGCTAAAATTTGCTACGTACTTTGGTTGTATCGTTGACAAACATCCTGGAGAATCTGAAATCAATTAAACAAATGTTAAGTTAAGTTAAGTTAAGGTAAGTTAAGTTAATGTTTATAAACATTCTAGCTAAAAACAAGAAAAATTACCTTTCATAAATCTTTTAGTTGGTCGGATGTCCGCGTCATGCTCCAATTTCAGTACGGGTGAACGAATTTCACTGTACTTGGCAGCATTCTTTTCTAAATACTATTAACATGAAGCCCTGCAAATTTAAAACCATTTAAATGATTAATAACAATGTTATCAACAAATTAAGTTTAAATGGCTGTAAAATATCTCCCTTTTAGTTTCGCACTTTGCGCATCGGACGTCCGTATCATGCTCAAACTTAAAAACTTGCGAACCAATTAATATATCCTTCGCAGTCTTCATTTGCTATAACCTTACCATGCAGCCCACCAAATTTGGACCCATTTAGATATCTGCAAACAATATTTTGCAAAAATTTATTACCGTTATCTATTTAGGAGGTTATGTACCATAATTTTTTTTCGACTATAAAATAAGTAAAAAATAAATACAAAAAAGGTCTGGATGATACGGATAACAAAAATAGATGGATAATATCCGATTATTCAATTATATTACGTGATAATTATCACTTTTTTAATACTTTTTTAAACGTTTTGACGTAATTCTTTTTTTCACAAAAATCATGATACACTTTACACATATCACATTAAAAAATTCCATAAAAATTCCACATTATACATTTAGAGATTTCCACGATAATTCACAAATAATTTTTTTTATCACTCACGAACAATCATTATTATATGCGAAAAAGACACTCACAATTATAGCTGTCAAAATAGAAACTTTTTCTTCGGGGCGGCGCTGGCGTCGGTCTCAGCGCGAGGGACCGGCTAGACCCTCGCGTATGAGATCGACACCAGCGCCGCCCCGAAGTGATCAAGACCCGCGCGCGATCAGTAGAGGTAAACGGGGCAAAATGGCATAGCGCGGCAAAGCGGGATAATGGGACAAAACGCAATTTTCCAAAAACTTTTGGATGGCGGCGATAGTGGTCCGTGGGACAAAACGGGTCGAAAATCCGGATGTATCGTTGGCACAAAATTAGGCATCCTAAAATTATTGGAAAATTGCGTTTTGCCCTCACTGTCCCGTTTTGCCCCAATGTCCCATTTTACGCCGCTCTTCCCTACTTGTTTTTCCTAACTATGCTAAAACGTGACCATATTTCTATGCCTACAATGGGGATAAAAATTGGCCGAGTCTTAACAAGCAGGGAGAAATGTAATTTGACGAGAAAATCTAATTTCACGGGAGGAAAAGTTCATTCTTCTTCCCACTAAATCACTTTTCCTCCCGCTCGTCAAAAATGGACCCTTTCCACCCCCGTTAATCATAAAAAAACATTTTTTTGTTTGTTATTAAATGTAAAAACACGTCGCGCAGCGCGCCGTGTGAACAAATCTGTGAGTGCCTTAAAAATGTCCCGCAGGGACATTTTTCGGGGGGTTTGGGGGGCGGGGGCGTAGCCCCCCAACGAGCCGCGAAGCGGCTTGTTTTAAATTAAGCATATAAGAGGCATTCTTTATCAACTGGGCCACTTTTTTCGGTCCACCTCTCAGATGTTTTTTAAAATTTGACAGTTTGTAGTACTACTTGAGAGAAGCTTCTGTGATTTTTTTAGATTTTTAGATTTTTAAAGTGCACTCTTCAGGATTTACGTCTTTTTTTTTTAATATCAGTCAACCATGTCTCAGAAAATATTGATCACTCAAAAAATTCGTAGGAACATTAACTTTTTTATTATTCATCAACTTTCGAATGAAGTTATAGTCATCATTTTCCCGATATGGGACAGTCCAAGTTTCGTAAGAAAACATTAAATTTTTTTTTTTTCTACGAAAAACACCTTCGATTCTGGTGCCAATTTTACAGGATGTTTAGCATTACATGGAGATTCTGAGAAAAAAATGCCAAAGTGGTACCTGCGATTCTTACGCACTAAGAAAAATAAACAAATTAAAAAATTAAAAAAGAAAACCTCTAAAAAAGAACCTCTATTTCAAAAAAACCTTACCCAACGATATGAATAAAATTTACCGACTACGGGCCAACAACCCCTTTCAGTTATCTAAATAATAGTCGGGTTTATACGAATTTATACGAATTCAATTTTTTATTTGTTTATTTTTTTAGTACGTAAGAATCACAGGTACCATTTCGGTATTTTTTTTTTTACATTCTTCATACAATGCTAAATATCGTGTAAAATTGTAACCAGAATCGAAGGTGTGTTCTTAGCAGAAAAAATTATTTTAACTTTTTTTTTTACGAACAATTAACTTTCCTGTATCGGGAAAATGATGAATCTAACATTATTCGAAAGTTGATGAAAAATAAAAATGTTAATGTTCCTACGAATTTTTTGAGGGACCAATTTTCTGAGATATACTGATATTTAAAAACAGCGTCAATCCTGAACGATGCATTTTAAAAATCTACACTGTAAAAAAAGAATTTAAATTTAATGTACCAAAGAATTTGAAATTCACAAACTCGGTATATTAAACGAAAATTAATGTACCCGAACTGCAAATTTGCAAATCTTCAGTAAAATTCATGTCCCGTACATTAAAATTAATTATGTTTTCATTAAAATTACAGAACTTGTTCCTTAAAACTATGTTTAAAGAACTTTTTTTTTAATTTAAAGAACTTTTTTGGAAATTGCTGTACCATTATTAAAATTTAAATAAAAGTTTATAGAATTTACGTACTCATTGTGGCTTGAACTTCAAGCACTTCTAGCAGTTTCTGCGATTACACCGTTGGTTCAAAGTGAACCAAAACTGCATTACATCAACATTTTTTTTTCGATTCAATCGTATATAATGTCACCATAAAGAAGGTATATTATTTCGACTTGAACGTACATTTGGTCAATTTGAGAAAAATATGATTCGATGTGTTCGTATATTATATGAACATTTGTCATCTTGAAAATGATTTTATCAATTCGGCAAGACGTCAATTTAGTCATTCACAAATATTATGTCCATAATAAACAACTTTCAAGTTGTTTCGATATTTCAGTGTCCATGGAAGTTGAGTCTAAGTCTAAGAATCATAAAGTTGAGTCTAAGAATCATGGAAGTTGAGTCTAAGTTAATGACGAAGAATAACTTATATATCCGATTTAAGATCTTACATATCAATAAGCGGTTGCAGTGTAGCGGTAAGGTACTTGATCAGAATGCGCTAGTTTCGGGGTTCGAGCCTCGCTAGGGTATATAAAATTTTAATTTATAAGAATTGTGTTATATTCATAAGTGGCGATGTACTGATAACAATTGAACATATAAAACGAGATATAAACCATGTATAAAATTAATTAGTAACAAATAACGTAAATAACTATACCGGGACCAAACTCCCGATTGAGTTGGGTCAAACCCTTTTTTCAGTCCACAAAAACGTCCAGACTTTACTTGAAATTTCATGAACCGTATTCACACAAACATGGCAATAGTTTCTTAAATTTCAAGAACGAAGGTATCGTACTATTCCCGACACCGGCTTCCTTTTTCATAAACCGTCACTTGAAAATTGCGACGTATAGGTGCTTGAAAATTACAAAACGGTTTGTGCATAAAAACTTCCAGTACCGGTTCATTAATTTTCGAGCAAATTTTGTTTACAGTGTAAGCAAAATCACAGAAGCCCCTCTCAAGTAGTACGACAAACTGGCAAATTTTAAAAAAACATCTGAGAGGTCGACCGAAAAAAGTGGCCCAGTTGATAAAGAATGCCTCATATGGGATTTCGTCCATTCACTGGTGCACTTACCCTGATGTAACTCTTTGAAATTCTTTTTTGAAAAATAAATTAAAGACAATAATTTCTTTTACGGTTACTAGCAGTATCAGCGCGCTTCGCTGGTGGTGCTAGTTACTTCGTTAATCTATTTTAAATCCAGCCGCATTTCAATCGCCAGTAATAGTTAGTTACTAATCACTTTGCAGCGCAGTGTCAGTATTTGCCAATCAACATCCCAAAGCATGCATCGATTCAAGAATTTTAAATCGAAACTTCATCTTTGCAGCTGAGATATTGAGGTGCTCCCTCAGGTAGAACCGGCGTTCGCTCATTCTCCCCTACGTCGATCTCTCTTAGTCAATCGAAACCTTATCCCGCGCTGCTGAGTGTCTTTCCCCTCCAACGAACAGGCAACCCTCTCCTTCGCCTGTACTTCTGTTCCGTTCAATAATCCTCCCGAGCTCTGTGCGAACCACTTCCCGTTCTCAACTTCTATCTTCCTGCGCCGTAAGCCTTTTCCGCTATCCCACTACGGTTGCATCCCACTCTATCACCTCTTTCTCATTCAAAGCGCAAAGTTTTGTATCTCGTCTTATACTCATGTTTCAGTCATGCCTTCCTATAATTTTATACGTCTGCCGCATGAGCTGCTGCAAAGCTCCGCTTCCTCATGGTAAAATACGGATTTGAGCGGGACTCAAGGCATATTCATCATCCTCATATAAACCTGATTCTCTTCATCGTTTCGCGATACGCGGATCCACGCGAGGCAAGATCAACTTCCACTTGACTTGTGATCTCGGATAAGGCCTTTTTTTTACAGTAGACCGATAATCGATTGTCCAGGCTCTGTGTTTTCTTCGGGCGCTATCCGACACGGTTTTAAATGCTAATTAGCATGCTCTAACGAAGGAAGGACTGAGATTACCTTAGCTATTCTCCGCATACAATCTCGTATCGTCCCGTGTGACGTTACTGTGCGGGCAAGGAGATTGTCAGGAGAGAAGTCCCTCAGCGGAAACACCCGCCCCACGAGAGCTTGCGGCAACGACGCGATTATTGATTTTAGCTCTTCAATCGGGACGCGGGTTGTTGCGTCCCGGGACGCCACCAAGGAGCAGGGAGGAACTTGGGAGTTCTTCACGGGACGCGGTAGTCCCTGCAATGGATAAGCGTTCGTTCACTCGATTGTATTGATAACAGTGGGGTATTTAAGGTAGTCCTTGTGAATAGTGTTCACTTCACGTAAGTTTCAGAGAAATGAGAGGGAATTGTGGACACGTCTCGGTGGTATAAAAATCTGAAAAAATTCAAGCGTACTGAAGATACCGAAAGGATCAATTTTGCATAACAATAATTCCAAAATGTTATTAACAAATTGATGAAAAATAAAATTGTTCAACAAATATTCCGGAAACATAACTTTCTTTTTTTATGAAAATTATTCGGTAATTTTTTTGAATACGTATGAATTTTTTCAGATTTTTAAATTCACTTTGAATTTTCTGACTTTCTACATGTTTTTCCCGTATAAAAAAAAAATCAAAGTAACTTTAAAAATCTGAAACAATTCATACGTATTCAAAAAAATGAACGAACAATTTTCATTAAAAAAAAAAGTTAGGTTTCCGGGATACTTGGTGAACAATTTTATTTTTCATCAATTTGTTAATAACATTTTGGAATTATTATTATGCAAATTTAATCTTTTGAGCAAGTTTAGTATACTGTTTTTTTCAGATTTTTATATCATCCAGAAGTGATTGCAATTTGCTCTCATTTCTCTGAAACTTGTGCGAAGTGAACACTATTCGCAAGGACTACCTTAAGGTGTTAAGGTGGCACTTGAGGTACGGTCCCGCGAAATGTGAGTTTCAGAGAAAATTTCGAACACTTCTTGATGGGATAAAAATCTGGCAAAAAATCAAGTGTATGGGAGGTGCTGCAAAGATTGTTTTTGTGAAATAATAATTCCAATTTGTCATTAACAAATCGAAGATAAAAATTATTATTCAACAGATTACCCGGCAACTTAACTATTTTCCTTCATAAAAATCATTCGTTTATTTTTCTGAATACGTATGAATTTTTTCAGAATTTTTTGTAATCTTTGAATATCGCATTTTTTCCATGTTCAAGCTGTGAAAAAACGCGTTTAAAAAAAAAAAAAAAAAAAAACCCAGTAAACTTTTTCGTTAGTTGTCGCTCCGGGAGTGTTATTCTATATATTTTTTCGCGCTGATCACGAATCTGATATTTATTTTATTCGCAGATGAAGATTTGGAACAGAAAAAATGCGCCTAAAAAAACAGAAAAAAATGATGAAATTAAAAAACTTCAAAATGGCATAAAATTAAAACGGTTCGATCGATCCTCGTCAAATTAAATAGAGATCATTGGTCAGTAATAGTCTACTTGTGTACAAGTTTTCAGCCGGATCGGTCAAAAATTATAACCGCTAGCGTGCGTAAAGACATTTCTAATAAAGTTCAAAAAGGCGTAACATTTTTATAATTGAAAATATTTAGCCGAAAATTTAACCAAGCATTGGGGATTGACCCTTCTACTTACCTTAGACATTTCAGACTGATAGCTTAAGTCGTTCTTAAGTTATAATAATTTCAATTTTTGGGGTCTGAGACACACATACACACATACATACACACATGCACACACATCCAGAAATGTTTTCTAAGTGTCATTTTTCGATGTTTTGGAACAGTCTGAATACGTTTTCATTCAAATCTAGATTTTTTTTTCACCATCACAAAGCTTCCTCTATGAGGAAGCAAAATGAACTAAATTAATAAATAAAGTTAATGTTTAAATGAAGTGGTGTGTTTGTTTTTAAATATATAATAGTAGTACAAGTTTGCATTGGATATGTTATTCGTCTTATCCGAGTTTTTGCTTATCCGGTCTACCTCTCCCTCACCCCACATCACCTCGGATAAACGGGGTTGTACTGTAAAAGATTCTGGATTATCGTTGAGATAGAGAGAAAGACAGAGCTATATGTGTAAAGAATAAATGCTATACTGGACGTTCAATTTTTCTCGGCAGTATCTTTACCATCTCGCTCCGCCAGTAATTGCACCGGCAATTCAATCGAAATATCCGATCCAAGGTAGATCGTCGTTTCGTGCCGGAGAGTGATAATCCCGTCCTCCAGGAAGCCCCACTTCGGAAGTTCTACCGGCGCTCGCTGCCAGCAGCGCGGCGACCGGTAAGAACTCTTATTACCCAAAGGAATTGAACTCGGCAATCCTCGATACCCTCTCACCTCTTTGCTTCAACTTCTTCTCGTTTTCTTATCATATAGTAAATATGGGGCATTCCATACCGATTCGACCTACGTCGGACCCTTGACCTCTTCAATGCGGTTGGAAATTTTTTATAATATTGTTCAAACTCTCAAAACCACGCCAATTTTTTTTTTATTTGCATTTATTACAATTTTTCAAAGTGAACATATTTTTAGCCGGAATAAAAAATTCTGAAAAAATTCTCAAAAATCCTGTATAAGATATCAAAATTTTCAAGCCTAGAGCGACAGTAGTATCGCATTAGCTTCTATTTTTTCTTTTTTTAAAATTATTTTAAATGATTTTAAATTATATAAAAAAAATAAATAAAAATAAAAGCTAATGCGATTCCACTTTCGCTCTAGGCTTGAAGATGTTCACATCTAATACAAGATTTTTGAGAATTTTTTCAGATTTTTTTATTTGGGCTAACAATATGTTCACGTTGAAAAAATGCAATTGCAATTGCAAAAATGTAATTAATGCAAATTAAAAAAAAAAACAAAAATAGAGTGAATTTTAGAGTTAGAACAATATTATAAAAAATTACCAATCGAATTGAAGAGGTCGAGGGTCCGACGTAGGTCGAATCGGTACGGAATGCCGAATCGGTATGGCCTCATATATACTAGGCATGTACACACGTATGCAGGTAAACATCTGCCATAATTCTCTCCGCTTTTAATCTCGAAAAAAAAGGTTTTTTTTTCTAATAACGCCTCTCGAGCCATTACCGAATTTTCATTGCTGCGAACCTTCCCGTACTACCGACTACTTGCTGGACCTCCGTATTTAGCGATAACGTTTGTCGAATTAAGTAAATGCGATAAGAACAGTGCGCCGGAGATTGTTACGAAAAAGTGAAGAACGCATGCGCCGGAATATCGATTTACAAGTGAGTGGATCGAGAAGTGCTTCGCCATGAATAATCACTTCCCTGTTGCGAGCCATAAAGCTCGGAAGTCAGCCCTCGAAGAGTCTCGTAATTCTATAGTGTACAAGCAGGTCGTTGCGGCTCGCGCCCTCTCTGTACCATGGAATTTAGAAAACGGAAATTTAGATTTTGGAAAATTTACCGGAAATACGTAACTTCTGACGTCATACCGGAAATACGTCACTTCCGATCTTATAAATCTCATTTCGTTCGTTCACCTGGAAAAGTTTACTGAGGAAAATAAATGTTCGCAATTTGAGGATCGACTGCGGTAGCGAGAAAGTAACTGTCAGAGTAGACACCTCCGTTTATTTTTATTTTTTTCTGATGAAAAGACAAACTACTGTTACAGCTGCTACGGATTCCTCGCTGGTCGCGTCCCAACCGCCCAACTTTTCACAGTTTCATGACAACGGCCAACGTCCCGAAAACCAACGCGCGCGGAATCGTCCGCCATTTGCGTAACTTTCCTCTTAGCTTAATGCAGCAAGTTTCATTGGACAGTGTAGTGCGACCAGGTGGTCCATATTACGAGGGCCGTTACCGTCCGCTTCTCCGAACTCACCGAGGATGGCGTAAATCAACAGACACGATCTCTCGCGCTTACCTGAACTCCCTCGAAACGCTCGACCCCACCGAAGGACAGCCATCAACCCTCGAGTCGATATTAATTTCGGGAGTTTGCCGGGCTCGTGCGTACGACAACGCCTATTGCAATTTTTCAGCGCAAAGTCGAAGGCTGCTAACAAAAATGTTCTCTTCATCAGAATTTTACTTTATTCGCAAAGCTTCCTCTACGACGAAACCAACAATACAGAAAATGCCTTTTCCTAGAAGTAGAAAATGCCTTTTCCTAGTAGAAGAACCTTTGGGTATTAGCGAAAATTAGGAGGAAGCAATATGAAAATTTCAATTTCTACATTTTTTTTTGATCGTTCACAACGCGCCCAAAGTTCCTTATGCACCCCAGCTGCGCGCAATGACGGCGAAGTTGCCGTCATTGCACGCTATCGCAGTTAGGGCTGTACGGATGAGCCGTCCTGGCCGGCTAAAAAATCTTATCCGGCTACTGGACATTATAGTTTGGCCAGCTAAGCCGTCTTAGCCGGCCTAGATCGTTTAGCCGGCTATTAATTTTTATTGTGAATTACAAGACAATAATTGTGAAATTAATAAGACATTTATTTTTGACAAATTACCAGTTGTATTCATTCATATTTGTACTATTATTTGCTTCTAATATTTGCGTGAGTCCCATTGCTCGGACTAAAGATCCTCTTCAATAGTGGAAATCGTATATAGAAAGCAGTTTCTGTATTTTTGGCTTTTTCGTAGAGGAAGCTTTGCGAATAAAGGAATATTATGAGAAAACGATATAAAAATGTCAATTTTTAAATTTTATGAGGCGATATGAAAATTTCAATTTTCAACTTTTTCAACGGCAACGTCGTGGTTGACGTTTCTAATATTGGGTATAAAAATTAGTTTGTGGGAACAAGATTTTGAAGATGTTAAAGGTTGTCGAATCTAAGCAAATAATAGTACAGAAATGAATCAATACAACAGGTAATGTGCCAAAGATAAATGTCTCATTCATTTGATCAATTTCCTTGTAATTCACAATAAAAATTAATAGCCGACTAAACTGCGGCTAATTTTTAGCCGGCCAAACGATCTTAGCCGGCTAACCCGCTGCTAATTGTTAGCCGACTTAACATCTTAGATGGCCAAGAAGGCTTAGCCGGCCAAACTATAATGTCCATTAGCCGAATAAGATTTTTTAGCCGGCTAAGACGGCTCAACTGTACAGCCCTAATCGTAGTTGGGGTTCGTGCTGTCAATTGACAGCACGAATAAACCAATAAATGTACCCCGCGAAAAGATGCGAAAACAATGAGTTACAATTTCGCACGCCCAAAGAACGACGAGCAACAACTCCGCGACAATCGATGAGCAATCGATACTCCGGAAATTATGTGAACGGGTAATACACGCGCGTGTGACGTAGCGAGGAGGACCACCTCCTCGATACCCCGAAAATCTCGGCCTCTTTTGTTCCGGGGACGTCGTGCAAGAACGACGCTTCTGGGCAATTATCAGGAGATTTTTCTCCACGGGACTCAGCGAGGTGTTCCTCGTGTTGGACGTCCCCATCGTGCTTGGCCAGCCGATATACCGACCAAATTAACGGAGACTCCCTCAACGAAAAAACAACTAGGGGTCCAGTATTGACTACTGAAGGTTCAGTAGCCACTGCTGGCATTGCAGTAGTCACTACACACGTAGTTACTACTTCCTAGTAGTTACTCGTCAACAGTAATTATTATTGAGAGAGGAGTAGTTCCTGCATCGGTAATTACTACTTATAAGTAGTTCTACTCCGGGATTCAGTAGTTAATGCATAAGCAGTTATTGCAAATAAGTAATTACCACTTCTGTGTAGTTACTATTTGAATCTCAAGATTCAAATAGTAATTACACACAGGTGGTAACTACTTATTCAGGAACTACTGCTGTCTCGAGTAGTAATTACTTATCTGCAATAACTGCTTATGCATCAACTACTGAATCCTGGAATAGAACTACTTATAAGTAGTCATTACTGATGCAGGAACTACGATGTCCTCAGTAATAATTACTGACTGTTGAGGAGTAACTACTAGGAAGTAGTAACTACATGTGCAGTGACTACTGCAATGCAAGCAGGGACTACTGAACCTCCAGTGGTCACCACTGGATCCCTAGTAGTTCTTTTCGGTGAGGGCAGATTCCCAGCAGTGAACTACTGGAAACTACGAGAATTCCCAGTCGTGAACTACTGGAAACTGCGTGAATTCCCAGTAGTGAACTACTGGACATTCATAGTAGTTTGGAGTAGTTAACTACTTGGGATATATAGTAGCCAACTACCGAGTAGTAGTTAACTACTCAAAATACCCAGTAATGTTCAGTAGTTAACTGCTCAAGACTTCGGGTACTTTTCAGTAGTCCGCCAATTTAGCATTGGGCAGTAGTTCAGTAGTTTATTAGTAGTTAACTACTAGATACTGCCAGTAGTAGGTTTCAGTAGTTCTTTTTGGTGAGGGCTGCGAGCTCCGGAATAGAAAGGAAAGAGCCAACGGAGAAGCCTTCCGAAATCCGAGCTGAGGGTAATTTTTATAATTTATTATTTGTCTTGACTTAAACAGCCGGGCTTCGATGCTATTTACTGTGCGAGTTGCAAATTTAAAGGACGAATGTAGAAGAGTATGTGAGTGTGAATATTTGCGGATGTGTGAAACAATTATTTATACGATATATGGGATATGCGCCACGGAGAAAAATCATTTTGTTGTCGCAGCTAAAGTTAGTTTGCTAAGCATCTTTCTGCTGTAACAGCCATTCACTTTGCACAAGTAGCAATCACCTTGCCCTGTCAGCAAATGACGGTTAGTTACGGAAACGAAAAATGCAGCTTTCGGATGATTTGCTGGCATAATAAATTATTTGTTAGCGGGGTCTATTCATTTTGCTGGTGAACCGAATTGGTGATAAGGGTTTAGCACCGTCAGCAACTGAATTTTCGCTAGTGACGACGTTCTAACTTATCAAATTATTTGTACGCGTAAGCAATCAATTGCCACCAGCCCCAAAAATGTTTACAACTTGAGTGAGCTTCAGTTTAGATTCGAACGCAGCTACCTTAAAAACCTACGAGTAACAAATTTCAAGTAAATCATAGGAAAGAAAAAAAATATGCTTCAAGGGGTGAATAATCAATAACCATTTCATTAATTATCAATTATTAATATTACGAAGAGGAAATAAAAGACATTTTTCAATAGTACAATAAAAATATACACATCATCATGTGTTAAATGATCACTTGAATCGCGAGTAATGTCTCACCTAATGTCCGATGTTATTTGTAGGGCATTTGAATAAAAGAAATTTACAAGTTAGGAATAGCGTAGTCAGTAGCGTGTTAGGTTTATAGGCAAGCGTCACGATTAGGTAGGCAGTTTTCGATCCCCATCTCGGGCCGTTATTCAGCCGCTCTATAAGTCGTTCTATTATTTGTGGTCATACATTTTTGTTTTCCACAATATTTATTTTTTTCTTTAATCTCTATTATCATACTGTATGTATTATTATAGTGTATGTATTATAAATCTAACATTTTTGCATATTATAAGTGTATCAGCTTGATAATTTCTGCTCGGGTGGTCTGCTTATTGGTAGCAGGATGTTGGCTGACCTAACAAATCATTTACTGATTACATTTGAATCCACAGCAAACCGCAACCTCTATAATTGCAAACTACTACTGCTGGAATAGCAAATCAAATGCAACAAATAAATTTTGCTATGGGAGCAGGCGATTCTGCTTTCACTATATTTGCTAACAATTTTTGCTGCGACAACCAATGTATTGCTGTTGTAACAAAAAAGTTTTTTCCGTGATGATAAACGCGAATTATGGATTATCATTTCCCGTGAGTGCGAAGTATAATTTGTGATACTCGTTCTCTGTAATTTCATTGGTTACTTTCTGTGTTTAAATTTATTACATTCGTCAAGCGAATTAAAAAATCTTGTTAATTAATAAATGTTCTAACCGATGTATCGAGGTGAATTTATGAATGTGTGTGACTACTCGAGGTCTCTTAATGGAACGCGGAGTTTAACTGGACCGATTTTATTCGTTCCGAAACTGCTGTTTCATTTTAATTATTTATATATATTTTTTTAATTTTCTTATTTCATTTCTGCATGTCACAGTAGTTTAGGGCAGAAGGCTGGTCTTACGAGGCTTCGGCAAAAAATTCCGGAGCATGACAGCAGTCTGACGTATACAGTTAGATTCCATGCAGTTAGCACAAGCTCGATGAAGTAGCGGTGTCGGCTGGAAAAAGTGAGGAAGAGCGATGGACAGACTCGGCTATATCGTAGTATATCGAGCGAAGTTCAATGCCAGTGGATAAGTGTGGCGCTGGCTAAACATGGACTATCGTTGGCCTCGTCGTCGCACAGTTCGTGTCTGCGAGTATACCGCATTGTTATAATACACAGCACGTGCATTCGATGCAGCCGACGTGCTCATGGACGACCTTGGTTGTGCATGAGCATTTGAGATATGAAGAAAAAAAAATTATATATTAGATATAGCGATTGCAATCCGATGCGGCAGTAATCGGTACACTGCAATAGCCGCAATGAATTCATTTCCTATAAATAATCTTGCAGCGTCTCACCGAACAGAAGCTTGCAATTGTGATATTAAAATTAATGTCGCGCGAAGTAACGGGTTATGTAAACATCATATCGATTGCGATACATGAGAGTGTTCAATTATTTGTCGCTCGAACGCGTCACGCGGTGAGGAAATGTATATGTTACAGTGACGTTACGTTCACGTCGCAAATATCTCTCTGCAGAACGGTTCTATGTCTATTCCGTCACTGTAGCTTTTGTTTACAATGGTGAATGAACTACCGCGAGTCTCAAATACAATATAAAATTAACAAAGGCAGTGCTTACAAGGAAAAAAAAGTTCAATAATCATTCTGTGCTCTACAAGAAAAAAATACTGTGATTGCAGGAATGTTTATGTTTCATATAATGCCAAAGCAGCGAGCATGTCTACTGAGTATGGATATGTGAATATTACTGGAATGATCCAGAGCTAGGCAAAATACTCGAAAGTACTAAAAATATAAAATACAAAATACTTTTTGTATTTTAAATACATTTATAAAAACTTTTTAAAATAATTTTTTAAAATCAATACGGGATGCCTGGACAGGGTGGGACAGGGTGGGACAGGGTGGGACAGGGTGGGACGGGGTGGGACGGGGTGGGACGGGGTGGGACGGGGTGGGACGGGGTGGGACGGGGTGGGACGGGGTGGGACGGGGTGGGACGGGGTGGGACGGGGTGGGACGGGGTGGGACGGGGTGGGACGGGGTGGGACGGGGTGGGACGGGGTGGGACGGGGTGGGACGGGGTGGGACGGGGTGGGACGGGGTGGGACGGGGTGGGACGGGGTGGGACGGGGTGGGACGGGGTGGGACGGGGTGGGACGGGGTGGGACGGGGTGGGACGGGGTGGGACGGGGTGGGACGGGGTGGGACGGGGTGGGACGGGGTGGGACGGGGTGGGACAGGGCGGGACAGGGCGGGACAGGGTGGGACAGGGCGGGACAGGGTGGATTTTGGCCAGCTGAAGCGGCTTGGTTACGCTCGCCCATCATCCCTCATCCTCGCCCATCATCCTCGCCATCGATCGATCCATCCATCCAGTCCAGCCTAACCGTGCAGCCAAGAAAACCAAAAGTATTTTGTATTTCGTATTTTTAAAAGTACTTAAAATACCAAAAAGTATTTGAGTACTTAAAATATGTATTTTAAATACTTAAAATACATCAAGTATTTAAAAAACTGCCCACCTCTGGAATGATCCTGTAAAATTGTCCTGTAAAAAAAAATGCTCCAATTACCAAATTCTAATTTGACTCATTTTCCGCACTCTTCATATATCAGGAGCGTTAGAAAACTGAAACAAGCCATTTATAAGAAAGTGAAAATGGTGCCCATTTTGTTTCCAACGTTCCCAGTTCTCAACTACGTGCCCGAACGTATATCCGTTACATATTTCTCAAAATGCGTGAATTAAGAAAAAAGTGGTGAACATGGCCCGCTGTAATTAACTCGTAAATCAATGACTGGGCCATTTTCGCTACTTTTGCTTTACAGTAGAACCTCGATTATGTGAAGACCCATTATCCGACAAGTTTCTACTATCTGAACTACTGCGCGAAATTCTCATATCCTTACATTCTTGCGCGCCAGCACATTATTGCGCGCTACAAACAACAAGCCAATTTAAGGTAGCTATATCGCTTCGCGCTCATTTCGCATAAGTTCGAGAAAAATAAGAGAAAATTGCATGTACTTCTCGATGGTATCAAATTGTGAAAAAATGCATGCATACTAAAGGTACTGAGAAGAATACTTGTGCATATTAATGATTACAAAATGTTATTAACAAATGAATCAAAAAATTAATTGTTTAACAAATTATCCGGCAAAACAACTTTCACATTTTTTTCCATTTATAAAAAAAAAAAAAAATCAAACTGAATTTAAAAATCTGAAAAAATTCATACGTATTCAAAAAAATGAACGAATAATTATCATTAAAAAAAAGGTTAGGTTTCCGGGATATTTGTTGAACAATATTATTTTTCATCAATTTGTTAATAACATTTTGGAATGATTGTTATGCAAAATTAATTCTTTCGGCATCTTTAATACGCTTGATTTTTTTCAGATTTTTATACCATCAAGAAGTGTCTACAATTCCCCCTCATTTCTCTGAAACTTATGTGAAGTGAACACTATTCGCAAGAACTACCTTAAAAGTAGCGAATATGGCCAGCTCCGTCGATTGTCAATTCACGTTCAAATTGAGACGAACAGGGCCATATTCCCCACTTTTATTCTCGAACCTAATAATGATGTAACTATTACGGTATGCTTTCGGTGGGACAAATATTCACCGACACGTATCGTTACCTAGTTTTGAACGACAGAATTGACGAAAGGGTGTTTCAATTATCCGACCACGTGAAGAACCCATCTGATGACTCGTTCTGACCGTGGCTGATGATCCATATGGATAATTCCTGAAGTGCAACCAAGTCAAACACGGCAAAATCAAAAGGATCCGCAAGGACGAGTGCCATCGACTAGAGCGAATGAGAGGCAGTTGTCGAGAATTCGATCTCTCGCCTATTCGCGAATCTCGGCAAATTTCGCGTGGGGTGCACTCTCCACTCTCTCTGGTTACTCGGTAATCCTAGCCGAGTGAGTGTAGGAGTGGAAGTGCTCGAACCAGGCATTTCCTCCCGTTAACCATCTTACTCATTGCGCACCTAATTGCTATCGTTGGCAATGTGACCTCCATCGATTATTCAAAAGCCGATTGATGTCAGAGGACGGCCGAAAGGTATTCCCGAAATTCGGCATTCACCGGCCACATATGCGGATTTAAACAAAAATCGGAATCTTCGTTCACTTGCTTCTATCGACACCAGTAGGGTATTTTAAGTCTTAACCTTTGCTCCTTAGATTTAACAGTATCATATCTTATCCATAGATACAAAAGTAAAAGTATCAGTAAAATATTTAATGTCGACCATGATCTCCATGGTCGATATTACCCAGCATACGAAAAAAACCGATTACAATGATCGATCGCTCGACGCCCGTGAACAAACAATCCTGAAAGTATTTCATTGCAAGCCCTTTATAGAGGGTGTTTTCGGGTATTTATTCCTTGCAGCGAAGTGAAATTTACTTCTAGGAATGGAAAATATAGGTCTGTACATTCTTCAGTGCCCTATACACATCGAAAAATAGTTCTGTTCCTCAAAAAAATGTAGATCGTTAATAATTTATTAACGTCTAAGCCGATATCATCCAAATATCATGTCGCCCAGACATCAAATCGTCCAAACATCGTGTCGTCCGAACATATCGTGTCGTCCGAACATATCCTGTCGTCCGAACATATCGTGTCGTCCGAACATATCGTGTCGTCCGAACATATCGTGTCGTCCGAACATATCGTGTCGTCCGAACATATCGTGTCGTCCGCACATATCGTGTCGTCCGCACATATCGTGTCGTCCGAACATATCGTGTCGTCCGAACATCGTGTCGTCCAAACATCGTGTCGTCCAATCATCATATCGTCCAAATATCAATGTCAGATGATGATAGAATACGTAAAACGTATTCTTCGTTTCTTGGATGATGTGCCAGCAACATTTTTTACTGCTACAGCAAAATATTTGTTGCCACAGCAAAATATTTTATTGTCCCTATGTTAGTCAGGTAAATGAGTTGTGGCAACAAAATTCGTGTTGTCCCAACAATTTTTTTTTTCTCCGAGTATAATTCTACAGCTTCCTCTATGTGGAAGCAAACATTTTTTGAACTTGAGGTACATAAATACCTGCAATATTTCGAGGTTTAACATTTGAGTCAACCAGTACGACACGATGAAGCTTCATACCCCGAATAGTCGTGGATTTATTTCAATACGTTGATTAATTTTTCGTCCACGAGTCGAACGTCGGTATGTGCGAGGGTAGAAAAGCTCCAGCGTGATTACCAGAGTGCAAGCAAAGGGGGATGCTGAATTATTAAAAAAATATTGAAAAAAATCTCGTGATATCTGTACGAATATTCGGTATATACATTATATATCGGGGTCTGCGAGCTGAGGGTTGACGACGTTGACGTGCCGAATGCCAAGATTGCAGAGTCGTGAGAGATTAATAACACCCGTTGCTAAAAATGAAGGAAAAAAAAAGAGAGTGAAAGAGAGAACCGAGGCGGGCGAGTATCGTGACGACGGAAACATTCATTCCCTGCCCGGGGGGAATAGCTGCTGTGATCTCGCCGTCTGATCTTGAACGAATAATTAAACTGCGAACGTTTTAGTGGATCATCGTGCCGCTCGTGTTGGACAGAACGGAGCTAAATTAATCATCCTACGTATAATTAAAATGAAATCTTGTTGATAAAAAAAAAAAAAAAAAAAATTGATTTAATATATCCTGGTACTTTTCCATTCCTACGTTTTAAAACTTCCTCCACGAGGAAACCAATTTCGGTCAATTGATTTTCTGGGACGAGCGATGGGCGGGGAGGCTGTGGGCTTTGTGAACGTCGATAAAAAATGAGAGAGCATCGCTGCCCGTCTAATTTGAATCATTTCACAAAAATCGAATGCAATTTAAAAGACTAAAATTAAAAATGCGCGCAAATAAA
Organism: Amblyjoppa proteus; assembly: GCA_963922035.1. Lineage (NCBI taxonomy): Eukaryota > Metazoa > Arthropoda > Insecta > Hymenoptera > Ichneumonidae > Amblyjoppa > Amblyjoppa proteus. The sequence continues at coordinate 34,653,153 of OY998228.1, read as the reverse complement.
AGCCGACCAAGATTTACCCGACGTATCCTCTGCTCAGCTCCGAGATGATGCGAAAAATGGAGGCAGCCAGCGAGAGGAAGGAAGGGGATGGTCTGTTCGCTTCTGTGCAATTTTCCGATGTGTGTCGTCGGGGGTTCTCAAAGTAGGCCTCGATATGACACCACCAATACATACATGCATACATACATACACCAGGAAATAGAGACAATCGCATGTCGGCAGCCTGGCGGAATATACGTAGGGAAGAGCGGGGCAAAATGGGGCAACGGGGCAAAACGGGGCAGTTGGGCAAAACTAAAGTTTCCAATCATTTTTTGATCGAACAAGGTGGCAAAACGGGGCAGAACAGCCTGATGTATCGATGGGGCGAATTCGGGCATCCAAAAATTATTGGAAAACGACGTTTTGCCCCATGCCCCGTTTTGCCCCGCTGCCCCATTTTGTCCCGCTCTACCCTACTGTTATTACGTCTTTTATTTTGTACTTGACGATTCCTTCGCTGGAAATATTTTTCATCCCGTTAACATAAACCTCATGAAACGCGTGTAATTATCGAGCGGAGAGTTTGGGAACCTTTATTAATATTTCAGATGGACGGACGAAGTATCGAAGAGAGAAAAGATATCGTGATGAACACCCCTATTTGAACCCGGATTAGTCGGTTACTGAGTAAACTACGTCACCTATAAATTTCTCTCGCTCGGATTGCATCCAGAAAAAAGATTTATTAAAATCAAATAAATTTCGATCTTCAAATGACGTTTATTATGATAAAAGAAATGTTTCCTTGCCTTAACAAAATCTTTATTAGATTCAAATAACCGCTATTCTTTACTTTCAGTAAAAAAAATGTATTCAAAGTGATTATTTATTGATTTGTACTTCAAAAGAAATGTTTATTCGCGGCAAAGAAATGATATATTTGACCAAGACAAAAACGCAGCTATTATCCGGCAACGCGCATTATAGAGTCGTCAATGTGTCGTCTGGAAACATCGCTCGCCATCAGATCCGTTTGCCATATAACTTACAAGATAATCTGAACTTGGGAAATATTATCAAAAAAGGACCCCGCGCGAAGTTTGAAAGTTGCCCACCTGATGAAACCTATATAGAATATAAATGGACGCATTGTAAGAGCCGTTTATTCAAAGCAGGAAAATGTGTAGTGCAGATTGGTGTATAAAGCGATTTACCACGTTTCGGGTTAATTTCGGCGATTTTCGTTAGGCAAGATGCAATTATCTTCGCTTGCAACATTATTCTTACGGTCAGTTTTGACCTCCGTTACCATTCATATACTGTCGAAAACCCACAAAATTCACTCGGAAAGCAATCCCAAAATTATCAGTACATTAATATGAACGACTTGTCGGATTCGACGCCCCTTCATATAGTAAAGTCTTAAATAAGTTCTACATTACGATTCCATATACTATATAAAGAAAACTTGTGTATTATTTATAATCTTCTTATTTAATCTGTATGCTTATTTGAGAATAAAACATTGTTTGTTTATACTTCGTTGACAATAAACACGACTTATTTAACAAAAATTTCGTTTCTGCGTCATACATACATGACATTATTTCCATACTATCGAAAGTAGCTCGTCAGTCGCGAAAGAAATAAATAAATTATTTGACACAAGTATCTGTTTATTAGTAGCAAATAAACGTAATTAAATAAAAAGAATAATACTATCAAACAAACAAATATATTAGAAATTAATAAATGCTCCATTAGGTTATGAAACAAATAAACATTCTTCTTCGTTCCTAATAAATTTTCTTTGATTGGAATAAAGTCATTTCTAGGTGTGTTCTTTTATACACAGTAGAAAATAATTTCCTAAAATCGAAGTGCGAAATTTCGTAAAAAATAGTTTTGTTAAATAAGCGACAAACTGGTGTGTCACTTATTTGAATATGCGAAGCTACCCTTTCATTTCCCGTGCAATTGACAATTTTAGTTTTTACTTTGGTTTTGTAAAACTAGAAAATTAACAAATAAAAATCGTGATCGTTTTCGGACAATAAGTTGTTGTAAAAAGTACAAACTTTTTTTTACTACATATGCAATACATGGTCATCACACATATAAAGAAAAGGACTTTCCAAAATACATGTGTGACATTCCGTTGCAATGTGAAACTTTTTTTTTTCCAATGACCAACTCGTGCTCGTACTTTTCTGCTCTCGACATTTTGTTCAATCGATGCGGACGCCAGGACATCTTTTTTGCCGCCCCCTCAAAATCAAACGCGTGTACGCGATATCTGCAAATATAGTTAATATTTCCATGATGAAAGCAAACTCGCTCGTGTAGAATCGAACAAATGTTTGCGCATCGATATCGGCGGAAATACGAAACGAAAAAGCGATAAAATAGTAGCTACCGTATTGGTCCCAGACGCATCTGATGTGCAATGTCGAACGACGGGATATGGAGAAAAAATTTATGGTATACGGTGAAATGTGGCAACAGTCTCTAGGGAAACATTTAGTTTCATCGCTTAAGGGAATACATCTCACATCTAATTTTTTTACTTTTAGAACAAAAAATCGCAGGTTTCGTAGAGTAAAATGAGTGAAGCTTTGATGATTATTTGCAATTCGGACTTGTCTAATTAAAAATTTTTTATTTTTTTTTGTTTTCTTTCGTAAAAATGGATGTTCGATCGAACTTGAAGAATAAAGCGAGGAGAGGCGGTAGGATGAATAAGAAAATCTTTCAAAAACTAAAACAAAAAAAGAAGGAACAAATATGAACACCCAGAAAATACTTTATTGCAATCAAATAAAATTGATTAGGGACAAAGAAAAATGTTTATTTGTATCATAACCTAACAGAGCATTTATTAATTTCTAATATATTTGTTTGTTTGATAGTATTATTCTTTTTATTTAATTACGTTTATTTGCCTCTAATAAACAGATACTTGTGTCAAATATTTTTTTTATTTATTTCGCGACCGGCGAGCTACTTTCGATGGTATGAAAATAATTTCATGTATGTATGACGCAGAAACGAAATTTTTGTTATATAAGTCGTTTATTGTCAACGATGTATAAACAAACAATGTTTTATTCACAAATAAGCATACAGATTAAATGAGAAGATTATAAATATTACAGAAGTTTTCTTTACACAGTATATGGAACGGTAATATAGAATATCCGTGTTTAGTCTCGGTCAAATATATAATTTCTTTGCCGCGAATAAACATTTCTTGTAAAGTACAAATCAATAAATAATCACTTTAAATACATATACATGTATATGTATATGTATATGTATGTGTATATGTATATTGAATACATATACATAAATCACTTTGAATACATTTTTTACTAAAAGTAAAGAATAGCGGTTATCTGAATCTAATAAAGGTTTTGTTAAGGCAAGGAATCATTTCTTTTATCTTAATAAACGTCATTTGAAGATCGAAATTTATTTGATTTTAGTAAATCTTTTTTCTGGGTGCAACGTAATTTGCACATTGCTTGCTCATTTTTTGTTTACCGTTTTGTGTATGGCCTCCTCTATAAAAAAGTTCGTTCGTTGGTTTTGGCTTACACCCAGAAAAATAATTTATTTGACGGCCACCGTTTATTAAGATAAAGCAAAATATTTATTTGATTTGTATAAATATTTAGTTAAATCAAATAAATATTTTACTTGATCTAAATAAACGGTGGCCGTCAAATAAATTAATTTTCTGAGTGTATAGAGACAGCTATGCTTACAATATATAATTTATTGTAAAAATTTGTTGAACCAGATTTTCGTCATTCGTCATTGCTAGGCGGTGTCTAATGTATTTTTCAAAAATAACATTTTTTCGAAAACTTTCAAAATTTCAAAATCTCATTAAATTTAAGCGGTTACATCTACTTTCGTTAAATATAATACCTCAAAGATTTTTTTTGCTCACGAACACCTTCTCCACTTGCGAATCTCGTATATGACGAGAGTAAAAAAAAAAAATTGAGAAATTAAAAAATGATCGAGGTCGTCGGTATAATCCGCTTGACAGTTTCCTCATCTTGGTCCCCGATTCGGTGACAGAGCCGTGAGTTTGGCGAAGCCATCAGCTTAGCGCTGCTCGAGTGAAAGGTGAGAATTTCACGGTCTGTTGAACTGTCACTCGTTTGGCTCACACACGGAACATCAAAAAGCAGCGGGTACACCGTAGAAGCTCTATGTGGCACTGCGGATAGGGAAGTGCAGGGCCAAGAAAGGGTTTTCCATGTTGGTGGAGCCAGCGATGGTTTTGCATGTCGGAGAGCGGGCGAGAATGTTGATTCTCGACTCTTCATCTCCGAGCACACGTCCAAACGAATACGTGTCCACGCGAAGCTTACAACCTGCGTTGAAAACTCGTCGCTTCTCCACTCGGGGATTACGCTTTTTGCAACGTAACTATACACACATAGACCCGCATGCGTATGCCGCGATGCATTGGGTCGATCTTTCACTTATTTCTCTCACTTTTCGCTATTCCAATTACACTCGCTTCACATCGGCGTATGATTGTTCGCAAAATCAAAAAAATTGCGCATTTCTCTGTTTCCTCCTCGCACAAAAATTCTGAAGATTTTTTTTATACACATATATTTGTTTTGTTGAACCGGAAAGCGAAGTTGCGATGTAGCTATCCAATTAGTGTCACGACGAGTCCTTGATTATTAATACGTACGATGGACTATCCGAAACGAAATGGTTGTGCATGTCGAAAAAGGGGGAAGGTGGAACGATGAAAAGTGTGGTAGTATATCATCGAGTAACAAATTTGTGCAGGAGGCAGAATGGATGTTCTCGTCACCTGTACTGTTCAAACCGTTAGTGGGGTAACGAGAGATTGATCGAGTCGCGGGCTGCCAAGATGAGATTTAACTATCGGCAAGACTATGAGATCGCATCAGTTGCAGCATTGAGGATCTACCACCATATCGGCTAGACGAAAAATTTTATCGCTGCGCTCGTACCGAGCACAGTATTAAATTTTGCGACGCGATTGTGACGATCGATGAACAGAAATGTTGTTATTTAACTGCGGCTACGAACAAGCCGTCGGCAAACTATCTACACGGAAAAAACATTTTTGTTACAACAGCAATGCATTGGTTGTCGCAGCAAAAATTGTTAGCAAATATAGTAACAGCAGAATTGCCTGCTATTTGTTGCATTTGATTTGCTATTCCAGCAGTAGTAGTTTGCAATTATAGAGGTTGCGGTTTGCTGTGGATTCAAATGTAATCAGTAAATGATTTGTTAGGTCAGCCAACATCCTGCTACCAATAAGCAGACCACCCAAGCAGACATTATCAGGCTGATACACTTATAATGTGCAAAAATGCTAAACTTATAATACATACACTATAATAATACATACAGTATGATAATAGAGATTAAAGAAAAACAAAAATGTATGACCACAAATACTAGAACGACGTATACAGCAGCTGAAGAACGGCCCGAGATGGGGATCGAAAACTGCCTACCTATACCTATATAAACCTAACACGCTACTGACTACGCTATTCCTAACTTGTAAATTTCTTTTATTCAAATGCCCTATAAATAACATCGGACATTAGGTGAGACATTACTTGCGATTCAAGTGATCATTTAACACATGATCATGTGTATATTTTTATTGTACTATTGAAAAATGTCTTTTATTTCCTCTTCGTAAAATTATTAATTGATAATTAATGAAATGGTAATTGATTATTCGCCCCTTGAAGCATATATTTTTCTTACCTATGATTTCTTACCTATGATTTACTTGAAATTTGTTATTCGTAGGTTTTTAAGGTAGCTGAGTTCGAATCTAAACTGAAGCTCGCTCAAGTTCTAAACATTTTTGGTGCTGGTGGCAATTGCTTGCTTGTGCGTACAAATAATCTGACGAATTAGAACATCGTCACTAGCAAAAATTCAGTTGCTGACAGTGCTAAAACCTTATCACCAATTCGGTTCACCAGCAAAATGAATAGACCCCGCTAACAAATCATTTATTACGCCAGCAAATCATCTGAAAGCTGCATTTTTCGTTTCCGTAACTAACAGTCATTTGCTGACGGGGCAAGGTGATTGCTACATGTGCAAAATGAATGGCTGTTACAGCAGACAGATGCTTAGCAAATTAACTTTAGCTGTGACAACAAAATTATTTTTCTCCGTGTAGAATAACGTTTTGACTAAGACAACTCTGACTAAGGCAGGTATAGGAAGAAATTAATTTCTGAAGAGCGCCACCAACTTGGCCGAAACGTCAAAATGTCCAGGTAGGTTTAGCCTATGGAACGGAGGCGGCCAATGTTCGGCCAAGTATTGGCTCGCCAATGGTTAGTTTGACAATTTGCGGCCAATGATCGGTCGCATTTGACTCGCCAATTGTTGGTTAGTCGATTTGAGGCCAGTGTTCGGCCGAGTATGAACGCACCGAACATTGATTTTCCAATTTTGGACCAAGGTTCAGCCAAATAGTGATTCGTCAACCGTTAGTCGGTTGATGCATGATCTCACGAACCATCGGTCTGCCGATTTCAGGCCAATGTTCGATCGAATATCGAGTCGCCAATCTTTGGTTTATCGTCGCTAGATGGCGCTAACCCAAGTTGTTTCTTGCAAGCGAAAGGTGCGATATGACACCTTTTTGCTTCCTCATAGAGGAAGCTTTGTTATGGTAAACAAATTTTTTTTGAGATTGTAATGAAAACGTGTTCAGAATATTCCAAAACATCGAAAAATCACATTTCGAAAAAATGTCCGCATGTGTGTGTGTGTGTGTGTGTATGTGTGTGTGTATGTGTGACTCAGACGCGAAACATTAAAATCGCTATAACTCGAGAATCCCTCAACCGATTAAGCTGAAATTTTGCACACGGCATGTGTAGTCGATAGTCAATGATTCTGCAAAATTTTATCAAAAAATGTGCGCGCTCTAGCGTCTATAATTTTTTAGCTATATGTGTAAAAATGTGTACACAGATGGAGTATGATCGCCCGATGATCCCTATAAAATTTGGGGAGAATCGATTGAGCCGTTCAAATTTGGTGTCATTTTGAATTTTTTGAATTTCATGCAATTTTTTTTTTTTCGAGTCGCAATTTTTCGTATTAAATATTCATCTATGAATAAAAAAAAAGTATCAGATTCATGATTAGCGTAAAAAAATACATGGAATTACAGTCCTGGAGGGACAATAAGGAAAATGTTTATCGGGCATTTTTATAACCAAAATTGCAAAAGTTAGTGAATTTGGATATTTTTAAACAGTGATTGCTTTCCGTTCCGGTGACATCGCGGAAAAACCAAGGTGCCTATCGTGATCTACAGCAAAAGATACACAAGACGATGGATATGACGGGGTTGAAAAAGCTAGATAAAGAGGTATCACTTGGATTTCTTAAGTAAAAAATCGAAAGTGCAAAAAAAAATTCAGGAGCCCATTCTTCCTTGTATTTTTTCGTGCCAAGCGCAGATCCGACAAAGTGAAACGTGACGATGAAGTATTTTTATGCGATGAACCTGAATCCGCCAGCCATTTTGCATAAAAGTCTAACAAGACGTTGACGTTGAGAAAAGTTGAGAATTGAAATTTTCATAGCGCTTTCTCATAAAGTTGAAAATTTCAATTCCCCTTCCTCATAAAAGGGATATTTCATATCAATTCCTCATAAAAGTTGGAAATTGAAATTGTCATATCGATTTCTCGTGATGTTTCTTAATTCACGAAGCTACCTCTCTGAGGAAGCCAAAAATACAGAAAATGCTTTCTCATAGAAGAAGCTTCGCGAATTAAGAAACATCACGAGAAAACGATATGACAATTTCGATTTCCAACTTTTATGAGGAAGGGATATAAAATTTCAATTTTCAACTTTATGAGGAAGCGCTATGAAAATTTCAATTTTCAACTTTATGAGGAAGCGCTATGAAAATTTCAATTTTCAACTTTATGAGGAAGTGCTATGAAAATTGAAATTTTCAACTTTATGAGGAAGCGCTATGAAAATTTTAATTTTTTAAACTTTCGCAAAGTACGCGTATTATTTTTGGATTCCGTACTCGGTAGTCACTATTAGTGCTTATTAGTGCTTGGAAGATCGTCGTGTTCGTTCTAACTACCTACGCTGACCGAAGAAGGACCGATATGGCGTTTCGGCGTATTGCAACCAGTGTGGATCGGGTAGCGTTTTTAACAATTCCTTGCGCTACAGTAGAACGTCGATTATCCAAACCCGTTGGGGCCGGATCTAGTTTGGATAATTGAAATGCATTCCTTTTTACCGGATTATAACACGGATATAAATAAGGCATATATCAATAAAATAATAGTATAATATAAAACTTCCAAACACGTTTTTAACATATTTTCACGTCGCAGTTTTATTTAAAGGATTCTGTGTAATAAAGTCATCAATTTTTACTTGACGAACAGTAGCTAGGCACTTTTGCGTAACGAAATCTCGATAGCGCTTCACTGCGAACAACGTATGTAAGGCGATTCAAAAAATTTGGTATAGCAGTTAGTTTGATGAGCGCTGTCTGACTCCGGTGGAGTGGTTGAAACTGGTCGGAAAAGCCAATGTGCTAGTGGATTGACGCTGGAAAGGGGGAAAAACGCGCTTCAGTGAGCTTCAGTACGCTTGAACACGGACGCGGCTCTTGCCGCGGCAAGCAACAATGCATAACGTTGCGCTAATGTTCGGATAAACGTTGGCGCATGGTTCGGATTATTGAGGGTTTGGATAATCGAAGTTCAGATAATCGAGGTTCTACTGTACATTAAAACAGATCCCGTGTCAAGTGGATTACGCACGTCCGTTTCGCCTCACTCTCCCCTTCTGTTCACCAGTCTCATAATTAATGTAGTAACACAGCTATATTAGCTATTTAAATGGAGCTCGCTTTTCTGACTCTTCTTCCTTGTAACTTTAGCTTCTTCAACTATAAACTTTCGACATAACGGGTATACTATCCGTCTCGGCGCGTATCGTATTAAGTTAGGCTGCGTAACGAACTTGGCAAACTTGTAGACACATCGATGGTTGAGTATCAGAAGGTCGTAACCGATATCCTTTAGCATGGGGGTTGCCTCCCTTTCGATTTTCAGCTCTTGATGTGTAAAATCGATACCAAACCATGTACGGTGATCGGATGTGGCTAATGGTTGTGCGAAGCTCGGTACCGACGTTGCCAACATTGGCATGCAAGCTTAGCCTATTAATTCATCGAGCGAGCCTTGGATGATAAGTACTTGCGAATATTGGCACCAAACATTGGCTCCAAGGTCGAACAAGAGGATTGGTCGATAATTGGTTATTAATTTCGGTCCTCTATAGGTTACATATATACGGCGAGAGTAATTTTGAAGCAATACATTTTTGAACAATTGTTAGCAAATACAGTGACAGCAGAATTGCCTGCTCCGACAGTAAAATTTATTTGTTGCATTTGATTTGCTATTCCAGCAGTAGTAGTTTACAATTATATAGGTTGCGGTTTGCTGTGGATTCAAATGTAACCAGTTAATGATTTGTTAGGTCAGCCAATATCCTGCTACCAATATAAGTAGACCACCCGAGCAGAAATTATCAGGCTGATACACGTCTACTATGCAAAAATGATAAATCTATAATACATACACTATAATAACACATACAGTATGATAATAGAGATTAAAGAAAAAAAAACCATTGCGGAAAACAAAAATATATGACCACAAATACTAGAACGACGTATACAGCGGCTGAACAACCGCCCGAGATGGGTATCGAAAACTGCCTACCTAATCGTGACACTTACCTATAAACCTAACACGCTACTGACTACGCTATTCCTAACTTGTAAATTTCTTTTATTCAAATGCCCTATAAATAGCATCGGACATTAGGTGAGACATTACTCGCGATTCAAGTGATCATTTAACACATGATCATGTGTATATTTTTATTGTACTATTGAAAAATGTCTTTTATTTCCTCTTCGTACAATTAATAATTGATAATTAATGAAATGGTATTTGATTATTCACCCCTTGAAGCATATATTTTTTCTTACCTATGATTTACTTTAAATTTGTTACTCGTAAGTTTTTAAGGTAGCTGAGTTCGAATTTAAACTGAAGCTCGCTCAAGTTGTAAACATTTTTGGTGCTGGTGGCAGGTGATTGCTTGTGCGTACAAATAATCTGACGAATTGGAACGTCGTCACTAGCAAAAATTCAGTTGCTGACAGTGTCAAACCCTTATCACCAATTCGGTTCACCAGCAAAATGAATAGACCCCACTAACAAATCATTTATTACGCCAGCGAATCATCCGGAAGCTGCATTTTTGGTTTCCGTAACTAACCGTCATTTGCTGACGGGGCAAGGTGATGGCTACATGTGCAAAGTGAATGGCTGTTACAGCGGAAAATGCTTAGCAAACTAACTTTAGCTGCGACACCAAATTATTTTTCTCCGTGATGCAAGAGATTGTATTTTATATATTTTCTCCTGCGAGAACTCCCAAAGCGGTCATACTCAGTCAATGTATTGGCAATACATATTATTGCCAATGTATTGGCAATACATTGGTATGTCAATGTATTTATTAACTACCGAGTACGGAATCGAAAAATAAGATGCATATTTTGCAAAAGTTGAAAAAGGTGTAATTTCGCATGCTTTTATATTGACGTTCGGGTACACTGTCGCTTGCGAGACACAACTTGGGTTAGCGCCATCTAGCGGCGAATGCCGATGACTGATGTACCAATGTTGGCGTCACATCGGTAAACCAACGATTGGCGGCTCGATATTCGGTCGAACATTGGCCTGAAATCCGTACACCGATGGTTCGTGAGTTCATGTATCAACAGACCAACGGTTTGCGAATCGGTATTCGGCTGAACATTGGCCTAAAAATCGGAAAATCAATGTTTCCTGAGTTAATACTCGAAGGAACACTGGCCTCAAATCGACAAACCTACAATTGGCGAGTCAATACTTGACCAAGCATTGGCCGCCAATTGTCAAATTAACCAATGCTGTGGAAATACTCGGCCGAACATTGGCCTCAAATCGACTAACCAGCAATTGGCGAGTCAAACGCGGCCGAGTATTGGCCGTCAACTGTCAAACCAACCATTGGCGGGCCAATACTTGGCCGATCATTGGCTGAGCGTTGGCGATTCGACAATGGCCACGTCAACACAACACAAAATTTACATGGGAGTGTCGCTGACAGAGACCTTAGTTATTTGCTCACTTTATATTTTTTATCTCGATTTTCCGTATCGACGCTGTCGTCGGTTTCTCCTTAAGGTAGCTCCAGCGAGTGGTGTTCATTTCGCCTAAATTCGAGACATTCGGGCAAGAATTGCAAATACTTCCCGATGTTATAAAAATCTGAAAAAATTCATACTTATTACAGGCACTGAAAAGACTAATTTTGCATAATAACAATTTTAAAATGTTATTAACAAATTGTTGAAAAAAATTGTTAATCGAAATATGCGGTAACTCAACTTTTTTTTTTATTGAAAATGATTCTTTCATTTTTCGTAATACGTATGAATTTTTTCAGATTTTTATCTTTATTTTGATTTTTGCACATTTTTCCATGTAAAAAACAAGAAAAATCAAAATAAAGATAAAAATCTGAAAAAATTCATACGTATTCCAAAAAATGAAAGAATCATTTTCATAAAAAAAAAAGTTGAGTTACCGCATATTTCACTGAACAATTTTTTTTCAACAATTTGTTAACAACATCTTGAAATTATTATTATGCAAAATTAGTCTTTTCAGTGCCTACAATAAGTATGATTTTTTCAGATTTTTATAACATCGGAAAGTGTTTGCAATTCTTGTCCGAATTTCTCGAATTTAGGTGAAATGAACACCACTCGCTGGAGCTACGTTAATACGATTTTCGAAAAATAAACGAGTCTGGAGGGAGAGCTAATGGTAACAATTCGTACATTAATTTTAAACATTTTCTATGCCGCAATATCAGAAGCTTTAAATCAATTATGTGTACCTCACTATACGCAGCTGTAGCTTGCACAATGAAAAAGAGGGACGAATTTATAACGCGGCACAGTGTATAAAACTGTAAACTGTATATAAACTGTAAATATTAATAGACTGTCATCAAGGTCAACGCCAGTTCCACCTTTCCCACACATCAATGAAAAGCTTCTAGCCAGTTATGACATCATCGATAGCGGCACTGACCACCGGTCGGCTACTACGTATACGCTCGTCACGTCTATGTCAAAGTCGTCCACTCTTGCGTGCCTTACGTTATATCCACAATCATGCGATTCTCATTTTATATCGAACGCCGTCACGGGCCGTTCAGCGACTGAGGGCTCGCGTGATATTATTAGATACCGGTGTACCAAAAGAAAGTACCAGCGGCCATCGATCGGGTGCAACGATATAGGGAAATATTGTAGGAAGGCTGAAAAAGCCTTTGGCGATATACAGATTGTAAGTATGGCGCCGCTACGCTGCTAACTTGTATTGTAAATATGCAAGCCTCGAATTCCTGAAATATCGGAGCAACCATATCGATACTCCAATATTAGGTAGAAGGCAGACCTATGCAATATGACGAACAAAAAAAAACCACATAATTACCGTATGTATCGCGTGTGACGAGAGTGCATTCCGCAAACGTATGCAATGCGATAGTGTGCATAGGTATTTCAAGCCGAAGCGCTGAGCCACTTTGCCGTGATCGCTTTCCTTCGTGACCAAGGTAAATCTGAATTATTAAAAGGACATGGCACTAACCGTGGCTGGTTGATCCTTCGAAGGTTCGTATATCTGCTTTGGCTTCTTCGTACATGAAGCTTCTCTCCCATGATTTGTATTATTATTTTTTTTAAATACATTTTCGTCTAATCATGTTGGGTAGGGTGGTCTTTAAATTGAACATTCTTCAATTTTCTAGGTGCCATCCCGTATTATCGAGAGGTATAAAATAAAAATGTGATGTGCGAAAGATTCCCGAAATTAATGCATTTTTTAGAGCTCGCTACAGCTTATTTATAAAATAAAAAATTTCGGAACATCTAAATTTAAAGTCAATATGAAAAATACGAGATTTCCTTGGAGCCACCCCTCACTTCTAAAGTATAAGGTATAAGAAAAACTCTTCGAAATCCCTATGAAATCGAAATATTTTTAGAGGTTGCTACCCCGGGTTAAAAAAAACAAAGTTTTCGATATTTATTGTTAATAGTTACAATCGTTGTAACAGGTGAAAAATAACTGAATATTAATTAATTAAAAAAGTGTCAGGTTCGTGATCAGCGTGAAAAAATATTTGAAATCACAGTCCCGGAGCGACAACTATAACGAAAAAGTTTATCGGGAATTTTACAATCAAAATTGCAAAAATGAGCAATTTTGGGTATTTTTAAATATCGACTTCGTTGCTTTCCGATAGCATCGCGGAAAAATCCAGATGCCTATCGTGATCTACAGCACGACATTCACAAGACCGTGGATATGATGGGGTTGAAAAAGCTAGATAAAAGGGTGTCACTTGAAGGATTTCTTGAATAAGAATCGAAAGTGGAAAAAAAAAATCTGGAGCATACTTCCATGTATTTTTTCGCGCCAAGCGCAGATCGAAGAAAGTGAAGCGTGACGATGGAGTGTTTTTACGCGATGAACCTGAACCCGCCAGCCGTTTTGCATAAAAGTCTAACAAGACGTTGACGTTGAAAAAAGTTGAAATTTGAAATTTTCATATTGCTCCCTCATAAAAGTTGTAAATTGAAATTGTCATATCGTTTTCTCGTGATGTTCCTTAATTTGCTAAACTTCCTCTACGAGGAAGCCAAAAATACAGAAAATGCTTCCTCACAGAAGAAGCTTCGCGAATTAAGGAACATCACGACAATACGGTATGACACTTTCAATTTCCATCTTTTCTGAGGAAGCGATATGACAATTTTGATGTTCAACTTTATGAGGAAGCGATATGAAAATTTTAATGTTCAACTTTATGAGGAAGCGTTGTGAAAATTTCAATTTTTCTTTGGTAAAGTTGTGAGTGGCAAAGTTATAAATGTGCCTCTATACCTTCGAACCGGTTTAAGGTGAGCTATGTCGCTTTGCGCTCATTTCCCATAAGTTCGAGAAAAATTAGAGAAAATTGCAAGTTCTTCTCGACTGTATAAAAATCTGGAAAAATTCATGCATATTAAAAGTACTGAAAAGATTAATTTCGCATAATAATAATTTCAAAATGTTACTAACAAATTAATCAAAAAATTAATTGTTTAACAAACTATCGGGCGAACCAACTTTTTTCTTTAATGAAAATGATTCGTTCATTTTTCTGAATACGTAAGAATTTTTTCAGATTTTTCAGTCAACTTTGATTTTTTTGTTTTTCACACATTTTCTCCATATAAAAAAAAAAAATCAAAGTTGACTGAAAAATCTGAAAAAATTCATACGTATTGAAAAAAATGAACCAATCATTTTCATAAAAAAAAAGTTATGTTGCCGGATAATTTGTTAAACAATAAATTTTTTGATTCATTTGTTAATAACATTTTGGAATTATTATTATGCACAATTAATCTTTTCAGTACCTTTAGTATGCATGAATTTTTTCAGAATTTTATACCATCGAGAAGTACATGCAATTTTCTCTTATTTTTCTCGAACTTATGCGAAATGAGCGCGAAGCGACATAGCTACCTTAACGACTTACGTCTGTATCTCAATTAAGGCGACATACGCAGGACACTGTTTCAGATTTTATGAGATCTTGAATATTCTCCAAAAAAAAGTTTGGTTTGAATTATCGGAGTAAACCTTACTACAGAAGTGGAGATAAAAAAAGGTGCGCTAAAATTTCATACGATCGAATGTTTCAGGAGCAAAGTTGCTGCGGCCCTGTTGAACAAACATCTGCAGATCAACGGGATCTCAGCGGGACTCACGTCTCTGCCGACGGTGGACCAATCTCCGCCGGATCTACAGCCGGAAGAGCCACCGATAACCAGCAGCAGTAAAATGAAGAGGGAACGAAAAGCCGCTAGGACTCTCGGCATTATCATGTCGGCTTTTCTCGCCTGTTGGCTTCCGTTCTTCCTATGGTAATTATTATTATCCTTATTATATTTGTCAATGTATTCTTCTTGCTTCCTTTCTTCGGCTGTCGTTCTCCTTTACATATTCTGAGCACAATTTTTGCGATCTTTGGGCCAGCTAGAACGATAAAATTGGGCACGATCGTTCAGTGTTCATATACGTGACAAGATAAGTCAAAACTCACCTTGACATCAGTGCTGAATTATTTAAAAATAAACCTGACCGATATTCGCCACTGGTCGTTATTCGCCCACTCACAGCGATGTTTGTCAAGTGCAAGCTCGAAATATGATACATGGTTTGTGTACAAACAGTCGTGCTGTGCAATATACTGTACAATATAGTGTCAAGCTAAGGGCAAAGGCCGTCCGAGCCGTGTATCGGGTTGCGCTGGACTCTGGAGCTGCGTGCTTTCATGCAAACTGTTAATTATTCAGGTCCGGCAAACTTCAATTATACCCAGTAGCCCGAGCCCCTGCAAACACGATAGACCGCAGTCTCTGAAGTCAAAACCAAATGATCCAAGACCTTGAATCGGACAATAATCTACTAGCACACTTAAGCGCAATCTCATGCGGTTCGAATCACAAACGTCATCATTTATAGTGGTAGTAAATGTATTTATTGGTATTGGTGTTTACAATAATGATAGTGAGATAATTACGAACGATATGCAATACATATAACGTCATCGGGCCATCGAACGAGATTTTTCAGCCATGTTATTCCATATTCCATATTCCATGTTAAATCGAACCGGTCTAAAACCCGACCCTCTCCAAAAAAGTTGTAATTTCACCGAAATTCATGATTATTTACAAGGGGTTTTTGTAATATTTTTTCAGAATTTTTGAATCGTATTTTTTTGAGGTATTGAAAAATTGAACTTTTTTCAAAATCCTCCATATCTTAAGAACTATTAGTCGTACAAAAAAAAAGTTTAAGACATAAAAGTTGCAATTTTAAATGAACTTTTGAAAACAAAAAAAAAATGTTTACATTTTTTTGAATGCAATAAATGTCCATTTGTATGAAAAATAGACTACAATATTTTTTTTTCAACCAATACGTCATGTCTGATTTTTCTTCAAAAATTTCTGAATATACTCTCACATATGTAGAGTGATCCCTATTTTTGTTTGAATAGGGGAGACGTCCGTTTGATATCTGTGCCTCCGTTTAAGATCGATTTTTCATTTTTTAAATCCCTTTTTTTATGAAAAATCTCCAATCCCTTTTTTATTTTATCTGTTTACTTCCATTATTGGCGATAGTGTCACAATTTTCATAAAATTCAATGGGATGTAATAGATATCTCTCTAATTTTTCTGAAAAAACGATCTTAAGTGGAGCACAGCTATCAAACGGACGTCTCGCCCATCCAAACAAAAATATGAGATCACTCTACGTACAGGAGAGTATATTCTGGAATTTTTTAAGAAAAATCAAACAACACGGATTAGCTGAAAAAAATATTTTAGTCTATTTTTCACAGAAATAGACGTTTATTGCATTCAAAAAAATCTACAATTTTTTTTTTTTTTCAAAAGTTCATTGAAAACTGCAACTTTTATGTTTTAAACTTTTTTTTTTATGACTAATAGTTTTTAAGATATAGAGGGTTTTTTAAAAAGTTCAATTTTTCAATATCTCAAAAAAATATGATCCAACAATTCTGAAAAAAAATTACAAAAACCCCTTGTAAATAATCATGAATTGTGGTGAAATTGCAACTTTTTTGGAGAGGGTCGGGTTTTTGACCGTTCAATTTCACATGGGATACCTCATTTAGAATAAAATATGTACAGTGAATCTAAATGGCGGTGGTCAATACGTTGCTTTCCATGCAAACGAACATTATCGATGACTAAACGTGTGTTTAATCTCTCGCGGACCATCTCACCGTACCTTTGGGTTGTTCTTTACAACGACTCAAACTCCAGACTGCAGACTCCAGTTAGGATGAAAGTTCGTCTACCGCTCGAATCGATTGGTTAGTTTTCGGCGACGGTTTTCCCTACTTTTTTAGAGTTGATAAAAATCTCTCGCGGCATTATCAGATCTTACTGACAATTTCTACGAGACATCGGTAACTCTTGCGAGACTTCCATCTTTTCTCGTCTTTGAAAGTTTGTGTGCAAATCACTGCTATCTCTCCCGAATGAAATATCAGTTGATCTGAACGACTGTGAAATGCATAGACATGTTTACTCATACATACCGATGCAGTATCCATTGTCTTTCCTATTCTTCTCAAGGACGACAGTTCACTACGACGGCTTTCCGAGAAGATTGACAGCGTTCGTGAATAATAGCACCGCACCGTAGCAGTCACTATGAAGGTCCTGTAGGTAAACTGAAGTCTGCATAGGCATTCTTGAAACGTCGTGAGTTCCGAGCCTCGGTATTGAAAGAGGTCGCCGATTCGCAGGTCACGAGTATGGCCGCGTTTCGCTCAGTGAATCCCGCGTCGATAACAGGAAATGAAACAAAGCTTATGTCGCCTGAATACCGCCTCCCGATGGAGAACGGAAACTGCTGGTCGTACACTAGGCACCCTGTAAAGGGCGTCAAAGGTATCGTGCGATTCAGGAAACGGGTGTATGCAACTATAATATGCTTCGGTTCCAACAGTTTCACAGCAGTCGACGGTGCGGATAACAACTCTGTTATCAGACACTCTGCTCCGCGACATCAACTGGCATACGAACAGATCTTATTTTCCCCGATGTCGAAGTAACTTCCGGTCAGGTGTGGCCAAAACTGATGTCAATAGCCACCTCTTAAGTACCGCCGATGGCTTGTGTATCGTATTGACGTCATGTGGAAAACTTGCAGTTCCACGTTTGTTTTTTTAATCTTTCGGAGGTTCTGGCCCGGAATGTCCACTCTGTTCGTGTTTTCGACTATTTGCCATCGCATGTGACGACACCGGTAAAACTTTCATCAACGATTCTCCTTATTTTCGTTCGCTTCTCGACGACAGTGGCAACTTGGAGGACACTGCAATGGAATTATTAAACTCTTGGTTCATCTTTCTCGGTAAGAGAAATTCCGGGAAACTTTCATCTGTTTCCTTCGCTATTTATTTATTAACTTCTGTGCAGCACTCTGCTCCGAAAGATGAGGTTGTCGTATAAAAGAAAATAAAATATAAGATCGAACGACGCGTTTTGTTCGGCTTTATAAACTTATATTTTCGCATTTTTCTTTGCAAAGTTCATCTTCTTCTTTTTAATCTTCCTCTTCATCTTCCTTTTCCCTTCTACGTCTTTAGATTCGTCAGATGTCTCTTCTACTTTTCGTTGATTTCTTTCCTCCTCAGTCGCGTTCGGCATCGTCTCCATTTCCATCATTCCCATATGGTTCCACATGTCGTCACTTCCCGCGCAATCGCACGACAACGGTCGAACCGATACTCGCCCTCCGGCGTCTTTTCAACCCTCGGCATCCCCTTGACATGCTTCTGCGCCTCCAGCCCCAGCCCGCTTATTCCGTCAACCCTTGACCTTCCTCATTCTCCCATCTCGCGCTGCCCTCGTCGTTATTGGGAACAACTCTGTGATTGCTTCTCACTACGACTTACGAGTACGACGACCCAAATTCTTCCGTTCATCCTGTTTTTTTTGTTGTTCTTTTGCCTGCTGTGTGCCTCTATAAAAATGGCAAAATAAAAGACAACAAAGAAAACTGGAAAGAACACTTAGGAAATAAACTTTTCCGACAAGCGACTGTTACTCAGCGTCAATGATTATTTGACAATGTACAGTGCGGGATGGAACATTAATAGCTCTGTATATTGGACCTAACAGTTTCTTGTTTATTCATTGCTTCCGGAACTGTTGCCACGTGTTCCAACGTTAACGAAACTCGAATTGTATCCGATCAGCACAAGATTGATTCGAGTATCTCTCGCCGTTTTTCTTGGGACGAGGATATACAACCCAGGAGATTACTCGGCAGGCGAGACAGCGACTATAGAGGGTGAAGAAGAATCCCCGGGCTCTTGGCCGAACAGCTAGCTATAATAGATAACTGAGAAGACCAACTCCTTGGGAAGTTTCTGTTGACCTAGACGATTTCGTAGTGACTTTGCCAGGTTCGCGTCTTCGTTTCCTTTCCAATCTTGCCGTATGTATATGTATATGTACATATATATTCATATGTATATACATATATCCTTGATGTACATTAAGTATTGGATACTAGAACATCAAATTCCGGTCATGTCCTCGTTCCTGAACGGATCGAAGCAGCTACTACTTCGATCCGTCACTGCTGAGGGCTTTTGAACGATGATCCGTACTTCTGGATATATCCTTCCTCCTGCTTTCTCGGGGACGTGGCGATGAGAGTTAATCTCGCCGAGCCCCGGAAGATCGAGCGAGACGGAACTTACTTTTTGCAACACGTGCACAAAAAGTTCCCCTTTTCATGTATGTACGGTGTTGTGAAAGCGCGTCTTTTAGGCAAGGCACAAAATTCCCCTCCCTGACTCTGATTATTCTAAATCCCCCCAGGGCGCTTTTCCGCCCAGACTCAGATAACTATTCCCCTATTATACTATTCTGTTACGATTCTGTGGGACTCGGTAAAATGTGTACAATAATGCGGTGCACAACATCGCTGTGCACTATCGTCGTGTACAAAACCTCATTTTCCGACCGGAATTGACGTCATATTGAAAATATGTCACTTGCGGTTTGAAAATCTCATTTATCCCATGTAGATTTTGCCGATGGAACGAACGCGGCCGATGGTCGGGCTAATGTTGGCGTGGCGATTGTCGAATCCCCAACACTCGGCCAATGTTCGGCCAAGTATTGGTTCGCAAATGGTTGGTTTGACAATTTGCGACCAATGCTTGGCCGCATTTGACTCGCCAATTCTTGGTTAGTCGATTTGAAACCAATGTTTGGCCGAGTATTTACTAACTATTGGTTGGTTCGAAAATTGAGGGCCAATACTTGGTCAAGTATTGACTCGCCAATAGTTGATTTGTCAATTTGAGGCCGGTGTTCTGCCGAGTATGAACTCACTAAACATTGATTTCCCGATTTTACGCCAATGTTCAGCCGAATACTGATTCGCCAACCGTTCGGCGGTTGATGCATGATCTCACGAACCATCGTTCTGCCGATTTTAGGCCAATGTCCGACCGAATATCGTGTCAACAATCATTGGCTTACCGCTGTAATGCCAAGATTGGACCATCAATCATCGGCTTTCGCCGCTAGATGGCGCGAACCCAAGGTGTTTCTCGCAAGCGAACGTGTACCGGAGCGTCAATATAAGAGCATGCGAGATGCCACCTTTTTTTTTTAACTTTCGCAAAGTATGCGTATTATTTTTGGATTCCGTAGTCAATAAATGCATCGTCATACCGATACACAATATGTATTACCAATACATTGGACAGAGTATGATCCCTATGAGAGTTCTCGCAGGAGAAAATACGTAAAATATAATCTCTTGCAGACATGCGAAGTATAAGAATAGGGATATTCTAACTTTTACAATGTAAAAAAATATTGCTTTAAAATCACTCTTGCCGTATATACGTAACCTATAGAGGGCCGACAATGATAACCAATTAGCGGCCGATCGCCTTGATCGACCATGGGGCCAATGTTGGGTGCCAATATTGGCAAGTACTTATCATCCAAGGCTCCCTCGATGATTGGGCCAAGCTCGCATGCCAATGTTGGCAACATCGGTACCAAGCTTCGGCCAACCATTGGCCACATCCGTTCACCCTACATGGGATTTCGATCTCGGACCAAAAATACATGACTTCCGGTTTCAATATCTCATTTTTCGACTGGAACTGACGTCATACCAAAAATATGTCAGTGTTTCCGGTATGACATCAGTTCCGGTCGAAGAATCCGATTTTCAAACCGGAAGTGAGGTATTTCCGGTAAGACTCCGAAAATCTAAATTTCGGGTTTCGAAATACGATAGGCCGTAGCGAAGGTGTGAGATGCCTGAGCCACAAAAACCTGCTAATATAGTGATATACTTATTCGCTATGCGCGCGACCTACACAATCTCGCCGGATAAGTCTGTATTACGTATACATGCAATGAGCTGGATGGGCAAGTTGGTTCTGAACTTGCCGGTAGACGGCGCTGATAGAATGCATGTACATAACAATACACGCTCAGCCGGTAGAGCTGTGTTAGTCACGCGGATAGCGAATAATCCATGCATATAACGAAAATGTAAGATAAAGATAATCAAACACGGAGAGAAATAATGTTGTTGTCGCAGCTAAAATTAGTTTGCTAAGCATCTTTCTGCTCTAACAGCGTTTCACTTTGCACATATAGCAATGACCTTGCCCTGTCAGCAAATGACGGTTAGTTACAGAAACGAAAAATGCAGCTTTCGGATGATTTGCTGGCGTAATAAATAATTTGTTAGCGGGGTCTATTCATTTTGCTGGTGAACCGAATTGGTGATAAGAGTTTAGCACTGTCAGCAACTGAATTTTCGCTAGTGACGACGTTCTAATTCGTCAAATTATTTGTACGCGTAAGCAATCAATTGCCACCGGCCCCAAAAATGTTGACAACTTGAGCGAGCTTCAGTTTAGATTCGAACTCAGCTACCTTAAAAACCTACGGGTAACAAATTTTGAGTAAATCAAAGGTAAGAAAAAAATATATGCTTCAAGGGGCGAATAATCAATTACCATTTCATTAATTATCAATTATTAATTTTACGAAGTGGAAATAAAAGACATTTTTCAATAGTACAATAAAAATATACAAATGATCAGGTGTTAAATGATCACTTGAATCGCAAGTAATGTCTCACCTAATGTCCGATGTTGTTTATAGGGCATTTGAATAAAAGAAATTTACAAGTTAGGAATAGCGTAGTCAGTAGCGTGTTAGGTTTATATTTAAGCGTCACGATTAGGTAGGGCAGTTTTCGATCCCCATCTCGGACCGTTATTCAACCGCTGTATACGTCGTTCTAGTATTTGTGGTCATACATTTTTGTTTTCCACAATATTTTTTTTCTTTAATCTCTATTATCATAGTGTATGTATTATAAATTTAGCATTTTTACATATTATGAGTGTATCAGCCTGATAATTTCTGATCGGGTGGTCTGCTTATTGGTAGCAGGATGTTGGCTGACCTAACAAATCATTTACTTTTGAATCCACAGCAAACCGCAGCCTCTATAATTGCAAACTACTACTGCGGGAATAGCAAATCAAATGCAACAAATACATTTTGCTATGGGAGCAGACAATTCTGCTGTCACTATATTTACTAACAATTTTTGGTGCGACAACCAATGTATTGCTTCTGTAACAAAAATGTTTTTTTCCGTGAACATTTAATGTCAAGTACTACCTCGGACTACCTCGGAAGTGCAAAGCGAAGAATGAAAAGAAACAGGATCTTCTTCATACATGCAATTAGCCCTCTGCCTCGAAATAATCCAGCGTTATATGGACGTACAAAATAAGTGGTCACCGTATAGTCGTACAAGAGGAGATAGAACGAAGAAAAAATGTTGCATCGGACCTCCTACACTCGTTGCGTACGTAGGCGTCCCACACCGCATTCCCTTAGGGACATTCTTGACGTAAAAAAAGGAGCTAAAAGAGGACGAAGAGAGGAAGCAGAGTGAAAAAGGGTAGCGGTGTGAGAACGGCCTTTATTTCCTCGGGGCTCTTTTATTACGGATATCGAATATAAGACAGAGGCGTAGGCGTTTTCAATGGATTCGTAGAGAAAGGGAGAAAGAGAGGGCACGGTGTGTATAAGATCCCTCGTTGCGGGGGGTCAGAAGAAGGCGATGGAAGTTGAAGCATTGGGCAAGGTGTCTGCGGGCAGATAGGCGCGCAGGGCGGAACGGAGGATGACGAGGGATGGGGAAAAAATGAATCGTTCGAGCAGCAGAGCTGACCCACTTTTCCAGCACCCCTTACACTAACCCCTTCCCCCAAAGCCAACTCGTATTCGCTCAGTGAAAACGGCATACAGGCGATGGAGTATACTGTGTGATGAAAATGGTCAAACGAACGGGAGAAGAGCAACAAGAATGAAAAAAAAAAACAATGCACTTGCATGTGTCGCGGTGGTTCTGTGTATGCGAGCTTCGAGAGTCGTCGCTTCGAAAATGTTTTTCGCCTAGTTTCATGTCTCGAAAGTATACTCGAAAAGAAATTACGCTCGAGGATCACTTGCTTCAATCCAGTTAGCACCTAAGGTAAATGCTAACTAAAACAAAAAATATCCTTGGTATTCCTTTTGTTTAACACAACAATCTAAAAATTCTAAATCATCGACGTGAGAAATATAAATTAGTTTTTCACTCGAGTCTTCACTGTGAGAAGAAGCAGAGCATTAACAGGTTGGTTAAGGACTCCGCGGTTTTGTAAATGGTCGTATTACACGTGATAATTTATTAGCCGAATCAAAATATCAGTATTATGTTCACATAAACCTCGAACACGATATTGACGATTGAAAAATATTTTGGGATTATTGTTTATCCGAAATATCTGGTGGCCCGGATTAGGAACACAAGAAATGTGTATAGCTCCTATTAGTGGCAAACTGAGCGTCATTGTGAGTATAGGTTTTAAAAATATTAAAAATTGAAAAAGAATATTTAAAGAAGATTGAATGCAGTAAAAACATTTATTTATCATCCTTTTATATTTATAATCATAATACAACCGAGACAAGCTTGAGTTATAGACAATTGTCTGTAACTCAAGAAATACCTTGACTCGACATGCGGTGGCCACTAATAGGTACAACGAGCGGCCACAAATGGGTGCAGGTCAGTGTTTGTGGTGCCAATAATAGGTAGAACGAGCGGCTACAAATGGGTGCATGTCAGTGTTTGTGGTGCCATTAATAGGTACAACGAGCGGCCACTAATGGGTGCAAGTCAGTGTTGGTGTGCCACCAATAGGAGCAATAGTATTAATTTATTCCTTTAATCATATCTTTGAAAGGAAAATAGGTCATTAGTTACATTGGGAGGTTTTTGGTTAGCTAAAAGTGTCCTCTTCCCGATAGATCCCATTTCAATTACCACATACGTATATTTGTGTGAATATTTTCTTTGTTCTGTGACGTCTCTCTTAAGGTGCCACTAATAGGAGCGTTTACCCTACCCACGTAACACGTAAAGACGAACCTGTCTCTGATCTCCCTTGTATCCTTGATGACGGAAGGTTAAAAGTGCTTCTCGTCTCTTGCGCTATCCTTTTATTGTAGTTGACGGAGAGAGTTCGGCAACAACTTCGGCCACCTCACATTTCGCCCCCGACAAAGACGTTCCCGGTAATATTTCACGTAAATTTAATAGAGAGCGAGTATATAGCATGAAAATCGAGAACTGAAGGGCAATTTAATTATTTCGTTGCGAAGCGGCCATGAATACGTCCAAACTCATCATGACTCGCCGTCGGAAAAGTTTCTATCGGACATCAAAATTATTTAATAAGTGGCATGAGGTTGAATGAGTGGAAAAAGAAAGATGCGAATTAAACTTGAAAATTGCTTCCTCATTTCTTATCGACGTTCACGAAGCTCTTCTACGAAACAGTCACAAGACCAGAGTTGACACCCCCACAGAAGAAGCTACCTGGAGGATGATAAAAAAAAGTTGAAAATTGTAATTTTCATATGGCTTCTTAAAAAAAAAAAGTGGAAAATTGAAATTATTATATAACTTTCTCATAAAAGTTGGAAATTGAAATTTTCATATCGCTTTCTCATAATGTCCATTTATTCGCGAAGCCTCTTGAGGAAGCATCGTCTGCTATGAGGACCATTGCCTGTATTTTTGCTTTCCTCATAGAGAAAGCTGAAAATTTCAATTTCCAACTTTTATGAGAAAGTAATATAATAATTTCCATTCTCAAATTTTATGAGGGAACCATATGAAAATTTAAATTTAAATAAAATTTAAATTTTCAACTTTTTTCAACGTCAACATCTTGTTAGATTTTTATGTAAAACAGCTGGCCGATTCAAGTTCAGCGCGTGAAAAATACTCTATCGTCACGCTTTACTTTGTCAGATCTGCGCTTGGCGCGAAAAAATACATGGTAGTATGCGCCCCTGAATTTTTTTTTAGGCACTTTCGAATTTTCCTCAAGAAATCCAAGTGATACTTCTTTATCTAGCTTTTTCAACGCCATCATATCCATCATCTTGTGTATGTCTTGCTGTAGATCACGATAGACATCTGAGTTTTTCCACAATGCCGTCGTAAAGCAAAGAAATCGCTGTTTAAAAATACCAAAAATCACTCATTTTTGCAATTGTGGCCATAAAAATGGCCGGTAAACTTTTTCGTTGGTTGTCGCTTTGGGACTGTAATTCCATGTATTTTTCACTTTTTTATTCACAGATAAATATTTAATACTAAAAATACGTCTTGAAAAAAAAAAAAAAAAAAAAATTGCATAAAATTCAAAAAATGCAAAATCATCGGGCGATCATATTCTATCTGTGTGCGTTTTTAGCCCAATAGCAAAGAAATCACGAGCGCTAAAAGTACGGACAGAGATTTTCGAAGAAATTAAAAATGGCGTACAACAAAAAACAACTGAACATTTTTGGATGAAATTTTGCAGAAATATTGACTATTAACCACACATGCTGTGTGTGAAATGTCAGCTTGATTGGTCGCGGCGCGTCCCATTCACACACACACACACACATACGCACTCATACATCCAGAAACTTTTTCTAAATGTGATTTTCCGATGTTTTGGAACATTCTCAATACGTTTTCATTAAAAAATCGAAAACTTTTTTTTCACCATAACAAAGCTTCCTCTATGAGGAAGCAAAAAGCGGTAGCAATGTGCAAATTACCCCTTTATCGTAATTTTTCATGTATCCCATTAACGTGTGGCAAGCCGAAGAACATTCTGAACATAATGATCTTGAAAGGAGATCAAAATTTCACGATAGCGAAGCTGTCGACGACGAAAAATGAGCATTGACAGATACACCGAAAAAAGGTTTGGTAATATCAACCTCACAGCTGCGATCACGGAAAATTGGTTTGAATCAATCCAGGAGCATTTAAATAGGCTGCACCGTTGTTGAAACAATAAAACTGTTGAGGTTGTGTCAATTGCGTATGGCAGTTATTGCGATTACAACGTTGGTTCAAAGTGAACCAAAAACTGCATTAAATCAACAACTATTTGTTCGATTCAATCGTATGTACTGTCATAATACAAAAGATATAATATTTTGACTTGAATGTATATTTGGTTACTTTGAAAAAAATGTGGTTCGATGTGTTCGTATATATACGAATATTTGTCATCTTGAAAATGATTTTATCCAATTCGACAAGACGTCAATTTAGTCATTCATAAATATTATACCCACAGTGAACAACTTTCAAGTTGTTTCGATATTTCAATGTCAAATCATCGAAGTGGAGTCTAAGTTAATGGCGCAAAATAGCATATATATCCGATTCGAGATTATACATATCCGGGACCTATAGGTTCACAGCGTGAATACCGAGTCGCAAGTTGTTGCCTAGCAACATGTTGTTGAAAGCGACAGTGAGGGAAAAGAAATGTAATAAGACAGACGTGATTTTCGGGGCCCTGTATCAAATATAATATCGTTAATTTCCTATTAAACTATTTCATTATAAATTGCGTTCCTACACATATCAATAAGCGATTGTAGTTTAGTGGTAAGGTACTAGGTCAGGATGCGTTAGTTTCGGGGTTCGAGCCCATCTAGGATATATAGCATTTTTATTTGTAAAAATTGCGTCATATTGATAAGCAGCGACGTACCGATAACAAATCAACATATAAAACATGATGTAACCACACCGAAAAAAAGGTTTGGTAATATCAAACAAGATTTGCTCGAATCAACCTAATCCGGCGATTGCGGGTGGCGAAGGAAATATTTAGTTAAGTTGACTACAAAGTTACATCAGCATCAAAAAAATCATTTCACTCTCCCAACTAAGAATATGTTTGATCGAACAGAATAGGCAATCATATCGAAAAAAAATTTTTTCTTCGAAACAAATATCTAGTGACACAAAGGAAAAGAATATTTGGCCCAACTAAATTTGGAATTGGCTCCTAGTACAGTTATTTACGTTATTTGTTACGAATTAATTTCATACATGGTTACATCGTGTTTTGTATGTTCAATTGTTATCAGTACATCGCTACTTATCAATATAACACAATTTTTACAAATTAAAATTTTATATATCCTAGCGGGGCTCGATCCTCGAACCTCTAACGCATCCTGACCTAGTACCTTACCACTACGCTACAATCGATATGTATAATTTTTAATCGGATATATAAGTTATTCTCCGTCATTAACTTAGATTCAACTTCCATGATTTAATATTGAAATATCGAAATAACTTGAAAGTTGTTTATTGTGGGTATAATATTTGTGAATTACTAAGTTCACGTCTTGCCGAATCGAATAAAATTATTTTCAAAATGCCAAATGTTCATATATATAGGAACACATCGAATCACATTTTTTTTTTTTCAAATTGACCAAAATTACGTTCATGTCAAAATAATATACCTGCTGTACGGTGACAGTATATACGATTAAATACAAAAAAGTTGTTGATTTAATGCATTTTTGGTTCACTTGGAAGCAACGTTGTAATCGCAGTAACTACTATATGCAATTGACACAACCACACCAGTTGTATTGTTTCAACAACGGTACAGTCGGTTTAAATGCGCCTGGATTGATTAAAACCAATTTTCCGTGACCGCAGCTATGCGGTTGATATTACCAAACCTTTTTTTCGGTGCATGTATGAAATTAATTGGTAACACATAACGTAAATAACAGTACTGGGACCCACCTCCAGATTGAGTTGGACCAAACTTTTTTTCCTTTCTGTGACTAGATATTTGTTTCGAAAAAAGATTTTTTTTCGATACAATTGCCTATTCTTTTCGAACAAACATATTCTTGGTTGGGACAATGAAATATATATTTTTTTTAACGCTGCTCTAAGTGTTTAGTCAACTTAACTGAATATTTCCTTCGCCACCCGCAACCGCCGGATTTGGTTGATTCAAACAAATTTCGTTAGATCTTAAACCGAACCTTTTTTTCGGAGTAGATGATACCCTGATAGCAATTTTAGAGCATCACATAAGGTGCGTAAAAACTCCAATCTGGGCCTTGTCGGGGTCTGACCTATCGATCTAAAAATCTTCACTATGTCAGAAGAGGAGAAACATAGAAAAGACTAATTTTTTGTTTGTTCAATATTGTTCGCAGGTACTTGATCACGGCCTTGTGCGATACGTGCCAGAGTGGAAACATCGTAGTTGCGGCTGTATTTTGGGTCGGATATTTCAACAGCGCTCTCAACCCCCTTATTTACGCGTACTTCAATCGCGAATTTCGTGCAGCGTTTCGCAAGACCCTCGAGAGCTGCTGCGCTGCTCTTGTACCTGTGCGGGATCTACGTCAGGTTAACAGGAAACAAGATCTCGTTCACAGCAACGCCTCGTCCGAGCTTCATGTAAACAATCAGCTGAGAGCTAGCGAAATGACCAACGTTCACATAGAAGCGTGTATTTAAGGATAAAGATAAACAACCTCATTGTTGTACGGTATTTATTATGTTTATCAAAAGTTCTTAAACAGCGGGCGATACGCAAGATAAGCGTACCGATTAACGGGGACGCTTCTAGCAAAGCTGCGCTATAACAAAATTACACATTTATTGACAAACGGCCATGTAAGCGAAAAAAATGTTCACTTCCGTTCAACTGTCGATTTGCAAACCGATTTTTTGTGTTAAGCGGGAAGTTCGAAGAGTTCGTGCAATAAGCTGTGTTTCAATTTTGCTTCCTCACGGAGGAAGCTATTTTTTTTTTTTTTTTTTACTGTAAACAAAAATCGTATAAAACAATCCATTTGATCGTTTCTAACGGTGTTGTGACCTTCTGAAATAATCCCCAGGACCGAATATTAAGAATTTTGGGGAGTAATCTATTTTTTAAAAAAAGAGAATACAAAATGAAAAATATTGAAGAAAGTTGCACCACTTCCTAAATTTGTTTATATTCGAGCATGGGATTTTTGTACGATGTTTTTTACCGACAGAGTAAATAAAACACATTCTTTGGCCCGTAATCGTCGACCGCCTGCCTTTCTACCGCCTTAAGGTAGCTCCACGCGAGTGGTGTTCATTTCGCCTAAATTCGAGAAATTCGGGAAAGAATTTCAAACACTTCGCGATGTTATAAAAATCTGAAAAAATTCATACTTATTATAGGCACTGAAAAGACTAATTTTGCATAATAATAATTTCAAAATGTTATTAACAAATTGTTGAAAAAAAATGGTTCATCGAAATATGCGGTAACTAAACTTTTTTTTTTTATGAAAATGATTCATTCATTTTTCGGAATAAGTATGAATTTTTTCAGATTTTTATAATATCGGCAAGTGTTTGCAATTCTTGCCCGAATTTCTCGAATTTAGGTGAAATGAACACCACTCGCTGGAGCTCCCTTAAGATAGTCCGAGCGGTACAGTCTTGCCAAACGTAAGTTTCAGTGAAAATATCGAACACTTCTCGATGGGATAAAAATCTGAAAAAATCACGTACATGGGAGGTGCTGCAAAGATTGTTTTTGTGAAATAATCATTTCAATTTGTTGTTAACATATTGAAGATAAAAATCATTATTCAACAAATTACCCGGTAGTTTAACTATTTTCCTTCATAAAAATGATTCGTTTATTTTTTTGAATACGTATGAATTTTTTCAGAATTGTTTGTATTCTTTGAAAATTGCGTTTTTTCACAGTTTAAACATAGGTAAAAAAAACGCGATTTTCAAGGCATTACAAAAAATTCTAGAAAGTTAATACGTATTCAGAAAAATAAACGAATTATTTTTGTGAAGGAAAATAGGTAAGTTGCCGGGCAAGCTGTTGAATAATTATTTTTATCGCTAATTTGTTAATAATAAATTGGAATTATTATTTCACAAAAACAATCTTTGCAGCACCTCCCATGACTTGATTTTTTCAGATTTTTATCCTCTCGAGAAGTGTTCGAAATTTTGTCTGGTACTCACATTTGTCGGGATTGTACCGCTCGGACTACTTTAAGGAGGGTGTCTCGCTGAGGCTGACTTCGCATAAGTTCGACAAAAATAATAGAAAAATTGAAGGTACTTCTTGATGGTATAAAAATCTGAAAAAATTCATGCATACGAAAGGTACTGAGAAGATTAATTTTGCATAATAATAATCACAAAATGTTATTAACAAATTGATGAAAAAAATCATTGCTTAACAAATATGCCCGCAACCCAACTTTTTTTTTCGTGAAAATGATTCGTTTATTTTTCTGAATACGTATGAATTTTTTCAGATTTTTCAGTAATCGTTGATTTTTCCATGAAAAAAAAAAATCAACGATTACTGAAAAATCTGAAAAAATTCATACGTATTCAGAAAAATAAACGAATCATTTTCACGAAAAAAAAAAGTTGGATTGCGGGCAAATTTGTTAAGCAATTATTTTTTTCATCAATTTGTTAATAACATTTTGTAATTATTATTATGCAAAATTAATCTTCTCAGTACCTTTAGTATGCATGAATTTTTTCAGATTTTTATACGATCAAGAAGTACTTGCAAATGTTCTATTATGTTTGTTGAACTTATGCGAAGTCAGCCTCAGCGAGACTCCCTCCTTAAGGTAGACCTTGCGAATAGTGTTCACTTCACATAAGTTTCAGATAAATGAGAAGGAATTGTAGACACTTCTCGATGGTATAAAAATCTGCTAAAAATCAAGCGTATTAAAGATGCCGAAAGGATTAATTTTGCTTAACAATAATTCCAAAATGTTATTAACAAATTGATGAAAAATGAAATTTTTCAACAAATCTCCCGGAAACATAACTTTTTTAAAATTAAAATGATTCATTCATTTTTCTGAATACGTATGAATTTTTTCAGATTTTTAAATTCACTTTGAATTTTCGGACTTTCTACATCCCATTCTCTTTTCCCATAAAAAAAAAAAAATCAACGTGAATTTAAAAATCTGAAAAAATTCATACATATTCAAAAAAATAAACGAATAATTTTCATAGAAAAAAAAGTTAAGTTTCCAGGATATTTGATGAACAATTTTATTTTTCATCAGTTTGATAATAACATTTTGGAATTATTATTATACAAAATTAATCTTTTCAGAACCATTGATATGCTTGATTTTTTTCAGATTTCTATATCATCCTTATGCGAAGTGAACACTATTCGCAAGGACTACCTTAATTTCGCTCGCTATGAAGCACTCGAGAAATTACTTTAAGCGTGTAAGATCGAACAACGCGCATATTTCCGAGCACGTTTTCGCAGCTCGTAAAGTCATTGGTCCACTCACACCCTGTTGCAGCAGCCCTCGAGAGCCTCCCGAACGATTAGAACACCCTAATGGGAAAATGTAATGACACGATAAGAGCGAGAAAAGACGGCCAGAGGGATGACGGTGGTGAGGGAGTCGATGGCCACCGAAGAGTATTGAACGCCTCTAAGGCTCCTTCAGGGTGGGGGAGATTGCGAAGGATCAAGGTTTCATCTTCGTTGCTTCACTGTTGCTTCTATTATATCGTTGTTATTGTTTAGTCATGCGGGTTTTGTATCGTTTGCAAATCCACTTTTTAGGGGAGGATCTAACCACGAACGAAAATTCAATTTGTCACTTTTATATTTATATTTTTACAAAAAAAAAAAATAAGTGTCGTTTATGATTCTGTGACAAATGAACATTCCCCTCTCATTGAGTTTAATCATTGTGATTTATAAGAGTGACAAATAAAGTAAAAACGATCTATAACGATCTCGGTGTTTTAGTGAACGATACAATCATATTTCCAACCTGCCGATTCCGTGAGTTTTCATATTGCCGACGTGTTGTGCCTGGGCATTGAATATTTTCCTGCAAAAGTCAATCCGGACGGCCTGACGGAAACAGTAGCTAGATTAGACTGATAAGGCCTCTCGCGTCGCTTCGTCAGCGTTTAAATTATTCTCATTAAGGTAGCTCCAGCGAGTGGTGTTCATTTCACCTAAATTCGAGGAATTCGGGCAAGAATTGCAAACACTTCCCGATGTTATATAAATGTGAAAAAATTTATACTTATTATAGGCACTGAAAAGACTAATTTTGCATAATAATAATTTCAAAATGTTATTGACAAATTGTTGAAAAACAAAATTGTTCATCGAAATATGCGGTAACTCAACTTTTTTTTTTATGAAAATGATTCGTTCATTTTTCGGAATACGTATGAATTTTTTCAGATTTTCATCTTTATTTTGATTTTTGCACATTTTTTCATGTAAAAAACAAGAAAAATCAAAATCTGAAAACTTCATACGTATTCCGAACAATGAACGAATCATTTTTATTAAAAAAAAAAGTTGAGTTAACGCATATTTCGATGAACAATTTTTTTTTCAACAATTTGTTAATAACATTTTTAAATTATTATTATGCAAAATTAGTATTTTCAGTGCCTACAATAAGTATGATTTTTTTCAGATTTTTATAACACAGGGAAGTGTTTGCAATTCTTGCCCGAATTTCTCGAATTTAAGCGAAATGAACACCACTCGCTGGAGCTACCTTAACAGAACCGATTGGCGTCACTGCCAGGAAACGTCTCCCAGAAGGCTACGCTCGTAGGGCTGGAAACAAATTATTTAGCTGTAAAAACAAAATACCATATCCACAAGGAAGCGATATGAGAAAAGAAAATGCGATTGAATTGAAATTGGAGCAGCTGAAAATGGAGATTTTGCGAGGTGGAATAATATTAAAGGATACGTAGAAAAAGAGCTTGGCAGGCGATCGAGAATAAAAATATCCCCCTCGGTTCGAACTATTTTCGAGATGATATAAAGATGCTGCTCGCGCCGGTGGTCTCTCACGGTCCATTTGAAGCGCAAGTATCGGCCGAGTGCTGTCAGGCGGACGGG
Source organism: Amblyjoppa proteus (assembly GCA_963922035.1). Lineage (NCBI taxonomy): Eukaryota > Metazoa > Arthropoda > Insecta > Hymenoptera > Ichneumonidae > Amblyjoppa > Amblyjoppa proteus. Next base: position 34,619,982 of record OY998228.1, on the reverse strand, counting down.
GATGAGCGAAGAGAGTGGAAATCGCAAGTGAACGTTGAAATCAGACGCGGGAAGAGAATATCACTCTGAACGTTTTCAATATCTCATTGCATTGTTCACTATTACCGAATCCCACATGATCCAAGTACATTATCTTTTCAAACATGCGAGGCATTCTTTATCAACTGGGCCACTTTTTTCGGTCGACCTCTCAGATGTTTTTTTTTTTTTAATTTGCCAGTTTGTAGTACTACTTGAGAGATGCTTCTGTAATTTTTTTTTCTAGATTTTTAAGGTGCACCCTTCGGGATTTACGTTTTTTTTTAAATATCAGTATATTTCAGAAAATATTGGTCACTCAAAAAATTCGTAGGAACATTAACTTTTTTTTATTTTTCATGAACTTTCGAATGATGTTATAGTGATAATTTTTCCGATACGAGAAAGTCCACGTTTCGTGGAAAAAAAAAATTATAATAATTTTTTTCTACTAAAAACACACTTTCGATTCTGGTCCAAATTTTACAGGATATTCGGCATTGCATGAAGATTCTGAGAACAAAATCCCAAAGTGGTACCTGCGGTTCTTACGTACTCAAAAAAATAAACAAATAAAAAATTAAAAAATAAAACCTCTAAAAAAGAACCTCTATTTAAAGAAAAAAAGTTTCCGAATGGCGTGAAACAAATTTACTGACTGCGGGCAAACTCCTTTCAGTTATCTAAATAATAGTCGAGTTTGTACGAATCCATATGAATTAAATTTTTTATTTCTTTATTTTTTTAGCACGTAAGAATCGCAGGTACCACTTTGGGGATTTTTTTTAGAAACTTCATGCAATGCTAAATATCGTGTAAAATTGGAGGTGCGCTTTCAGCAGAAAAAAAATTATTTTTCCTTTTTTTTTACGAAAAATGGATCTTCCCGTATCGGGAAAATTATGAATCTAACATCATTCGAAAGTTGATGAAAAATAAAAATGTTAATGTTCCTACGAAATTTTGAGTGACCAATATTTTCGGACATATACTGATATTTAGAAAAAAGGTAAATCCTGAAGGGTGCACTTTAAAAATCTGAAAAAAGTCACAGAAGTTCACAAATCACAGAAAATCACAAAAAATCACAGAAAATCACAGAAATCACTCCAGTAGTACTACAAACTGGCAAATTTTTAAAAACATCTGAGAGGTCGACCGAAAAAAGTGGCCCAGTTGATAAAGAATGGCTTATATACTCATCGAAAACACAGACTGTAACAATTGCATAATTATTTAGGTTCTGTAAAAATATAACGATGTTGTGCAATACCGACGTTACGGTGGTGTACGTTTTACAGTTATGTGAAATGCCATCGTCGGAAAAAAAAATCTGCAATAAATGTCGTTTTCAAACCAAACAGCTGAGGAAGCAGAAAATTATTTAATAAGTGGTATGAGGTTGAATGTGTGGGGACAAAAAAAAAAGTGAATTGAATTTGAATATGGCTTCCTCATTTCTTATCGACTCGGCATACACAGTAAAAAAATGTGTACTTTTTACAACAAATTATTGTCCACAAACGTCCGCAATTTTTTATTTGTTAACTTTCTAGTTTTACAAACAAAAGTATAAACTAAAATTGTCAATAATGCAGGAAATAAAAGGACAGGTTCGTATATTCAAATACGTAACAAACAAGTTTGTCACTTATTTAACAAAATCATTTTTACGAAATTCCGCATTCCGATTTTACGAAATTATTTTTTACTGTGTATCGGCGGAGGTGAGAAAAGATCATTTTCTTTTTCCTCAACTGCTTGCGGTCTCAAAACGGACATATATTGCATTTTTCATTACCAGCTGAGCACGGGATGAGCACTACCTAGTTGTGATGCACTGTTAGGCTTGAGCAAAATATGAGTTTGGCATAGAGCTTCTGCAATAACGGAGACATAACATTTTTCATAAACACTCTTAAAAAGCGACATAATTTTTTTTAATTTACATTGCATATTCATAAATTATATTTTGTTTTCACTCATTATTTTTTTGTACAACAAATTAATGTTTATTTCTGACACCGGAAATAAGAACTAAATACTACGCTTTGCAGACTAAATCGTTTGCAATAGATTGTTTATTTCATCATTGTAAATAAAAACTACTATGGCGGAATAGAAATATAATCTTGCATAAATCGTCATTTTTTTTCGGAATTGTTACATACTACTTTGAACGAGATGTAATTTTACACCGGGCTGTCACCAGTGATCTTATTTTTGCGTATCCCGTTATTTCACGAGATGTCAATTTGACATCACTGTTGCAAGGTTCTTTTGATGGGTAATTTTATTTAAAAAAAAATACCATAATCGCTGCCGTTCAATAAAATTGACACCGATGAAACTAGTCAGCAATTAAGACTCGTTTATCCCCCGAGAGATTTTCTATTATAATTGTGAATATGAGAATAAACAAATAAATGTAAATCGTTGAACAGGGTCAATCTCGATAGCTCCCATAACGCACAGAATCATGATATTGAAAAAAAAAAGTTATCCTAAAGCATTACTTATAGAACGAAATACAATCCCGATGAAATTATATCTATGAAAGTACACCTGAAAAACTGAAATCAACCTGATTGATAAATATTCCGAACTTTTCCCGATGATTTTACTTCAATAATTCAGAAAAAAAATTCCGAAGTCTTCGGAGCAATAATTTTCAACGGGTAAACAGATTTGCCAGCATAATGATAATGACGCTAATTAAAATCATGACACGTGAACGTATTCGCTGAGGCCCATAAAAAAAAAAAAAATGACCAATACTTAAACGCGTAGGAGGCCATTTCTGTCTCCCATTAAATGATAATGATCTACGCATACGCGCGTGTCTGTGCATGATACGCGAGTTGTTACTCATAAAATCATAATGTTCGCGTTGCGACACACAGCAATCATTTTGTACATAATCGATACTATAATATAAGTGATAAATAAAATAGCGTTAACTAATTTAAGCGAATATATTCGAAGTGTATGCTATCCAAAAACTTAATAAGCATTAGTTAGCGATACCAATGACTCACTGTAAATAACAATTAAGTAATATCCAGTAACGTATGACGTGTATTGTTAAGAATTAGCGGAACATCTTGTTTCTGGCGACCTCCTGTGGAAAATTGCAGTATACGAATAATAATAAAATAAAATAAATAATGAAATTAAGAACCCGAGGCTAAGAGAATTGACGACTCAATTCGTTAAGGTAGCTCCAGCGAGTGGTGTTTATTTCGCCGAGATTCGGAAAATTCGGGCAAGAATTCGCAATTCTTGCAAGTGTTTGCAAGAATTGCAAACACTTCCCGATGTTATAAAAATCTGAAAAAAATTCATACTTAATATAGGCACTGAAAAGACTAATTTTGCATAATAATAATTTAAAAATGGTATTAACAAATTGTTGAAAAAAAATTGTTCATCGAAATATGCGGTGACTCAACTTTTTTTTTTTAATGAAAATGATTCGTTCATTTTTCAGAATACGTATGAATTTTTTCAGATTTTTATCTTTATTTTGATTTTTGCACATTTTTCCATGTAAAAAAACAAGAAAAGTCAAAATAAAGATAAAAATCTGAAGAAATTCATACATCGGGAAGTGTTTGTAATTCTTGCCCGAATTTCTCGAATTTAGGTGAAATTAACACCACTCGCTGGAGCTACCTTAAGGTGGTCCTTTCAAGTCAGTCGAGTACTAAAATTTCAAAAAATTCATTGTTGCAAGGACTACCTTAAAGTCGAGACTGAGCGCACACCATAGCTTAGACAATACCGGGCAAAGCTCCGATATCCGTGCATCAGTGGAGAACAATCATTAAAATAACTTCAGCAAAGACTTTCAAAGAGGCGGACAATTGTTGATTGATCAAGATTGTTCACATAGTTGGGACAACTAAAACTGCACGGTAAAAAAGGATTTGCACATTCGACGAATATTTCTTGAGCACAACGGACCAAAATAATTTCATTTCAATTGTCATTTCTTTTTGTATTGGTCAACGAACCGTATTTTTAACAGAAAACGAAATTGTAAAATTAAAGATAACAAAAAATTGCGGACGTTTGTGGACAATAAATGTTTCTTAAATGTTAAAATCCTTTTTTTTAGTGCATATCGCGTAAAAATTACACGGTTACCTTCAGTAGGCGATACATTGACGGCAGTCATTGAGAAACGACTATAGAGACCTAATGAGTGTACACTTTAATAACCAATGGGAAAAAAATATAGATCATCATCATCTTTGATGTATATGTATATAAGTATTATACGAGAAGCTAAGAAGAGGAAGTTTGAAAAAGAGAAATAGTATACTATATATATATATATATATATATGTATATGCATATATATAAATATATATGTAATATAGTATGATGTATTTATTCTGTGACAATAGAAAGCGAGAATTTATTTTATAATTAATTTAATACGATCGGAAAGTTACGACGCGCACTGAATGTGTAAGTTTCATCGAAACGACTGTAGATTGGGTAAAAGAGGGTCGAGCTTTCGAATGCCTCAATCGACTGATGACTGTGTGTGTCAGTGTGTGTGAGAACTTGTCTGCGTCACGACGAAAGACGTCGCGAGGGGAATGCATGATTAGCAATATCGCAATCAGGATACATTAATATATCGATCGAGCCTCGAACGAACCCCTAATCATGTATGATACTGTGTCGAGAGTGAAGGCGTTAATAAAGGTATTTTAAGAAAACTTTTTTTTCACGCAATGTGTTACTCAATAATAAATTCATATCACGCGAAACGACTATGCCGATACTTCTGTACGGAAAAAAGATTAATAATAATTCTGTACTCTGAATAATGCATTTTACATTTTTATTTTTTTTTTTTTCTAATGATTATACAATATAATATATGACGTTATAGCTGTCCGGCATCCAAATGGAGTCAGCTGGGATCGATGGTGAAAGCGATAAGAGGTAAAGTCGTCGAAGCCTGAGACTGGACTGGCGGACGGGAATTCGATGCATCCTCGGAATTTCTCTGAGTTATCTGCCGTATCTGGAGTATCCGATGACATTCCTTTTCTCCATAACTGAGGCGTTTGTAATATTCGACAAATTTTCCGAAGAAGGGGCAGGGTAAACTGTCCACGTCTCGCACATCTCATTTGGAAGCTCAGTTATCCGGATCGGCGGTCAAATCTATTGCTGAAAATCAATTACGATGAAAGCGACGAACATTTATATATTGCGTATATATATTGTATACTCAGTGGGCATGTGACCTACTGATTATATGATATTTTTCATGTCCGAAATAACAAGAGTAGAATAATCTGCTCATCCGACGACTGGTATGGTAGGTTCCGTATGATCAACACTCGATGTACTGCTTCGAAGATTGGACGATAAAGTTGGCTTCTTATATCGATGGATATTCCAAATCACACACTCGAGGCTGCATCAACGTTGCTCACTTTTTGAGGAATGTACAAAGGTAGCGTGTGGTGATTAATACGCAGTCTCAGGGTTTTTCCAGGCATTCGATTACTTGCTCTGCCGATTCATGATACCAGTCGTCGGTCACAAAATCCAAGTGTCCTTCAAGTAAACTTAAAAATTGTATCGTCCCGTACGGCGGATTCGAAATTTTTAAATCTATTGCAATTACTAATCGTAGATAAGATTTATTCAATTTTTTTGGCATTCAATTTTCTAGTAAACTCAAATTTAGGGATAGATGTCTGGAGTCTGGGACGTAACCGGACATTTCGAGGTTTACCTTGCGTTTTGTATATTTTTCGGCAGAAGCAACGAGATCGAAAACTATTGTGAAGGTATGTGATACAAACTCAGTCGCTAAAAAATCGGTACTCCTCTTTTCCCCGCGACTATCAACGTTTCCGACACAAGCAAATTAGATTTTCGTAGGTTATATATAGATGTGTCACGTCACGATCAGCAATCCATCTCAATCAAGGAGGGTTCGCACCCTCCCGTTACACGTTAATCGGAGATGACACTTTATCGAGAATTTGGCCCTGTTTTGAACCTAATCTTTCGCAAAATAATTCGGGATAGGGCGGAGAATGTATATGTTGATGAAATTTTATTCCCGTTTGGACATGAAAATTTATTAAGTTTCAATTGATGATTTGAACTGGACAAGAAAATTTTGGATGCTACCTTTTTTCATCCTATAGACACGCGATGATCTCACTCTCTAACGAGTCACACTCGACGCACGAGCCGCGACGGTTCACTGTCCCGGCTCACTCACTGTTTTCTCTCGACTTACCTTAAGGGGAGTCTAAACCCCCTCTCGCTTTCTCTCACAGGAACCCTATGGCGCTGTCTCTCTCGCACTCGGCGACTCACCACACGGGTTTAGCTTCGCCTTAAGGTAGTTCTTGCGAATAGTGTTCACTTCGCATAAGTTTCAGAGAAATGAGAGGAAATTGCAAACAGTTCTGGATGATATAAAAATCTGAAAAAAAAATTCAAGCGTATTAAAAATGCCGAAAGAATTAATTTTGCATAACAATAATTCCAAAATGTTATTAACAAATTGATGAAAAATTAAATTGTTCGACAAATATCCCGGAAACCTAACATTTTTTTTTTTTTGATGAAAATTATTCGTTCATTTTTTTGAATACGTATGAATTTTTTTCAGATTTTTAAATTCATTTTGATTTTTTGTTTTTTTTTTTTTATATGGGAAAAACGTGTGGAAAGTCAGAAAATTCAAAGTGAATTTAAAAATCTGAAAAAATTCATACGTATTCAGAAAAATGATCGAATATATTTCATTTAATTTCAATAATTTCAATAATTTTCATTTGATTTTTTCAGATTTTTATACCATCTAGAAGTGTCTACAATTCCCTTTCATTTCTCTGAAACTTATGTGAAGTGAACACTATTCGGGAGGACTACCTTAATGATGCATTGTGCACGGATATGGCTGAGATAAAATTGACTCACACAAATATCTATTGGCCAAGAAATTATTTTAACCTTTCCGGATAATTAATGAATGTTCAGAAATAATGAACTTTCAACATGTAAATAAGAATTTCCCAACTTACAATGTGACTTAAATGCTTTTTTACCGTAGATTGGATGCGTTTGTATGCCAATTGATTGATCAATGAAGTTTATCAATATCCAAATTGAGTCGTCCTTCCCAACCACTGAATAACAATTTGAATCAGAATCGAATGATTAATGAAGATTATCGACGTCCAGAATTAATCGTCCTTCTCAATTTCTCTCCAATTGTCGTCTCGTATTAGAGTTGTTAATGGATAATTTTGATGACCAGATGAATGTCAGGGCAGAAAATATCCAATTGCAATGAAATGATTCAGAAGGATGTGAATTGTTTATATGAACTAATTTAATTGAATATTGATTCGAAAATTTTACAAGTTGATTCTGCGTTAATTATTCGTTAAATGTTCTCAAGATAATACAATGGTCGAGGTTTTTGCCCCGGTCGCGAAGAAGTCGCAGAAGCGCACAAGTGCCGAGTGTGCGGTGAGCGCGCTATTAAATAAACTCGGTACCGCCCTGATGAAAATTAACCATTGGTCGTCAAATGATTACCATTGAATCTGAATAGTGTACCGAATGGTCCATTAGTAGTAACCATTCGCTCTAAATTGTATGAATGGTGAATCATTAATATATTTAATAGTTACTAGTCGTTTTTTTTATCATTGGCGAATGGTAACGATTCGGAACGTAACCCCTCGAAACATTACCATTGGTCAATTGTAACTGTTGAGCATTCTCAATAGTTACAATTGACCAATGGTAATGTTTCGAGGGGTTAAGCTCCAAATGGTTACCATTCACCAATGATCAAAAAAACGACTAGTAACTATTAAATACCGGGTGTCCCATTTTAATCTTACACCTGATTTTTCTCGAAAAATACTGCTCCGATTGAAAATTGTGTACAATGAAACTTTTAGGGTTAGAAGGGGGACGTTCAGAAAAAATTTTTCTTTTGTATCATAATTCAAAATGGCGGCGTTAGGATGGCCAACATATTTTTTTTAATGGAAACATGCCATTTCTTTGTCACTAAAAAATTTGTCGTTTCAAAACTAACAACTTTTGTAGGAACATTTTTTTGATAAAGTCCATAATTTTTGGAGTAGAACACCATTTTTGACTATTTTAGCGTTATCCAGGATGTACCACGAGGAGGTAAAGTCTTTAACATCCCAAGTGTAAGTGTGTGCGCACTCGCACTCGCACTCGCACTCGCACTCGCACTCGCACTCGCACTCGCACTCGCACTCGCACTCGCACTCGCACTCGCACTCGCACTCGCACTCGCACTCGCACTCGCACTCGCACTCGCACTCGCACTCGCACTCGCACTCGCACTCGCACTCGCACTCGCACTCGCACTCGCACTCGCACTCGCACTCGCACTCGCACTCGCACTCGCACTCGCACTCGCACTCGCACTCGCACTCGCACTCGCACTCGCACTCGCACTCGCACTCGCACTCGCACTCGCACTCGCACTCGCACTCGCACTCGCACTCGCACTCGCACTCGCACTCGCACTCGCACTCGCACTCGCACTCGCACTCGCACTCGCACTCGCACTCGCAAGGAGGGTTTGGAGTCGAAAAATACTGCGGATGTGACCAGCCGCAGAGACCTAATCCTTGTGAGTGTTTCTCACACTCACACTCACACGTGCGCGCGCGCACACACACACACACACACACACACACACACGCACGCATGCACGCGCGCACGCACGCACGCGCGCACGCGCGCACACTTACACTTGGGATGTTAAAGACTTTACCTCCTCGTGGTACATCCTGGATAACGCTAAAATAGTCAAAAATGGTGTTCTACTCCAAAAATTATGGACTTTTTAAAAAAAATGTTCCTACAAAAGTTGTTAGTTTTGAACCGACAAATTTTTTAGTGACAAAGAAATGGCATGTTTCCATTAAAAAAAAATATGTTGGCCATCCTAACGCCGCCATTTTGAATTATGATACAAAAGAAAAATTTTTTCTGAACGTCCCCCTTCTAACCCTAAAAGTTTCATTATACACAATTTTTAATCGGAGCAGTATTTTTCGAGAAAAATCAGGTGTAACATTAAAATGGGACACCCGGTATATTAATGATTCACCATTCATACAATTTAGAGCGAATGGTTACTACTGATACGCCATTCAGTACACTATTCAGATTTACTGTAAATGTTAAGCCATTGCAATCCTTTGAAGTATTACCATTGACCAATTGTTACTATTTAGCACTACAATTGCTGAATCGCAACCAAACATCGTAATCGTAACGAAGTTAATCGTCCTCCTCTGTATTCTATTATTACGTGTTCCGCAAACCGATCAATACATAAGTAAAAACATCGGCGAGTAACAACTCGTTGGTGCATAGAAAAAATCATTCTTTTATTGTGGATATGCATGTAGAACTGCAACCTTTTCTGAAGACGTTGGGAAAAAAATGTTTTTATCAAAACGAAGCCTTTCTCATGTATACATTACCATTACCATTTATATTTACTAATTGTAACTGTTCGAAGGCATTCATTCGTTGTAACTAATCGGGGCACAAGGTTTAAGCATTAATCGCTATTACGGTCTTCAGTTTTAACAAATTGAACAGATTGTAACTTTTGATAAACGGAATAATTTATATGTATGATCCTCGACTCTTAGGTCCCAAGTTGTGGTACTCTTATCTAGGTGCTCCGTTTTTCGGAGTAAAAATATTCTTGGATCAGTGTAAAAAATTAAACTTTCTGTAAATATCTGGGGCATTCCATACCGATTTGACTTACGTCGGACCCTCGACCTCTTCAATTCGGTTGGCAATTTTTTATAATATTATTCTAACTCTAAAAAATACTCAAAATGTTTTTTTTTAATTTTTTTTTTTTCAAATTTGCATTAATTACAATTTTTCAAAGTGAACATATTTTTAGCCGCAATTAAAAATTCTGAAAAAATTCTGAAAAAATTCTGAAAAAATTCTGAAAAAATTCTGAAACATCCTGTATTTGATATGAAAATTTTTAAGCCTAAATCCAGAATGGTAAAACGTTTGCTTCTAGATGTTTTTTGAGCTTTGCTTTCTTTTTTAAAGTGAGCATATTGTTGGCCCAAATGAAAAAATCTGAAAAAATTCTCAAAAATCCTGTATCAGATATGAACATTTTCAAGCCTAGAGCGAAAGTGGCATCGCATTAGCTTCTATTTATTTTATGTTTTTATATAATTTTAAATCATTTAAAATAATTTAACAAAGAGAAAAAAAATTTTGAGTGATTTTTAGAGTTAGAACAATATTATAAAAAATTGCCAACCGAATTGAAGAGATCGAGGGTCCGGCGTAGGTCGAATCGGTATGGAATGCCCCATTTACATGCTTGTCCCAACCTTACTCGATATCCTTATGTACTGATCACCTTGGTCTCGTGATGAGAGTACTAACCCTGAAAACAAAGTATCAGGAGGTCCCGGATTCGATACCCGGTGCCGTAGTCTTGCTGGCAGAAAAAATATTGTGACGCGACGAAGCTCCTGACATCTTTCGTACGATGGCCGATATATGTGTCAGTAGACGTCCAATGTTTACAGCCAGCAATCGACGTGACGTAGCTCCGGCGCCGTGAAGTAAAGGATAGAAGGCCGAGTGTTACCGACATGCAAAAAGTACAGTCAACGTTCTCTCATATTGAGTAACCCCCAAAGTGGTGCGGTTCCCGCTAAAGGAAAAAATAGTAGGTCCCTTCGCTAATAACCATAGCAGTTGATGTGACGTTAAATAATAACAAGTTAAAAAAATACTTTATGTATTTCGAGAGCACTGGTTCAGGTTACAGCAAACGTTACATCCGCTCTTAAAAAAGACATGACACTCGATTATCGAAATAATCGAAATCGTGAAGCCAGTTTTCCTAGCCAATCGGGATCGTCCGTTCTGTAGTAAGGTCGGCACACCTAACCTAAAAGAAATAAAATAAGCGCCAGCGAAGCGAGCGCGTTGACGCTAGTTTTATTAAACTGTGCGTACGTGCGTACGTGTGTTCGAACAACGAAAAATTCAATCAGCTATTACTTGAGAATGCATCGACCGATCAAGCAGAAATTTCACACACAATATGTGTGGTTAATAGTTAATGTTTCTGCAAAGTTTTATCCAAAAATGTTCAGTTGGTTTTTTTTTGTGCACCATTTTTAATTTCTTAACAATGTCGGTTCGTGCTCTGGCACTCATAATTTTTTAGCTATCTGGCTGAAAACGGGTATACAGATGGAATATAATCACTCGATGATCCTATTACAATTTCAAGAGAATCGATCTAACCGTTTAAATTTTATGGCATTATGATTTTTTTGAATTTTCCGAAAAATTAGTACTTTACTTTAGACGCAATTTTCCTCGTTAAATATTCATTTATGAATACAATAAGTGTCAGATTCGTGATCGGCGTGAAAAAATAAAGGGACACTATGAGAAAGTGTTATAAAAATTACAACTTTCAACTTTCAAATGTTTCTTAATGGTGAGCAATGATTCATTTTCATGAGACCAGAAACCCCCAACGTTCAATACGTTGATACAAATTATATCGTAAATTGTATGAATGTACGAATTTCGACAAAAGCTGTACAACTATTCGTCGCAAAGTCAATAATTTTGACAATAAATATTTATCCTAACACTTACGTGATTATTTTTCTGATTTGTTGCATTCATTGTTTTATGTCCTTCCTAAATTTCATACTGTTTCTTATTTTCCCTCATGATTCCTGTTTGTTGGAATATGGCAAAAATAATCTTTTATAATAAGAGAATATAAATAAGAATATATTATTTAAGAGTATGTGTGTATATGAAGCGAGAATAAAGAACGCGTTGTGCGGCCTATCGATAACTATCGAGGCGACGCAGTTTACATTAGTAAACGAAAATATACATAAGATTATATATGAGAAGTCGTTTTGGGTCTGCTTTGTTCTTGAAGCATACGTGACTCTTTTCTCCTGCACTCTCAGTCTCAGTCTCAGTTCGACGACGACTCTTGCTAGTATCACAAGTCGGAATAAAATATATATTGCTCTATATACGACTCTGCATTTTATTCATCGATCCAATCCCCATAATCCAATACTGTTCAATGATGTGTTTATTATTCGTTATTTTTATCTCTATTTACTTTTAACATTTCATTTGGAATGTCGTCATGACGATATGATTTAATATTTATATCTCATGCGTGGCTTTATTCTCATTAATTGAATGTTTTATTATCAATCATTTTCCCAGAAACATTCCCGACGACAAAATTAATCGATGAAAATCAGTTTCGCATATATACCAATATTAATCATTGCAATTTACGACGTCTCCAAACAATAGTGATAATTTAATTAATTAAATTATCACTAATTTAATTTAATTTAATTGGCAATTTATTAACATTTACAGTCCAGGAGGTGCTGCGCCTATCACTTGCCGACGGTCGCTCTCGACAGTGATGGGCGCATCATGCACTTCGTGATAAGCGTAGTACAAGCTCCATGGTCGACAGGTATGATGAGCGTTACATCTATATCCTTATCTGCATATTTACGCCTCCGGTTGCTGAGTATTATTCGGTTGATTATTACTGTACAGTCACTCTTGTTCATCCAGTTACCTCCCATGAACGCCTATGTGATATTTCCGGTAAATAATTTATCCATTCGTCAGGTATATTAATTTTTCATCAAGCTTTTTTAACAAACTGTATTCATCAAACAAACTTCCTCAAGTTTGATCATTGAAATGTGTTATATTTATCCTTCAATGTTTAGATTTAGTATCATACATTTTCCTAAATTTAATTAATGAATTATTTAAATTACCAAGATGTCGATGAAATATTCCGGGAAAATTATGCGGGGAGTAGCATATGGGGTACTCCATACCGATTCGACCTACGTCGGACCCTCGACCTCTTCAATTCGGTTGGTATTTTTTTATAATATTTTTCTAATTCTAAAAATCACTCCAATTGATTTTATTTATTTTATTTTTTTTTTTAGATTTCTTTTTCAGATTTTTTCGTATTGGCTAACATTGGGTTTAGACTTAAAAATTTTCATATCTAATACAGGAATTTTGAGAATTTTTTCAGATTTTTTCATATGGCTAACACTATGTTCACTTAAAAAACAGAAAGAAAAAGCTCAAAAAAAAACGCTCAAAGGTCAAAAAACGTTTAGGTTTAAAAATTTTCATATCAAATACAGGCTTTTTCAGGATTTTTTCAGAATTTTTAATTCCAGCTAAAAATATGTTCACTTCGAAAAATTGTAATTAATGCAAATAAAAAATAAAAACAAAAAAAAAACTTGAGTGATTTTTAGAGTTAGAACGATATTATAAAAAATTACCGAGCGAATTGAAGAGGTCAAGGGTTCGACGTAGGTCGAATCGGTATGGAATGTCCCATATGCATGAAAACTTAATTTCCTTTTGCCCGAAAACATGGGAAATCGATTTGTTACCTTCCGAATTTGCATCACATGCCCATGATTGGCTATTATCTGTAATCAGACAAGATGACACCGAACACTACTTGATCACAGTAATAATTTGCAATGAACGGAGAAGTCAAAACATTTGCGCACATATCCCGTATTATGAAAGTGTTGATCACATGCCCGCGAATCGTGCTGTTCTTATCCTTTTTTTATTTCATTTTTGTGCAGCACTTTTGTGCAGTAGAGTATCATCGGCAAAAATCAAGATAAGATTTATGTCGCGAATCGCACGAGGAATCGGCGCAGGCTATATTTTCCCAATGCTACAATTTCCAGAAAACTTTCCGTCTCTGTCCACTCGAGTCACGTCACAAGTTAATCGTCCTCTGTATTCTATTATTACGTGTTCCGCAAACCGATCAGTAGATAGAAGTAGAAACATCGGCGAGTAACAACTCGTTGGTGCACAGAAAAAATCATTCTTTTTTTTTGTGCATATGTATGTAGAACTGCAACCTTTTCTGAAAACTTTTGGAAAAAAATGTCTTCATCAAAACGAAGCCCTTCTCTACGAGGAAGCAAAAAGTGAAGTGCTCTAGTGGAACCTACGGCACAATAAAGACTGTTAATCTAACGAATTCAAGTCAACCATCGTCGCGTTGATTTTGAGTTAACGACTGCAGCGCTCTTGGCACCGCGAGTCATCGTCTGCAGTTATATCAGATTGGCGCGTGCAGTATCTGCTATGTAGTGATTTACAAACCTTCGTATCGTCGAGGCTGGGTTAGTCGAACAACGTCAACGAGTCTATTGGTGTCGTCGTCGTCTTCCAGTGAAGATGGAACAGTGGTCGGGAAAAGTAGCTATCGTGACGGGGGCGAGTGTCGGCATCGGTACCGAGATTGTGCAAGCCCTGGTCCGGGCTGGCATCAAAGTAGTCGGTGCTGCAAGACGAGTTGAGAAAATTCAAAATCTCGCTGCTAAATTAAAGGGTCAGCCGGGCATTCTCCATTCTGTGGAGTGCGATGTGAGGAAGGAAGAAGATATATTGAAGGTCTTCGAGTGGACTGAGAAGGAACTCGGTGGCGTTGATATCCTTGTGAACAACGCCGGGGTTCTTGTCGCTGAGCCGATAATTGGTACGCTCATTTATAGTCACACATGCAGATGGAGGTTTATTTTTAAAAAATCAGACCGTTGGCCTAGAAATATGTTTTGCATGTTCTATAATGAAAAAAAGCATTTCCCTATTCGGTTGGGCGATTCGAAAGCCCAGTAACTTTTTTAAGAGATTTCGCATGGCAATGACACTTGCCGTTGTCTTCTACATGTAAGATAACGTATAAAATACAGTTTTTCGTATTAAATTTCGAATTCATCCATCTACCCATTGTGATACTTTGCTTTAAATGTGATAAGAAAAATTATGAACATTATGATAAAAATCGTCGAATTATGTTTACAAAATGGTACAACATTTGAAGTTTGGTTTAAGAGTCTGTTTGATCCGCAGACAGACTTACACCAGCAAAAAAATGTGTTACAGTATAGCAGCGCTTTCATTTATCTTATGAAATCACTCGAATCGCACGAAAACAAACCATAGGTTACGAAAAAATGTGCATCAAGCAAAACACGGATCTTGTTTTTAGACGGCACAACGGAAAACTATCGTAAAATCATGGAAGTTAACGTGATCGCGGTCGCGATATGTACGAGAGAAGCGGTACGTTCAATGAGGAAGCGTAACGTTCCGGGACACATAATCAACATCAACAGGTAAGTAGTTACAGTTATTAATAGCATGCGTAGGTTTGGATCGAAACTAATAGGTTCGAGGGTAATTTTTTGTTCAGTGTTGCTGGACATAATGCTGAGATCGTCACGGTACCGGTAAATCTCTACTGTGCCAGCAAGTATGCTGTCACTGGTATGTCGCAATCTGTGATCAACGAATTGGCCACCGCTAAAATGAACGTCAAGGTGACGGTAAGTGGGGGAAGTCTCTTGGCGTCGAACTATGGGCTATTTGTAAACACACATGTATAAGCTAATTTTTTCAACTGCTCTCTTGATTAACTTTATTTATTGATAGAGCATCAGTCCCGGAGCTGTAAGAACGGACATGCTCAGTGACGTTGGTATTCCATCAGAAATTCTCGACCGAGCTCCCATACTCACAGGCAAAGATATCGCGGACGCTGTTATCTACGCACTGGGTACTCCTCCGAACGTTCAGGTGATGTAACGAAGTATCTATAATTATTTAAAAATACATATCTCTGGTATTCCTTAACGGAAATGTTTGCTGGCCAACAGGTGAGGGAATTAACTGTGACACCTCTTGCAACGGTATCGAGCCTGCTTGACCCCCAGTGACTACGAAATCAATGGCGAAGAAGACGGTGTTTTTTATTTATTATGCAGATTAAATAAGCAATTAAAGTAAAATCGGTGCGATGGTCTAGTGGTTAGCATGATCACCTCTAGTATTAAGCATCGGGACATCGCCGGTTTGATTCCCGGGTTTCATAGTATCGCCGAGAATAAAAATACCTGGGCAGAAATTTAGATGGACGGCCGAGATAAACTATAGGGTCATAAACTTACAGGCATACCCGTGGAATCCATAATAGGGAATCCAAACTAGGACCCTACAAGGCCCAATATAGGAGTCCATAATAGAATGATAAGGGATAGTCAAGGAAACCATAGAAGGGCACCCATAATTCGCCTTGCTCGGTCCTATAAAGGAAAACCAAGCTTCAATCGAACAATCTACAGTGAGGATTTCAACCGAGGCCCTATTTAGGTTTATTGGGGATTCCATAATAGGAATTGAAAATGAGAAACTTCGTGCTGGACTCTTATTAAACATAATACATAAATCATTTATTAAGAAAAATATTAACAATGACATTAATAAATCAGAAATTGAATCAATTATTTTCCTGAAATTGTTTATATTTGCATTTAATTATGACGACCCTGCGAAATATGCAGTTAATAATTTGTTTAAACGTATACGCATTATTGTGCAATGGTTATTTAATTCGTCAAGGGTTGGCGATACTGGTAATTTTTTAATATTCGGTCATACCGACTATTGAATTGTTCATTAGCGATTGTTAATTATTTGCTAATTAACAATCGTTAATCATATATCGATAAACAATTTTTCAACCTTATTTGGTTATGAATAGTGCTCAGAGCACAATATCTACAAACGTTTTATTCGATTGATAATTAAAACGCAACGATTGTTAATAAAATCTTATTAACAAAAAGCATAATGTCGAAAACAAAAAATTATTTTAACCGTTCACGAATAAACGGAGCAACCATAGGGACCCAGGTTCGAAACCCACCAACAGCAAAATAATTTGCAATGTGTTTTTTCGGCGATATAAATTGACTACTATCTTCAATAGGTAAGAATCTCTAATGAACAATGCGCAACAATCCAAGAAAGATCTGCAAATAAATATTTTACAATTTAATTTATGTACTAATTTAGTAGGCGCTTAATGAGGAAGCCTTCATGGGGTCTAACAAGGAAAATTATAAAGGCCCCATCCTTCAAAGTGTGACAAACCTAGTCGGGCATTGGTTAGTTTTCCATTCGTGGCGTCGTAAAAAAGTTGGGCAAGTCTAGAAGGGCCCAGACAACACCCCTGACTAAATTTCTGAACGGGTACCCTTGGCTAAATCTCCCATTAATTACCATTAAAAAACCCCATTGATTACCATTAACTAATCGTTCAAGGTAATTCAATGGGGTTTTGCCAATGGTATAATTTCCATTTCTATTACCATTTAATATACCATTCAATATGCCATTCAGTTTCCCATTCGTTGTATGGTATTTTTATCCCGCTGGCATTCCCATTCGCGGAAAAATATGCTATATATAATTGTCCATTTTTCTACAATGTCTAAATATATAACAAATACAAAGCTGTTATGCTTCCGAAAAATGTCTCCTATTGTTCATAAATAATTTCGGCCCTTAAGTTCACAGCTGCTATTGTGGACTCATTTGTCTGCAATTCATTATCTCTTATACCATTTAAGTGAAAGTTGTTACTCACACACGTGATTCCATAGTGTTTCTCGACTCGATTCTTATTCCTCGTCAATTATAAATAGTTAGACGTGCCATTAAAGATTCCCTAGCTTTTACCGTTCGATTCAGTTCCCATTTGTTCCCAATGTTAAGAAATACCATTTCAGCTGTTCCAGTTATGTTCCAATGGACTACCATTAGTAACAAAGGGAAAAAGTACCATTTGTCACGTCCCATTGACTTGTCAGTGAATTTCCATTAATAACGAATGGGAAAAGTACCAGTCGAACTTTCCCAAGAAGTTGCCATTGGTCTCTTATTGGCAACGAATGGAAAAACGTATCATTTAAAATTTCCCACTGATTTGCCAGTGAAGTCCCATTAGGAATGAATGGTAAACAGTACCGTTTCAATGTTCCCCATGAATTTCCATTAGGATCCCATTGATTACCTTTGGATAGCTTTCATTACCATTAAACGCCCAATGGAAAACTTTGTCAAGGATATGGGCGGAACAAAGCTCCAGATATTTGTATCGGCCACTCACACATAGCAATTCTAAGTGTGAGTGCCAGATGTATATAGCTTTAGTCTATGTTTACATTCTCAGACCGATGCGTTGGTCTAGTGGTTAGCCTGTTCGCCTCCAAACCAGAGCACCGGTAGGTCGAAGGTTCGATTCCCAGTGCCGTCGTTTCGTCGAGAAATAAAAATATAAGTGGAACATAGCTTCAGATATACTTGGGACATATGCGTACCTGTCAGTGTGTACCACAAGTATACAGCTGCAGTCCATGTTTACATTCTCGGTGAAAACCGATCACTTTGGTCTCGTGATTAGAGTACTAGCCTAGAGAACAAAGTATCGGGAGGTCTCGGGTTCGAATCCCGGTGCCGTAGTGTTGCTTGCAGAAAAACATTATGACGCGACGTAGCCCCTGGCATCTATCGTGCGATAGCCGATACATGTGTCAGTAGACCTCCAATGTTTACAGCCAGTAATCGACGTGACGTAGCTCCAGCGCCATGAAGCAAACCTAGAAGGCCGACTGTTACTGACACCCAAAAGTACAGTTAACGTTCACTCATATTGAGTAACCCCCAATGTGGTACGGTTCCCACTAAAGGAAAAATAGTAGGTCCCGTCGCTAATAACCATAGCACTTGATGCGACGTTACACAATAACAAATAAAATTTTAAAAAATTTCGGTGAAATTGGTCCGATGCCGCGAAGCTAATCTGCGACCGACTGTATCGACAAAGGTTTTTCGCAGTTTTCGTGTGCCCATGGCAGAAATGTCGTGACAAATGCGATACAGAGTGGGGAGTCGGCTGCGGCCGCAAGGAGGGAGGATATACTGGGGATAAGACGCAAGAACGCGAAGAGGGTATACGGGGAGAAGCAGTAATAGTTTGTCGACAATATTAAAAAAATAAGTAATGAAAGGAAATTCAGTGCGAAGAAGGAGAATCTTTTTGCCCACTTCATAAAATGACTCATCAGTCATCGTCTTTTTCGCCCCTGCACGGAAACAACGAATTAGTTGGACTAATAAAACAGATAGTTGACTCAACTGATTGCCTTAGTGCTTTGAGCGCTAGATGATAAATTGGTTGTCAACTCTTTTAAGTTGGTTTGTTTGGTATCGTTAGACCCACTAATTTGTTAGTTCGGCCAACTGCTAGTGAAAGTGTTAGATTAGCTGTTTACTTGCTTACTTGAATAATTTACTAACTTGATTATAACCAAGGGATTGGTTAACGAAATAGCACATGTTACCAAAAATATTAAAAAAAAAAAAAAAAATTAAATATAAATTGTGAGTATTAGTATCCTACATTCGAACACTGCAAGCGTGCTGTCGCTAGCCGCATCGCCCAGCCGCCTGCGCGGCTGTCAACACAAGAACGACAAGGAAGTCGAGATCGGATTATTTTTAAATTAGCGACAGACTCACCAGATCGTTAGAGTAATCCATAAGTATCGAGAACTGGCGAGAACCAGGGATGGAAACACGATATGTAGCTCAACACAGCATTAAGAATGTTCAACACAGAAAAATTCAAATTATTAATACGCGAATACTGATCGTTTTAATCGAGATGATAGCGTAAACTCCGCCTACACCGCTTAGGTATACGGGAGAGCGAGGACGACCCACGCGCGAGAACAATACGCGACGCAGCGAGAGAACACAAACTATACACATAGGAGCGCGAGAACTAAGGCGGACTGCTAAGGCGGATTCACAATCAGTCTCGTTTGCGAAGCCGACCCAGCGGACGGTTTCGCAAACGGGACTGACCACGAAAAGTAAGTCACGGTAACGAGGGATTATGATTATTCCAAAACCCCTTGGTCGGTAGCAACTGTCCTCTGAAACTATCTCCTGACATCATCGATACCGATAGCCGAAATACTCTAAACGCAATAACCGCTAGTGGACGTTCTTCATGATCGCTTCCTCTGGTGCAAGCGTGAAAACAAGGTTCTTCCTCTTTGGTATTACGGCGTAAAGAGGCTTCTGCGCTTTACCGGGGAAAACCAATCATTGCACACTTCTTTTGGGGCGCAGGTATTACATTTTGACTTTCGACAAGTTCCAAAGAAATTTCGTCGGATGCTTGTCTCGGCCAGGCACCTCCTTTCCTCGTGTCTCACTCCACCAAACAGATCCAAGCATGCTGACGTTGACTCAAAACGTAACTTAACCCAAACGAAATCTCGAGAACACCTTAAGGGGATGCTGGAGCTGGTTTTTTTTTACGTTTTTAACCTGCTTTATGTGTTTTACCGATGGACCTAACCAATTTTTCTGTTCCGACGTAGCATTGTTAATATACTACACATGACAATAACTGACCCGGAGGCGGGGGAGTTAGTCGTAGTTGCGCCACGCGTGTACTTCGGCGCGGTACGCCTAGCCAGCTAGAGGGGAGAGGGAGAGGCGGGTCCTCCGCCCTTCCTTATGTTTGAATGGTTTTTATTGGCCCTCAAAAGGGCCGTTTAAACGCGGGTTTTTACCCCGCTCCTACTTTCTCATTCGGTTTAGCCCGTTGAAGGGCACGGTATGTTTACCGAGGGGGTCTGTTTAGCCCGGCGAAGGGCACGGTCACTTAACCGGGGGGTTGCTGTCGCGCCGAACTTAGCGGGGTCCGACGCGGACCGGTGGGGCGGGTCGATTTTTCCCCTAGATACGTGGCGGCGGCGGTCCGGAGGGGGAGGTCCCGCTCGAGGGGTCCGTGGGGGCGGGTTCCTCCCTCTCGGGCTCGATGCGCGAGGGCCGGTACTTCGGCGGCGCCCTGCGGAATACCCCCGAATTCCGCCCTACCCCGTCGTAGACCGAGAGATACTGCTCGGTGGGGTCGTAGACCTCTGCGCGGGGGGTGTGCTCGGCTGCCTCGGCCAGGACGTGCAGGGAGTTCACTTCCCCGAACCCAGGGAGTGAAGGTGACCCCGTGGTGCAGGCGAAGATGGCGGCGGCGCTGGCGAGGAGGTTCAGCGAGCTACGGGAGCTGAGGTCGCTATCGGGGGACCAATTCGGTCCGGATTTCGCGGGCGGACGGCCTCCGGGAGATGTCGGAGGGGGATCGGCGGGTTCCCGGGCGACTTCCGGGGTATCGCCGAATAGATCCTCCAGTCGGGCGCGCTTCTTGGCCGCGTTGCCGTTCTCGACGGGTTTCGGGGCGCTCGGGTTCGGGACGGCTACGGCGGCAGGCTCCTCGTACAACTTATTCCACAGTTCGTGGAGTGATTTTGGCGTCTCGTCCGGCGGCGATGGCGGGGCCACTCCCGGAAGCGTCGTCGGCACCACGTCCGGTAGCGCGGGCGGAAGGTCGCGGCGTTCGTGGGATACTCCGGGGTAGACCTGGTGTTGAGCTGCGCGGGGGCCGGGTCGATTCCACTCGCGCAGGACTCCCCTAATCGGGCCCGTGTGGCTCACCCGTGGTGGTTCCGGAAACGCCCGGTGGCGTGTGGGCCGGAGGATTGCGACCGGAGGGGCATAACCCCCACCCTGCGGCTCGGGAGGCGTGGGTCATCTTACGTACACCGGGCCGTTGGGCGGGTACGGAAGGGCCCGAAGCTCGCGTATGTGTGGCCTGGCGATGATTTGCGGGTATAACCCCCGTGCGAGTATGTCCACCGTATTCGACACGGGTCGAGAGCGCGGCGAATAAGGCCAGGGGCGCGGATCGGTGGTGATGACATGTACGATGCGCACGACGCGGTCCAAATGGCGGGCCCTAAGTTCGCCCAGAAGTGCTGCCGCCCGCTCCTCCAAACGCGCCTCCGCTCGGGCGTTTAGGCGACGCCGGTAACATTGGTTATTATCCGAGCGCCGCATCCGTCCGATCTCTTCCTTACCGACTGTCGAGAGTCTCTGCCCGCTCGGCAGGCCGGTTGCTCGATCGCCGCGGTCCAAAACCGAGTGATAGCGGTTTCCGCTTTGCAGCGGTTTATAGCTGCTTTTTGCAGCAGTGACGCTTCGCTGCTTCTCAGCAGGATGATGTTTTCCGCTTTGCAGCAGGATGAGTTTCCGCTTTGCAGCAGGAAGATTTCGTTTCGTAGAAACGGGTTTGTTTTTGGTTTTGGGGTGGTAGTCGTCTGTGTAGACGACTACAAAAAAAAGGTGCTTTCCTAGTCGGAGACTTGGTAGGCGTAAGTTGTTTTTTTATTCGTGAAATACTCGGCTATTTATTGCCGGCTAGTGCATATTCGCCTGCGAGAAACGGGTTGACCACCATCTCCCTCTAGCGGTGATTTTTACATCTAGTTTGGTCGACGCGAGTGTTCGCCGCGCTCGGCTATCTCCGGTAAAGTCCGGTTCTCGCGTGGCTCGCCGCCTCGAGCATGTGCTTCGCGGAGTTCGCGTGTTTAACCTCGTCGCGAGTGTTTTGTTTTTACAAGTTTCACAAGTTTTAAAAAGTGTTTTCTAAAAAGTGAAGTGAACAAAAGTTCGTTGATGATGTGGTTAATTTTTCGGAAACGAAGTGTGTGTGTGTCAGTGAGTGTTTATATGTTTTTTTCAGGTTCGTGTATGGTGTTGTTGCCGGCGAGCAATAGGTGGTTCGTGACAGCACTCGCACTTACAGGTAAGAATATATTGTTTAGGCCTTAAATAGTGTGTCAGTGGTCCTCCTAGTGAGGGTTTATGTTATCTTATTTTATAATAATAATTATTTGTGTGTTTTTTCTGTTCCAGGTTTCGTCGTGGGAGTTTCTGCCGGAGGAGTCCCCGTCGCATGACATGGGCGGAAGGCCCATGTCCAACGCTGGATTCACAGGTAAGTTTTTACATCTATTCTTATTTTCTATTCAGAGTTTACTCTGGTTTTAAACTTAGTCTCTAATTATCTCTGTTTTCTTTTTCAGGTTCGACGAGGTAGCGGATAAGCCGCTACCCGGCTCGGTGCCGTCGGGGTTTCCGCCGTCGAGTCCTCGTCGTGCCCTCGTTTCGGGTAAGTTTTTTAGTTCGCAAGAATTATATATATATATATCATACTTAATGTGTATTTTTTGTATTTTTGCAGATTTTGCCAGGCAGCGTGTAAGACGCTGCCTGGCGAGGCGCAGCTGCGGGTAAGACGCTACCTCGCCTGGTGGCCTGGGGATCCTCGTCGCCTTGTCCGGAGTTATCGGTAAGTTTAGCTCTATTGTACTATGCATTTTTAGCAATTGTTTTAATTTCTTTTTTATGTTTCAGGTGGGGGTGCCCCGGGCGGGGAGACGAGGGAGCCAGACCGACGTTGGATTCGCACGACGAAGGGTTAATCCCTTCGTCGTCAGGTAAGTATATAGAGTAAGGTAATCTGTGTATTTGTAAATATTAATAATGTGTTTCTTTTTGTTTCAGGTATTTTTCAGGTTTCGGCGAGGGAGACGCCGGCGGCGTACATCATGCCCCCCCTGCTTAAACGTGAAAAAACATGAAACCGTTATATTAAGTAATGTAGGCTTAAGTGTACTTATGATGCTAATACAACCGGTTGTGATATACCTTAGACCTATAACAAAGCAATAGAAAAATGTAATATTTGAAACTCAAGGAACGCAAAACGAAATTCATACAATACGATGACAATAAAACGAAAATGATATGACTGTACAACGCTTTCTACTTAGCGCTTCCTCTTACGGAGGTTATAACGCGGAGTAGCCTTCTTTTCTTCCTCGGGATCTTCGGAGTGTTCGGAATCTGAGGGGACGTGGTAAGGGGGGGGGGGGGGGGGTGTCGCCTGTCTGCGTCGGGGACGTCGACGAGGAGACTCTGAAGAAGGTGTCTCGGGCCTCTTCTTCTTCGGGGTTGCTGGAGTTCGCAATCTGCGGGGGCTCCAGGTGACTTCGGAGATTGGCGAACTCGGCGCCGTGTCGGTGCTCCAGTCGCAGCTGTTGCCTGTTTT
Organism: Amblyjoppa proteus; assembly: GCA_963922035.1. Classification (NCBI taxonomy): domain Eukaryota; kingdom Metazoa; phylum Arthropoda; class Insecta; order Hymenoptera; family Ichneumonidae; genus Amblyjoppa; species Amblyjoppa proteus. Next base: position 34,595,963 of record OY998228.1, on the reverse strand, counting down.
CTCTCGGGAGGCTCCCCGGGATGTAGAGGGTCGTGGACTCCGGCTTGGAGTTGTCACGACATAGGTTTGGTTGATCACTCGCCCTGAGTGCCTGGGAGGGCTGGGAGTAGGTGAACCCGGAGTCCAGCTTGGACTTCCCTCGGAAGAGTTAGTGGTCACTCGCCCTGAGTGCCTGGGAGGGCCGGGAGTAGGTGCACCCGGAGTCCGGCTTGGACTTCCCTCGGAAGAGTTGGTGGTCACTCGCCCTGAGTGCCTGGGAGGGCCGGGAGTAGGTGAACCCGGAGTCCGGCTTGGACTTCCCTCGGAAGAGGTAGTGGAACTCGAATCATCGAGTTTATCCTCCCAATGGTCCGCCATGTTGGACTTGGAAGGTAGGTGTTCTCGGTACGCGTTTTGAGCCGAGAGTGAGGCTCCGTGCTCCGCCGCTGTTGGTTTTATAGTCGGGCGGGGAGTAGAGGAAGTGGTGGGGAGGGCCAGGTACGGCCGGTCGCGCTCCATGGAGGGAGTCGGCGAAGTAGTTTGGGGATTCCCCGTAAGGTTTGGGGAATCTGGGTCGTTTCCAACGACCCCTGTAGCAGGCTTTAATTGTGAGCCGTGGACCTTGACGCTTTTTCCACGTCGGTCGATGAAGTACACTTCCCCGCGTACTACCTCGGTGATGTTGTACGGTCCTTCCCAGACAGGTGTGAAGCCTGCGTGGATTCCTTGGATCGCGTTGGACAACGAGTGATTCTTTGTGTAGACCAGATCTCCGATCTGGTAGCGGGAAGGTGGCTGCTCTCCATTCGAGCAGTAGCGTTTTTGATAACGCTCTTGGTTGCAGCATATTCGCTGATTGACCCCGTTACGAGCGATAGTCTCCGTTCGAGATGGCGGAAACCTCCATTCGCCCGGTTTGCGTAGGTTGACGCCTAGGAGAACCTCGCTGGGGGTATAGCCGGTAGCGGCATTTCTTCGAGTGCGAAGGCTGAAGAGCACTGTCTCCAGGTGTAGGTCCCAGTCCTTATGCCGGGTATTTTGTAGATGAAGACGGAGACCTTTCTTGATTTCCTGATTTCTTCTTTCTGTTGGATTGGCCCGGGGATGATAGATCGCCGTGGTCCAATGTTGGGTCTGCCACCTATCGCAGGCGGTCAGCCATTTCTGGCTTGTGAATTGGGGTCCATTGTCCGAGAGTATTGCTCGGGGATATCCCCACCTGGCGAAGACTTCTCTGTCGAGGATCTTTATGATCACGGTAGCATCCGATGATCCCAAGGGGAACGCTTCGATCCACCTTGGAAAGAGATCCGTAACGACGAGTATGAACTTCTTGCCCCTCCCGGTGCGCGGGTAGGGGCCCATGAGATCGACAGCCACTGTCGTCCAGGGAGAAGTCGGTTGATGTGGGCGCAATTGATCGGTGTGTCGTGGTCTTGTTGCCTTTGTACAGGCACACATGTGACATTTCTGTACGTATGCTCGTACATCCTTGCGGAGGTCCTCCCAGGTGAATCTATGCTGGATTGCTCGAAGCGTCTCATCTGCTCCAGGGTGGCCGGCGAGTGGGACGTCGTGATACTCGTACAGAACTCTCTGCCTAGAGACTTCTGGCACAAGAAGCTTCCATGTACCTTGGATCTCCTTCCATAGGCCGCCGTCGATGACCTGATACCGCGTGGAGCCTGGACTTAGGCTTGCCGAGAGATGCTGTATTTTCGCATCGGTTTGTTGATCTTCTATTATTTGGGTCAGTAGAGGTTCTACGGTGATGCCGAAAATCTCAGGTACTGGTTCCTCTTCAGGTGGTCTTACGTGTTCTGGCGGCAACATCCGACCGGGGTCTTCCAGGTCCATGACCGGTTCTCCTTCCGGATTTCTTGATAGGGCATCGGGTAGTGAATTAGCTTGCCCCGGGACATGCTCTACGGTGTAGTTGAGCTCTTCAAGTAGGATTGCCCACCTGCTTAATTTAGATTTTTCGTTCTTCATGCGACGAAGCCATAACAAGGCCCGATTGTCCGTTCGTAGGATGAAGGGATGGTCTTCTAGATAGCAGCGATACCTTTTTACTGCCCAAACTACCACCAGGCATTCCTGCTCGTTACTGTGGTATCGACTCTCGACCGGGCTGAATTTAGCGCTAGCGTAGCTGATGATTTTTTTCGTCCCATCCGGTGTCAGCTGGTAGAGTACGGCTCCCATGCCGACCTTGCTGGCGTCCGTCTGCAACACGTATTGGAGCGTGGGATCTGGTCTGGCGAGTTTCAATGGCTTCCGGATTTCGGCTCTGAGTTTGATGAGCGCTTGTTCGGCGGCGTCCGTCCATTGAAATTTCCCTTTACCGGCAAGGAGATTTGTTATCGGGATGGTTAGAGTAGCGAACTGAGGAATGTATTCCCGTAACCAATTGCAGGTTCCCATCAGCTGTTGGACGTCCCGTTTAGTTCTCGGAGTCTTGAAATCCAAGACGACGCCGACGTGTTCCTGTTGGGCTTCGTTTCCGGCGGTGGTCACCATGTGGCCGGGGTATTTCAATTCTGTCTTCCCGAAATGACATTTATCAATGGCGCAAGTAAGGCCGTGCAGCGCTAGTCTCTCTAGCACTAGTGTCAGGTGCTGCAGATGATCCTCCCAGGTATTGGAGAATATGATAATATCGTCCAGGTATACAATGCATATGTTGCCTATGTATCCGGTGAGCACTTCCTGGCTCATTAGCCTCTGGAAGGTGTTCGGTGCGTTTTTTAATCCGAAGGACATTACCCGAAATTGGTAGGTGCCCCCCCCCCCCTGGGGACGTGAATGCTGTAAGCTTCTTCGCGGGGGGGTCCATCGGAATCTGCCAGTATCCACTTTTCAGATCGATGGTGGAGAAGATCTTCGCTACGCCAAGTTCCTCCAAGGCCTCGTGGATTTTAGGCATTGGTTGCATCACGTCTTCTGTGATGGAGTTTAATCTGCGGTAGTCCACGCAGAACCTCGGGCGTCCGTCCTTCTTCTTGACGATAACGATAGGCGAGCTGTATGGGGATGTACATGGCTCGATTACCCCGTCTGCAAGCATCGCCTCAATTTGTTCGCGGATGATTTGCGATTTTTCCGCCGAGTATTTATATGGCGGAAGTCGGAATGCTTGTTCGGTAGTTAGCTTTATTTCATGCTTGGTGCTCTGGGTCTGTAGTAGTCTTTCGGCCTGCTTGAATATGCGGGCTTGATTCTGGAAGAGATCCCGGAAGGCGTCCAACCATTCGGGCGGAATGTGATGCTGGAACTCCTCGATGCTGATTGTGTCAATTGTTTCTGTAGGTACGGCGGTATCCACCAATCGGACGGAGAAACGTTCCGTCTGCCCCAGGTAGAGTGTTCCATACTTTAGATCGGTAACCGTGTGTTGTCGGACCAACCAAGGATAGCCGAGGATGAGTGGCTCCCTTGCGTCCGGTGCTACCCACGCGTATACGTCCAACACGTGTCCTTGAATGCTGATCTGGAATTCGGCTTTTCCCGTGAGCCGCATCTGGGCGTTGCGCCCTCCCAAGTTGGCGCTTCCCGTGTGAGGTGTAATCTTTTGTCCAGGTGGTAATAGGTGGGGCTGGATGAAGCAATGACTCGCGAAACAATCAATGGCCGCACAGACTTCCTGTCCGTTTAGCATTACCCAGATGTGCGGTAACCTGTTTGTTCCGGTATTCGAGTTTGTTAAGCCTAGTTCGGGGGGCGGGTGGCAGGGTTCGGCGCCTCTGCCAGCCCCGGTCGGTTTCCCTGGTTTGCATTGCGTTCCGCGTTCTTCCTTGCCAACACCGGGCAGTCGCGGTGAAAATGCCGTTCTGGGCAGTGCCAGCATGATGGCGGCTGTGTCGCTTCGACCGGTATTCTTGCGACCCGGGCGTCTGCAGGTCGATCTGTTGCTTCCTTCCTGGGCTTATTCACGGGCGTTTGCTCCAGCAAATCGTGCTCCATCTCGATGGCTTTGGACATCAGTTCCGCTAGCGTTCGTGGTGCGGCGGGTCGGACTGCCATCCTCAGACTGGGGCGCAATAGCCCGAGCAGTGTGGCCACCTTGGCCACCTCAGGGTCCTCGCCTCGGATCCGCTGGTACAGTAGGGTTTTTTACTGTAAGAAAATGCCCGCAGGCTCTCTTTCGCCTTGTTTACGCGAGAAGAGTTGGGCGTTAAGCCGTGAAATTACCGCGGGAGCGTCATACTGGCTTAGCAGTAACTCCTGGAAATTATTCCAGCCGAAATCGAGAGGTTGGTAACATGACCACCATTTCTCGGCCTCGCCGTGTAGACCAGAGGCCGCCGTTTTGGTCTTAGCCGTGTCTGGTATGTAGGAGGATACGAAGTATTCCTCGCACCTGGCAAGGAACGTCTTGGGGTCTTCGTAATCGACCCCCGCATAAGTGGGTAAAGGTATCCTCGGCGCCTCATTGATTGCGCGTAATAGAGCCTCTAAATTCTCCAGTCCGCCCCTGGGATTGGGTTGTTCATTGGCGTTATTATTAGCCATCGCGTTTAAAGGAGGTTGATTACCGAGAATGTTTAGTCCGGAGTTACTGGGTAATGTGACCCTTGAGGTGACCAGTCCGGTGGTACTTGTACCGGAAGTATTTATTCCGAAAGTATTTATACCGGAAGGCGTTACTCCGCGGCCGATTTCCAACGATGTGTTACCGTTCGTCGGGGGAGTTGGTGTGGAGTTGGGCGCCACTGAGTGTTTATTCACTCCCAGAAGTGATATTTTAGTTGCCTCGAGGCTCACGGGCGGCGTTCTTTTTACGAGTCCCGAACCCGATAATCTCTTTCGGATCTGCGTAGGGGTTTTACCGATCCGTGGGGACGATGTTGTTACCGACGGCGGTTTCCCGAGTTTTCGTACCGATTTTCGTGGTTCGGGAGGGGGCGTATGCTTTGTCTGAGGCATCGACACGCTTCGCGAATCCGATTATGGACGATTTGATGAGGTAGCTCGATCGGTAGGGGTTTAAGCGGGGAAGTTAATAATCTCTATTATTAATTTTAATAGCCCCACGTTGGGCGCCATTTAACAATAACTGACCCGGAGGCGGGGGAGTTAGTCGTAGTTGCGGCACGCGTGTACTTCGGCGCGGGCCGTTTAAACCCGGGTTTAAACGGCCCTTTTGAGGGCCAATAAAAACCATTCAAACATAAGGAAGGGCGGGGGACCCGCCTCTCCCTCTCCCCTCTAGCTCGCTAGGCGTACCGCGCCGAAGTACACGCGTGCCGCAACTACGACTAACTCCCCCGCCTCCGGGTCAGTTATTGTCACACATATGCTTCAAATCATACAGGATTATGACATTGACATAAACGCTTCGGAATGCAGTTCAATTTTGATTGAAAACTTACAAGGAATTAAGAAAATCGAATATTATAGTTTGCGAAAGTCCGTGAACGTAGTGTCACGATTGACGCCCAGGTGGCTCTGCATCGTGCCCTACACTTCATTCGGCCGTGTTCATCGGCTCTAATCACCCGTCGCAAGTCGATAGACTAAGTAATCGCAGTTTACACTTCACGTGATTAGCTTTTGAGTGAACAACTTTCCGATGGTTTTGGAATATTCGGAGAACTTCACAGAATCGGCGTGCACTCCCTTTTGACGTATGTAAAATCTATAATTTTTTATATCCAACAGAACGGATGCTGGTAAACATTTCAGCGGCCATGTTGATTTCCGCGACAGTTTTTAATATTCGATTTTCTTTATTTTTTCGGAAGATTTCAACCGAAATTCGAGTGCACGCCGAATGGTTTATGTTTTTAATACAATCCTGTAAAATTTGAAGCATACCCGTCGCATAGTAACGACGTAAAGTGAAAACTACGAAATCACCTATTTCGGCCGGTAAAACAGGAAGGTTCAGCAACCCCTCAACCGGTACGGTATCTGTTATCTCGTGATGCAGGCTATAATGGGAAAGACCGATAATTGGACAATAGCAGGACAAAAGGAAGCGAAAAACGGTGGCAATTAACAATTCACTAATTCGACAGTTTTTGTTTACGTCTGACTGGAGTTTCTGAATCAAATATCATGCGAAGAGTAAAAAAATGAATTACAATAAAAATAACAAAAAAGTGGTATAATTCGAGTAAACTTGGAGGTATCGATCTTAAATTTGACACGGAATGGGACTAATACTGTACAATGTTTCGTATTAAATTTGACGACAATGATCGAGCCGTTTAGATTTTATGAGATTTTGAAATTTTTGAATTTTCGGAATTTTTGTTTATTTTACCTTCGGCGAGAGTTTCTGGATCGATTATCGGTCTAGGAGCAAAATAAGTTCGAATTCGTTATCAGCAAAAAATAATACATTAGACATGGCCGCAAAACGGCGAATATTGGATGATTAAGAAAAATCTTTTGCAAAAATTTTCTAATCCTGTATTTCGTTAAAGAAAGTAGATGCACAGATCCGACAAAGTGCGGCACGTTCGTGTATTTTTTTTCGCGCGGAACCTGAATCGGCCAATGGTTTTTGCATAAAAGTCAAATACAGCGTTTGGGTTGAACAAAGTTGGAAATCGAAATTTTCATATGGCTTTCTCGTAACGTTCCTTTATTCGCGGAGCTTCCTCTATGAGGAAGCCAACATCGCAGAAAATGCTTTCTCATAGAAGAAGCTTCGCGAATAAAGGAACATCATGAGAAAGCCATATGAAAATTTCAATTTACAAGTTTTATGAGGAAGCCATGTGAAAACTTCAGTTTTCAACTTTTATGAGGAGACGATATGAAAATTCCAATTTTCAACTTTTAAAAATTAATTTGGTATCATAATTTTGTCCGCTAAAGTATTTTCGACAAGAATCAAGTTTCATATATAAAATCACACCAACAATCGGCACTACCTATATTTTGTTATATTTTGTTTGGTTATATTTTGGCAATGCATTATATTTTGGCAATGCTACAATTTATCAAAAAATGCTAGAAAAATTTTCTATCTATTTACTCGAGTCACCGCTTCAAGTAATTCGTCCTTCATATTCTATGACGAAGTGCTTAGCTTACCGTCAGTAGATAAGTTGCGCAAGGTATGCAAGCGGTATAGAGACGTTAGAATTTTTTCTATCTCTTCTGTAAATGGTGAGATAAATATGATTCAATGAAACGAAGCTTCGTCGATTACGGCAACATTGAGCGAACGCCTGCAGCGCACTTCGCACTGCAAGTCATCGTCATTGCAGTCATTGCAATTATATCAGATTGGCGCGTGCAATATATGGGGCATTCCATACCGATTCGACCGACGTCGGACACTCGACCACTTCAATTCGGTTGGTAATTTTTTATAATATTGTTTTAACTCTAAAAATCACTCCAAATTTTGTTTTAATTTTTTTTTTATTTGCATTAATTACAATTTTTCAAAATCAACATATTTTTAGACGGAATAAAAAATTCTGAAAAATCCTGCATTAGATATGAACATTTTTAAGCTTAAACCCAGAATGGTGAAACGTTTGCTTCTACATGTTTTTTGAGTCTTGCTTTCTTTTTTTAAGTGAACATATTGTTAGACCAAATGAAAAAATTTGAAAAAATTCTAAAAAATCCTGTATTAGATATGAAAATTTTTAAGTCTAAACCCAGAATGGTAAAACATTTATTTCTAGATGTTTTTTGAGCTTTGCTTTCCTTTTTTAAATGAACATATATTGTTAGACCAAATGAAAAAATTTGAAAAAATGCTCAAAAATCCTGTATTAGATATGAAAATTTGTAAGTCTAAACCCAGAATGGTAAAAGGTTTATTTCTAGATGTTTTTTGAGCTTTGCTTTCCTTTTTTATATGAACATATTGTTAGCCCAAATGAAAAAATCTGAATAAATTCTCAAAAATCATGTATCAGATATCAACATTTTTTAAGCCTACAGCGACAGTGATATCGTATTAGCTTCTATTTTTTTTTCTTTTTTATTATTTAAAATGATTTAAAATTATATTTAAAAAAATAAATAAATGAAAGCTAATGCTATACCACTTTCGCTCAAGGTTTGCAAATTTTCATATCTGATACAGGATTTTTGAGAATTTTTTCAAATTATTTCATTTGGGCTAACAATATGCTCACTTAAAAAAAGAAAGCAAAGCTCAAGAAAACATCTAGAAGCAAACTTTTTATCATTCTGGGTTTAGGCTTAAAAATGTTCATATCTGATACAGGATTTTTGAGAATCTTTTCAGATTTTTTTATTTGGGCTAACAATATGTTCACTTAAAAAAAGGAAGAAAAAGCTCAAAAAACATCTAGAAGCAAACGTTTTACCATTCTGGGTTTAGGCTTAAAAATTTTTATATCAAATGTAGGAATTTTGAGAATTTTTTCAGAATTTTTAATTCCGGCTAAAAATATGTTCACTTTGAAAAATTGTAGCTAGTGCAAATTAATTTTTTTTTTTTAATTTGGAATGATTTTTAGAGTTCGAACAATATTATAAAAAATTACCAACCGAATTGCAGAGGTCGAGGGTCCGACGTAGGTCGAATCGATATGGAATGCCCCATATGCTGTGTAGACATTTATAAACCTTCGTATCGTCGAAGCTTAGTTAGTTGAAGAACGTTGATGATACTGTTAGTGTCGTTACCTTAGTGCATTCGAGTAAAGATGGAAAAATGGTCGGGAAAAGTAGCTATTGTGACAGGTGCGAGTTCCGGCATAGGTACCAATATTGTGGAGGCCCTTGTCCGAGCTGGCATCAAAGTAGTCGGTGCTGCAAGACGAGTTGAGAGAGTTCAAAATCTCGCTGCTAAATTAAAGGGTCAAAAGGGCATTCTTCATCCTATTGAGTGCGACGTGAGGAAGGAAGACGATATATTGAAGGTCTTTAAGTGGACTGAGAAGGAACTCGGTGGCGTTGATATCCTTGTGAACAACGCCGGCGTCCTTATCACTGAGCCGATTATTGGTACGCTCATTTATATTGATCAATGCACATAGAGTTTGATAAAAAAAAACAAGTTTTGCATATTCCAGAATGAAAAAAACATTGCAAAGCAATTTGCATTTGGCTTCCTCATTTATTACAATTTTGCGCACAGCTTTCCCTATGAGAAAGTTCGTTGATTGATTTTGGCTTCCTCACAAAGAAAACTGTGCCCAAAATTGCAATAAATGAGGAACCCATGTATAAATTATTTTGCAACTTTTTTCATAATATAAAAAAATGTCTACATCTCAGAAAATTTAAACGGTCAAGATTTTCCGCAACACCTATGCTAGAAAGTCACTAACTGATATTTGCAGCACTCGTCGTTTTGAGGTTATATCTGGTGTATTTTTCCTCGCTGAATCTCCACATTATCTTACTCCTAGGGCGACATTTGTTGCATCCCTAGCAAGTCAAGCGATCACCATACGACCAAAAAAACAACTGGTCGTTTTGTGCCGTTTTGACGACGGTAAAACAACCAATAAGACGACCATTTTGTCGGTTTAAATTTGGTCGTCTTTTCCTTTAACGACCCAAAAACGACCGAGGTAACGTCAGTTGCAACGTGTCCCCCATGGAAATGAAGTATATGTCAGATATATAACAAGATATATAATTTCTATACGTCATATATAAGGGCAAAAAGTTCTATATCCCGTATATATCTTTTATATATCCGCCAGATATATGACGGGATATACTACAATTTAATATTTTTAATATATATGACATATACGTCATATATATTCATGTACATAAATATTATACATATTTCTATATATTTATTATATACAATTCGATGTATTTATTATACATAATTCGATATATATATGTCTATATAATATATGTATCTTTGATTTGACAATACAGCGTATCATCTGTGGCTGGACATTAGCCTACACTGAAACTGCTCGGGGAAATATGAAAATCGATATTGGCGATTGTATCTAGAGACTTAAACCAATAATGTTCAAAGTTTCCAATAGTACCTATGTTTATCGTTAATATTATAGAAGTAAATTTTGAAAAGTAGTGAACATTTTCTAAATTATTTAAATATGACATTCAAAACCATTTTATGCGTAAAAAACCATTACATGCAGACGCATAGGCGATCGGTTATCCAGTAGCATAGACATAAGTACGGTTATTTTGTTCTTTTTTTATTTTGTAATAAGCAAAAGGCTAAATAAAAATATTTATTTTCATCATAAGAAAATTAATGTTCACTATTTCAAATAAGAAAACTTTTGTTGCATTCAAATCTCGCTGGGTATCAAAACAATTCCAATGATAGCCGGTAGCGTAGCGTTAAGGTTCCAGGTTAGCATGCGAAAGGTCCCCGGTTCGAGCCGAACTTTAGGTCGTTAGGTTTATTTCTTTCTCCGAAATGCGTATTATAGTATTGTATTCTAAATTGATATAATTCATGATGACAGTCCAACCAATTTTTTACAACATTACCAAACCTTCTTTCGGTACGTACTAACCACCGTGAAAAGAAAATTTGAGTGAACATATGCCATGTATATAAATTAAATATACCACATATACGAAGAATATATACTTAATATATATTTTAAAGATACATAGATATATTATCTATATATCCTGTATGTATCGTTTATATATCTCCGTTATACTTTGCAGATATATAATGCGGCAAAAAGTTGTATATCTCAGATATATACTGGATATATATTATATATCCAGTATATATCTCATGTATATATAATATATATCCAGAAGTATACTTATGCATATACTTTATTTCGACGGGGGGGTGTCAGTCATGTTTTGGCCGTTTTTGGGTTGTTAAAGAAAATACGACTAGGCCGAAAATAAAAACTGGTAGTTGTTTTGGTCGCACGGTGGTCGCCGAAACGGCACAAAACGAACGATCGTTTTTTAAGTCGGTTCGCGATCCTTTTCAATGGTCGGTTGACCTGCTAAGGCTAAACTTGTGTGGGACATAAAATACAAATTTTCTAAAAAAAATTCGAACATTTCAAAATGTCATAACATTTTTACGGTTAAATTCATTTTCGCCAAATTTAATGTCAAACATTGCACAGTGAAAGTTCATTCCCGTATCAAATTCTGGCTTCATGCAATCTCCAATCAATCTCCATGTTTATTCCAATTATACCAGACGTAGTGATTTAAAAAAAAAAAAAAAAAAAAATACACAATCTGACCGCTTCGATAGATTTCAGCCACATTCAGTCACAAAGATCTTTGATCACAGTATTTGTATGCAGGTTAGAACGATAGTTCAAAATTTACTTTTTTTTTACTTTTAAAAAAAATTCCCAAATCGCTTAAAATCTCGAACTGAGCCACAGTTTTCGTGAAAACTGCACCGAGGGGAGAGACGTGATCACTCTACTAGTGTACCAAATTTCAACTCGCTATCGCAAACCGGTTCCGTTCTACAGCCGTTTTAAGCGATGCACGTCTGTCACATACATACATACATACGTAGATAACAGCAAATTGCAGCGGGCTCTCAATGCCACAGTCTATTTTGTGCTTGACATTAGACGAGGTGAACACGTCTCCGCGAGTAGACGCTCTCCAGGCTGGCACTCGTTTCATTGGGTGCGTTTTCCACTCAATGGTACGCACTGGGAACCCCTCTTACGGCGCAGACTCGATTTCCCCTTCGGGATAGATTAAGTCTGCGACGTAGAGTGGGTTCGCCCCGATACACTCACGAAGTCGGCCTTGAGGACATTCAAGTATGCCAAGTCCTTCATAGTTAGTGGAAACTATCTGTAGAATGGGGTTTAATTTAATTCTCTGTCTTTATTTTACTTTATTTTGCGCCCAGAAAAATAATTTATTTGACAACCACCGTTTATTTAGATCAAGTAAAATATTTATTTGATTTAAATGAATATTTATTTAAATAAAAAAAAAAACTTTACTTGATCTAAATAAACGGTGGCCATCAAATAAATTATTTTTCTGGGTGTGATCTATTATCCGTCTTTTTGGCCATCTAACGATCTGTTCACATATCTATCTGTAGATATATCTTATCTGTACTCGCCCTTTCATTGTTATCCTAATGATTGCATTTTGCAATGCCTTGAATAATTTGCTACCTATGTCATATTTACTAGTAACTGCGCTGTGTGCTGCCTCGTAAACTGTATAGTGTACCTATAGTATAATATAATCCAGCACTATTCTGCATGTATTGCATCGGTCCTTAGGGGAAATATTCCCTGGAATCAATAAATTTCAATGGAATATATATATATATACTGAGACAAAAAATTTGGTTGAATTAACCAAAAGTCGCGGTGATGTACGTCAAAGCTGTTATTTGTTTGGTACAAATAAAGCATTGTCTTGTTAAACGATTATTTGCTTCAGTTTGTTCAAAATTTGTCGATTGAAAGAAATATTTTTTTGTCGATTGATTTTTCGATCGATTTTTTTTGTCGATTGAAAGAAACATGTCACCGCACATTTGCTTAATCCAACCCTTTCTTTTTCTCAATGTACATACATACATACATACATACATACATACATACATACATACATACATACATACACATAAGCACGCACGCGCACACACACCCGACAGTGACAAATTGTAAGAGCTGGAGTTCACACAGACATTTATGAAGAATTTAAAAATCGCGTACAAAAACAACAATCGAACTTTTTAAAATAAAATTTTGAAAAAAGCTTGAATATTAAACACACCTGCTGTGTGTGAAATTTCAGCTTAATCGAACGCGGCATTTTCGAGTCATAGCGGTTTGAATTTGTTATGCTTTTGTCACACGCGCACGCACACGCATAAATCCGGGCATTTTGTCAAAATGTGATTCATCGATGTTTTCGAACATTCTGAACACTTTTTCATTAAATAAAAAAAAAAACTGTTTCACTAAAACAAACCTTCCATGAGGAAGAAAATTGTGAAAAATTCCAATAAGAATTGTTCGCCCTGCGGACAGACTTGCACACAGGTCGCCAGCACAAAAATCGTCTTACAATATGCACAAAAACAAACCATTTGTTGTAAAAAAAAAAATGTGCATAGGTGAAATTCGAATCATTTTGAAATGAATATCATGTTTTTTTAGATGGTGCCACGGAAAACTATCGTAAAATCATGGAAGTTAACGTGATCGCGGTCGCGATTTGCACCAGAGAAGCGGTACGTTCAATGAAAAAGCGTAACGTTACCGGACACATAATCAACATCAACAGGTTAGTAGTTACAATTATTAATAGCATACACAGTAAAAAATATTTTCGTAAAATCGGAATGCGAAATTTTGTAAAAATAATTTTGTTAAGTAAGTGACAAACTCGTTTGTCACTTATTTGGATATACGAACCTGACCTTTTATTTCCCGTATCATTGACAATTTTAGTCTGTACTTTTGTTTGTAAAACTCAAAAGTTAACATATAAAAAAATCGTGGACGTTTGTGGACAATAAGTTGTTGCAAAGAGTACAAACTTGTTTTACTGTGTACGTACGTTCGTCTCGAAACTAATAGATTCGAGGGCAATTTTTTTTTTTTCAGTATTGCTGGACACAATGCCGAAATGGTCACGGTACCGGTAAATCTTTACTGTGCCAGCAAGTATGCCGTCACTGCCATGTCGCAATCGGTGATCAATGAATTAGCGACTGCTAAAATGAACGTCAAGGTGACGGTAAGTCGAGAAATCTCTTGGCGCTGAACTATTGGCCTTTTGAAAATGCACATTTATAAGCCACTTCAAAAACTGCTTGTTTTATTAACTTTATTTATTAAAATAGAGCATCAGCCCCGGAGCTGTAAGAACGGACATGCTCACTGACGCTGGTATTCCATCAGAAATCCTCGATAGAACTCCCATACTTACAGGCAAAGATATTGCGGACGCTGTTGTCTACACACTGAGTACTCCTCCGAACGTTCAGGTGATTTGCCGAAAGATCTATAATTATTTAAAAAATACATGTCTCTTTGGTATTCCTTAATGGAAATATCTGCTGGTCAACAGGTGAAGGAATTGACTGTGACACCCCTTCAATCGATGTCGAGCCTGCTTGACCTCCAGTAACAACGAAATCAATAGTTGTCCACGTCTTCGCTCGACGTATTTACCAAAAAAAGATATTAACAGATTGGTCGACGGGTTTTGTCGGCCAATTGTTGCCCGTGACTTCTCGTTGGCGAAGAATGGTGTGGGTCGCTCGGAGAAACAAATAAGATGGACACTGTGCGAAATTATATTATGTCAAATTCACCTTCATTAATCGCACCGGAATCGTACTGAGGTCTGGAAATATGGGAAGCATTCTTCGTCAACTGGGCCACTTTTTTCGGTCGACCTCTCAGATATTTTTTTTAAATCTGCCAGTTTGTAGTGCTACTTGAGAGGGGCTTTTGTGATTTTTTTTAGATTTTTAAAATGCACCGTTCTGTATTGACGCTTTTTCTAAATATCAGTATATCTCAGAAAATATTGGTCCCTCAAAAAATTCGTAGGCGCATTAACATTTTTATTTTTCATCAACTTTATAGTGTTAGATTCATTATTTTCCCGATACAGGAAAGTTCATTTTTCGTAAAAAAAAAAAAAAGTTAAAATAATTTTTTTCTACTAAAAACACACCTTCGATTGTGGTTACAATTTTACACGATATTTAGCATTGTATGAAGATTCTAAAAAAAAAAATCCAAAGTGGTACCTGCGATTCTTACGTACTAAAAAAAAAAAACAAATGAAAAATTTAATTCATATAAATTCGTATAAACTCGACTATTATTTAGATTTAGATTTAGATTTAGATAACTGAAAGGGATTGGCCCGTAGTCGGTAAATTTGATTCATATCGTTGGGAAACTTTTTTTTTTAAATACAGGTTCTTTTTTAGAGGTTTTCTTTTTTAATTTTTTATTTGTTTATTTTTTTTTTAGTGCATAAGAATCGCAGGTACCACTTTGGGATTTTTTTCTCAGAATCTCCATGTAATGCCAAATATCCTGTAAAATTGGGACCGTAATCGAAGCTGCGTTTTTAGTTTAAAAAAAATATATACTTTAATTTTTCTTTTCACGAAAAGTGGACTTTCCCGTACCGGGAAAATTATGACTCTAAGATCATTCGAAAGTTGATGAATAATAAAAAAGTTAATGTTCCTACGAATTTTTTGAGTGACCAGTATTTTCTGAAATATAATATTATTAAAAAAAAACCGTAAATCCTGAAGGGTGCACTTTAAAGATCTAAAAAAAATCACAGAAGCTTCTCTCAAGTGGTACTACAAATTGTCAAATTTTAAAAAACATCTGAGAGGTCGACCGAAAAAAGCGGCCCAGTTGATAAAGAATGCCTTATAGATGGTACCATATTCCCTGAATTTTGGAGAACACCCATGCTGTTTCGGCCGATCGGAGTAATCGCGCGTTGTAAATTCCCAATCACAGAGATTAGAAAATTGGTATAGAATGCTTCATGGACGTGTCTTTCCGCCGTAGTTCGCGAAGACAATGACTACTTAGCCGGTTGTCGAATCAGTGAGCCTGCCGCGTAATTGAAGGTAGGTTTTCGCGTAAAGGGACCGATCGCTTCGGTAATGCACGGAGGGTGGTCGCGGTTAGGGAAAACCGGGAAAAGTCAGAGAAAAAAAATCTTGGTCAGGAAATCAGGAAAAAGTCAGGGAATTTCAAAAGTGGTCAGGGAAAAAGTAAATTGTCCCCGAAACGTCTGTAAATAAATAAGGAGTACATAAAAGGGAGCATTCAAAATAAAAATTGGGAACATTTTGAAAACAAAAAAAAAGATCGAATTGAACATTCATATAATATTTAGGCAATTTCATTTGCATCGTTAATTTTTTTTATACAAGTCGTTAGAAGTTTGGTCAGGGAACATTTTTAATTGGTCAGTGAAAAGTCAGGGAAAAGTCAGGGAATGTTTTCCCGGGGGAAAAACGGCCACCATGTGCACGCAATCTGACCGGTGATACCCGTGGCGCAATAACTATAGATATAGATCGGACGTTCAGTGTACCCGGAACACGGTGTGGCGTGAACAATGGCAGGATTAACGGTGCTTTTTTACTATGTAGAATAAATAATTAATGAAAGTAAAACATATGCAGCGATCCAGTGGTTAGCGTTCTCGCCTCTAGACCCAAATAATTTTGAAACGTTCAGCGAACCTCAGAACGGTCATCGAGTGCATCGAGAAATGACCAAAAATAAGATAAGTTTTTTTTGTACTGTGTATATTTGTTCTTTCACCATTTATATACCTGCTCTGAAAAGGGATAGAACTCAATAAAAAATAGTGTGAAAATAAAATATTGTTTGATTGTAATTCGTTTGATTGTAATTCGTTTGATTGTAATTCGTTTGATTGTAATTCGTTTGATTGTAATTCGTTTGATTGTAATTCGTTTGATTGTAATTCGTTTGATTGTAATTCGTTTGATTGTAATTTGTTTCATTGTAATTTGTTTCATCGTAATTTGTTTCATCGTAATTTGTTTCATCGTAATTTGTTTCATCGTAATTTGTTTCATCGTAATTTGTTTCATTGTAATTTGTTTCATTGTAATTTGTTTCATTGTAATTTGTTTCATCGTAATTTGTTTCATCGTAATTTGTTTCATCGTAATTTGTTTCATCGTAATTTGTTTCATCGTAATTTGTTTCATTGTAATTTGTTTCATCGTAATTTGTTTCATCGTAATTTGTTTCATCGTAATTTGTTTCATCGTAATTTGTTTCATCGTAATTTGTTTCATCGTAATTTGTTTCATCGTAATTTGTTTCATCGTAATTTGTTTCATCGTAATTTGTTTCATCGTAATTTGTTTCATCGTAATTTGTTTCATCGTAATTTGTTTCATCGTAATTTGTTTCATCGTAATTTGTTTCATCGTAATTTGTTTCATCGTAATTTGTTTCATTGTAATTTGTTTCATTGTAATTTGTTTCATTGTAATTTGTTTCATCGTAATTTGTTTGATTGAAAATTTATAGTATATGCGTGACGTATGATTTGAGAATCTGATATGCGCGCAAAAATTGTTACGAAGGAAAATTAAATTTAGGGTATGAACGTATCAAGATTTTTTGATGAAACTGTGTGATTCGAAGCATGCTACGAAAATTAAAGAATTGTTAAATGGTCACGAGTATGTCGAAGGAATATAATTGATCATCTATGTGCATGAAACAAGAGGATATTTTTTGTTATGTTAAAACGGAAACGCGAATACAAGACACTAACTCATAAAATTTTACAACTTTATGTCCAAGTACTTTTAGTACGCGGAAACGGACTATAAAAATAAAAAATTCACACAGTGTTACTGGACATAATGCCGAGATCATGACGGCGGCCGATGAATCTTTACTGTGCTAGCAAGTATGCTGTCACTGCTGGAAATAGCAACCGCTAAACTGAACGTCAAGGTGACGGTAAGTTGGGGACATCTCTTAGTGACGAACTATTCATGTGCGCAGGCTCTCAGCAAAGATACATGTACAAGCACTGTTTAAAGCTACGCACTTTACCTAATTTTATACATCGATAGTACATCAGTCCCGGATCCGTAAAAACGGATATGATCTTTGAGATTGTTGTGGGATAAAAGTCAAAATGCTACCACTGTCATGAAAAATTTTGGTAATGTATATTATCCCCTTGCAAATAGTCTGGTTAAATTTCAGATCGACGTACAGCATCGTTAATGAGAAAAAAAAATCGTAAATTTTGCAGCTGATTGCATTACTCTTGTGGAGAATTCGCAAAGATTCGCCGTACTTACGTTATAACAACTAAGAAAATGCTACCACGTACATAAAAAATCTATGTATAGTTCAAATGATAATCGCTTTAACGTTTGGCATTTTTCGAAGAAGATTGACAGCACCGTTATTTAATTATTAATAAATAAAAAAAAAAACTCTTGGTCGTCTTCGCTTGGGAATTGACAAGCAGCCGTCTCTTTCGCACACGCCGCCTCACCCCGCAGGCCCAAACCCCACGACAACCTTAACTTTGGTGTTACGGTCAAAACCCTCGAACGAGTTCCCATACTCACGAGCAAAGATATCGCGGTCGCTGTTATCTACGCGCTGGGTACTCATCCGAACTGTCAGGTGATGTAACGAAGTATCTAGAATAGATTCAAGATCATACATATCAATAAGCGATTGTAGCGCAGTGGTAAGGTACTAGGTGAGGATGCGTTAGTTTCGGGGTTCGAGTCCCGATAGAGTATATGCGGCATTCCATACCGATTCGACCTACGTCGGACCGTCGACCTCTTCAATTCGATTGGCAATTTTTTATAATATTGTTCTAACTCTAAAAATCACTCAAATTTTTTTTTTTATTTTATTTTTTTAATTTGCATTAATTACAATTTCTCAAAGTGAACATATTTTTAGCCGGAATTAAAAAATCTGAAAAAATTCCCAAAAATCCTGTATCAGATATGAACATTTTTAAGCCCTAAACCCAGAATGGTAAAACGTTTGCTTCTAGATGTTTTTTTGAGCTTTGCTTTTTTAAATGAGCATTCTTAGCCCGAATGAAAAAATCTGAAAAAATTCTCAAAAACCATGTATCAGATGTGAAAATTTTCAAGCCTAGAGCGAAAGTAGCATCGCATTAGCTTCTATTTTTTTTCTTTTTGTTAAATTATTTAAAATATTTAAAATTATATAAAAAAAAATAAAATAAATGGGAGCTAATGCGATGCCACTTTCACTCTAGGCTTGAAAATGTTCATATCTGATACAGGATTTTTGAGAATTTTTTCAGATTTTTTCATTTGGGCTAACAATATGCTCACTTAAAGAAAAGAAAGCAAAGCTCAAAAAACATCTAGAAGCAAACGTGTTACCATTCTGGGTTTAGGCTTAAAAATGTTCATTTTTCAGAATTTGTTCAGAATTTTTAATTCCGGCTAAAAATATTTTCACTTTGAAAAATTGTAATTAATGCAAATAAAAAAACAAAAATAAAAAAAAATATTGAGTGATTTTTAGAGTTAGAACAATATTATAAAAAATTGCCAACCGAATTGAAGAGGTCGAGGGTCCGACGTAGGTCGAATTGGTATGGAATGCCCCATATACAATTTTAATTTATAAAAAATGTGTTATATTGATAAGTAGCGATGTACTAATAACAATTGAAACATGATAAAACACGATGTAAATCATGTACGAAATTAATTAGTAACAAATAATGCAAATAACAGTACCGGAACTCAATTCCAGATTGAGTTAGGCCAAACGTTTTTTTTCCTTATGTGAGTAAATATTTGTTTCGAACAAAGGGTTTTTTAATTTAGTTACAGGACACATTCACTTCGCTATGATGATTATGAGGTTTTCGGGTTACGTGCGTTAAACAACTACTGAATGGACAAAAGCAAGTGGATTGCTAATTGCCTATTCTCTTCGATCAAACATATTCTCAGCTGGGACAATTAAATGATTTTTTTCATGCTCATGTATCCTTTTAGTCAATTTAACTAAACATTTCCTTCGCCACCCGCAACATCCGGATATGGTTGATTCAAACAAATCTTGTTTGAATCTTAACAAACCCTTTTCTCAGTGCAGTAACTATGAAATCAAAGACGGAATAAATGGCGGTTTTTATTACATAAAATAAGGGAGAACAGTAGCTCAGTGCGTGAAGCTCGGGTTCGCACGCAGTGGACCTGTGTTGGATTGTCTGCCGACACCACTGGCATTTTTTTCCAAGCGTTTTTCCGTGATCTCGGGGGTTGGGTTCGTACCTTTGATAAATATGTGCGCGAAAAACCACACTGAGAGAAGGGTCTAGTAATAATTACTATATCACTTGGGAGATATTACCATATCACATAGTAGTGGAGCGTTAGGGCGCCACCTATGGTAGGAAGTACCGGATTTATAAGAATTTTTCTTAGATATTATGGTAAAAATTTTTGGATAATCGCAGACTTTCTACTATAAGTGGCGCGCTGGCGCCGTACTACTATGCGCTATGGTAATTTTTCTTAGATGATTGGTAATTTTTACTAGATCCTTCTCTCAGAGCACATCTCAATGATAGGTGGGTGGTCCTCTGAGTTCAATCACTGAGAGGTACAGGTCAATGTCTGAGGGATTCTAGTGACCGTGCTGGAATTCTGTTTCCAAGCGTTTTTCTGTGATCTTGATAGTTGCCACATTTCACAAATACGTGCCCGAAAAAGCGCCTCTGGTGGCGGTGCTTGAGTATAGTCCACATTGCCATCGGAGGACTTTGGTAGCGACCTGCGGTATCGGCTCAGATTTTCCGCAGTTTCCCAGGGACTTCGGTGTCAGCTGCGGACGCAACAGAGAAGGGTGGAATGAAAAAATGATAAAACAGTAAAAATGGAAGTACAGTAAAAAAAAGTTGAAAATTGAAATTTTCATATCGCTTTCTCATAATGGTCCTTTATTCGCCAAGCCTCTTCTATGAGGAAGCATTGTCTGTATTTTTGGCTTCCTCATAGAGGAAGCTTCGCGGATAAAGGAACATTATGAGAAAGCGATATGAAAATTCCAATTTTCAACATTTTTCAACGTCAACGCCTTCTTAGACTTTTATGCTAAACGGTTGGCCAATTCAGGTTCAGCTCGGGAAAAAATACTCCATCGTCACGCTTCACTTTGTCGGATCTGCGCTTGGCGCTAAAAAATACATGGAATTTTGCACTTTCGATTTTTACTCAAGAACTCCAAGTGATACCTCTTTATCTAGCTTTTATCTAGCTTTTTCAACCCCGTCATATTCATCGTCTTGTCTATGTCTTGCTGTAGATCACGATAGGCACCTGGGTTTTTCCGCGATGCCATCGGAAAGCAAAGAAATCGTTGTTTAAAAATACCCAAAAGCACTCATTTTTGCAATCTTGGCTATAAAAATATCCGGCAAACTTTTTCGTTAGTTGTCGCTCGGGAGTGTAATTCTATGTATGTTTTGACGCTAATCACGAATCTGACATTTATTTTATTCGTAGATAAAGATTTAAAACAGAAAAAAAGTGTCTCAAAAAAAAAACAACCATGAAATTCGAAAAATTTAAAATGGCATAAAATTAAAATATTTCGACCGATTTTCGTGATCATATTCCATCTGTGTACGCGTTTCTAGCCCGATAGCTAAAAAATTGCGAGCGCTACAGTGCGTACAGACATTTTCGAAGAAATTAAAAATGGCGTACAAAAAAAAACAACTCAACATTTTTAGACGAAATTTTGACCAAACGTTGACTATTGATCTCACATGATGTGTGCCAAATTTCAGCTTGATCGGTCAAGGCGTTCTCGAGCTATAGCGGTTTGAATATTTCACGTCCGATTCGCACACGCGCACGCACACGCATTCGGACATTTTTGCTAAATGTGATTTTTTCGATGTTTCGGAACATTCTGAACATGTTTTCATTAAAATCAGGAATTTTTTTTTTTTTTCACCGTAACAAAACTTCCTGTATGAGGAAACAAAAAAGGAAATTCAGTAGAAGTGGAAACAGAGTAGGAACTGGATAGAGCAAGATAAAGGTAACAAGTTTCAAGAGTATACTTCGGAAGTGGAAACAGGAAGGAAATATAACAAATATGATGCAGAATAAATAGTCGTTCAAAGGAAATCCATTGCGTAAATGAAAATCTTTTTCTTCATTCTATAGTTCCTCATCAATCATGTCCCTTTTTGACACCTGCCGCAGACGGGCCCGCGAGTAATTTATTGTTATGGTAAGTGGTATTGATAAATAAAGATTTTTCCTGGCTTACTTTTTTCCTGTTTGGTACTGATGCAAATGAAAAAACAAATGCAGAATACCAATCGATAAAGATGAGAGCGTATCGTTTGTTCATCATCTGTCAGAATATGCTTACAATATAGCGAGTTGATCTAATCAATTCTCAAGGTAACTATCGTCGCATTGATTTTCAAAGACCAGCTGCAGCGCTCGTTGCTCCACTGACTCATCACATCCAATTTATATTGTTCGTTCGTTACGAGATGCAATATGTGAGAGTAGTGTTGGCGCGTGAAGTACGTGTTATGTAGTAGCTTATAAAGGTCGTATCGCCGAGACTTTGTTAGTCGAAGAACGTCGACGAGTCCATTGGTGTTGTCGTCTTGCTTCGAGTGACGATGGAACAATGGTCGGGAAAAGTAGCTGTTGTGACGGGTGCGAGTATCGGCATCGGTGCCGATATTGTCGAGGCCCTCGTCCGAGCTGGAATCAAAGTAGTCGGTGTTGCGAGACGAGTCGAGAGAATTCACAACCTTGCTTTGAAATTAAAGGGTCAGAAGGGCATTCTTCATCCTATCGAATGCGATGTGCGGAAGGAGGAAGATATACTAAAGGTCTTTGAGTGGGCCGAGAAGGAACTCGGTGGCGTCGATATCCTTGTGAACAATGCCGGTGTACTTGTCGCTGAGCCCATTATTGGTATGCTTTTTTACAGTCATACAAACAGATGGAGAATAGATGGAGATGGATAGATGAATTGATCAAATTAACAAGAATACTCGTAGAATAGATACTCACAAATGCAATAAGAAAAAAAGTTGGAAATTGAAATTTTCATAGCGCTTCCTCATAAAGTTGAAAATTGAAATTGTCATATCGTTTTCTCGTGATATTTCTTAATTCGCGAAGGTTCTTCTATGAGAAAGCATTTTCTGTATTTGTGTATTTGTGTAGTGTGTATTCTGTGTTTGTTTCGATATTATACATATATACTTTCTTTTTTAACAGATGACAAATTTTAAGTACTTGGCGTGCTTTTTTTAAGAATATATTTTGATTGATTTCAATTATTTTTTACATAAAAAATAATTTAAATCAATCAAAATAAGAAGATACTGCTCGCCTTTAGGAAGCTCAAGTTCTTTGACTAAAGTAATATATTGATCGTCATCAACTTTTATTAAAATACCCTTCGAACAGATACTCCAATTGCGCGATAGTCCTATCACTGTTTCTCGCCTATGTATCGATTCAAGTAAAATAGGGTTATCACAATATGATACAATTTTTACAAAATGTCAATTTAATAAAACTGCATATATTATGTGCACTAGGGTGACAGTTAAATGGGGTCAAAATGAATTTTGCTCGCGCCGCCGCCCCAAGTCGACGCCAAATAAATCAAAAGTAACCCTGTAATTTTTTCAGATAAAAAAGAAACTTACCCCTTGACCACGGGGGTTGAAGTTTTCCATTTAAAATACACGGGGTTTTCAAATCTTTGCAGTTAGTATTTTATTGTTAGGCTAAATATGGATGTAAAAATTTGAAATTCTCACGAATTGGTCCTTCAGTATCCTGCTATATGGAAAAAAATTGTCATCCTCCTACCGTTAAAATTGACATTATTCCGTTACTGTTATTATTACTGACCGAGTAATGGTCATATTACATTCAAGCTGTCATATTACCATAAAGGATTTCCTAATTTTTTTTTTTTTTTAATTTTCGTGCATTCCACTGCCTGCTTATTATTATATTATATGCAAAATGGGACAAAAAATCGAGATGTAGGAACGGAGCAAAACCGGGACGGATCGGTGTGGCAAAACGGGGCAAAAAAATTGTGATGGTTCGTTGGAGCAAAACGGAGCAAAAAAATCGAGATGCATCGATAGGGTAAAAGGGGGGAAAAAATCGGGATACATCGGTGGGGCAAAAAGAGGCAAAAAAATCGGGATCCGTCGTTGGGGCAAAACAGAGCAAAAAATCGGGCTGCATTGTTGGGGCAAAACGCGGCAAAAAAATCGGAATACATCGGTGCGGTAAGACTGGGCAAAAAAATCAGGATGTGTCGGTGGAGCAAAACGGGGCAAAACAATTGGGATGTATCTATGGGGCAAAACTGGGCAGAAAATCGGAAAGTGTCGATAGGGCAGAACGGGGAAAAAATCGGGATTTTAGTAACAAACATAATTATGTTTGTTATTAAGATAATCGGTAATATAGCTGGTGACGTTACCTAACGTTGAGATATATCTCAACTTTATTTTCAATAAGTTTTTTCCGCTACCATTACAAGGGAAGTAAATTCTTTAAACTATGCTTTTCAACCATTTTTTCACCGTTTATATTGTTTTTTGCCCAAATAACAACATGAACGAAATTTGTTGCCAATTGGTTCATGTATGGTGATTTTTCGTTTAAACAATAATAAGCTATAATAATAAAAAATAATAAGCATTCTTTACTGGTCATATTGTTCCTTTACCTAAACAACAATATTGACCAAGTTTGGTGTCAATCGGTTCATATATGAGAATTTATGGATCATGTATTATTGCATATGGGTGCGGTGGAAAGCTTGTGTCCGATAAATACGATAAAAGTATCGTCAAAATTTCGATCCGATGATTTCGTTTCTAAGAAAATCGACAATGAAAATTTCAATTCTGGCATATTGCTATACATATACTTGGTGCCGTCTCGCTTAAAAATGTATTATTAAGTCCTTGGCGTTCAGACTCAACTGCGGCCCCTTGATAAGAGGAGACATTATAAACTTTTTTTAGACGGTTCCACGGAAAACTATCGTAAAATCATGGAGGTAAACGTGATCGCGGTGGCGATATGTACGAGAGAAGCGGTACGTTCGATGAGGAGGCGCAACGTTCCCGGCCACATAATTAACATCAACAGGTAATTAGGAAAGTTATTAAAACGAAGTGAAACACCTCTCTTACCGTCCAATCTGGGTCTGGTGGGTGTCAACCGTTTGTTATACCGGTTGATTGTAACGTTCCCAATTCGCGGTTCATTACTGTCCGGTTCATTCCCAAATACAAAAATTTTATTTGGCAAGTGTCTGTGGCAGCTTGGCTTATCCTTGGGCGAAAAGCTAGGCCGACCACACCGTAACTATACCTTAGCTGGTCCCTGGCTCGTTCAAACCCTACCTTATCTGGTTGTATTAAAGAAGATTAAAATTGCATTTTTGTACGTTTTACAACAGCTGTTAAAAAAAGCTGGAAATTGAAATTTTCATATCGCTTCCTCAAAAAAGTTGAAAGTTGAAAGTTGAAAGTTGAAAGTTGAAAGTTGAAAGTTGAAAGTTGAAAGTTGAAAGTTGAAAGTTGAAAGTTGAAAGTTGAAAGTTGAAAGTTGAAAGTTGAAAGTTGAAAGTTGAAAGTTGAAAGTTGAAAGTTGAAAGTTGAAAGTTGAAAGTTGAAAGTTGAAAGTTGAAAGTTGAAAGTTGAAAGTTGAAAGTTGAAAGTTGAAAGTTGAAAGTTGAAAGTTGAAAGTTGAAAGTTGAAAGTTGAAAGTTGAAAGTTGAAAGTTGAAAGTTGAAAGTTGAAAGTTGAAAGTTGAAAGTTGAAAGTTGAAAGTTGAAAGTTGAAAGTTGAAAGTTGAAAGTTGAAAGTTGAAAGTTGAAAGTTGAAAGTTGAAAGTTGAAAGTTGAAAGTTGAAAGTTGAAAGTTGAAAGTTGAAAGTTGAAAGTTGAAAGTTGAAAGTTGAAAGTTGAAAGTTGAAAGTTGAAAGTTGAAAGTTGAAAGTTGAAAGTTGAAAGTTGAAAGTTGAAAGTTGAAAGTTGAAAGTTGAAATTTTTATATCACTTTCTCATAATGGTCCGTTATTCGCAAAGCTCCTTCTATGAGAAGGCATTTACTATATTTTTGGCTTCCTCGGAGAGGAAGCTTTCTGAATAAAGGACCAGTATGAGAAAGTGATATCAAAATTTCAACTTTCAACTTTTATGAGGAAGCGATATGAAAATTTCAATTTTCAGCTTTTTTTTTACCAAAACAAAGCTTCCTCTATGAGGAAGCAAAATCAAACTATCGAAATTTGTAGAGAGAATGTTTGTAATTTTCGATTTCTAAAATTTTCATTTTACGAATTTTTTGAGCAGTTATTTCCACGGTGTACCTGATAATTGTATTCATAATGCTAACATGTATATAATATTCTATCGTTGGCAATGAAACAGACGAACGAATCCAAAATAATTTTGCAAGTTGGATGGTGTGAGATACGCCTTTTGTTTCGTAGCCATAGATTTTTATGTCCGACTCTCTTTCGAGCAAAAATCTCTTTCTTGCGATAGTTTCATATAACATTCTAAATTCATTCAAAAAACAATAAAACAAGATCCATTTTTCACTGGATGCTCATTTTTTATAACCGATGATTTGTTTTTTCTCATTCGAGTGACTTCATAAGACAATGGAGGCACCGCTCTATAGTAACACTCATTTTGTTTCTGACTACCTGAATGTAAGTCTATCTGCGGACCAATCAAACTTTTATCAGCATTTTTTTGAATCTTTTTAATATGTTTAACAATTTTTTGCAATTTTTTTCACATTTACGGGAAAGCACCAGAATAAATGCATAAACAAATTCAACGTTCAATACCAAAACTACATTTTATATGTCGAAAACAGACAAGTTTCGCTGCGATTCGAAGTCCTGTTGAAAACTTATTGTGTTTTCGGACGGGACAGACAGAAATGGGAAGATGTTTTTGTTTGCATTCCGAGACATGCAAAACATGTTTCTCGAGTACGTACGTAGTACGTAACCCTCACCGAAAAGAACTACTGAAAACTACTGCAAAATACTACTGGCAGTATCCAGTAGTTAACTACTAATAAACTACTGAACTACTGCCCAGTGCTAAATTGGCGGACTACTGAAAACTACTCGAAGTATTGAGCAGGTAACTACTGAACACTACTGGGTATTTTGAGTAGTTAACTACTACTGAGTTGTTAACTACTCCAAACTACTATGAATGTCCAGTAGTTAATTACTAGGAATTCCCGTAGTTTTCAGTAGTTCCCTGCTGGGAATTCTCGTAGTTTCCAGTAGTTCACTACTGCGAATTCACGTAGTTTCCAGTAGTTCCCTGCTGGAATTTTGCCCTCACCAAACTACTTATAAGTAGTCATTACTGATGTAGGAACTACTACGTCCTCAGTAATAGTTACTGACTGTTGAGGAGTAACTAGGAAGTAGTAACTCCATGTGTAGTGACTACTTGCCAGCAGGGACTACTGAACCTCCAGTAGTCACTACTGGACCCCTAGTAGTTCTTTTAGGTGAGGGAAGAATCGCGGCTACCACTTTGCGATGTTTTTCTCCGAATTTTCATAAGATACGAAATATCCTGTAAAATTGGGACTGGAATCGAACGTGTGTTTTTAGTGGAAACAAATTATTTTAATTATTTTTTACGAAGCATAGATTTTCCTGTATCGGGCCAATCATGACTCTAACATCATTCGGAAGTTGATGAACAATGAAAAAGTTGATGCTCCTACGAATTTTTTATCACCAATATTTTCGGAGATATGCTGATATAAAAAAAAAAACGTAAATCCTGAAGAGTGCACTTTAAAAATCTTTAAAAAATCACAGATGTACCTCTCAAGTAGTACTACAAAGTGGCAAATAAAAAAAAAAACACCTGAGAGGTTGACCGGGAAAAGTGGCCAAGTTGATAAAGCATGCCTCATATACATAATCTTGTATATCTTTTACTGTAGAACGCGAAAGGCAGGTTTCCAGCAGGAGCATTACTGCTGCGTTGTTGTGGCATAATATTTGCAGGGATAAGGAATTTTGCAGTCGTTAACATTTCAATGACAAAGATTAGACAAACATTACGAACACGTGGATGACGCATGCAAGCCAAGGTCAACCACAGCGTGTCAAGATTCGATTATCGAAAACCCGTGTCATCGTTAACATTTCAATGTCGAAAATTAGGCAGACCCGAAATACACGTGTAAACAATGACGAAGAAGTGCGCCAATTGATTCGCAATCGTGCATTAAGAAAAGAAATGGTGTAATCGTAAAGTATTAATTAATATCTAGAGTTCACAGACGACCGGCAATTTCCTTCTTGCCTCTCGCGAAAGCTCCAGAGCTCCGGCGGAGAAAGACTTTTCGGCGTGGCCTCTCGCCGTAGAACTGTGTTCCTCCGGGATACGAATCTTTATAGGTTACATTTTTTAGGTTCAGTATGAAAAACCATGTGCAAACTATTGCGCACCTTTTTTCTTAAGATAAAAAATGTCTACATCCACAAAATTAAAACCGTTAAAATCTACACCCGAGTTTATTATAGGAAAACGCAAAACGAAATTTGCGGATTTCGTGGTCTTAAAGCAATTTTTAATGTATTCTTCGCTGCTGATTACATAAATGTAATTCATTTTACTCTTTGCGTGATATTTCATTCAAAAACTCGTGGTAGACGTAAAAAACAAATTTTTCAAAAAATTCTAAATTTTCAAAATCTCATAAAATTTAAACGGTTGTCTCAATTTTTGCCAAATTTAATACGAAATATTGTACGGTGTTGATCCATTCCCGTGCCAAATTTAACATCGATACCTCCATGTTAACTCGAATTACATCGTTATTAGAAATTTTTCAAAAAAATAAAAATTTCATAAAATCTTATCACTTCGGTGGATTTCGACCAAATTCAATACCAAAGGTGTTTATTCATAGTATTGTATTTCTATGCATTTTTAGGACGATAGCTCAACATTTACGGTAGCTAGAGCTACTACAGACATTTTTGGAAAATTTCAAAATTGCGTAAAATCTCGAACCTCAATTTTTATAAAAATGATACCGACGGAAAATACGTGACCACTCTACTAGTATACCAAATTTCAACCCGCTATCTAAAGCCGTTTCCGAGTTGTAGTCATTCTAAAGGATGCAAGTCTGACACGCGCACGCGCACGCGCACGCGCACGCGCACGCGCACGCGCACGCGCACGCGCACGCGCACGCGCACGCTCACGCGCACGCTCACGCGCACGCTCACGCACACGCACACGCACACGCACACGCACACGCACACGCACACGCACACGCACACGCACACGCACACGCACACGCACACGCAGACGCACACGCACACGCACACGCACACGCACACGCACACGCACACGCACACGCACACGCACA
This sequence comes from Amblyjoppa proteus, assembly GCA_963922035.1. Taxonomy (NCBI): domain Eukaryota; kingdom Metazoa; phylum Arthropoda; class Insecta; order Hymenoptera; family Ichneumonidae; genus Amblyjoppa; species Amblyjoppa proteus. Next base: position 34,567,022 of record OY998228.1, on the reverse strand, counting down.
CGCACACGCACACGCACACGCACACGCACACGCACACGCACACGCACACGCACACGCACACGCACACGCACACGCACACGCACACGCACACGCACACGCACACGCACACGCACACGCACACGCACACGCACACGCACACGCACACGCACACGCACACGCACACGCACACGCACACGCACACGCACACGCACACGCACACGCACACGCACACGCACACGCACACGCACACGCACACGCACACGCACACGCACACGCACACGCACACGCACACGCACACGCACACGCACACGCACACGCACACGCACACGCACACGCACACGCACACGCACACGCACACGCACACGCACACGCACACGCACACGCACACGCACACGCACACGCACACGCACACGCACACGCACACGCACACGCACACGCACACGCACACGCACACGCACACGCACACGCACACGCACACGCACACGCACACGCACACGCACACGCACACGCACACGCACACGCACACGCACACGCACACGCACACGCACACGCACACGCACACGCACACGCACACGCACACGCACACGCACACGCACACGCACACGCACACGCACACGCACACGCACACGCACACGCACACGCACACGCACACGCACACGCACACGCACACGCACACGCACACGCACACGCACACGCACACGCACACGCACACGCACACGCACACGCACACGCACACGCACACGCACACGCACACGCACACGCACACGCACACGCACACGCACACGCACACGCACACGCACACGCACACGCACACGCACACGCACACGCACACGCACACGCACACGCACACGCACACGCACACGCACACGCACACGCACACGCACACGCACACGCACACGCACACGCACACGCACACGCACACGCACACGCACACGCACACGCACACGCACACGCACACGCACACGCACACGCACACGCACACGCACACGCACACGCACACGCACACGCACACGCACACGCACACGCACACACCTGCTATAAATCACATTTGTCGACGTTTTCGACCATTTCTAGTACGCGGACATTAAAATCACGAAATTTATTTATTTCACGAAAACATAGCTTCCTCTATGAGGAAGAAAAAGGCGGATAAAGATGAAAATACTTTGTTCATGCCGTTATTTATTCATTTTATTGATTAATTATGAACCCGCAGAACTCTCGCACTCCTACCCAAACTCGAGCCAGACAGTAGCCAAACAGAATCCAAGCAGCTACGGTCAAGCCAGAGGTCAGCCATGTACCAGCCACATGCGACCCAGACAGCAATACTGCAGTATAGTGTTCGGTATGGCTCAACCAGATAGTAGCACGCTACAAGCCATCTGTCTGGCGTGCATTCGGGATCGTCCGCTGAGCGCTATGATGCCCATACCCCAAAGCCAGCCTCGCGCCAGTCACTTCCAGGACATTAGCGATGCCTCCGAGCCAGTCGAGCGCCAATGCGCAGCCACACGTAGGATTTATACTCGGGAATTACTATCAATAATGAACTGTTTTTCACGGATGCGGACATATACGGTTAAAAGAAAAGTAGCACCGATAACCGACGCGCCATCTGCTTTCGATGAGACATCTCATTTCACCACCGGTGACAAAAGTTGATTGTAGTTCTGATTACCAACCGTGGCATTTCACACACCCTTAATAGCAAGTGGGCGTTTGGATAAAAAGTAATGTGTTCGATTTTTTGTTTTCAGTATTGCTGGACACAATGCCGAAATCATCACGGTACCAGTGAATCTGTACTGTGCCAGCAAGTATGCTGTCACTGGTATGTCACAGTCCGTGACAAACGAATTAACGGCCGCGAAAATGAACGTCAAAGTGACGGTAAGTTGGGAATATCTCTTGGCGGTGGACTATTCCTCTCCGCAAGTTCCGTAGATTTTGCAAATATATATGGGGCATTTCATACCGACTCGACCTACGTCGGACCCTCGACCTCTTCAATTCCGTTGGTAATTTTTTATAATATTGTTCTAACTCTAAAAATCACTCCAAATTTTTTTAAAATTTATTTTGCTTCCTCATAGAGAAAGCTTTGTTTTGATAAAAAAAAAAGTTGAAAATTGACATTTTCATAACGCCTCAAAGCTGAGAATTGAAATCTTCATATCGCTTCCTCATAAAAGTTGCAAGTTGAAAGTTGAAAGTTGTAATTTTCATATCACTTTCTCATAATGGTCCTTTATTCGGAAAGCTTCCTCTATGAGGAAGCCAAAAATATAACAAATGCTTTCTCTAGAAGGAGCTCTGTGAATAAAGGACCATTATGAGAAAGTGATATAAAAATTTCAACTTTCAACTTGCAACTTTTATGAGGAAGCGATATGAAATAGTACTTTGCGATACTAGTATGGAAAAGCGGTCTTTCGGCGAAGGTTGTGAAGTTGGCTGCACGAGCCGGATCGAGAGCTACAACGGCACGAGGCGAAGCCGAGTGACGTTTGTAGCTCGAGAGAAGGCGAGTGCTGCCGACTTGCCAACCGACGTCGGGAGACCGTTTTGTCGTACGAGTATCGCATACTACTTTTTGTGACAAGTGCAAGAAAATTCCCGCTTTCCGTGCCTGTAAAGTGCGTGCGAACAAATCGCTACAGTGCTGCCAGCTATGTGTGTGCGGAAGTAGCTCGGATGTGAGAAAAGTGTGCAAAAAAGTAGCCAGAGTGTTAAAAAAGTGTGCGCAAAAGTAGCTAGGATGAAAAAAAGCAGCTAGGATGTGAAAAAAGCGTGCAAAAAAGTTTTCGCGCAGCCTCCGCTAAAAAGCGCCAGTTTCGCCACACTTTACAGGCACGAAAAGCGGGACTTTTCGTGCACGTGTTACAAAAATTTAATTTTTCAGCTTTTTTTTTTAATTTGCATTAAATATAATTTTTGCACAGTAAACATATATTTAACCGGAATGAAAAAATCTGAAAAAATTCTAAAAAATCCTGTATCAGATATGAACATTTTCAAGCCTGCAGCGTAAGTGGTATCGCATTAGCTTCTATTTTTTTTTTTTAGTATAATTTTATATCACTTTAAATAATTTAAAAATAATGAAAAAAATGGAAGCTTATGCGATACCATTGTCGGTATACGCTTGAAAATTTTCATATCTGGTACAGGGTTTTTGAGAATTTTTGAGAATTTTTTCATTTGGGCTAACAATATGTTCACTTAAGAAAAGAAAGCAAAGCTCAAAAATCATCTAAATGCAAATGTTTTACCATTCTGGGTTTAGGCTTTAAAATTTTCATATCAAATACAGAATTTTTCAGAATTTTTTCAGAACTTTTCATTCCGGCTAAAAATATGTTCACTTTGAAAAATTGTAATTAATGCAAATTAAAAAATAAATAAATTTAAAAAAAATTTAGAATGATTTTTATAGTTAGGACAATATTATAAAAAATTACCAACCAAATTGAAGAGGTCGAGGGTCCGACGTAGGTCGAATCGGTATGGAATGCCCCATATGTACAAGCAGTGATTAAAGCTTTTTGATCTATAAATTTTATATATGGATAGAGCATCAGTCCCGGAGCTGTAAGAACGGACATGATCGTTGCCTTTGGTGTTCCGGTCGAAACCCTCAAACGAATTCCCGTACTGACAGGCAAAGATATTGCCGACGCTGTTATCTACGCACTGGGTACTCCACCGAACGTTCAGGTGACGTAATAATGTATCTATAATTATTTAAAAATGCATATCCATTCAGGATTGATTAACGGAAATATTTGCTAATCAACAGGTGAAGGAATTGACGGTGATACCTCTTGCACCGCTAATGAGTTTGGTCGACGCCCAGTAACTAGGAAAACAATGGCCAAGTGAATAGTGTTTTTTTATTATGCTAGCCAATACGTAGATACAGAATAAATGAATAATTAACTCAAATTACTTACGAAAACGAAAATCTCTTTGGCATCCCATGTTTCCTCATTGATCATGTTCAGTGAACACAAGTTGCAAGAATATTACTATGATCTTTTAATTTTCTGCGCAGTAACATAATTGTTAGGCAACGCTTTTGTTATATTATGATTAGGCTAGTAATCACAAGCTGGTAGTAAATCAGCAACGTCACTGATCGTTGGTGTTCACTGGGTGTCCTTTTGTCGACTTATCGCATACGGACCCACAAGCAATTTGTTGTTGTGATCGTAGGCAGCATTGATGAATAAAGATTTTTCCTAGCTTATCTTTTTCCGGTTACATTGTATTGCGAAAAAATGCAAAATGCCACTCGGTATTGATAAGAATGCATGGTTTGTTCACTTTCTGTTGGAATATTTGTATAGTAAAGCGAATTGATCTTTAGAATTCAAGTGAACTATCGTTGCATTGATTTTCAGAAGGGGGCTGCAGGGCACTTATACAATTATATTGTAGAATAGATTCGGGATGTAATCTTTAATTAAGAGTAGGTGTTAGCGCTCGCCGTACCTGCTATATAGTGGCTAATCGTCCAATACATTCGCCTAAAACTTGGTCGGAATTTTCTAGCGAGCGTACTGAATATTCTCAGCACATACGCATGCTGAAAATATAATGCGTGTATTGTTACACGTCGTATACACAACACGTAACAAAATCAATTACAATAAATTGACATTCAAAGCGATTGTCTGCTGCTCGTATCATTGACAGTTGAGGACATTTCACTGTAGTGATATGGCTTATAAACGTTCATATCTCTGAGACTCTGGTAGTCGAAGAACATCGACGAGTCTATTGGTGTCGTCGTCTTGCTGCAGTCGAGTGAAGATGGAACAATGGTCCGGAAAAGTAGCTATTGTGACGGGTGCGAGTATCGGGATCGGTGCCGATATTGTCGAGGCCTTGGTCCGAGCTGGCATCAAAGTTGTCGGTGTTGCGAGACGAGTTGAAAGAATTCAAAATCTCGCTGCTAAATTAAAGGGTCAGAAGGGCATTCTTCATTCTATGAAATGCGATATGAGGAAGGAAGAAGATATATTGAGGGTCTTTGAGTGGACTGAGAAGGAACTGGGCGGCGTGGATATTCTTGTGAACAATGCCGGTGTCTTTGTCGCTGAGACAATTATTGGTACGCTCATTTCGAGTTGTATATGAGGCATTCCATCCCGTTTCGAACGGTCAAAAAGTTTTCCACTTCAAAAAAAATTGAAATTTTGTCAAATGATGCAGTTACATAAAAAGAATTGATGTAAATTTTTTTCAGAATTTTTGCATCATATTTTCTTGAGTTTTTCGAAATTTCAACATTTTCTAAGAATCGTTATATCTTGAAAGCATACGATTATACAGAAAAATGTTCGGAACAAAAAAGTTGCAGTTTTAGATGACCTTTGAAAAAAAATAATTTTTTGAATTTTTCGAGTTTAAAAAATGACCATTTTTCTCAAAAATATACAAAAATTCTTTTTTTCGGTCGGTATGTCACTTTCAATTTTTCTCAAAAATTCCAGAAAATACTCTCAAATGTGTACAGTAGACACATATTTTTTTTTAGATGGCTTGATTACTTGTTCCGAGGCTATGCTTCGTTTTATTTTTAACGGTTTTTTTTTTTTTTTTTTTTTTTTTTTTTTAAGAAATATCGGTTATTATGGAAAATTATACTTCCCTAAATTTTTCTCACATTTTTAGGTAAGAAATATCGATAACAGTAATTATGTTTTGGAGTTTAATCATAAAGTATCGATAAAATAGAAGAATGGGCAGCTCAATCCGCGAATGTTACGGCTGTCACGGGTCGCTATCCGTGTACTGATGATTATAACGCTCAAAAAGAAATGTTGGAATTGAGATTTAAGCAAGTGAAAGCTATACTAAAGACCAAAAAACAGCATTGCGTTATATCAGGACCGGATGGGATTCTAAAATGCAAAAGATATTCGCTCGCGCGGACTTCGTACCTCACCGAGTCTGGAAAAATAAATAACTTGAAACGATCTGATTATGCCTCACTTTTTCTGACATTATGATTAATGTTTACAATAAGAAAAAAAATAATGTTAGGACGGAGAATTATTATTTTAATTATTCTATTTTTTGAACGAGTGATTATCCCTCACTGAAAAGAACTACTGAAAACTACTACTGGCAGTATCGTTCAAAAAATAGAATAACTAAACTAAACATTAGAATGACTAAACATTTATTTTTGAGCGTTGTAATCATCAGTACACGAATAGCGTCCCATGATAGCCGTAACATTCGCGAATGGAGCTGCCCATTCTTCTATTTTATCGATATTTTATGATTAAACTCCAAAACATAATTACTGTTATCGATATTTATTACCTAAAAATGTGAAAAAATTTGGGGAAGTATAATTTTCCATAATAAACGATGTTTCTTTAAAAAAAAAAAAAAAAAAAATCGTTAAAAATAAAACGAAGCATAGCTTCGGAACAAGTAATCGAGCCATCTAAAAAAAAATATGTGTCCACTGTACACATTTGAGAGTATTTTCTGGAATTTTTTGAGAAAAATTGAAAGTGACATACTGACCGAAAAAAATTATTTTTGTATATTTTTGATAAAAATGGTCATTTTTTAAACTCGGAAAAATCAAAAAATAATTTTTTTTCAAAGGTTATCTAAAACTGCAACTTTTTTGTTCCGAACATTTTTCTGTATAATCGTATGCTTTCAAGATATAACGATTCTTAGAAAATTTTGAAATTTCGAAAAACTCAAAAAAATGAGATCCTAAAATTCTGAAAAAATGTACATCAATTCTTTGTATGTAACTACATCATTTGACAAAATTTCAATTTTTTTGGGAGTGGACAACTTTTTGACCGTTCGAAACCGGATGGAATGCCTCATATACTAATGGATGAACGGTTGCGAACGGTTGCGAACGGTTGCGAACGGTTGCGAACGGTTGCGAACGGTTGCGAACGGTTGCGAACGGTTGCGAACGGCTGCGAACGGCTGCGAACGGCTGCGAACGGCTGCGAACGGCTGCGAACGGCTGCGAACGGCTGCGAACGGCTGCGAACGGCTGCGAACGGCTGCGAACGGCTGCGAACGGCTGCGAACGGCTGCGAACGGCTGCGAACGGCTGCGAACGGCTGCGAACGGCTGCGAACGGCTGCGAACGGCTGCGAACGGCTGCGAACGGCTGCGAACGGCTGCGAACGGCTGCGAACGGCTGCGAACGGCTGCGAACGGCTGCGAACGGCTGCGAACGGCTGCGAACGGCTGCGAACGGCTGCGAACGGCTGCGAACGGCTGCGAACGGCTGCGAACGGTTGCGAACGGTTGCGAACGGTTGCGAACGGTTGCGAACGGTTACGAACGAAAAATGTGCATAGAGTGAAATATGACATATATATCTTGTTTTTTAGACGGTACCACGGAAAACTATCGTAAAATCATGGAGGTTAACGTGATCGCGGTCGCGATATGTACGAGAGAAGCGGTACGTTCGATGAAGAGACGCAGCGTTCGCGGCCACATAATTAACATCAACAGGTAATGAGGAAAGTTATTAAAACAAAATGAAATACCTCGCTATCCGCCCAACCTGGGCCTAGTCGGTATGAAAAACTGACAGCAACCTTTCTCACGGGTACTGGGATGTACACCCAAAAGCGAAGTCTTATCGTATGATGTTTTAAAAATGTCATATAGAAAAATGGAAAATAAATATGTACAGACCAAAGACTTTGCTTTAAATCGATTTTGAACACCAGGTTAAAATTTATATTCACGAGTCCTTTGAGGAGACTAATCTAATATACATTTTCGAAAACTGTTGATTTGTTTGTTTGTTTGTCCCACCCCCCTATTAACAGCCAACTCTACGCCCTTATTAGTAGGGATATGCACGAACCTGTTCGAATCTGTTCGAGCTCACCATTGGAGTTCGGTACTTGTTCGAACTCAGTTCGAAAAAGTAAAAAAACATGTTGTAATATCAATTCTAGTATGAGGACGAGTACGAGAAGACTTCCTCGAAGTCTAGCTTAACTGGACCGTTTCCCTCGCAGTCTAGGTGTACTCCGAAGTCTTTCTCGAGGTCTAGCTTGACCGGGGCGTTTATCTTGCGTTCTAGGTCTATCCTTCAGACTCTCGCCATCTGAGAGTGCCACGAAGACTCTCTCGAGGTCCAGCTTAACGGGACCGTTTCTTTCGGTGACGCTAGACGACGAGGAAGTCTTTGGGGTACACCTAAACTGCAAGCGAAACGCTCCCGTTGAGCTATACGTCGACGAATTCTTCGTAGTACACCGAGATCGCGAGAGAAACGCTCCGGTCATGCTAGACCTCGAGAAAGTCTTCGGGGTACACATAAAATCCCAGGGAAATGCTCCCGTCAAGCTAAAACTCGAGGAAATCTTCGCGATGCACTTAGATCCCGAGAGAGACGCTACGGTCACGCTAAACCTCGAGGAAGTCACCGCGGTACACCTAGACCGCGAGAGAAACGCTCCCGTTAAGCTAGACCTCGAGGATGTCTTTGGGGTACACCAAAATCGCGAGAGAAACGCTCCCATCAAGCTAGGCCTTGAGAAAGTCTTTGATGTTGACTAGACTGCGAGCTTTGGTATTCAGCTAGACTGCGAGGGAAACGCTCCCGTTAAGCTATACCTCGAGGAAGTCTTTCTTGGTACACTCAGATCACGAAAGAAATGCCCCGGGAAGCCAGATCTCAAGGAAGTCGTCGAAGTACACCTAGACTGCGAGAGAAACGCAGTCTAGGTGTACCCCCATTAAGCTATACCTAGCAGAAATCTTCGTGTACTAATTCTCGTATGACAATCGACATTACAACATTCAATAGCTTCGAACAGAGCCTCTCTAGGTGTTTGATCAGTGCGGGCCGTTCGACAGGTTCGAATAGTTTGACGGATTCGGACAGTTCGATGGGTTCCAACAGTTCGATGGGTTCCAACAGTTCAATGGGTTCGAACGCGACTGGCGTTCGAGCTTGGCTCGATCAGGTTCGATCAATAGCTTACTGAACCGAACCACGAACTGTTCAAGCAAAGTGTGTTCGTGCACATCCCTACTTATTAGCAGCCAACTTCACGTCCTTATTAGCAGCCAACTTCACGTCCCTATCAGTAACCAACTTCACGTCCCTATCAGTAGCCAACTTTACGTCTCTATTACCACCCAACTCCACGTCCCTATTAGTAGCCAGTTTCACGTCCCTATTGGCAGTTAACTTCACGCCCCTATTAGCAGTCAACTTCACGTACCTATTAGCAGCCAACTTCTTATCAGTAGTCAACTAGACGTCCCTATACCGGAATGGTTGAAGTCCCGGAATGGTTGAAGTCCCGGAATGGTTGAAGTCCCGGAATGGTTGAAGTCCCGGAATGGTTGAAGTCCCGGAATGGTTGAAGTCCCGGAATGGTTGAAGTCCCGGAATGGTTGAAGTCCCGGAATGGTTGAAGTCCCGGAATGGTTGAAGTCCCGGAATGGTTGAAGTCCCGGAGTGATTAAAGTCCCGGAGTGGTAAAAGTCCCGGAGTGGTTAAAGTCCCGGGGTGGTTAAGGTCCCGGGGTGGTTAAGGTCCCGGGGTGGTTAAAATTCCGGAGTGGTTAAAGTCCCGAAGTGGTTAAAGACCCGGAGTGGTTAAAGACTCCGGAGTGGTTAAAGTCCCGGAGTGGTTAAAGTCCCGGCGTGGTTAAAGTCTCGGAGTGGTTAAAGTCCCGGAGTGGTTAAAGTCCCGGAGTGGTTAAAGTCCCGGAGTGGTTAAAGTCCCGGAGTGGTTAAAATCCCGGAGTGGTTAAAGTCCCGGAGTGGTTAAAGACCCGGAGTGGTTAAAATCCCGGAGTGGTTAAAGTCCCGGAGTGGTTAAAGACCCGGAGTGGCCAAAGTCCGGAGTGGTTGAACGCTTGGGCTAATTTTCTTTATTTATTTTATTTTATTTGTTTTTATAAAAGAATATAAAATTTTATGAAAAATTAACTGTGAAAGGAGGAAGTGGTGTGAAAATTTATTTGATTATATATATAAATATATTTAAAAAAACTATAAAACATATAAAATTTAACGTACTTCCTACTATACTATACTACAGTTGACTCCGTAATATCGCGTTTCCCCTCAATTCTCTCTCTAAGATATCTCGCGGTGAGGGGAATGCTTCCCCCACCATACGACGTCGCTCTGCTAGGTAGACACCATGGGCGGCTTTGCGCCTGCGCCGCTTACGTCCGTCTCTTTCTAAAGATCGGACTATTAGTATAGAGTGGGGGCATTCCTTAATTTCGCACGCTCTCTAATATCGCGCATCCAGAGCCCCGAGTGCGCGATATTACGGAGAGTCGACTGTATATATTGTAACGACTGTGGGCATGAATAACTCGCGTATTAGGTTGTGGGGCGGATATTATTGGTATAATCTATGGTAGGGCTATGTATCTCGAGTAACAAGTGTCAAACGTCTCTCGTCTCTGAAAGTCTGATCTAGACTGTTTATCTGACGATCGATCTTGCATCGATCGTCCGTTCGTTTGTCTATTGTCAAACCTAACTAATATCGTGTGTCTTAACGAATAGTCAGCTACATATTCGTTACAATATATATATACTATCTTCTCCTCTATATTCACCGAGTACGTCAAAACTCTACAATAGAAAACTGATGTGACATTCGCATTCGATGAGACTCCTTAGTTTACCACCCATGAAAAAAGTTGACTAGAGTTTTTATTACCGACCGTGGCACTTCACATATCGTCAATAGCAAGTAGACGTTCGCTCATAAAATAATGTGTTCGATGTTTTATTTTCAGTATTGCTGGACACAACGCCAAGACGTTCACGATACCGGGAAATCTTTACAGTGCCAGCAAGTATGCTCTCACTGCTATGTCGGAGACTGTCACACACGAATTAGCGGTCGCTAAAATGAACGTCAAGGTGACGGTGAGTTGGGCAAATCTCTTGGCAGCGAACTATCCCTCACCGCACGCACTTTGCAATGATAATGTGCAAGTAGTGTTTGAACCTTTATTATTAATTTTATATATCGATAGAGCATCAGCCCCGGAGCTGTAAGAACGGACATGTTAATTAGCACTGGTGTTTCGATCGAAGCCCTCAATCGAGTTCCCGTACTCGCAGGAAAAGATATCGCAGACGCTGTTATCTACGCACTGGCTACTCCTCCGCACGTTCAGGTGATTTACCGAAAGATCTATAATTATTTAAAAATACATGTCTCTTTGGTATTCCTTAATGGAAATGTCTGCTGGTCAACAGGTGGAGGAACTGACTGTGGCAACCCTTGCACACCTATCGACCCTGTTTGACCCCCAGTAACTAGGAAATCAATGGTCCAATAAATGTTGTTGCTTCGAGAGGTTTTACTTGAGATTTTTATGTCAGATTAAAGTAGCCTAAAACATCGACAAAATTCGATTTTCAGCTGGCTTCTGGATGTGCGTGCGAGAGCGCGTGCGTTTAATTTATAATTAATTTTGTGAAAATAAATCTAAGCATTTAAATCTTATAAGATTTTGAAATTTTTCATTTTCTTTTGAACATTTTTGGAAGTGTTTGTAATTCTTGCCAGAATTTCTCGAATTTAGGTAGAATGAACATCACTCGCTGGAGGTACCTTAAGGAGGTTGTCTCGTTGCGTCACCAAAGAGTGTGATTCATGTGCAATTCAAAGAGAATTTCGTCAACTTTTCTGATCGAATAAGAATCTGAAAAAATTCAACCATACAGAAGATCCTAAGAAGACTACTTTTCCATAATAATAGTTCCAAAAAGTTATTAATAAATTAGTAAAAAAAATGATTGTTTAACGAATTGGTCGGTAAATTAATTTTTCTTTAGCCCAAATTTATTTAATAATTTTTTTTGAATACTCATACATTTTTTAAGAATTTTTTCTAATATTGAAAAATTTGTAATTTTTTATCGATTGAAAAAAAGGAAAAATGTGGTTTTTTTTAATTAGAAAAATTCTCAAAAAATTCATAGGTACTCAAAAAAATTATTGAGTTAATTTGGGCTAAAGAAAAAGTTAGCTTACCGGATAATTCGTTGAACATTGTTAATAACTTTTTGCAATTATTATTATGGAAAATTAATCTTCCTAGCACCTTCTAAACGATTGATTTCTATCAGATTTTTATTCCGTTAAAAAGGCGTCGAAATTCGTTGTGAATTGCACGTGAATCGCACTCTTTGGTAATGCGCAACGAGACGACCTCCTTAACTGAATTTGTCCTGCATCGATTGCACCCTCAATAAATTCAGTGTGATGCACATTTGGACCCCCTACCTTATTGATAAAATTGAGTTTGTTGATTGATGACTGGAATCTGCCTGCGAAGCATGCTCAATCGTTTCCAAACCAATCTCTTTGAATCGTCGTCGAGAGATAACATTTTTTATTTGTTCGTGGTAAATCCGAGGGTGGGACTGGTAGCACAGTACTTCAGATACGACGATATAAAACCGCTGGTATCGTCGGAACTCGATCAGTCAAAGAACGTCGACGAGTCTATCGGTATTGTTGTCTATTGGTGCATTCGGACGAAGATGGAACGGTGGTTGGGCAAAGTAGCTATCGTGACGGGTGCGAGTGGCGGTATTGGTGCCGATATTGCCGAGGCTCTGGTTCGAGCTGGGATCAAAGTAGTCGGTGTTGCAAGACGAGTTGAGAAAATTCAAAATCTCGCTGCTAAATTCGTGGGTCATAAGGGCGTCCTTCATCCTATGGAATGCGATGTGAGGAAGGAAGAAGATATATTAAGGGTCTTCGAGTGGACTGAGAACACTCTCGGTGGTGTCGATATCCTTGTGAACAACGCCGCTGTTCTTGTCTCTGGCTCGATTATTGGTAAGCTTATCTGGAGGGTAGACGGAAAAAATACCGGATGAAAAACCCACGAAAAAAACCGTTCGGAAAAAAGGCAGCGGATATACGAGCCCATACTAGTCAATCGATGACCGGGGTGATTTTTGCTGGGATTCCATTTTGTGCAGATTGGACAAATTAATAAGATTCTTTATTCTAGAAATCGATAACAGGATACAGTGATTTTCTTTTCTTCCATTTGTAGACGGTTCCACTGAAAATTATCGCAAAATCATGGAAGTTAACGTAATAGCGGTAGCGATTTTTACGAGAGAAGCGGTAAATTCGATGAGGAAGCGTAACGTTCCCGGCCACATTATCAACATCAACAGGTTATTACGAAGGTTATCAACAGCAGGCTGGCAATCGGTCCAAAACTGATGTGTCCGAGAGCGATTTTTTTTTTTCAGCGTTGCCGGTCACGATGCCAAAATCATACGTGCACCGGCAAATCTTTACGCCGCCAGCAAGTTCGCTGTCACTGCCATGACGGCGTCTGTGAAAATAGAATTGGCGGCCGCCAAAATGAACGTCAAAGTGACGGTAAGTCGGGAGGAAATCCTTTGTCTTCGAGCTATAATCATCTCAGTATGAGGCATTCTTTATCAACTGGGCCACTTTTTTCGGTCGACCTCTCAAAGGTTTTTAAAATTTGACAGTTTGTAGTACTACTTGAGAGAATCTTCTCTGATTTTTTTTAGATTTTTAAAGTGCACCCTTCAGGATTTACGTTCTTTTTAATATCAGTATATCAGAAAATATTGGTCACTCAAAAAATTCGTAGGAACGTTAACTTTCGTATTGTTCAAGACTTTCAAATGGTGTTAGAGACAAAATTTTCCTGATACGGGACAGTCCACGTTTCGCGAAAAAAAATGTTAATATTTTTTTTCTACGAAAAACACACCTTCGATTCTGGTCCCGATTTTACAGGATGTTTGGCATTACATGGAGATTCTGAGAAAAAAATCCCAAAGTGGTACCTGCGATTCTTACGCACTAAAAAAATGAACAAATAAAAAATTACAAAAGAAACTCTCTAAAAAGAACCTCTATTTAAAAAAAACGTTTCACAACGATATGAATCAAATTTATCGACTACGGGCCAACCCCTTTCGGTTATCTAAATAATAGTCGAGTTTATATGAATCTATATGAATTAAATTTTTTACTTGTTTATTTTTTTAGTACGTAAGAATCACAGGGTATCACTTTGGATTTTTTTTTTTTAGAATCTTCAAACAATGCTAAATATCGTGTAAAATTGTAACCTGAATCGAAGGTGTGTTTTTAGTAGAAAAAAATTATTTTAACTTTTTTTTTTTTTACGAAAAATGAACTTTCCTCTATCGGGAAAATTAAGAAATCTAACATTATTCGAAAGTTGATGAAAAATAAAAATGTTAATGTTCCTACGAATTTTTTGAGGGACCAATATTTTTTGAGATATACTGATATTTTAAAAAAGCGTCAATCCTGAACGGTGCATTTTAAAAATTACAAAAAAAAATCACGGAAGCCCCTCTCGAGTAGTACTACAAACTGGCAAACGTTAAAAAACATCTGAGAGGTCAACCGAAAAAAGTTGCCCAGTTGGTAAGGAATGCGTCATATGCTCGCTGCAAAAATCCATGAATTTTTATCAAACCCGCGCGCTGTATTTACTTTGTTCGTTGACAGAGCATCAGTCCGGGAGCAGTGAAAACTGATATGCTCAATAGCCTGGGTCTTTCGGCAGAAATCATCGAACGAAATCCAAGCCTTGCAGGCAAAGATATCGCCGAAGCTGTTATCTACGTGCTGGCGACACCTCCGCACGTTCAGGTGAGATAAAAAAAAAAAATATTTGTAATTATTGTCGAATACATATTTCCATGGCATTTCAACAGGTGGACGAAGTGACCGTGACACCAGTCGCGACGATGTCAAGTTAGCTCGACCATCGGTATCCACGAAATCACACAGTAAAAAATAATTTCGTTGAATCGCAATGCGAAATTTCGTAAAAATAATTTTGTTAAATAAGTGACAAAGTCGTTTCTCACTTATTTGAATATACGAAGCTGTCCTTTTATTTCTCGTGTTGTTGAAAATTTTTTATTTGTACTTTTGTTTGTAAAACTAGAAAAATGACATATAAAAAATTGTGCACGTTTGTGGACAATAAGTTGTTGTAAAAAGTACAAACTTTTTTTGATGTGGACAGGCCAAATTAAACAGGTTCTCAGCATGCTCAATGCTACCCAACAATGTTTGTAGATACAGAACGAATAAAAGTCACGGAACGGCATATATTTTTGTTGGATAATAAAATTCATTGCAAAAACAAAAATATTTTCATTTTTCCATGTTTTCTTATCAATAGTATCTTTTTCTGATCTATTGGAGACGAATCCGGATGCAATCTGATGTTATCGGCGGCTAATCTATCAGTGCCCGTATAAAGACTTGTTATCTCTTGAAGAACTGCAATTATACACCATCGAGATGCGGTATACTTTCCAAACATAGGCACCGAACAGATGGGATTATTAATTTATAATATTGTTTTGGGATTACTGCGACTGTTTCGAAAATCCTCCGAATTATGTTAGGGAGTGAACTTCGATTCAGGGTTATCCCATCCCAAACCAACCAACCGTAAAACTTCGGCTTGGATTTGGGTTGTTTTCTGACAATCTACACCAACTCAACAAATCAATTGGTGCGCCAAACCAATTCCGATTCCAAGCTTCTGAAGGTAGCTTTTTGGTTGACATCTCCGAACCAACTGTAATACCAACCATTATGTAACGGAAAAGTTGGTTTACAGTTGGATTTCCCGAACGAACTTAATGAATGATTTTATGTCGAGAACACCGATAGGAATCGGGTTGTTTTTTTAGGTAAATTCAACCGTAAACCAACTTTTTATCTGATACATATAACAGTTGGTTTTTTTAGCACCGCCGAAAAATTAACCTCTTGAAGGTTGAAATGAGAGTTGGTTTGGTGCACCGATCGACCAATTAGTTTTCAGGTTGGCCAGAACGCGAGGATATAGCATTATAACTTGTAATTTTCGATAACGTTTTGCGTAGGAAGTTGTGGTTGCGGCGAGGCGCCTTCAAACGTACACCGTTCAAACGTACACAGGTTCACCGTAACACAACTGAATCTCACACTTCATGAAATGGCACACGGCGTTCAAGCTTACACGACGAATTTATAACAAACGATTTTCCAACACATTACAAACCGTTCACCGCAAATTTACAACACTTCGAAAAGCTTTCACATTTTAAATGAACACATTCAGAATTTAACAACATTATTTTGTAACAATTGTGAAATGTAACAACTTCGAAAGCTTACACGCGAAATTTGTAACAGACGTTGAATCTTACACCCGTGCAATCTTACACGAGTGAATAGGGAAGGGGGTGGATCGAAAATGCCGCTGATGAGAACCACGGCTATTATGTGGGTTAAATGGACTTCACAGCAGGCAATGTTCGCACGGTAACCCTGGAAAGTCCATTTAACCTGCATAGCAGCAGTGGTTCTCATCAGTGGCAGTCTTGAGCCGCCCCCTTCCCTGTCCACCCGTGTAAGATTGCACGAGTCTAAGATTCAACGTCTGTTACAAATTTCACGTGTAAGCTTTCGAAGTTGTTACAGTACGCGATTGTTACAATATAATGTTGTCAAATTCTGAATGTGTTCATTTTAAATGTGAAAGCTTTTTGAAGTGTTGTAAATTTGCGGTGTACGGTTTGTAATGTGTCGGAAAATCGTTTGTTACAAATTCGTCGTGTAAGCTTGAATGCCGTGTGCCATTTCATGAAGTGTGAGATCCAGTTGTGTTACGGCGAACCTGTGGACGTTTGAACGGTGTACGTTTGAAGGCGCCTCGTTGCGGCGTAATTTCTTCGGCAACTTCGAGGCGGCTTCAAACGTACACCGTTCAACTTTACACTTGTTCATTCATACGGAAATAAAGCGTACACCGCACAAAATGTTACATAAGTTCACGACTTCGTTAAAATTTACACCACAAATACCTTACACTTGTCCAATCGTCGGATCAAAAACTGTACACCGCCATTTCTTTACACCACAAAAAGTGTACGTATTCAATATGTTACACATTAGTAAGCTTACACTATTTCATTCTTACAATTGCCAAACCTTACAACTTTAAAACTTTACACATTCAATATACTTCACATGCGCAAGCTTACACGCGTGCATCCTTACACCGACGGAGAGGAAGGACGGCCTTCGAGAGGGACGTTGGATGAGCACCGCTGTTATTCTGCAGGTAAGATGAACCGACTGTTGGTTGTGATCACATGGTAGCCCGCCATGTGCTTCATCTTACCTGCAGAATAACAGCGGCGCTCATCCAACGCCCGTCTCGAAGGCCGTCTTTCCACCCGTCGGTGTAAGGTTGCGCGTGTGTAAGCTTGCGCATGTGAAGTATATTGAATGTGTAAAGTTTTAAAGTTGTAAGGTTTGGCAAGTGTAAAAATGAAATGGTGTAAGCTTACTGATGTGTAACATATTGAACACGTACACTTTTTGTGGTGTAAAGAAACGGCGGTGTACAGTTTTTGATCCGTGGATTGGGCAAGTGTAAGGTATTTGTGGTGTAAATTTGAACGAAGTCTTGAACTTATGTAACATTTTGTGCGGTGCACGCTTTATTTCCGTAAGAATGAACAAGTGTAAAGTTGAACGGTGTACGAATGAAGGCGCCTCGCAACTTTGACGTATAAAGTTGTAGATACAACGTGGTTTTGGCGTAGTAAGTCATAGGCAAATTTTCGCCAGGGATACAGCGACAGTCAGGATTATTTAATCAGGATTATTATTTCCGTTCAGGATTACCAAGTTGGGAGCAACATGTTTTTTACGTGTTTTTAGTACACCTGCGTAAGATCCATATTTCATACAGCCGATGGTTTGTTTTGTCTCGCATTGCGACACCAAGTCTGTCCGCGGACCAAAAATAAACTCTTATCACAATAATTTTTTTGTTTTTTTCCTTTCACTTTTCGAACAAATTTTCCGAATTTTTTCGTGCTGTTAATAATTTTGGACGTTTGTGGACGTGAAATATTTGTTAAATGTGCAAACCTTTTTGTACCATGTATTGTGGTTAAAAAAAAAAAAATCTCATTTGAGCCTCTGTTGACGTCGTATGTTTGTTATAGCGTCGTTGTATAGCGATTATTGAGCTTTGCTTTTGCATAAGAATCGTGACGGTTCTTCTGTGCTAATTTACGTAATCGAGACTTACATAGGAGACATATACTTACTACTTTCGGGCGATATCGCTCGGGCGAAAAGACAAACAACTGTTTGATTGTCCAACGGAGAATTGTTGAGTGAATAATTAAGATCGATGTTAATTCTCAACAAACTCATTTATTAAAGTACTAAAAGGAGTCGTTTTTTTTTTTTTTTTTTTTCTTCAATTTAACAAACGATGGAAAAAATACACAAGAATATCAAGTACCATTATAATATTAGAGTCGTTTTTAATGTACGGAGAAACGAATTTCTACGCCGCCGAGTCATCTGTCAGACAAATCTTATTGCAATACATACTAATTTTTTGTTTTTCACGTAAAATCATATGGACGGGAGGCTGATTAATTGCCCGCGGACTGATGCAACGGTGGGCTGGGCTGGGGATGGATCAGTCGAGAAATAATTACAATGTTAGAAAACGAGAGAAACAACTGAACATTAGGGATGTGCGAATATTCAAAAATTTTAATAATTCACCGTGAATTGAATATGAATAATTGGCATTTGAATATTCAAAATATTCGAATGAATTTAATGGTCCAAATATTCTAATTTGGTAAACTAATTGTTTCAATAATTGGAAATATTAATTTGAGACTTTACAATGGACCATAAGGTCATTATAAATAACGCGATAAACGATGCGAATTGATTTATAAGAGAAATTGTTGTAGAAATAACTCGCAAACAAGCGTAAGTTCTTCAGCTTTGTAGTAAATAAAAAACATCTTTATTCAATGAATACAATTGATGTGCTCAGTTTCATTGTAATCGGAATTTCATCATTAGAACATGAAATTCATAAAAAATCATTCGAAATATTCAAACGTTTGTAATACTCATGAACATTCGTATTATTCGAATTTCATTGAATCATTCATATTCGATTATATTCGAATTATTCAAATTTGCGAATATTCAATTGAAACTTTGAGTTGAATATTAATATTCGATTCAATTCAAGCGCTATTCGCACCTCCCTGCTAAAGATCTATAATTCCTCGAAACCGCACAATTGGAGGGGATCGGACGAAGCCGGTATTCTGTCAATTAAATAATTCACTCTACTCTCTTTTTTAATATCATTTTCATTTTCGAGAAAAAGGAAAAAAAAAGTGACTTTTATTATTATAAACAAACACGTCTCAATTACGAAGAAAGATCTTTTTCTTTTCTCTTTATACACTCAACGCCGGTGCTTATACTTGTTAATGCGTTCGCAATTGACCGTCTACGTTCACTATTATCGTATGCATTTTTTGCCTTGTTTTTTTGTTTTTTTTTTTTTTCCTCAAAATACAGAATCACGATTTTCGATCATGACCGCGGCTTTGCCTTATCACTCTCGGTCGTCCTCCCATGCCTAGAGCACACCATTAATAATATACGTTTCTCTCACCTCCGCACTCATTCCTATTCTTTCATTATTCGGAGCTCGTTTATCTTCAATAAGTTCCGCATTGTTTTTCGGTTTTTTTTTTCTTTTTTAAATATACAAAACATAAAAATCTTATAGCCTTAATATCGCATAAAACTAATGCTACGTGAGTGCTAACAGGATTTACATGGAAAATAATTTTCCGACGTTGGGGGGGTTAAAAAAGAAGAGAACAAAAAAATCAGCACTGGCAGACGAACACGGCAAATGGACTCGTGAATGCCGAAACGACTGGGAAAATAAAAATAATTTTATTACCTTTTACGCCGGTCTTTTCGCCAATTTTCTTTTTTTTTTTACTGTTTATGTCATTTCGTTGACTATCAACCTTGCCCGCCATATCGTTCGCAAGTGCTCCCGCTTCTCTTAGAATTAGCGGTAACAGTTCGTCGACAAAATATGGCTTCCGCGTCATTGATCTTTTCGGCTTGAATGCTTGGGGAAGATGGGGGATGAGGAGACGCTCATTAGACTGCTCCATCGTAACACTTTCTGCTAGGGGATTATTATAAAAAAATAATTAGAAAAATGTACAAAAATTCATAAAAATAGATAGTAGTTACATAGTAAAAGTTACTTTTTTTTTTTTAGGTAATTATAATAGTGAATGAGAAACGACGAGCACGTAATTACAACCCTACCGTGTTTATGTGTCTGTGTGTGTGTGTGTGTGTGTTTCTGTATGTGTAAGTTATTTATTAATTCGACCCATTCGACCCATTGTAAAATTCGTTAAACGATGGCCATGCATTTTTTTCTATGCTACGCAAGTCCGCCGCTACGTAATCATCGATTTACCGATGGTCGTATCCTTTGGCAAGGTCGTCAATGCGGTACAGGCCAATCAATCACGTCCTAAAATGTTATAATTTGTACACGTTTTAAACGAGAAACTTGTGTGAACCAACGCGGATCTGATTTAACACATTTTTTTTTAATCGAAAGAAGCAATAATTTTGACTGTTGTTAAGAAATCTTTTTTTTATTACAAAGTGGGAAGAGAAAGGTTGGTATAAAAAATGATTAAGCGTGTATAAAAGGATTGAAGAGCTCAATGTCCAAAATTCATAGTAATGAATTTATAAAACAATGCGTCCGCGGTTTTATGGACAAAAACTGCGGTATTTTTCTGTTGTAGTTTTGTTTTTAATGCTGTAATTTTTTTTTGCATCAAGTACGAACTCTATCACAATAATTTAGCCGCTTAAACGTCCGCGAAGAATTTCCGAAATAAAAAATGAATACACAATTTGCTGTATCTGTATTAACCCTTTGAAGCACACATTTTTTTTAATCTAAAAAGCAATAATTTTGACTGTTGTTAAGAAATTTTTTTTTTACTACAAAGTGGGAAGAGAAAAGTTGGTCAAATAATGATTCAGCATTTCCAGCAATGTCCAAAATTCATAGTAATGAATTTACAAAACAATGTGTCCGCGATTGTATAGACAAAAACTGCGGTATTTTTCTGTTGTACGTTTGTATTTAATGCTGTAGATTTTTTTTTTTTTGCATCAAGTACGAACTCTTTCGCAATAATTTATCCGTTAAAACGTGTTCGAGGATTTTTCGAAATAAAAAATGGAAACACGATTGACCGAGCCGTACCGCAAGAACTGCCTCGAAACTAATCAACAAACGATGCCAAAATTATTATCTAAGCGAGACTCTTTAATCTATGCTGCTGATCGACTCTAATTTCTCCATCTCTCAATTAGCCTTACACTATACCATCTCTGTTATCGCCTTACTTAATGAATTTTTTTTTTCGAACGTTTTAGTGTCTATTACAACGTGAGTCAGTTAAAAAAAAAAAGGCTTAATTAAGATTTTTTAAGCAAGAGCGAGAACCTTGACTGGCTCTCTCGCTTCTATTCTGTACTCGCGGAAGATTAATTGACAAGTCTTAATTAAGCACATCGATTCAAGTGGATCGTTCAGTTTGAAAAAAAAAGTACTATTAACTATCAAGACGAACACGCTTCGAGCTGTCTCTTTACTGTGACTGCAGTGTCAACCCTTTAATCGACAAGCCTCTTACCTGTTGGAAAAAAAAAAAAAAATGATCTTTCATCAATGCTCGACACTTTTCTGTATCAAAATATGTGAAAAACGTGACTCAAACAAAATTTGAGTTTGTAACTTTTGCATCCTACAATCGACAAATGTTTTAATAAAATTCCAACAGAACAATTATCTTTTAAATGCTCATCTATCAATGAATCTTTTCAAAATTTCTTTAATGAATGTTGCAGAAGATATTTCAAAAAAAAAAAAATGGCTGATTAGCCAATTTAACAAATATGCTACAGTGCCAGTCAAAGAGTCAAATGAATCAAGCCGCCTGTATATTAATCTGTTGCCAAAAAATCAGCAACAGAACACACTACAGTGGATTCGACGGTAATTTTGGACTTTAACGGGATTATAACAGATTCTTTTTTTTTTTTTTTTTATTTCGTGCTTTCGGCACGAAATACGAAAATTTGGTGATAGATCATTCAAAAAATTACCCCGTACCTAATGGACAGAATCACGCGGGGCTCTTTGAATCAGAGCTGGGCAAAACACTCGAAAGTACTTAAGATACAAAATATAAAATACTATAAGTATTTAAAATATAAAATACTTTTTGTATTTTAAATACATTTATAAGTACTTTTTAAATATCAATACAGGATGCCTGGACATGGTGGGACATGGTGGGACATGGTGGGACATGGTGGGACATGGTGGGACATGGTGGGACATGGTGGGACATGGTGGGACATGGTGGGACATGGTGGGACATGATGGGACATGATGGGACATGGTGGGACATGGTGGGACATGGTGGGACATGGTGGGACATGATGGGACATGGTGGGACATGGTGGGACATGGTGGGACATGGTGGGACATGGTGGGACATGGTGGGACATGGTGGGACATGGTGGGACATGGTGGGACATGGTGGGACATGGTGGGACATGGTGGGACATGGTGGATTCTGGACGGCTGAGCCGGCTTGGTTACGCTCGCCCATCATCCATCCCGTCCGTCCATCCATCCATCCCGTCCGGCCTAACCGTACAGCCAAGAAAACCAAAAGTATTTTGTATTTTTAAAAGTACTTAAAATACCAAAAAGTATTTGAGTACTTAAAATATGTATTTTAAATACTTAAAATACATCAAGTATTTAAAATACTGCCCAGCTCTGCTTTGAATCCACCATTCGATTTGAGACACGATTCGACGGTCTGTTCGATTTTGTACAAAAAAAAGCCAATTTCACTCGACAGCTTTAAATTCTATATTTAGAAAAACTATTTCACTAATCACCTTGAATATTGCTACGTTTTTCCTGTTTTGAAAGACCGTCACTTATTTGTTATTTTAATGCGACAAATACTTATATTTCCGCAGATACAAAGAGAATCTATATATGTTTTTTTCATTAAAGGTCTATTTTTTACTCATTATACAAAGGATTATGGGACGCGGGTCGATTAATGTTTTTTTTTTTATTACTTATCGCAGGGTGCTCAAGGCATTTCACGTATCGAATAACTTTTGTTTTTTTTTTTTTAATTATCATGTTCCGTGTATTATCGTGTGAAAGTGATGAAAGGTACATTGCGCACCACTCGTAACGACACGCATCTTGACAAATGTATTTTTTTTTCCTTTCTGTCGTTGAAAATATCATCGACGTTAAAATTAATACGACAATGTTTTTTTTTTGTTTGTTTGTTTGTTTTTAATACTTTTTTTTGCATATTTGTATATCGAGAGAAAATATACTTGGCTCGCTCTCAATTATCGTTTAAATTTATTTATTTATAAAAAAATTTATTTGATGAATATGCGATTTTTCGTTTGTTCGAAAGAGATAAAGAGGAGTCTATTTGGTGGCGGATAAATATTAGAAATAGTTATGTAACATTAAGGAGGTTCCAAAGTTGACTAAATCTAACGAATTTGGCAATGAAGTTTGCGCCACTCGTCGATTACACCTAAAGCATTCCTTTCCGTTTTTATATTGGGACCAACCGGTGATGCATTCGCAATCTCTTACTTAAGGAGGTCGTCTCGTTGCGCATCACCAAAGAGTGCGATTCACGTCCAATTCACAAAGAATTTCGACGCCTTTCTAACGGAATAAACATCTAAAAAAAATCAACCATTTAGAAGGTGCTAAGAAGATTAATTTTCCATAATAGTAATTGCAAAAAGTGATTAACAAATTAGTTTAAAAAATCATTGTTCAACGAGTTATCCGGTAAAGTAACTTTTTCTTTAGCCCAAATTGACTCAATAATTTTTTTGAATACTTATGATTTTTTTGAGAATTTTTTCTAATTAAAAAAAACCACATTTTTTCATTTTTTTTTATAGATAAAAATCCCGAATTTTTGAATATTGGAAAAAGTTCTTAAAAAATGTATGAGTATTCAAAAAAAAATTATCGAATAAATTTGAGCTAATGAAAAAAATTAGTTTGCCGATTAGTTCGTTAAATAATGTTTTTTTTTTTTAATTATTGATAACTTTTTGGAACTATTATTATCGAAAGGTAGTCTTCTTAGCATCTTCTGTATGGTCTCCACATTTTTTCATTTTTTTTATAGATAAAAATGCCAAATTTTTGAATATTGGAAAAAATTCTTAAAAAATGTATGAGTATTCAAAAAAAAATTATCGAATAAATTTGGGCTAATGAAAATAATTAGTTTGCCGACTAGTTCGTTAAATAATGTTTTTTTTTTTTGAATTATTAATAACTTTTTGGAACTATTATTATCGAAAGGTAGTCTTCTTAGCAGCTTCTGTATGGTTTCCACATTTTTTCATTTTTTTAATAGATAAAAAATCCCGAATTTTTCAATATTGGAAAAAATCCTTAAAAAATGTATGAGTATTCAAAAAAATTATCGAATAAATTAGGGCTAAAGAGAAAATTAGTTTACCGACGAATTCGTTAAACAATGTTTTTCTTT
Source organism: Amblyjoppa proteus (assembly GCA_963922035.1). Classification (NCBI taxonomy): domain Eukaryota; kingdom Metazoa; phylum Arthropoda; class Insecta; order Hymenoptera; family Ichneumonidae; genus Amblyjoppa; species Amblyjoppa proteus. The sequence goes on along the minus strand of OY998228.1, from coordinate 34,542,446 downwards.
ACTAATTTCTTAGTAACTTTTTGGAACAATTATAATGGAAAGTAGTCTTCTTAGCACCTTCTGTATAGTTGAATTCTTTCAGATTTTCATTCGATCCGAAAGTTGACAAAAATCTCTTTACGAATTATCCGGTAAACTAACTTTCTCTTTAGCCCAAATTGACTCAATAATTTTTTTGAATATTTATGAATTTTTTGAGAATTTTTTCTAATAAAAAAAACCACATTTTTTCTTTATTTTACAGATAAAAAAATCACGAATTATTAAATACTAGAAAAAATTCTTAAAAAATTTAAGAGTATTCAAAAAAATTATCGAATAAATTTGGGCTAAAGAAAAAGTTAGTTTACCGACTAATTCGTTAAACAATGATTTTTTTTTCCTAATTTATTAATAACTTCTTGGAACTATTATTATGAAAGAGTAGTCTTCTTAGCATCTTCTGTATGGTTAAATTTTTCCAGATGTTTATTCGATCAGAAAGTTGACGAAATTCTCTTTGAATTGCACACGAATCACACTCTTTGGTGATACGCAGCGAGACGACCTCCTTAATCTTCAACCGTCTATCAATTCTCCGACGAATTCTCGCGATGAGTTTTTTTATTTATTTATTTTTTTTTTATTTAAAATTTATAGTCATTGAGATTTAAGAAACCGTAACTACAGTTTAGACATGCCGTGCATATTATTAGGTGTGTGTGAAATTGGGGGGGGGGGGGGGGGGGAGAGTTCACAGACAATAAGTGGTATTCAAATAGAAACGAAATGATGACGGGGCTCTTTATTTTTCTTGTTGTTTATTATACGTTATTATATGAAAAATACGAACGAACAAACACCTGACATTCCAGTACTCGGGTAATACTGTACGTTCAGCTAATTAATATTTATTATATCTAAGATTCGACTAACCGGCACGAGATTGAACGAGGTTGAGAGGACAGAGTCTAACCGATCTCGTTTTAATTATTCATCGTGCCGGCAATTATTATTATTTCAAGGTTTATTTTTTATTTTAATTTTTTATTATATTTTTTTTTTTCCTTTCAATTTACAATTATAGTCTCGAGGAGACACCGCGAGAGATCGCAGGATCGTTCAGCGTGTCGCGGTGACCGCGGTCAACCGTTGCACAACGATATTTTTTTTTTTTTTATTCCTCGATCGTTCGTCCCGCGCCCAAGACGATCGTTCGAAGATTTTATCGCGAGAAATAATATTATTTTTTATTTACTTTTTTTTTTATGAAAATTACTCTAGAAAGGTATCTTTTTTTTTTCGGTGGAGGTGCGGGGACTTTCGAAAAATTTCGAGCTTCCTCCGTTGGCCAAAGATACCTCGGAAAAAAAAATCCTTCGAAAACCCTCTTGGCATTTTTTATTTTACTTGGAGGTGAAGAATTTTTTTTTTTGTTTTTTTTTTTAATTATTTTATTCAAACGATCGGAACAAAACTCGCCGTATCGTGTCAGAATGAAAGAGGGATTCTTGAACAACGCGAGTCCTCGCACCTTCACGTCTCGCCGAATAAAAAAAAAAGGTCCAGCGAGACTCGAGGATATACAATATCGAAACCAACGTCGTTTTAACAATCTTAAGTTTTATAACGCTAGTTTTAGGGAGGCCGAACGATAAAAAGCTAGCTTCAACTCGCAGTCCGTCGGAGTATCACGAGATATGAAAATTTTTTTTTTTTCTTTTTTTTTTTTCATTCTACGAACAACTTACGGTCGACTGAGAAAAATTGTGTTTAAGTTTCGTTAGAAAAAGGTAAAAAATTGCCGCACGTCACGCGTTCACGCTCGCACGTTTTTTTTTTTCTTGTTTTTTTTTTTTTCTTTCTTTCTTCTCCTCTCCAGTCTCGCCATTTATCTTTTACCGACAACATTTTTTCCCCAAACACGCTCATCCACTCCGGACACAAAACAAAATTTTCAATTACACTAAATTTCTCGTATCTCATAGATAGAAACTCTCTCATCGTCACTTTCGTTCGGTTCTTCTTTATACTTTGCTCATTCCTTTCCTTTCGCGAAATTCCTCCAGACTCAACGTCCAATTTGCTTTTCTCACTTCCACGCGATGAAACGAGCAACGGTATTTGAGCGTTTGTAAAATACTTCGGTCGGTAATAAAAACTGCGATTACATTTTTTTTTTGTTTTTTAAGGTTGCCAATCACACACGATCAAATCCAAAACGCTTACACGAAGCTGTGTTGAAAACTGTTTCATGTAAAAATTTGCTTTTCGTGGAAAATGATTGGTAGCCGTGAAATAAAAATGACAATTCATGTTATCGACCGAGCCCGGGTCGGGCAATGGGGGGAGAGTTGGCGAGATTTCATATCGCCTTAATGAGGTCGTCTCGTTGCGTATTGCCAAAGCGATTCATGTGCAATTCATGTGCGTTGCGATTCACGTGCAATTCAAAGAGAATTTCGTCAACATTCTAATCGAATAAACATCTGGAAAAATTCAACCATACAGAAGATGCTATGAAGACTACTTTTCCATAATAATAGTTCCAAAAAGTTATTAATAAATTAGGGAAAAAAAATCATTGTTTAACGAATTAGTCGGTAAACTAATTTTTTCTTTAGCCCAAATTTATTCGATAATTTTTTTGAATACTCTAAAATTTTTTAAGAATTTTTTCTAGTATTCAAAAATTCGTGATTTTTTATCTATAAAAAAAATTTTTTAAATGTGGTCTTTTTATTAGAAAAAATTCTCAAAAAAATCATAAGTATTCAAGAAAATTATTGAGTCAATTTGGGCTAAAGAAAAATTTACTTTACCGGATAATTCGTTGAACAATGATTTTTTTTAAAACTAATTTGTTAATGACTTATTGCAATTATTATTATGGGAAATTAATCTTCTTAGCACCTTCTAAATGGTTGATTTTTTTCAGATTTTTATTCTTCGCACTCTTTGGTAATGCGCAACGAGACGTCCTCCTTAAGGTAGTCCTTGCGAATAGTGTTCACTTCACATAAGTTTCAGAGAAATGAGAGGGAATTGCAGACACTTCTCGATGGTATAAAAGTCTGAAAAAAAAAATCAAGAAAGGATTAATTTTGCATAACAATAATTCCAAAATGTTATTAACAAATCGATGAAAAATAAAATTGTTCAACAAATATCCCGGAAACCTAGTTTTTTTTATGAAAATTATTCATATATTTTTCTGAATACGCATGAATTTTTTTAGATTTTTAAATTCACTCTGAATTTTCTGACTTTCTACACGTTTTTACCATATAAAAAAAAAAAAATCATACGTATTCAAAAAAAAATGAACGAATAATTTTCATTAAAAAAAAAAGTTAGGTTGCCGGAATATTTGTTGAACAATTTTGTTTTTCATAAATTTGTTAATACCATTTTGGAATTATTGTTATGCAAAATTAACCCTTTCGGCATCTTTAATACGCTTGATTTTATTCAGATTTTTATACCATCGAAATGTTTCTTTGAACCTTATGTGAAGTGAACACCATTCGCAAGGACTACCTTAAAATTCAACTTTACTGATTGATTTTCGGTCTTTCTCGGTCGTTTTTTTTTTTTTTTTTAAATAGTTTTTCTCTTCTTTTGCAACATTGCTTGCTCCGCGTAAAATAATTCCGAGTGAAAGAAGGTCTTCGGGACACCTTGCGACTCGAGTGAAATTTTAAACGAGTAAATTATTAAAGAAGAACATACACGCACACACAGATTCTAGTATAAAACAACGAGCGATCGACAAGTATCTTCACCCAATCGAGAGAAAAATAAAGGAGAGGTTCGAATTCCTCGAGGAAATGCTCCGAGCAGGGCTCAACGATGCCGTGCGTGTAACGCGCGCATCTGTGTGGATATACAAAAATGTTTTTTTTTTTTTTTTCTAAGCGTATGAATAACTTCTTTCCCTCTTTCCGCTTCGCTCTCTTTCTCTCTCGATTTTTTTCATGAATTTTTCTTTTCCCTCGTTATATTTTCTCACATAAATCCATCGACGTCGTCGCATACACGTATTCATTTAACACTAGTCGATTATTTAGAAAAAAGAATGGTACAAAAGATTTTTTAGGAGCAAATTGGCTAGCACAGGACCGGCGTGCAGGTCGCCAAGATCCGGTCGTGTTTTTTCTTTTTTTTTTTTTTTTACACATTCGATTATTTTTTTTCCATCGGAATTTCAACGCCTTGCGTTATAATATCCCATCATATCGATATACAAGACATTATTTTTAATACACCATAAGGGATATATCAATGAATCGGACTGAACCTAATTCGCGCCTTAATCCATCCACTTCGGTCTAACGGTATTTTAATTACAAAAAACTTATTTCATCATCGATTTTAATTTTTTTTTTGTTGTTGTTTTTTGTTCTCTTTTTTTTTCGTAATCAACGATACTCTCCACCATGCATTTCACTGAACAATGTACACATTACAAATATCATTCGGAGTCTCACTTTTTTTTTTCTTTTTTTTCTTCTCGCATCGAAATAACAAACACGCTCATTGACTTTATTCGGGCTGTAAGCAGTCGGTTAATCAATTCAGTCGAATATTTATTTTCCTTCGCGTGCCTTTCGTTCGAATTTAATCGATACACTTTGTTTGTTTTGTTTTTAAATCGCACGTTCGAGTGTCAGGTTAACGCATGCGCGATTAGCGCTTCACTCTAAGTGGGGATAAAATGAGCTCGCAAATTAACAGACAAAAGTATTCTGCAATATATGTAAAAAAAAAAAAAAAAATTTAATAATCGAGCGAAATAAGTTGACGCCTCTCGTTCACTAGAAAACACGCACTCATTACTTTGTTTTTTTTTTTGTTTTTTTTTTTTTTAATATTCGCGTTTTTTAATAACGCATTTATATATAGTGTTGTCGACTTTTCGTTTAATTTTCCTGACAAGGGAGATCTTGCGTGATTTTTCTTTTTTTTTTTTTCCAAATCCCTTCCCAAGTAATTTTATCCGATACCTATCGCTCACTTCGCTCGCACGCTTCGTCTATTTGTTAATAGTGGGCTTCCGGTAGTCGCGGAGGGCCAATGAAAAATGTGAATTTCTTTTTGTTTCGTCTTCAACATTTTGTTTTTTTTTTTTTTGTCAAATCGGCGAGATTTATGAATTAAGTTTATTTTATTTTTTTCTAAAACTACTCTGATTGAACGAAAGCGATTTGATAAATTCACAAATATTTCCAATGTCCCTTCCTCACCGGCCGGAGCCCTCGCTCGCTTATAACATTGCACTAACTCCCAGCTTCTTCCGTAAACTTCCTTAGCTATGTTTTATTAGAAATTCTAAACGCTAGATGGGGGCGCTCGGTAGGGCGCGCTCTCGCGAAAGAGCCTACCTTATATATATATAAAAAAAAAAAAAAAAAATCCACAAGGTAGAATTATTACAGTTTACAAAGTACCTAAGAGCGCGTCGATTCACAAATGGACAACGTACACGCGGCCCTTCGCTGCTTTTTTTTCTCTCTCTCGTTCTCTCTTTAATTTGACTAAGAAACAACACTCACGCGCCCCATTCGCTAAATTCACACTACAGATCACACCCTCGGTACGTAAAGCTAAAGTCGATTATCGTAGAGTCGTTTGAAAAAAAAAGAAAAAAAAAAGAAAAACAAAAATACAAAACGCAAGAAAGAAAACAAGGAACTCGAAAGAGACTCGTAGCCACTCGTGGAACTTTTTATGAAAAACTTATTAACCCGAATGCGGTACGAAATGATGCAGGATTTTTCACGCTCTCTTACACGCAGAAAAAAAAATTTATTCAAACCAAATCAAATTTATTTGGAGCAAATAAAATTGTTTATTTAAATATGGGCTTCATAGAGTTTTATCGAAATCCAATAAATTTTATTAGAGTTATATATCGCATATACTCGAATCAAATAAAAAATATCCTTGAGTTAAATAAAAATTTAATTAATTCAAATAAAAATATTCTAATATCCGATTTTATTGACGGTTAATAAACTTTTTTTCTGGGTGTATATATTTTTAATAAATATCCATCGGACCCATAAAAATAATTTATTTGACGGTCACCGTTTATTTAGATTAAGTAAAATATTTATTTTATTTAAATAAATATTTATTTAAATCAAGTAAATAGTTACTGATATGAAATAAATATTTATTTTAATCAAATAAATATTTTACTCAATCTAAATAAATGGTGGTCGTCAAATAAATTATTTTTCTGGGTGCAAGTATGTCCTTGGGGTCTGGAATTGTTTTTTTTTTTTTTGGAAATTCAGCGTGGTCATGTTTTCGAAAAAATTTAATTTGTCTCAAGCATTGCGTCAATCAATATCGAGTTTAATCTATTTCCCGTAGTTTACAAAAAATGTCTTTTATGACAATCGAGGATTCTCGTTTTTATGGTATATATATAAAAAAAATGTTATTGCACTTCCCGATTTCAAAATTTCGATATTTCGGTCTGAATTAATTAATCATCAATTGCTTTTTTTTCGATCCTACACATTCCAGGCGCCTGCTCCACACTCACCCGCCGCCGCACTGTCGGTGTGTAAATATATATCGTGTGTTTCGTCTTTGTGTATATGTACGCGTGTGTGTATATGTTCTCTTTGGCATGTGGAGATCTCTACGATAGTGACGTAAAACAGTAGCAAAATAGCGCGAATTAATTATACAATAGTTGTGTAGTAATGATAATAAAAAATAAAAAATATTTCGTTTACAGATTAGTGTAATAGTAATTATTGGTATAGATTAAATGGTAAATAAACTATTTAGGTATAACTATGAATCGCAATACTTGCGATGTGAAAAAAAAATATATATATATAGAAAATAAAAATTGATCGTTATCGATCGGTAATTAATAGGTAAATGTACTAAAATATAATAGTAGTAGTGACAGCGGTGGTAATTTCTTTGTGAAAAAAAAAATCAACTGCACATTTCTGGTTTAAACGTTTCGCAAACGCCGTTTATGCACTCCACAATTTTATGGTAGCATATATATGTGTATATTAACAAAACAAAAAATGAAAACAATATTTTGGCTCTCGTGCCAACGTGCTAGGTTTTTTTTTATCTACAATTGTAACGCAATAACTTGATATAAAAAAATAAAAATTCATTTTTAATTGTCGCAGCGATAAGATATAATATAATATGTATAGTAAGTCTAAGAGGGACGAGTGGGTAGCAGCGGGCATCTCTAATATAGATAAAGGATATAACACTATAGGTACTTGTAGTGTTGTAGGTAATGTCTGTGGGTTCACCCACAAAAATAATTTATTTGACTGCCACCGTTTATTTGCATTAAGTAAAATATTTATTTGATTTAAATAAATATTTATTTAAATCAAATGGATATTTTACTTAGTCTAAATAAACGGTGGCTGTCAAATAAATTATTTTTATGGGTGTTGCGTGTAATCATCGAGCCCGGGTCTCTCAATTTCCGCGGGTGTTTTTTTTTTTTTTTCATCATACGTATGTTGCTCTATTTTTTTGTTTCATCAAATCGAGCGATTCACAGTGAAATTTGAGTTTCGTAATTAAAAAAAAAAAAAAAAACGGATATCGTTAGCTTCGAGGAGACTTGGACGCTGAGAGAATACGACGATTTTTGATTAAACGTTAAACTCGCGCTCTCTGTTTTTTTTTTTCAGTTCTGTTTAAATTAACTAAGTCACGCTCCATTTGCTTTTAGCTTTTGCTCCTCTTGTTTTGGCTTTCTTTTTTTTGCTTCGTCCGATACACACACTGTACCTAGCTCGATAATACAAAAATCCCCCTCCATTTTACGCTACGTTTTTTTTTTTTTTTTTTTGTAACGCTTTCTTTTCTTTTGTCATTGCTGATTTTTGTCCCCGAATTTCACACACACTAACGCCAATGCCCGTCACTCGAAAAAAACACACAGATTCGCGCGTTTCCTCGCTTCTTATACTCATTTTAACGCACAGACACGCACAAACACGCGGAAAAACTTGTTCGCACACTTTCTTTTTTTTTTTCTTATCTCTCGTCATTCACCACTTACATACTGAACTAAGATATTTAGACAAGAATATAACAGCGGTATAAAAAACTTTTCAACACTGAAAAATACAAATCTATCATAAATGACTACCATTGTTACATCCCCACTATTTTTTTTTCCTCTCTTCTCGTTATTCTTCCGCTATTCGCGCGTCGTACTTTTACTTTTCCGTTAATCATATTTTACTTTTTATATTTATAATATTTATATTTCATTAATCCGAACAACCGTTCGGTAGAGATGCGTTTGATAAAGTCGTTTTTTTTTGCCTTTGTTTTATTAAATATATGTAATTATTGTTTTACGAAATGCCGTTGTTGTTTCCTTGCTAATATTCGAGTCGAGTTCTATTTAATGTTTTTTTTTCTTTGTTTTGTTTTTTTTTTCATTCCGTTCGGGTGTGTAATTCAACTATCTTGTTTTTTTTGTTTGCTTATCGGTTTTTATTGTTGTTTTATGAAATTATTTTCGCCGCGAGCGTTGTTGTTTTGTTTTTTTTTTTTTTCTTATCGTGCAATTAGTACCTAATTTCAATTACATCCCGCAGAGGTCTGTAGGAATATATTAAATATTTCAATCATTATTATTATCATTATTTATATATATATATGTATATATATATATATATATATATATATATATATATATATATATATATATATATATATTAGTACTTTATGTGTATATATTATGCTTTATCACACATATTACAAAGGAGGTGAAGAATCACACCTAACATGTTATTATTATTACTACTATTTCTTATTAAAAAAAAAAAAAATGTTTCGTGTCGAACGATTATCCATTCTTATTTCCCCCGACGGTAAGATCAATATAACACTCCAATCACGTCTTTCATGGATATCGGTTTTTCAATGCGTTATCGGAGGGCACAACGGTTGTTTATCTTTCTCACTGTCGCACGCGCAAATTAAAACGAAATCTTGGTCTCACGGCAAGTGCTACGACAATCGGATGTGTGTGTATATATATATATGTATATATATATATATATATATATATATATACATATATATATATAGTAGCGACTACGAGTGATCATAATTTGAGATCGCGATTTTTTTGTTTTTATTCGTGTAATTAATCATTTCGTATTTCATTCCCAGTGCAGCACCACACGCAGAATATTATACATTACGATACTAGTGCGTAAAAACTTTTTCTGACGAGTGTTGCAGTCACAGGAGTTAAGAAAACGTTTTTCGCACGAGTATCGTACGAAATTTTATTTCACGAGGTGCGAAAGGGGAGTTTTGCGCGAGCGAAGCGTGCGTAAAACTGCACTTTACGCACCGAGTGAAATAAAATAATATACAGGAGAGCCACGCATCTTATGGTAATTGACCTAATCGTTGACGGCTCGTCGCTGACAGGAGCGTCGCAAAACCTCGGCTGTAGTGTGAAAAAAAATCGATCAGCATTTTTTTTTTTTTTAATTTTGATTCGACTGATTTGACTTTTCGTTCATTCGAATTAATGACAAAAAAAAGTGTTTTACACATCGCATTATAATTGTCTGCTGTTGAATGCATTCTGCAAGTGTCGATCTCGCTCTTGTCTACGCTACACACATGTCCGCGACCGAGATGAAAATGACAAAAAATGTTATCTATAAGTTTATGCGTAGAAAACTTCTTCGTTTGCTTTGTATACATTTTCGAATAGATTTTTTTTTCGTTTTTTGCGATGTGATAGAGCTTTTATCTATTTTTGTCAAAGCTCGTATGACTTCAAGGGAGTGATTGGGAGTAGCTGATAAAAAAATATGAAAAACTCATTTCCCTACGCCTCTCACTTCAGAAAACTTCAGAAAAAACAGCTTACTTTTCTGCTTGGATAACTCAACGAAAGGTGCTATTTGCATTTGTCAAACGATTTTTGAACGATGCGTCGATGCTTTTTTTTCTAAAGACTAGAATCGTTGTCTAATCGAGCGGTGTTGTTTTTCTTTAAAAAAAAAATCATTCAGTCATATTGTTTAAAAAAAAAAGATAAAAAAAGATCATGAAGCACGCGTGCGTACCCGTGTCATTCGTATCTATGCTCCGAAATTTTTTTCGCCACCAATGCATAAATTTCTCTACGTGTCTGTATTATTTTTTAATTTTTTGTTGCCTATGCGCGTGAGCCTATTTCTGTCGTGTGTATGCATGCGTGGATGCGCAGTTTGCGTCGGTGCAAACGTGTCGTTGAATTCAGAAAAAAAAAAGAAACATCTATCCGAGGATCGTTCGGCGCGCCCGTGTGTGTGTGTGTTTATCTAAACTTTGATGCGCGACGAGTGCATCGAGCCGCACCTCGAATTTTTTTAATTCCACATCTAACGAATCGTATTCGATATTACTTTATATATTACATATATCATATATGTATACACGAATTTATCACGAATATTGGTTTACCGAAAAAAATTCGCATTCCTCGCGATTGTAGAATTGGAAATTGTCTTCATTATTTTTTTTTTGTTTATGTTTGCTTTTGGTTTTTCGTTCCGATCGAAGAACCGAGGAGCGAAGATTTTCCGTTTTCTTTTTTTTTTTTTATATGACTATATCTGTTTCTTCACAATTGCACTAACTAACGCTCGAACATATTTTTTTTCTTTTCTTTTCTTTTTTCCTCTTTTTTTTTCTCGTCTCACTACGCACGTTTCCGAGTCAGCTGTGCACGAACCCGTCCCAATATCATCCGTTTTTTCATGACTTTAAGTTACTTTGAGGATTGAACTTGGATCAGCCCAGCGCGTGCAACTTCGAGCGGCGGCGTTCTCGCGTTTTTGCTATTTCAGCAAATAATCGTTTTTTTTGTTTTTTCGAAGAACATGACGAACGTTAAAGAGCACGATGACACCGTTTCAGCCCGTACGCCTTCGGATCATCGTGTAATTTGCCTATCAAAACGCCTGTGGCGTTTTTTGTTTTCTCAGTGGGTTTTACACTTCGTTATAATATGCGTCGCGATTAAACTAATATGTTTTACATCGCTATTACACTTCAACTTGACTATTAGATCAGCGCGAGCCGCGCGCCAAAAAAACCTTTGGCTCGTAGTTATCGAGGAAATTGGTACGTGACAAAAAGGGGTCGAGGAAAAGGGCGAAGTAATTAGAGGTGAACTTGTTAGAGGGGGGGAGGGGGGCAGGAGGGGGGAAGGGTGTATTTATTCTCGCGGCCTCTTCGCGCCTCGAAAATATTTGCCGATAAGACGCACCCGCGCCTTCCAATCTACCTATTACAATTTAGCCGGCGTTTTCTAGTCGGCAACGAGCGTTATATACAAAAAGGAGACCAAAAAAATAAATATATATATGTAGATATATATATATATATATATATATATATGTATGTGTTATGTGGAGATTACTTCGTTACCTCGTGGTACCGAAAAGTCGCACTCGAGGCAAGCGTTTTTTTGTTTTTTTCTTCGTTTTTTTTCCCCCCCCGTTACGTCCGGCAACGGCCATTTATGTCTCGTCAGTGGAAATTCCATCGTTTTAACTTTTTTTATTTTATTTTTTTTATTTCGAACCGTTCGCTGCGCGATTTGTCACTTGCTAGTGTCTCGGGATTGTGTCGTCATCATTGTCGGGGCTTTTGCGAAACTAATCTATCTTTACATGTTTGTCAAGACCTTTTTCTTTTTTTTTTTGTCTTCGGAGAATTTCTCGTGAAATTCCGTATTCAATAATGTCCTCGTTTCGATTGGATCGATTCGATTGATTCAGCTATTGAAAAAAAAAAAAGAAAAAAGTTGTACCGAAGAGCAGACGGTAAAGCAGAGCTCGGAGTTATCCCATCGAAAGAGTCGATTGAAACGAACGAAAATAACAAGCGTATTGTTAAACAATTGAATAATATCTTATCGTTTTCGATATGATTTTAGTTTTTTTTTACCCGCTCGAAAAACATCTTCGTCGATTCGTATCGAGCATGAACGACGCAATATTGCATCAAGACAACAAAAGCGTTATTCCCGTTAATTTCAATTCTCCTCCATCGATATAATTATTTGCTCAATATAATTTTTTTTCTTTCGTTTTTTTGTTTTTTTTTTTCTGCGTGAGTTTGGATTCACTGTGCATCACAGTGGTACATATGTATATATGTCTCATATATATTTTAATGATTTAATCTGTGTGTGTGTGTATCCTGTGACGAAGAATATATTCGCATTGTTCTCTACCGTTAATGGGGAATAATTTAATTATAATGCATTCCCGTCGGTCGATCGAGACACGGCCGATGCTCTAAATTTTTGAACTACGCGATTGCAATCGTTTGATTATATACACCGAGAATTAAATCGTGAGGGTAAAAATTGTGTGTGCTTATCTCGACCGCTGCTACTGCGGGTATGTTTTTTTTTTTTGTATTTTTTCGTTTTTTTTTTGGGTCGGTATTTTTAGGGATGTTGGAAAGGGAGGATTTCGTTTTTTTTTTTTTGGAGTGGAGTTTATTGGGCAGGTACCTAGGTATTTACAAGGGTTGCCATGCGTCACTAGAGGGTCGTTCGGCTTTAAACTATTGGGCGCTATCCGGAGGAACAATCTTCCTTTCCCATACACATTCCAAAGCCTCGACGCTACGCGACCGAAACGGTGGCCGAAAAAGCGAGGGGAAAATTAATTACCGACAACAACAAAAAAAAATTAAAAATTAAACCGATTTATCTAAATATTTTTTCATCGCGGAGTTTGATAAATATTTGCGAATATCTTAATTCATTAACGCAGTATAAAAAGAATATAAAATGAAAAACCCTCTCGTATCATCTGGCAATTACAGCTTTCCGTCTCGTTCGCTTTTCTAGTCACCTCTTCGCTCGCATTTCCACATCGTAGGCTCGTTTTGTTTTGTTTTTTTTTTTCTTTTCTGTCCTAATAATGGGATTTTCAGCGCGGAAACAGCTAAACCGTACCCTATTTAATAGGTTTTAACCTTATAAGAATATCCTTAAGGCTAGAGACTGTGATACAAAACAGAAATTGTCTAATACACAGCGATGAAGCGTTTCCATTAATCGATGACATGTAAAATAAAAAAAAAAAACGCGTACGTCGCGCACGGCTCTCCTCATAACATCACTTGTTCTTATAAAAGTGTTTATAGTGGTGACATTTTACTTTAGAAATTGCATTTTCTTTTTCTTTGAAATGAAAATAAATAATCATGAAATCCCGCTATCGTCTCGGCTGTTCTGCACGATCGTCGACGATACATTTTTTTATCTTCCAATAACGCTCTCCCCGCCTCTGCGATTCCCCTCTCTTGTTTTTTTGCTCTATCTTACTCGACGGTTTATTCCACGCTTTTCGACCTCTGGCTCTCGAAACCATAGACACGATATCTTGCACGAAGTTGTGCCAAAAGTATTGCCGAGCTCGGCTGACTTGTCGGAGATTTCGTGAGACGAGGATTGACGATTGCCGAACGACTCTCGATGTTTCTACGACTCTGCATGACGATTCTCGTTGATCGACGATTTCTCGGTTCCGCGGCAAAACGGATGACTTTCTTCTCCCTTCCATTCCATGTTGATTTTGATCTTCTCCGTTGTCCAGGATGACAAAAAGTCGCGAGACTTTTGTGCTTTGGTGGTCGCGACGATCGAAGAGTTGCGTTTCGTTGGGTTTTTGGGAGGCTCGAAGGATGCGCCCGCAGGATGGCCGAGAGACGATTGGGGCCTCGTTTGCAAAAGGCCCAATTTTAGAGCGGGGAGGATTCGGTTTTTAGTTGATGGGTAACGCAGTAGTAGGAATAGTAGTGGAAATAGTGAGTAATTAGAGTAGCGGTAATAGTGACGATCGAGTAGTAGTAGGAATAGTAATAGAGTTAACTTTAGTAGTATTGGTAATAGAATTTTTGTAGTAGTAGTTGCGGTAGTTGATGGGTAGTAAATGTACGGATACGTGGGATTTCATTTCATTTCTATTTTTTTTTCTCGGGGTTTTAGGCTTGAGGAACGAAGAACGTCGAGGATGTCGGAGGTCGAGGTCGGGAAACGGGGATTCGGGTTCGGGGGACTCGTAGGAGTGGTAGTTAATTAGCTAGGGCCGCGAGATAATTAAGGTGGCAAACGCAGGCGTGGGCCGTTAAACCCAAAGACTTGGGGTTAACACCAACGAAACGGCACGGCGCGAGGCCTGTCCGCACCCTCCTTCACCAACGGCTTGTGAAATTCTCGACCTGGCCGAGAGTGAATTGTTGCCCAGCAGTGCTCGCAGTAGTACTGGAACAAAAAAATACAGTGTCGAGGGTCAGAAAAATTATGATTTTGGAGAAAGGAAAAAAAAATTAGTGAGATAGGTCACAGATCGGATAGTTATGAGAATACCTGAAGACACGTGACGTTGGCGCAAAAGAAGGGAGCGAATTTGCCACCGCAGCGTTGTCCTTGACACTCGTCGCACATCTGATCATCCAGCACGTACGGCTTGACCTCGACCTGGGAATGAGAATAATTAGGAAAAGCTCGCGATCGAAGAGCCTGATACGGCTCTTGATGAGTCTTACGACACAACCTTACGCACACCCAGGAAAATAATTTATTTAACTGACACTGTTTGTTTAGATGAAAATTTATTTAAATTAAGTAAGTAGTTACTTAAATGAAATAAATATTTATTTAAATTAAGTAAATAGTTACTTAAATGAAATAATTCTTTATTTAAATCAAATAAATATTTTACTTTATTTAAATAAACGGTGGTCGTCGAATAAATAATTTTTCTGAGTGTAGGGTAGCCACCAAGTCGGACGAAAAGAATTCCCTGACATTTCCCTGATATTTTCGAAAATTTCCCTGACAAACTGTTCAAAATTGTGAAAAAAAGTAACACGGTAGAAACATTACATGTGTTTATTTTAATTTATTCTTTGGTATCTTTAATTAAATTATTTTGCTTCCTTCAACCCCGTAATTTTTTCATTGAAAAGAGCTTTTTGTTTTGCATTTTTTACAAGTCCTTTAAGCTCGAGTGCCTGAGCGAGTTTATTATCTATATTCGCCGATTCAACGGTGTTTAGAATGCCCGATTATTAATAGTCGTAATGAATTTGTAATCGTCATCGCGGATTTTCAATTTGTTTTTCATTTACCTTAAAAAAAAAATGTCCGCCCATAATTTTTTTTCCAGCAGAACGAAAAAAAAAATTTCACAGAAACACTTTTTTCTCGGTTTGATATTTCGTATTTTTCCTGACTAATATTTAATTCCCTGACATTTTCCTGATTTCCCTGACACTTAATGTAGTCCTTGCGAATAGTGTTCACTTCACATAAGTTTCAGAAAAATTAAAGGGAATTATAGACACTTCTCGAAGGTATAAAAATCTTTAAAAAATCAAGCGTATTAAAGATACCGAAAGGATTAACTTTGCATAACAATAATTCCAACATATGTAAGTTATTACATATTTTAAGTAAGCTATTACAATAATTCCAAAATATGTAAGTTATTAACAAATTGATGAAAAATAAAATTGTTCAACAAATCTCCCAGAAAAATAAAAAAATGTTATATGAAAATTATTCGGTCATTTTTCAGAATACGTATGAATTTTTTCAGATTTTTAAATTCACTTTGAATTTTCTGACTTTCTACACGCTTTCCCCATATAAAAAAAAATCAAAGTGAATTTAAAAATCTGAAAAAAATTCATACGTATTCAAAAAAATGAACGAATAATTTTCATTAAAAAAAAAAAAGTTAAGTTTTCGGGATATTTGGTGACCAATTTTATTTCTCATCAATTCGTTAATGACATTTTGGAATTATGATTATGCAAAATTAATCTTTTCAGCACCTTTAATATGCTTGATGTTTTTTTTTCAGATTTTTATATCATCCAGAAGTCTTTGCAATTCCCTCTCATTTCTCTCAAACTTATGCGAAGTGAACACCATTCGCAAGGACTACCTCAAAAAATTCCCTGACATTTCCAGGTTTTCCAGGTTTTCCTTGACAGTCGCCACCCTGGTACGGTAAAAAAATTTGAAACTCCACGAGATGCTATCAAAATTTTTTTTTTTTTTTTTTTTAACGATTCTCACCCTTTTGTCAATGTCACCGTGCTGGAGCTGAACGAATCGGGCGGATATCGCGCTTATGTAGCTCTGCTGATTACTGAAGGCGACTCGGCCGGCTCCCTTGGGATATTTGAGCTCGGGATCTGTGTCGATGCCGGCGTAGCACACGCCACCGTAAAGTCGATCCATTATCATAGCGAGCTCGACAGCCTTCAAGGGCCGGGGCACACCTCCGACGAAAACGGTTTTTCGCGGGTCAAGCGGCATTGACGCGTCGAGAACGAAATCGGCGTCACTCAAACGCCACGGTCGAATCTGCACGGGTTTGTCCTTGATCGTCGGTGAACTGACGCAGAGATAGAGCTTATCGTCGTCCTGGATACAAGCGTCTATCAGCTGCTGCACCGAACCTTCGTCCTGAAACAATGAATTTTATTATTTTTATTATTTTTTATACTTTTTTATTTTTTATTTATTTTTTTTTATTTTTTATTATTTTTTATACGTATAAAAATACGTAGAAAAAACATTGTTATCGTGGATGTTGGCAGTTCACAAAAAATTATTCAATCGTGCAGCCTCTTTACCTGAAACAGCAGGAAAGCGTAACCCTTTGGCGGAAAGTACGACTTGCTCTCTGCTTTGTGTGGCCAGTCGACGACGAGCTGTCCGAACCGACGAAAACTGGCCGTGATCTCGTCTGAAAAATAAATTCGTTTAAGGACTAAAAAACAAAAAAATCGAAAATTTTTCCCGAATTTTTCCCGATGAAGTAATGATTGAAAATGCAATTACGTATAATATAATACGACATGATATGAAATAATGTTGCAATTATTATTAGGGAAGAGCGGGGCAAAATGACACAGCGGGACAAAACGGGACAGTGGGGTAAAACGCAATTGTCCAATAATTTTTAGATGGTGCAGTGGGGGGCAAAACGGGGCAAAAAATTCAGATGTATCGACTAGGCAAAAATAGGACGTCCAAAAATTATTGGAAAATTGCTTTTTATTAATTGATGATAATAATAATTCTCCAGTTTTGCCCCACTGCACCATTTCGCCCTGCTCTCCCCTCTATTATTGTGATTGTGTTGATGATAATAATAATTTTCCGCAAGGATTAAAAAATGCCTGTAAAAGTGGGAACAAAAAACACTTTTCCCTGATTTTCCTGAACATTTTTTTTTATTCCTCACACTTTCAGCATTTCCCCGGCTGATCGTTGGCCAGGCGATCGAAAAATTCGTACAGAACTTGAAACTTATTGGAAAATTGCGTTTTGGTTCATTGTCCCGTTTTGCCCCGCTCTCCCCTGTATTATTGTAATTGTTAATGATAATAATAATAATTTTCCGCAAGGATTAAAAAATTCCTGTAAAAGTGATTAAAAAAAAAGTCCATTAAAAAAAAATGAATTAAAAAAAAAAAAATTCCGCAAGGATTAAAAAATGTCTGTAAAAGTGGATTAAAAAAAATGCGGATTAAGGAGGGAGTCTCGCTGAGGCTGACTTCGCATAAGTTCGACAAAAATAATAGAAAAATTGCAAGTACTTCTTGATGGTATAAAAATCTGAAAAAATTCATGCATACTAAAGGTACTGAGAAGATTAATTTTGCACAATAATAATTACAAAATGTTATTAACAAATTGATGAAAAAAATAATTGCATAACAAATTTGCTCGCAACCCAACTTTTTTTTTTCGTGAAAATGATTCGTTTATTTTTCTGAATACGCATGAATTTTTTCAGATTTTTCAGTAATCGTTGATTTTTTTTTTTTTCATGGAAAAATCAACGATTACTGAAAAATTTGAAAAAATTCATACGTATTCAGAAAAATAAACGAATCATTTTCACGAAAAAAAAAGTTGGGTTGCGGGCAAATTTGTTAAGCAATTATTTTTTTCATCAATTTGTTAATAACATTTTGTAATTATTATTGTGCAAAATTAATCTTCTCAGTACCTTTAGTATGCATGAATTTTATTCAGATTTTTATACCATCAAGAAGTACTTGCAATTTTTCTATTATTTTTGTCGAACTTATGCGAAGTCAGCCTCAGCGAGACTCCCTCCTTAAAAAAGACTTTTCCCTGATTTTCCTGAAAATTTATTTTGATTCCTCACATTTTCAGGATTTTCCCGGCTGGTCGTTGGCCGGACGATTGAAAAATTCGTACAGAACTATGTGCGACTTACCTTCATCGATATCCGGCGGCAAGCCACCGACGAAGACCTTCCTGGAAAATCGTTCGCCGGTTTCGCTGCCTTGGCTGTGAGGGCTGCTGCGACTCGGCGATGATAGCGGCGCGGCCTGGGGAGCGTTCATGCCTCCGCCGACGCCCACACCCACGCCGACACCGTCCAGCTGTCCAGCCGCGTTCGGATCATCCAGGATAGGCTGACCCTGGTCATCGAGACCCGGGAAGAACGGCGATTTACCTGCAAAATAAAATGACATTGCAAATCATTAGATATTTAATAACTAACACTTTGCCGGCAAAGACTTTCTCATCGAAAACAAACATTATTTCTCTCGACCCCAAGGCGCGTTTCTGTATTAAGGTAGTTATGTCGCTTCGCGCTCATTTCACATAAGTTCGAGAAAAATTAGAGAAAATTCCAAGTACTACTCGACGGTATAAACATCTGAAAAAAATTCATGCATATTAAAGGTACTAAAAAGATTAATTTCGCATAATAATAATTTCAAAATGTTATTAACAAATTAATCAAAAAATTAATTGTTCAACAAATTATCGGGCAAACCAACTTTTTTCTGTAATGAAAATTATTCGTTCATTTTTCTGAATACATATGAATTTTTTCAGATTTTTCAGTCAACTTTGATTTTTTAAAATTTTTTCACATTTTTTCTATATAAAAAAAAAAAAAATCAAAGTTGACAGAAAAATCTGAAAAAATTCATACGTATTCAGAAAAATGAACGAATCATTTTCATAAAAAAAAAAAGTAATGTTGCCGGATAATTTGTTAAACAATTAATTTTTTGATTCATTTGTTAATAACATTTTAGAATTATTATTATGCACAATTAATCTTTTCAGTACCTTTAGTACAAACGAATTTTTTCAGAATTTTATATAATCGAGAAGTACATGCAATTTTCTCTCATTTTTCTCGAACTTATGCGAAATGAGCGCTAAGCGACATAGCTACCTTAAAATAGCTCCAGGGAGTGGTGTTCATTTCGCCTAAATTCGAGAAATTTGGCCAAGAATTGCAAACACTTCCCGATGTTATAAAAATCTGAAAAAATTCATACTTATTATAGGCACTGAAAAGACTTATTTTGCATAATAATAATTTCAAAATGGTATTAACAAATTGTTGAAAAAAAAAATTGTTCATCGAAACATGCGGCAACTGAACTTTTTTTTTTTAATGAAAATGATTCGTTCATTTTTCGGAATACGTATGAATTTTTTCAGATTTTTATCTTTATTTTGATTTTTGAACATTTTTTTCATGTAAAAAAACAAGGAAAATCAAAATAAAGATAAAAATCTGAAAAAATTCATACGTATTCCGAAAAATGAAGGAATCATTTTCATTCAAAAAAAAAAGTTGAGTTACCGCATACTTTGATGAACAATTATTTTTTTCAACAATTTGTTAATGACGCTTTGAAATTATTATTATGCAAAATTAGTCTTTTCAGTGCCTATAATAAGTATGAATTTTTTCAGATTTTTATAAGACAGGGAGGTGTTTGCAATTCTTGCCCGAATTTCTCGAATTTAGGCGAAATGAACACCACTCGCTGGAGCTACCTTAAAAAATTTAGTTTTCAAAACTTGTTTCTACGCAATAAAAAAATTAGGTTTTAACGAAAATTCTGATAGCAAAGAAACCTCTTTGGAGGCATCACTATATCATGTTCTACAGAATTTTTTTTTTTTTAGGAGTTTTCAGGAATATATGTATTTTTTTTAACAGTCATTTTGCCCGTTCAGAAAATGTGTTGCGGTAACAGTCAGAGACTCAACGCGCAAAATTATAATTGTCGTGAGACAAGTCCACAAAACAATTAATTATTCGCAACGATACAACGGCCGAGCATTTCTCATGGAAAACGAAAATTAATTCTCTCGAGCCCAACGCACGTTTTTGTATTAAAAAATTTAGTTTTCAAAATTTATTTCTACACAAAAAAAATGATGTTTCAACGAAAATTCTGGCAGCAAAGAAACCTCTTTGGAGGCTCTGTCATGTTTTCCAGAATTTTTTTTTTTAAGTTTTTTCAAAAATATATAAATTTTTTAATAGCCATTTTGCCCGTTCAGCAAATGTGCTACGGTAAGAGTCAAACGCACGAAATATAATTATAATCGTCGTGAGACAAGTTCACAAAACAATGAACTATTCGCGACGATACAACGGCCAAGCCTTTCTCATCGAAAACAAAAATTATTTCTTTCGAACCCACCACACGTTTTTGTATAAAAAAATTGAGTTTCTAAAATTTATTTTTACACAAATAAAATGTATGATTTAACGAAAATTCCGGTAGCAAAAAAACCTCTTTGGAGTCATCGCTACATCATGTTTTTCAGATTAAAAATTTTTTTTTTAATGCATTTTCAGGAATATTTTATTTTATATTTTATTTTATATTTTATTTTATATTTTATTTTATATTTTATTTTATATTTTATTTTATATTTTATTTTATATTTTATTTTATATTTTATTTTATATTTTATTTTATATTTTATTTTATATTTTATTTTATATTTTATTTTATATTTTATTTTATATTTTATTTTATATTTTATTTTATATTTTATTTTATATTTTATTTTATATTTTATTTTATATTTTATTTTATATTTTTATATTTTTGCATTTTACTTTTATATTTTTTAATAGCCATTTTCTCCGTTCAGCGAATGTGCTGTAACAGTCGGCGGCTCAACGCGCACAATTACAATGGTCGTGAGAGAAGTCCACAAAAAAACAATTAATAATTCGCGACGACGGGAAAATCCAACTCACTGTAGCGTTTCTTTATCGGGAATTTCACTCTCCTGATATACGTGGCCATTTCTTGACAACACGATTGGCTCACAACGATCGGTAAGTAACGGAGCGTCGACGCGAAGATCACGACGGGCAATGTTTCTCGCAGTTGTCAGGGGCGAAGAGATGCGCGAAGCCAGCGACGAAGTTTGACAAAAGCCGATCGCTCTGCGATTTTAGCTTCTTCACGAGAAAAAAAAAAAAAAATCACATTCGACGAATCGAGCCAATGGTGATTTTTTTTTTCCGACGGCAGATCAATGAATTCGAAGCGTACAAAAGGCGATGAACATTTTCTTTTCGACGATTATTCGACGTCGCAGACGTACCTGAAAAGTCGGTCCAGATGCCAAAAATTCTCGTTCTGTTCGACATTTCGCCGTCGAAGCCGTCGAGATTGCGACCAGTTTGAGGCTTATTAAACGGAGCACCGAGACACGGAAAGTTATCGGCAATATTGACTAAATATTATTTTATTACTGGATCGAAGAACGATAAGTAGAATTAAATTTAAAAAAAAAAATTAAAAACTAAGCGACGCGCGTCCGCGTGACGAGAATGACGATACGGAAAAAAAAAACAATCGGAGCTCTCAAGATCGTGCAACTCTTCGCCCCTGCCGCCTACGCAGCATCCCCTCCACATCGGTAGAGACACTTCCCCTGCGTCTCTATGCGCGTCTCGGGGTTTTCCGAAACGGAGCGGCGGCTCGCGCGTGCAACATTGTCGTGCGATTTCTGCTTAATATCCGGTGTTTCGCAAATAATAATGGATATGGAATATTAACGGAGAAATCATCGGACGTTTCAGCACATTGAGAACACTCTATATAGATCGTTAGATAGAGAGTAAAAAATAATTTCGTTGAATCGAAATTTACGACGTTTCGTAAAAATAATTTTGTTCAATAAGTGAGAAACTCGTTTGTTAATGTTCGAATAGACAAACGTGTCCTTTTCCCGTGATATTAAGAATTTCAGTTTGCAGTTTTTTTTTTTGTAAACTAAAAACTTGGATCGAAAAATTAACAAATTAAATATTGTGGACGTTTGTGGACAATAAGTTGTAAAAAGTTTCGGACATAATAATAGACACAGAATATTAACGATCGTTTCAGCAAATTGGGAACACTTTAAATAGATCGTTAGATAGAGAGTCAAAAATAATTTTGTTAAATAAGTAAGAAACTCGTTTGTTAAGGTTCGAATACACAAAGATGGCCTTTTATTTCCCGTGGTATTAACAATTTTAGTTTGTAGTTTTTTTTTTTTTTTGTAAACTAAAAACTGGGATCGAAAAATTAACAAATTAAATATTGTGGACGTTTGTGGACAATAAGTTGTAAAAAATTTCGTAAATAATAATAAGCAAATCGGGAACATTTTAAATAGATCGTTAGACAGAGAGTAAAAAATAATTTCGTAGAATCGGAATTAACGAAGTTTCGTAAAAATAATTTTGTTGAATAAGTGAGAAACTCGTTTGTTAAGGTTCGAATACACAAAACTGTACTTGCATTTCTCGCGGTATTAAGAATTTTAGTCGGTAGTTTTTTTTTTTTTTGTAAAACTAAAAACCGGATGACGGGATCGAAAAATTAACAAATAAAATATTGTGGACGTTTGTCGACAATAAGTTGTTATAAAAAGTACACATTTTTTTTACTCTCTATATTTTTATTTTATATATTTTTTACTGTCTCTTCGCAGGCTTGTATCGGGAATGTATCTATTACATCGCCAGATGAAAGTGAGATCTCTCGAGAATTTCGTAGTTCCCAATGGTATAAAAATCTTAAAAAAAAAAAAAAAAAATCAAACGTGTAAAAGTTTTTTTTTAATCCATAATTCGTACGGGAGAATGTCAATATGGATCACAGATCGATGTGTATAGATAAATAAATTTATGTACACGAAGAGAACAAAAAAAATGATAATTGGCCCGTCAATAAAACAAAAAAAAACAAATAAAAAAACTGAAAAGCAACTTTCACCTACGTGCACGATAATTGCATGTTTTGGTCCGGTTCCCGGAGTTTACCGATAAATTATTCTAATTACCACTTTTCATTGGCAAAGTAACAGCTTACGTTACCGGTTGTTTCCCAGTAAATTACGTCTCGCCCACGGGCGGAGCTGTACATATATATTTCCAGTTACGAAATTACACCTTGAAAAAAACTATAAGTTGAAGAAAAAAAAGTATCTTTGGGTAAAATCCACCGGAGGGATTGTATTTTTAATTAAAAAAATATATGGGGCATTCCATACCGATTCGACCTACGTCGGACACTCGACCTCTTCAATTCGGTTGGCAATTTTTTATAATATTGTTCTAACTCTAAAAAACACTCAAAATTTTTTTTTTATTTTATTTTTTTAATTTGCATTAATTACAATTTTTCAAAGTGAACATATTTTTAGCCGGAATTAAAAATTTTGAAAAATCCTGTCTTTGATATGAGAATGTTTAAGCCTAAATCCAGAATGTCCAAACATTTGCTTCTAGATGTTTTTGAGATTTTTCTTTCTTTTTTTTTAAGTGAACATATTGCCAGCCCAAATTTAAAAAAATCTGAAAAAATTCCCAAAAATCCTTTATCCGATATGAACATTTTTAAGCCTAAAGCCAGAATGGTAAAATGTTTGCTTCTAGATGTTTTTTGAGCTTTGCTTTCTTTTTTTTAAGTGAGCATATTTTGTTAGCCCAAATGAAAAAATCTGAAAAAATTATAAAAAATCCTGTATCAGATATGAACATTTTCAAGCCTAGAGCGAAAGTGGCATCGCATTAGCTTCTATTTATTTTATTTTTTTTTAATATAATTTTAAATCATTTTAAATAATTTAACATAAAGAAAAAAAAATAGAAGCTAATGCGGTGCTATTTTCGCTCTAGGCTTGAAAATGTTCATATCTGATACATGGTTTTTCAGAATTTTTTCACATTTTTTCATTCGGGCTAACAATATGCGCACTTAAAAAAGAAAGCAAAGCTCAAAAAACATCTAGTAGCAAACATTTGACCATTCTGGATTTAGGCTTAAAAATGTTCATATCGGATACAGGATTTTTGGGAATTTTTTCAGATTTTGCTTCCTCATAGAGGAAGCTTTGTTATGGTGAAAAAAAAAATTCCAGATTTTAATGAAAACGTGTTCAGAATGATCCAAAACATCGAAAAATCACATTTAGAAAAAATGTCCGGATGTATGTGTGTGTGTGTGAGTGTGTGTGTGTGTGTGTGTATGAATCCGACGTGAAATATTCAAACCGCGATAACTCGAGAACGCCTTGACCGACCAAGCTGAAATTTGGCACACATCATGTGTGATCAATAGTCAACGTTTGGTCAAAATTTCGTCCAAAAATGTTCAGTTGTTTTTTTGTACCCCAATTTTAATTTCTTCGAAAATGTCTGTACGCAGCGTAGCGCTCGCAATTTTTCAGCTATTGGGCTGAAAACGCGTACACAAATGGAATATCATCACCCGATGATCCTATCAAAATTTCAAGAAAATCGATCGAACCGTTAAAATTTTATGACATTTTGAATTTTTCGATTTTCATGTAATTTTTTTTTTTTTTTTCAAGACGCATTTTTCCACATTAAATGTTCATCTATGTATAAAAAAGTGTCAAATTCGTGATCAGCATGAAAAAATACATGGAATTACAGTCCTGGGGCGACATCTAGCGAAAAAGTTTATCGGGCATTTTTGTAGCCAAAATTGCAAAAATTAGTGTTTTTCGGTATTTTTAAACAGCGATTTCTTTGCTTTCCGATGGGATCGCGGAAAAATCCAGGGGTCTATCGTGTTTTAAGACAATAAATACACA
The DNA here is from genome assembly GCA_963922035.1 of Amblyjoppa proteus. NCBI lineage: Eukaryota > Metazoa > Arthropoda > Insecta > Hymenoptera > Ichneumonidae > Amblyjoppa > Amblyjoppa proteus. The sequence continues at coordinate 34,517,458 of OY998228.1, read as the reverse complement.
ACAGGATGGATATGATGGAGTTGAAATAATTAGATTAAGCGATGTCATTTGAACTTCTCGAGTAAAAATTGAAAGATCGAAACAAAATTTGGAACACATAATTCTATGTTATTTTCGCGCCGAGCACAGAGCCTACATCCGTTTTGACCAAAAGTGTAAGGTTGGTGTATTTTTTCGGGCTAAACCTGAGTCAGCCACCAGTTTTGACTAAAAGTTAAATACGATATTGATGTGGGCAAAAAAGTTGAAAATTGAAATTTTCACATCACTTCCTCATAAAAGTTGAAAGTTGAAAGTTGAAAGTTAACATTTTTATATCACTTTCTCATAATGGTCCTTTATTCGGAAAGCTTCCTCTATGAGAAAGCCAAAAATATAGTAAATGCTTTCTCATAGAAGGAGCTTTCCGAATAAAGGACCATTATGAGAAAGTGATATAAAAATTTCAACTTTCAACTTTCAACTTTTATGAGGAAGTGATGTGAAAATTTCAATTTTCTGCTTTTATGAGGAAGCTATATGAAAATGTCAATTTTCAACTTTTTTTAATTTAGGCTAACAATATGTTCACTTAAAAAAAGAAAGAAAAAGCTCAAAAACATCTAAAAGCAAACGTTTGGACATTCTGGATTAGGCTTAAAAATGTTCATACCAAATACAGGATTTATCAGAATTTTTTCAGAATCTTTAATTCCGGCTAAAAATATGTTCACTTTGAAAAATTGTAATTAATGCAAATTAAAAAAAAAAGAAAAAAAAACATTTTTAGTGATTTTTAGAGTCATGACAATAGTATAAAAAATTGCCAACCGAATTGAAGAGGTCGAGGGTCTGACGTAGGTCGAATCGGTATGGAATGCCCCATATGCATGTATCCATTTTTTGCTTATTTAGTGTCGACAATTTGCCATCGGTGAAAGATCGTATATTGCCGCAAATTCACTGACCATTTATTTTCCGTGCTGGTGAAGGTAGCTAAGTCGCTTCGCGCTCATTTCACATAAGTTCGAGAAAAATGAGAGAAAATTGCAAGTACTTCTCGATGGTATAAAAATCTGAAAAAATTCATGCATACTAAAGGTATTGAAAAGATTAATTTTGCGAAATAATAATTCCAAAATGTTATTAACAAATGACTCAAAAAATTAATTGTTTAACAAATTATCCGGCAAACCAACATTTTTTTTAAATGAAAATGATTCGTTCATTTTTCTGAATACGTATGAATTTTTTCAGATTTTTCAGTCAACTTTGATTTTTTTGTTTTTTCACAGATTTTTTCCATATATTAAAAAAAAAATCAAAGTTGACTGAAAAATCTGAAAAAATTCATACGCATTCAGAAAGATGAACGAATCATTTTCATAAAAAAAAAGTTGTGTTGCCGGATAATTTGTTAAGCAATAAATTTTTTGATTCATTTGTTTTTGGGATTATTATTATGGAAAATTAATCTTTTCAGTACCTTTAGTATGCATGAATTTTTTCAGAATTTTATATTATCGAGACGTACATGCAATTTTCTCTTATTTTTCTCGAACTTATGCGAAATGAGCGCGAAGCGACATAGCTATATTAACCGGTTATATAATCGTCTCACATCACCACTCTCGGAACACAGTCAAAGAAGTTTGTAATTTTTACAACTTATTCTCCAGAAACGTCCACAATTTTTCATTTGTTAATTATCTAGTTTTACAAACAAAAGTACAAACTACAATTGTTAATTACACGGGAAATAAAAGTGAAGTTTTGTAATATTTAAGCCTGAACAAATGACTGTCATTTATTTGACAAAATTATTTTTACGCAACTTCGTATTCCAATTTTACGAAATTATTTTTTTACTCTCTACACGGTATAAAAAGTGCTCGTACATTTAACGTGTCTCGGTCCACGAAGTCCACGATTTCCCTTTTCGTTAATTATCTATTTAATTTATTTAAGTGATAATATAAAGGTTTAATTATACTACGCACTATTTTAATAGTACAAAAAATGCCACTATTTTTTGTTGGAAATACTCGTCGTCACGAAGTGACCGTAAAATTAACAAGTAGATTACCGTGTATCCTCGTGGACAAGTAATTTTTGTTAAACCGTAGAGAAAAGCGTTTTAATTTTTTTTTACCGTTCAGACTCTGCACAACCGGCCATTCAAGTGTTCGGTGCCGATGATTGCTTCGAGTCTGAGGGTGGAGGCGCGAGTGTGTGAAAAAAAAAAAGAAGCGTGGGAGGGGAGGGTATTAGACGAAGTAGAGAAAGGTGAGCGATGAAAAGAAGCGAAGAAGGGTGACAAATGTGGGAAGGACAAGACGATTGAAGAGAACCCGGAGGGGGGAGAAGTTGTAGCCCGAGGATTGGACGGACGATGATGATGACGCGCATTCAGGCTGATTGCCAGTCACCGGAGGGTCCCCGCGTAAGCTGGGGAGTAAGAGGGTTTTACCGGGGTTCCACGAGGCAAGCCATTTACTTCCTCGAGCGTTTTTCTTCCATTTACCCGCTCGTCGCGACGAGGTTGGCTGAGCTTCAGGCAGGGAGATACCGCACTCGCCCCAGCTCGCGGCTTGTATGCAGGCGTCGTCCTCGCCAATGAAGTTCGTATACACACCCGCACGTGTCCGCCGCAAGATTAATAGGGAACCCTTGCCTCGGAACCCAAGCCACCGCGCTCAGGAGGATCGTCGAATTCCGTGGCGAAATTCGATTTCAATTTTGTACGAGAAAAATCGTTAAGGTAGCTCCAGCGAGTGGTGTTAATTTCACCTAAATTCGAGAAATTCGGGCATGAATTGCAAACACTTTTCAATGTTATTAAAAATCTGAAAAAATTCATAATTATTATAGACACTGAAAAGACTAATTTTGCATATTAATCATTTCGAAATTATATTAACAAATTGTTGAAAAAAAATTTTTCATCGAAATATGCGGTAACTCAACTTTTTTTTTTTTTATGGAAATAAGTCGTTCATTTTTCGGAATACGTGTGAATTTTTTTTCAGATTTTTATCTTTATTTTGATTTTTGCACATTTTTTCATGTAAAAAACAAGAAAAATCAAAATAATGATAAGAATCTGAAAAAATTCATACGTATTCCTAAAAATGAACGAATCATTTTCATAAAAAAAAAGAAGTTGAATTACCGCATATTTCGATGAACAATTTTTTTTCAACAATTTGTTAATAACATTTTGAAATTATTATTATGCAAAATTAGTATTTTCAGTGCCTATAATAAGTATGAATTTTTTCAGATTTTTATAATACCGAGAAGTGTTTGCAATTCTTGCCCGAATTTCTCGAATTTAGGCGAAATTAACACCACTCACTGGAGCTACCTTGAGAATACTGTTCACTTCGAATAAGTTTCAGAGAAATGAGAGGAAATTGCAAACACTTCTGGATGATATGACAATCTCAAAAAAAAAAAAATCATGCATATTAAAGGTGCTGAAAAGATTAATTTTGCATAATAATAATTCCAAAATGTTATTAACAAATTGATGTAAAATAAAATTGTTCAACAAATCTCCCGGAAACTTAACTTCTTTTTTTCATGAAAATTATTCATTGATTTTTTTGAATACGTATGAATTTTTTCAGATTTTTAAATTCACTTTGATTCTCTTTTTTTTATATGGGAAAAACGTGTAGAAAGTCACAAAATTCAAAGTAAATTAAAAAATCTGAAAAAATTCATACGTATTCAGAAAAATGAACGAATCATTTTAATTAAAAAAAAAGTTATGTTTCCGACAGATTTGTTGAACATTTTTGGTTTTCATCAATTTGTTAATAACATTTTGGAATTATTGTTGTGCAAAATGAATCCTTTCGGCATATTTAATACGCTTGATTTTTTTCAGATTTTTCTACCATCGAGAAGTGTCTACAATTCCCCTCTCATTTCTCTGAAACTTATGCGAAGTGAAACACTATTCGCAAGGACTACCTTAAGGAGTCATCCCGTGTGAAGGCTCTTTTTTCGCTTCATTTTGGGAATTTTTTTTTTGGCAAGGTAAATAAACATACAACTGCGAACTTTTCGCCAAATATTTATTCATATTTTGAGCACACTTTAAAATTTTTTCAGCCCGGAATCGTCGCTCATTGCTGAAGTAGACGTTTTTCTCGAAACTGTACTTTTCAAACTGGTGACCGCGATATGTCGAAATCTGTCATACGAATTCCTTTGAAATTTTATTGACTTATTCGGTACTCATGTAGACACTTTGCAAACTAGGATAATTCTAATTCATCAAGACTTTTTTTGTCATATTGAAGAAATCGTGACTGAACACCAAAGTTCCCGAAAAAATATTCAATATGCCAAAAATTTACCTTTCAATATTTTTCAAGGTAGTCCTTGCAGTACAGTCCCGCCAAACGTGAGTTTCAGAAAAAATTTCGAAAACTTCTCGATGGGACAAAAATCCGAAGAAAATCAAGTGTATGCAAAGATTGTTTTCGTGAAATAATAATCCCAATTTGTTTTCCTTGTAACTATTCCTTCCTGTAACTGTAACTTCCTTGTAACTATTTTCCTTCATAAAAATAATTCGTTTATTTTTTTATGACAACGTATGAATTTTTTCGGAATTTTTTGTAATTTTTTAAAATTGCGTTTTTTTACAGCTTGAACATGGAAAAAAGGCGATTTTCAAAGATGACAAATCATTCTGAAAAAATTCATACGTAGTCATAAAAATAAACGAATTATTTTTATGAAGGAAAATAGTTAAGTTGCCGGGTAATTTGTTGAATAATGATTTTTATCTTCAATTTCTTAATAACAAATTGGGATTATTATTTCACGAAAACAATCTTTGCAGCACCTCCCATACACTTGATTTTTTTTCAAATTTTTGTCCCTTCGAGAAGTGTTCGAAATTTTCTCTGAAACTCACGTTTGGCGGGTCTGCACCACAAGTACTATCTTAATAATCCTAGTTCATACTTCACAGATTAAAATGTCGTTTGATTTTTTTTTGTTTCGGATAAGCAGAACTCCCGCAAATCGTGGTCACCGCAAAAAACTTTTTTTTTTAAGTTGAGTGGCTAAGTTGCCGTGTACTTCAGCAATGAGCGACGATTTTGGGCTGAAAAAAATTGTAAAGTGTGCTTAAAATATGAATAAACATGTGGTGAAAAGTTCGCAGTTGTATGTTTATTTAGATCGCCAAAAAAAAAAATTCCCAAAAAAGCGAAAAAAGAGCCTTCGCACACGATGACTCCCTTAAACAAATAAAGGATAATGGCATGGACATTAGCAACGTTGCTCCAACGAGATCATTGGCAGCTGTCACTTTTGTCAAATAGTTGCTGTCGCAACGGAGCGATATAAATTTTCCGTCACTTCCGGTACCAAAAAACGTTTTTTTTACCAAAACTGACTTCGTACGGGAAATGCGTTCCCTCCGATTTGAAAATCTTATTGTTCGATCGGAAGTGACGTCATACCGATAAAACGTCACACCGATAAAACGTCACCTCCTGATTGAAAATATCAAAACAGTTGCGATATTAACGGGAAAACAAAAAAGTTGTGGTCATTCGCGGCGGACGAGAGATGTTTGGTCAAATGTACAAACTCTTTTTTACCGTGCGAGCTCGTTGCTGAAACTCCGGCACGCTCGCAAAGTTTTTCGCAAAACCGGTAATGGCGCAACGAAGCGTGGCGCATGCGAGTCGAGTTACTCAATTTCGCGCCGTTGCATTGAAAGGCGGGTTGCGCGGATAAGACATACGGCGAATCCACCACCGAGATACTTTTACTCTTGACACGGAAACTCCCGACACCGATTGTGCTCGTTCTCGTGACGTCACGGCTCCGATTCGACTTTCGATCGCGCGCGGCCGTGTCCCCGAAAGAGAGAAAACATCGACTGTTCCATCGTATTACATTCGTTGAACACATGTTCCTCGCTACGTCCTCCATTAACGATATTCGATTGGGCGCAAAGTGAAACCCAAGCCACCCAAAAGACCTACCAATAAACAGATTGTAACGGTTACATAGTTTTGTAAGTTCTATGAAAACATTACGATTTTCTGTGATAATATGAGCGTAACTATCCGATCACTGATTTTACGACGAGTTTAATGTTCAAAACCATTTACACGGTGAAAAATATAGATAAGGAGTCTCTTGACGAGTAATCCATCCATAAGCAATCCTATGGTAATCCACCTATAAGCAATCGTATAGTAATCCACCTATAAGCAATCCTATAGTAATGTACCTATAAGCAATCCTATAGTAATACACCTGTAAGCAATCCTATAGTAATCTACCTACAAGCAATCCTACAGTAATCTACCTATAAGCAATCCCTTAGTAATCTACCTATAAGGAATCCTTTAGGAATCTACCTATACGCAATCCTACAGTAATCTACCTATAAGCAATCCCTTAGTAATCTACCTATAAGGAATCCTTTAGGAATCTACCTATACGCAATCCTATAGTAATCTACCTATAAGCAATCCTATAGCAATCTACCTACAAGCAATCCTATAGCAATCTACCTTCAAGCGATGCTACAGTAATCTACCTATAAGCAATCCTTTAGTAACCTACCTATAAGCAATCGTACAGTAATCGACCTACAAGCAATCCTACAGTAATCGACCTATAAGCAATCCTATAGTACCTACCTACCTACCTCTAGTATTTACGTAATAAGCAATCCATTAGTAATCTATCTATACGCAATCCTATAGTAATCTACCTATAAGCGGTCCTATAGTAATCTACCTGTAAGCAATCATATAGTAATTTACCTATAAGCAATCATATAGTAATCTACCTATAAGCAATCCTACGAGTAATCTACCTATAAGCGACCCTACGAGTAATCTACCTATAAGTAATCCTACGAGTAATCCACCGATAATCAAACCTTTCTTGGTCCCTGTTCAAGCTGGGGCAGCGAAGCATGACGCAAAAAAAAAAAAAATTGCAAGTAACAATCTAATTAGCCAATCTGCGATTAATCATCAAGAGCTGCTCCCCTCGGTCCTCGGGCCTTGAGAGCCCGGAAGTGGCTTTATACTCTCGTATGCATGGAAACCGCTCGTGCACACATACACATACACACGCATCGCTATCCATCGTTCTTTAGTCGGTACGTATGCATATATGCGGTGACTCGGATGGCGAGATGGATAGAGGGTGGAAGCGGCGTGGGTGTCAGGGTACGTCAGCGCTGACGTCGGCACCGCAAGCATGACTATGAATAACAGCGTCGAAGCGGACTCGAACGGTGCGGTTATCGATTAACCCGTACTGCGGCGATAGAGTTGGGTGGGCTTTGGGGTGGCCCGATCAGGAACGCGCCCGCGAGATAGTCCTCCGAACGCTTCCCGTTTCTCGATACGCAATCAATCACTCTCTCACCACCGGGGTGGGGGGCGTCCGCGCCCTCCGCCGCCGATAATCGTAACTTTTGTATCGTTCGGAACGCAGCAACGGTGGAACAGAACCGCGGACGGGATTCTCTGAATTCCCCGATCCGGCGGTATAGAGCTTTTAACGCCGCTGCGTTCTTCCGGTCGACGAGATACGGCACATATGCCGATCCTCGGGCTATCTGGAAATCTATCATCCGCACGCATTATCCGCGCTCGTCCGATTGGACGATCGGGATTGCGCGAATCGACCCACCGAGCAGAGACCGTAACAGTTGCATCATTTTTTAAGGCCCATTAAAAACAAAAAAATCTATAAACGATGCAGTTCAACAGAAATGCAGATATTTGCCATAGAACAAAAAGATTATTGAAAAGGGAATTTTTTTTTTATTTTCACTTTGCTTTCTCAAGTTATTGTGTTGTTGCGTTCGTTACTCGTGGCACAAATTACATTTTGAAAAATCAATGTCACGAAATCCAGAGCGAGTTTTATGAAACTCGATAGCGACATTTTTTCGAATGTCAGTACGATTCTATAGAAAATTTGCTACGGTGCATCCACATTTTTTTTTCTTCCATCAATTGAACTTTGACAAATTTTAACGAGTGTTTCACACTCCGTGCGATATTTTCGATTTCTTTTTTTTTTCGTTTTGAATGTCAATAAAATCTTTAGATATCGTGTGTTGCGTTCGATTAATGTCGAAAGTTTTGCCTCGTTCCCATCGATCGCCGCCATCAGCAGTTGACGCGATAAGAACACGTATCATAACCGTGCGTCGTACCAGCCTTAAAAAAAAATTCAGTTTCTTCGTGCGTAAACGGATAATATTGCTCGGAGTGTCGGCAACACACAATTTTTCCGCTACATTCGTCGGCCATGGGACGTAAGACCTCCGCACCCTCTTGCACCCCTTCGCAAAGCCCTACACGTTCTTGGCTAGGACCAACGAATCGATTTTCCCCGACGGGCTACGACGAAACAGTCCCAAATTGTCCCCGCCGGTATTGACGACCCCCAGGAGCCTTGCGTGTCAGACCGACGGTATCCCGTCCCAACCATGCGACATTAATACTTATAAGCAGCACCACGAAATATCTCGGATACACATCAATCACCGGAGCCCCCAAGAGTCGAACTCCATTCGAAAAAAAATACAGAAAAAAAATAGAAAAATTAGGATGACAAATTAGAAATGAATGAATGAATGAATTTATTTATTGTATGGCAGGACCAGAGGTCCTCTAGGCACATATACAGCGCATTGAGCATCAACACAAATCCATAACAAACAAAATAAAATAAAATAATATAACAGTAATATAAAATGTAACATGAAACAAGATGAAATAAAATAAATGGAACTCATACTCATACTCATACTCATACTCATGCTCATACTCATGCTCGTACTCATACTCATACTCGTACTCGTACTCGTACTCATACTCATACTCATACTCATACTCATACTCATACTCATACTCATACTCATACTCATACTCATACTCATACTCATACTCATACTCATACTCATACTCATACTCATACTCATACTCATACTCATACTCATACTCAGACTCAGACTCAGACTCAGACTCAGACTCAGATTCAGACTCATACTTTTACTCATACTCATACTCATACTCATACTCATACTCAGACTCAGACTCAGACTCACACAGCTAACCCCTGTCAGAGGTCACCCTCATGCAGCAGATCCATGAGGGTGAGGACGGCGGATAGATAGAAGCATTTTCGCTCAGCCGAGTTCTACGATACAGAGAAAAATTCATTAATTTTTCTCTGCATCTTACACTGTAAAAAATTTCTTTTTGAAAATTCATAAAATGTGTATGAAGTTTTATGCATATACAGTATATGAAATTGCATTGACACGTATGTAAGAATATTGCGTTACTGGTATATTAAAAACAATATTATTTGTATAATATTTGTAATAATAACATAATTTTCATATACGGATGTCTTAATTTCCAACGCCATCACCGGTAATTTCAATATACAGGTATTGCATTTAAGGTTAAATTATAAAAATTTAAATACAATGTATATGAATTCTAATTTCATATATCGAGGTTGTATATTTCATATAACTTTGTATATTACACGTGTTGTAAATTCCATAACATTATAAACAGTGTAGAACTCGTCTCGTTATTATCGGGAGATGTCGTTGGCGAGTAATTTAAGGTGGTCCCTGCGAATATGTGTTCACTTCACATAAGTTTCAGAGCACTGAGAGGAAATAGTAGATTATTCTCGATGGTATAAAAATCTGAAAAAAATCAAGCGTATTAAAGATGCCGAAACGATTAATTTTGCATAACAATAATTCCAAAATGTTATTAACCAATTGATGAAAAATAAAATTCTTCAACAAATCTCTCGGAAACATCAATTTTTTTTTTTATGAAAATTATTCGTTCATTTTTCTGAATACGTATGAATTTTTTCAGATTTTTAAATTCACTTTGAATTTTCTGACTTTCTACACGTTTTTCCCATATTTAAAAAAAAAAACTCAAAGTGAATTTAAAAATCTGAAAAAATTCATACGTATTCAAAAAAATGGACGAACAGTTTTTATTTAAAAAAAAGATAGGTTTCCGGGATATTTGGTAAACAATTTTATTTTTCATCAATTTGTTAATAACATTTTGGAATTATTATTAAGCAAAATTAATCATTTCAGGACCTTTAATGGACGCCCTCATAATTTCGTAGAGATGAAAACCAAAAAGAAGAAAAAACATTTATAACCGCTGACATGTGTTTTCTCTCATAATTTTTTTCACGATGAATTTATATCGAAAATTCGGTTTCCCGGTCCATGCGACATTAATACTTATAAGCAGTACCACGAAATATCTCGGATACACATCAATCACTCGGAGCCCCCAAGAGTCGGATTCCGTTCGAAAGACAAAAAAAAAAAACAAAAATAGAAAAATGAAAACCAAAGAGAAGACACAAAATTTATAACCGCTGACATGTATTTTTTTTATGGTGTGGCCGTTTTTCCCCGGAAAAAAATTCCCTAACTTTTCCGTGATTTTTCACTGTCCAATAAAAAATTTTCCCTGACCAAATTTCTAACGACTTGTGTGAGAACAAAAAATTAATTATGCAAATGAAAATGCCTACCTATTCAATTAATGTTTAATTCGATTCTTTTTTTTAAATTTTTTCAATTTTTTTTAAGGCTCCTTGTTATTTACTCCTTACTTATTTATAGAAGGTTCGGTGACAATTCACTTTTTCCCTGACCAATTTTGAAATTACCTGACTTGTCAATTAATGTTTAATTCGATTATTTTTTTTTATGTTCTCAATTTTTGTTTAAGGCTCCTTTTTATTTACTCCGTATTTATTTATAGAAGGTTCGGCGACAATTCACTTTTTCCCTGACCAACTTTGAAATTCCCGAGGCGCCTTCAATCGTACGCCGTTCAACTTTACACTTGTTCATTCTTACGGAAATAAAGCGTACACCGCACAAAATGTTACATAAGTTCACAACTTCATTGAAATTTACACCAAAAATACCTTACACTTGCCCAATCCTCGGATCAAAAACTGTACACCGCCATTTCTTTACACCACAAAAAGTGTACGTATTCAATATGTTACACATTACTAAGCTTACACCACTTCATTTTTATACTTGCCAAACCTTAAAACTTTAAAACTTTACACATTCAATATACTTCACATGCGCAAACTTACACACGCGCAACCTTACACCACTTCATTTTTACACTTGCCAAACCTTAAAACTTTAAAACTTTACACATTCAATATACTTCACATGCGCAAACTTACACACGCGCAACCTTACACCGACGGGTGGAAAGACCGCCTTCGAGACGGGCGTTGGATGAGCGCTGCTGTTATTCTGCAGGTAGATGAAGCACATGGCGGGTTACCATGTGATCACAACCAGCAGTCGGTTCATCTTACCTGCAGAATAACAGCGGTGCTCATCCAACGTCCCTCTCGAAGGCCGTCCTTCCTCTCCGTCGGTGTAAGGTTGCACGCGTGTAAGCTTGCGCATGTGAAGTATATCGAATGTGTAAATTTTTAAAGTTGTAAGGTTTGGCAAGTGTAAGAATGAAATGGTGTAAGCTTACTAATGTGTAACATACTGAATACCTACCCTTTTTGTGGTGTAAAGAAATGGCGGTGTACAGTTTTTGATCCGAGGATTGGGCAAGTGTAAGGTATTTGTGGTGTTAATTTGAACGAAGTTGTGAACTTATGTAACATTTTGTGCGGTGTACGCTTTATTTCCGTAAGAATGAGCAAGTGTAAAGCTGAACGGTGTACGATTGAAGGCGCCTCAAATTCCTTGACTTTTCCCCGATTCCCTGAACAAGTTTTTTTTTTCCCGGTTTTCTCGGTTTTCGCTGAACGCGACCGCGATGTTTTTCTCATGATTTTTTTCAAAACGACTTTATATAGAGAATTCTGTGCCAAGGACGGTCGCACTTCGTGACCGGATGAAGTGCGACCGTGACCGGTTCCATTCGATTGATTTTCACGATCCGATTCCTCCCCGTCTCCGAGTCAATGATCTTTCGGTTCGAAGTCCGATATTTTCGGATCCATTGATGGGTTTAGAATTCGGAGGAACGCATTTTGAAAGCGCGAAGACGTCACGTAGAGTCGCCCGCCTCGTCGCCGTTGTGCGACGAGAAGCGATGTTTTTATTTTAGCTCCCGCTGACAGTTATGGAAGATTCCCCTAACACGAGGCCGTCGCGTGGAGGGTAAGAGGACCAGGGGCTGCGTTCGACTGGATCAATATTACAGGTAGCCGACTCGCCCGCGTTTCTCTCGTCCACGAGCTCACCCCCGGATCTCCCCTCTGCCCTCCAGAGCAACGGACGCACCGCAATCTACCGCCGTTTTGTCTTTTATTTCGTATTCTAGCAGAAGCTTGGCCCACTATCGGTTTCTCTACAGTTCTTTCTCCCCGGCGTCCCTCGAATCCACCGCAGCGGGCGTCCACAACGGGGGACAATAATAGAACGGTGAAGGAATAATTTTACATAATTTCAAAGATATTCAATTTCAATCCGATTGATTTTTGTTTTATTTGTTGTTGTTTTTTTTTTTTCATCAAAGTCGATACTGGTGTTTCCTTCGTTGTGCAGAGCACTTGCACTGAATTTCAATGCAATTACTCGAGATTTGTTGCCATTGGAGTCGCGATGGTTTTCTTTTTTTTTTTTTTTTGCTAAAATAAAAAAAATGTCTGAAAATCTCATGCAATTTCAAGTCCTTGATCGATGATGTATAATGTAATTATTGACAGGATAAATCTGAGAATATAAATTAATCGATGGGTAGTATCAAACCTCGACTCATCTGGCGTCCTGGCAAGTCTTCGAAAATTGTTAAAAATGATTATAAAAAGAAACTCATTCATTATTTTATAATACCTGTGATTTTTTGCTTCAAAAGCAGAAAATGTTGAAAATTAAAAAAAAAAAACTTGTGGGTGATTTTTTACTTTTTATGAAAAATATGGATTGACTTATGAAATCCGACTCACAAAATCGTAAATTATCTGGATTTAGAATATCCTTAAGGTGCACAGTAAAAAATAATTTCGTAAAATCGGAATGCGAAATTTCGTAAAAATTAATTTTGTTAAATAAGTGACAAACTCGTTTGTCACTTATTTGAATATACGGAACTGTCCTTTTATTTCCTATATTATTGACAATTTTAGTTTGCACTTTTGTTTGTAAAACAAGAAAATTAACAAATAAAAAATTGCGAATATTTGTGGACAATAATTTGTTGTAAAAAGTGCAAATGTTTTTTACTGTGTGATACTAAATCTTGCATGCCTCTCTGAATCGCTCGCCCTCCCAAATTGACTAATCACCCCTCTATTCCGCAGAGAATACAGAGGACTTGTAAACATGCGTGTAACGCGTGACCATTGTATATTAGCGATAGCCGTGCGCCCGTGTAAAAGCTGGACGAAGGGGTATCGATAAAGTTTAACCTTTAAAAATGAAAAAGAAAAAAACCTGCGATCAAAATTTTATTTTTACTTTTTTCTGAAAAATACGCATTCGTTTATAAAATCCGGTTCGAAAAGTAGTAAATTACCTGAGTATAGAATATCCCTGAGGTCATGCAAAATCCTGCTCCCCTCTCTGAAACGCCTGCCGTCTCTATTTTTTTTTATTTATTTATTTTTTTATTACGTGCACGGGACGAATCCTTTTTACTGTGACAAATTTTTAATGTGAGTAAATCTTTTTATGTGAGTGACAAATTTACTAATCAGCCCTGTATTCCGAAGAGAATACAGAAGACTATATATATATACCCTTGGCTAAATCTCCCATTAATTACCATTAAAAAATCCCATTGATTACCATTAACTAATTGTTAAAGGTAATCCAATGGGATTTTGCCAATGGTATAATTCCCGTTTCCACTACCATTTAATATACCATTCAATATGCCATTCAGTTTCCCATTCGTTGTATGGTATTTTTTATCCCGCACGCATTCCCATTCGCGGAAAAATATGCTATATATAATTGTCCATTTTTCTACAGTGTCTAAATATATAACAAATAAAAAACTGTTATGCTTCCGAAAAATGTCTCCTATTGTTCATAAATAATTTCGGTCCTTAAGTTCACAGCTGCTATTGTGGACTCATTTGTCTGCAATTCATTATCGCTTATACCATTTAAGTGAAAGTTGCTCCTCACACACGTGATTTTCCCTAGTGTTGGTCGACTCGATTCTCATTCCTCGTCAATTATAAATAGTTAGACGTGCCATTAAAGATTCCCTTGCTTTTACCGTTCGATTCAGTTCCCATTTGTTCCCAATGTTAAGAAATACCATTTCAGCTGTTCCAGTTATGTTCCAATGGACTACCATTAGTAACAAAGGGAAAAAGTACCATTTGTCACGTCCCATTGACTTGTCAGTGAATTTCCATTAATAACGAATGGGAAAAAGTACCAGTCGAACTTTCCCAGGAAGTTGCCATTGGTCTCCTATTGGCAACGAATGGGAAAACGTATCATTAAAAATTTCCCACTGATTTGCCAGTGAAGTCCCATCAGGAGTGAATGGTAAAAAGTACCGTTTCAATGTTCCCCATGAATTTCCATTAGGATCCCATTGATTACCTTTGGATACCTTTCATTACCATTAGACGCTCAATGGAAAACTTTGTCAAGGGTATATATATATACACGTGTAACATGTAACCATCGTATTATCTACATGTGTAACATGTAACCATCGTATGTATTAGTGATAGACGCCCATCCGTGTAAAAGCTACACTGTACAAAAAAATTGTAAATTTTATGTACCAGAATCGAAGTTTTGATGTAAAAACTGGTATATTAAATTTAAGATACAGTTGTGATGAGAAATTAATATACTTTTTCAATGAAATTAAAGTAATTGATTAAAATTAAGTTACTTTTATAACAAACTTAAAGTCAATTATTAAAAATAAGGTATTTCCAATGTTTTTGATGCACTGAACATTAATTTTTCATCACGATTGTACATGAAATTTAATATACCAATTTTTGCATAAAAACTTCCAGTCCGCTACATTAAATTGCATACGAATTTTTTTTACAGTGTGCACCAAGTCGTACTATAGAGTACTACAACCTTTAAAACTTAGAAAAAAAAGACCTGTGAGCAAAATTTTATCTTTACTTCTTCTGAAAAATACGTATTAGTTTACACTGTAAAAGAAATTCTACATTTTAATTCCAGTCCGGTACATTAAATTGCATACGAATTTTTTTTACAGTGTGCACCAAGCCGTACTATATAACCTTTAAAAACTGCAAAAAAAAAAAAACCCTGCGGGCAAAATTTTATTTCTACTTTTTCCAAAAAATACACATTTATTTATAAAATCCGGCTCCAAAGTACTAAATTACCTGGGTATAGAATATATTTTGAGGTGATGCAAAATCCTGCTCCCCTCTGAATCGCCTGCCCTCCCAAATTGACTAACCAGCCCTGTATTCCGCTGAGAATACGGAGTGCCATGTACACACGCGTAACATGTGACCATTGTGTATTGGTGATAGACGTGCGTCGGTGTAAAAGCTACACCAAGGGGTATCCGTGGCGTCGAGCATCTGTCGGGGTATCTTGTTGGCGCAAGAGTGCGGTACGGTTCTGGAGCACGTGCCTCTCGTCGGCGTACGTGAGCAAATATAGAGCTTCACGTTTATTATGTAAAGGTTATATAAGATGTACATATAGGCATGTAATATGCACACAGGGATTCGGGCGTTAAGCTAGAATATTCACCCTTTATGTACACCTACATGCGCCGGCTCATAAATGTTGAAGCCTTGTGCGTAAGTTCACGACCCAACTGCCGTCTCGCATTTATTATGCATAGGCCAATTTGTTGTGTTCTCTTCAAAAAAAAAAAATTCATGTTAAGAAAAAAAAAAAAATACATTCGGCAATTAACAAAATCCGGCTTGACTGAAGACCAAACTGACATCGGTTTAGTGCCCAGCGTAAAAAAAATACAGCGGATTATGTAATTCATAAAAGATCGTTAGGATTTTCGATCTGAGCCAACAAAATTGCAAGGTGACGTTTTAATCATCTTTGCACACTAATAAAAAAAAATAAGGTTAAATCAACTAAAGATTCGGGCGGGGATATTCGAATAAATATTTTGTTGGTACAGCTAAAACATTGGTTGGTTGAAGAAAAAAAAAAATGTAATTATTCCACCAAAATATTTTTGAGGCATTAAAATTTGAACGTCCCTGCCCGGATATTTAGTTGATTCAACCTCATTTTTGTTATCGCTGCACGGGTACAAAAAAACACCGTGTAGCGTTCGTACATGAGGCATTCTTTATCAACTGGGCCACTTCTTTCGGTCGATCTCTCAGATGTTTTTTAAAAATTTTCCAGTTTGTAGTACTACTTGTGAGGGGCTTCCGTGATTTTTTTAGATTTTTTAAATGTACCGTTTAGGATTGACACCTTTTTTTTTTAATATCACTATATCTCAGAAAATATTGATCCCTCCTAAAATTCGTAGGAGCATTAATATTTTTATTTTTCATCAACTTTCGAATAATGTTAGATTCATAATTTTCCCAATACAGGAAAGTTCATTTTTCGTTAAAGAAAAGTTTAAATAATTTTTTTCTACTAAAAACACACCTTCGATTCTGGTTACAATTTTACACGATATTTAGCATTGTATGAAGATTCTAAAAAAAAATTCCAAAGTGGTACCTGTGATTCTTACGTACTAAAAAAAATAAACAAGTAAAAAATTTAAATCATATAAATTCGTAGAAACTCGACTATTATTTCGATAACTGAAAGGAGTTGGGCCGTAGTCGGCAAATTTGATTCATATCGTTGGGAAACGTTCTTTTTTTTTTTAAATAGAGGTTTTCTTTTTTCATTTTTTATTTGTTTATTTTTTTTTAGTGCGTATGAATCGCAGGTACCACTTCGGGGGTTTTTTTTTCTCAGAATTTCCATGTATTGCCAAACATCCTGTAAAATTGGGACCAGAATCGAAGGTGTGTTTTTCGTAGAAAAAAAAAATATGTTAATTTTTTTTTCACGAAACGCGGACTTTCCCGTAGCGGGTAAAATCATGACCCTAACATCATTCGAAAGTTGATGAATAATAAAAAAGTTAATGTTCCTACGAATTTTTTGAGTGACCAATATTTTGTGAGATATACGAATATTAAAAAAAAAAAACGTAAATCCTGAAGGGTGCACTTCAAAAATCTAAAAAAAAAATCACAAAAGCTTCTCTCAAGTAGTGCTACAAACTGTCACATTTAAAAAAAAACACCTGCGAGGTCGACCAAAAAAAGTGGCCCGGTTGATAAAGAATGCCTCACATGAAAAACAGACGAATATCGTCCTTCGAACTGGTCCATAAAAGTTTTTACCGTGATTGATAACTTTGTTCCATTTTTCATGTAGTGAATGGCACGCAGCGCTTCTTATTAGTTTCCATACAAAGCCGATGAAAAGTGTTTTGACAAAAACACGATAAAGTGATCGTTTCGCCATTTTTTCTCATCCAATCTTCAATCGTTCGGTAGGGCTGTTATCATTTATCAGCAAAGTTGATAATGGTGCGGTGAGTTTGAGGAACGACAGGGTAGGCTGATTGTCCGGTATTCTCACCGAGGATTGCCGGAGAAGCGGTCTACAATTTCCTCGAGGAAATCGGGGTCTGGCAGCCGTCAACGTCACGGGCTCTTTCGCGCGTCGATTAATGATTCCGGCCGTGGGCGAGGAGCAGGCGCATCGCGCCTGCTCGAGGCGGAAATAAATCGTTGCCGGGAGGGCCCCGAGGCAAGGTACGTGATTGGCCGAACAATAGGGCGATCGAACGGACCCGAATCGGCGACTCCTCGACGGCCGAGAGAGAGAGAGAGAGAGCTCCGGTTATCGCCAGTGGGACGCGCACGCACCCTTCTTTACAATTTTCCGTTCCTTATCGGGTTGCGATGGGAAGCGACAGAAAAAAAAGAAGAGGAGGGCGGACTAGTACAAAAGAACGATGGGTATCCGTTCGTAGTACGCGCGTGAAATAATTCACTGCTTTTCAACCCGGTATGCGAGATCGTAAAGACGTGTTCGATAAGCGGTCATCTATGCTTTACGGCAGTTACAACGTGCCCTTAACCCTTCAGCGACCAAACCGACGATTGCCTATCGATAAAATCATTTTGTTCCACTCGGTGGGAAAATTGCGGTTCGCGCACGCTTCTCGTGCGCAAAACGCCAATTTTCACACATTGTGGCGTAAAACTTTGTACGATACACTGTAAAAAAAATTTGCTTGAAATTTAATGAACCGGTACTGGAAGTTTTTATGCACAAACTGTTTTGTAATTTTCAAGCACCTATACGTCGCAATTTTCAAGTGACGGTTTATGAAATAGGAAGCCGGTGTCGGGAATATTACGATACCTTCGTTCTTGAAATTTTAGGTAAGGTCTGGACGTTTTTGTGCACTGAAAAAAAGGTTTGACCCAACTCAATCTGGAGTTAGGTACCGGTATAGTTATTTACGTTATTTGTTACTAATTAATTTCATACATGGTTTATATCATGTTTTATGTGTTCAATTGTTATCAGTACATCGTCACTTAGGAATATAACACAATTTTTATAAATTACAAATTTTATATACCCTAGCGGGGCTCGAACCCCGAAACTAACGCATTCTGACCAAGTACCTTACCGCTACGCTGCAATCGCTTATTCATATGTAAGATCTTGAATCGGATATATAATTTATTCTTCGTCATTAACTTAGACTCAACTTCCATGATTGGACATTGAAATATCGAAACAACTTGAAAGTTGTTTATTATGGACATAATATTTGTGAATGACTAAATTGACGTCTTGCCGAATTGATAAAATCATTTTCAAGATGACAAATGTACATATAATTTACGAACAAATCGAATCATATTTTTTTCAAATTGACCAAATATACGTTCAAATCGAAATAATATACCTTCTGTATGGTGACATTATATACGATTGAATCGAAAAAAAAAAAATGTTGATGTAATGCAGTTTTGGTTCACTTTGAACCAACGTTGTTACAACGTTGGTTCAAAGTTAACCGCAAAGTTAATCGCAGAAACTGCTAGAAGTGCTTGAAGTTCAATCGACAATGAGTACGTAAATTCTATAAACTTTCATTTAAATTTCAATAATGGTACAGCAATTTCCAAAAAAGTTCTTTAAATTTCAAAAAAAAGTTCTTTAAACATAGTTGTAAGGAACAAGTTCTGTAATTTGAATGAAAACATAATTAATTTTAATGTACGGGACATGAATTTTACTGAAGGTTTGCAAATTTGCAGTTCGGGTACATTAATTTTCGTTTAATGTACCGAGTTTGTGAATTTCAAATTCTTTGGTACATTAAATTTAAATTCTTTTTTTACAGTGTACTCGTGCGAAAAACGTTTTCTGAACTCTTATCAAAATTTGCTATTTCTCATACGGTCAGTAATTGTTGTATGAAAAAAATGTGAACTATGTCATTTTTTGAAAAACTCATTTCATTTTTTGTGATTTTGTTTTTTTGTGGTCACTCTTTTTTGGGTTTGGGTTTTTTAGGGCTTGTTTCTTTTGCGGTCCCTCTTTTTTTTGGGTTTGGGTCTTTTAGGGCTTGTTTTTTTTTTGTGGTCGCTCTTTTTTTGGGTTTGGGTTTTTTAGGACTTATTTTTTTTGCGGTCCCTTTTTTTGGGTTTGGTTTTTTAGGGCTTGTTTTTTTTGTGGTCCCTCTTCTTTTGGGTTTAGGTTTTTTAGGACTTATTTTTTTTGTGGTCCCTCTTTTTTGGGTTTGGGTTTTTTAGGGCAAATATCAAATAAAAAGTTTATTAAGGATGCATCGCACATGCGTTCCCAACCAAAAGTTTCAGTACTTCGCAATATGCCAAAAGTCCGAAAAAAAATCAGCCGCCTTAAGTATGTCAAGAGCTTTGATTTTGCATAATGATAATGCCAAAAAGTTGTTAACAAACGATTCAGAAAAAATCAGACAGCTTTTTATTTTCTCATTTTAAATGAGAAACTTGATTTTTTTAGAATTCATGTACATTTTTTCAGGATTTTCTATCATTTCAAAATTTGTTTTTCGAAAATTAAAAAAAAGGGTTCTATAAAATCAATGAATTTTTTTGGAAAGAAAGAAAAAAAAGGTTTACTGATTACTTGTCGAACAATTTTATTTTTCAGCAATTAGTTCATAACTTTTTTACATTATTATTATGCAAAATTAATGTTGTTCAGCAGTATTATGCAAAATTAATGATGTTGTCGTTTAATACAGTTGATTTTCTTTTTCAGATTTTTACACCATTACGAAGTGTTCGAATTCTCACTGAATCTCACTTTTGACTGGAAACGTACGTGTTAAGCGTCCTTAAAATTGGGCGAAAAAAGTTTTTTGGCATGAATCAACTATTCATAAAATTTGTCGAACAAATTGTTGGACAACAAATGTTCAAGATATTTCCCGAAATAGCTTTCCCCGGTAAAAATATAATACGCTACTTTCTTCACTACAGTATACTCAGAAAAATAATTTATTTGACTGTCATCGTTTATTCAGATCAAGCAAAATATTTATTTGATTTAAATAAATATTTATTTCATTTAAGTAACTATTTGCTTTATTTAAATAAATATATTTATTTAAATCAAATAAATATTTTGCTTCATCTTACTAAACAGTGGCCGTTAAATTATCATAATATAATTTATAGTGGCCGTTATATTATATAATAAATTAGTTTTCTGGGTGTAACAAATATAATACGCTAACAGCTGAAGAATTGACAAAACAGTGTTAAAAATTTCTTTTCGAAAATTCATAAAATGCATATGAAGTTTTATGCATATACAGTATATGAAATTTCATTGACACGTGTGTAAGAATATTGCGTTACTGGTATATTAAAAACAATATTATTTGTATAAAATTTGTAATAATAACATTAATTTTCATATACGGATATCTTAATTTCCAACGCCATCACCGCTTATTTCAATATACAGCTATTGCATATAAGATTAAATTATTAAAATTCAAATACAATGTACATGAATTGTAATTTCATATACCGAGTTTCAATATTTTATATAACATTGTACGTTAAACGTATTGTAAAATTTATAAATTTTTTAACAGTGAAAAGTTGACATTGTTCTTCTCCATCAGCTTCTCTCATCGCGCATTGTATCGAGAAATATAAAAAAAAAAAAAATGAACATCTGGCTCCATAGACGGCCCATATAAAATGACAATAGTTGGCGCAACGTCGATCTTCCTTCGCCTCTCCGTCGCGCAGTGTACTTCGTGTTTTCCGGGGCACTTTTCCGCGTGGCGGAATCGAGGAAAATGTGTGTACACGAGTGCGGGTTACACGGAGCGAAACGGAGTAGAGGGTGATGGAGAGTCGGCCAGAGGAGAGGATGAAGGTGTGCAATAACGTAGGGTAGAGTGGGGCATTAGGGACAGGAGTTGCGCCGAAGAAATAAGGGATGATGAGGATAGCCCGAAGAGAAAGTAGGGAGTAGCGGAAGGGAATGAGAAATATAACGGGGCGGGTTGCATGACCGGCCCGGGAGGGGCCGGAGAGAGGGAGAGTTTTCGGCCGACTACCCGAGAATATAATAGCGATAGCCCCGAATCCCTCGCCCCCGGTATTACGACAGAGGGATGCGTGCGCCCAACATCTACGGGTCAATGCCCTTTCCGCGGCCCTCGCCCCAACAATTTCTTTCGGCGCTCTCTGGCACTGTCGTTTCTCCCTGTCCGGCACTTTCTATCGGTGTATGCTCTTGTAGGAAATTTCGATGAGAATAGCGGACGAACACCGGACAGGCCGGTTTTTTAACAATCGATCGGTGTCGAGATGAGCCTCGACTTTTCTTTTTACACCCGGAAAAAAACGTTATTCCGATCAAAGAAAATTTATTAGGGACGAAGAAAAATGTTTATTTGTTTCATAACCTAATAGAGCATTTTTTTCATTTCTAATATATTTGTTTGTTTGATAGTATTATTCTTTTTATTTAATTACGTTTGTTTGCTTATGATAAACAGATATTTATGTCAAATCATTTTTTTGATTTATTTCTCGACTGACGCGCTACTCTCGATAGTATGGAAGTAATTTCATGTATGCATGACGCAGGAACGAAATTTTTGTTAAATAAATCGTGTTTATTGTCAACGAAGTATAAACAAACTATGTTTTATTCTCAAATAAGCATACAGATTAAATAAGAAGATTATAAATAATACATAAGTTTTCTTTATATAGTATATGGAATCGTAATCTAGTACTTATTTGAGACTTTACTATATGAAGGGGCGTCGAATCCGACATATTAGTGTACTGATCATTTTGGGATTGGTTTCCGAGTGGATTTTGTGGGGTTTCGACAACATATGAACGGTAATGGAGGTCAAAACTGACCGTAAGAATAATGTTGCGAGCGAAGATAACTGCATCTTGCCTAACGAAAATCGCTGAAACTAACCCGAAATGTGGTAAATCGCTTTGTACACCAATCTGCACTACACATTTTTCTGCTTTGAATAAACGGCTCTTACGATGCGTCCATTTATATTCTATATAGGTTTCATCGGGTGGGCAACTTTCAAACTTTCTTTTAAAGTACAAATCAATAAATAATCACTTTGAATAATTTTTTTTTTTACTGAAAGTACAGAATAGCGGTTATTTGAATCTAATAAAGATTTTGTTAAGTCAAGAAAACATTTCTTTTATCTTAATAAACGTCATTTGAAGATCGAAATTTATTTGATTCTAATAAATCTTTTTTCTGGGTGTACGTGCGTCAAATCGAAACGATCGAGTCTAAATACATCGTTCTAGTTAAAACAGGAAATATGTTACAGCCACTTTTAGGTCTGGCCTATTTTTGCTTCCTCATAAAGAAAGTTTTGTTTTTGTGAAAAAAAATTTTTTCGAGATTTTAGTGTCAGAGTACTTAAAATAGTCCAAAACATCGAAAAATGCCATTTTTAGCTGGCGCCTGAACGTATGTGTGTGTGTGTGTGTGTGTATATGTGTGACAGCTTGTGTCGCTTAAAACGCCTATACAGTTCAAATTTGGTACACTAGTAGAGTGGTCACGTCTCTTCCCTCGGTGCAATTTTCATAAAGATTGAGGACCATTTCAAGATTTTACGCGATTTTGAAATTTTTGAAAAAATCTCCTGGTAGCTCTGACTTGCGTAAATTTTGAATGGTCATCCTAAAATTGCATGTAAATATAATACTCTGATCGAAGATCTTTGGTATTGAATTTGGCCGAAATCTATTGAAGCAGTCAAATTTTATGGAATTTTGATTTGTTTGAAAAATTACTAAAAACGGTCTAATTAGAGTTAACATGGAGGTATCGACCTGCACAATGGTTTGTATGAAATTTTGCGAAAATTGATCGCACCGTTTAGATTTTATAAAATTTTTGAATTTTTTGAATATTTTGGAAAATGATTGTTTTACGTCCGACGAGAGTTTCTGCATCGAACATCGCTCCAGGAGTAAACTAAGTTCGAGATTCGTAATCAGTGGGAAAAATACATTACACTTGGCCACAAAACGACGAATATTGGGTGATTAAACATTTTTTTTTCTAAAAACCCGTATTTTCGTTAAACGAAGTAGATGCACAGATTCGACAAAGCGTAACGCGCGTTCGTTTATTTTTTTTTTTTAGCAGAACCTGAATCGCCCAGTCGTTTGGCATAAAAGTTGACGTTAAAAAAGTTGAAAGTAGAAATTTTCATATCACTTCCTCATACAACTTGCAAATTGAAATTTTCATTACGACTTTCTCATTGAAGTTGCAAATTAAAATTTTCATACGGATTCTCATAATGTTCCTTTATTCGCGAAGCTTCTTCTAGGTGGAAGCCAACAATACAGAAAATGCTTTCCCATAGAAGAAGATTCGCGAATAAAGGGACATTATAAAAAAGTCGTATGAAAATTTTAATTTGCGGCTTTAATGAGAAAGTCATATGAAAATTCTAATAAAAAAAAAAAAAAAAAAAATGATTTCTCCAAATATAGGACGTGTAAATTATCGGCATTTCCGTCGCTCAACTCGATCTAACATTGGCTTAATGCCATCAAAAGCGTGTAGTAACAAACTCTTGAAATCAGCTATACAACTTTACGTTCATACCAATTAAATACGTTTGCACTTACGGTCCGACATCGTTTTTTTTTTTACCGTTTATAAGCAAACTTTCGAGATTTTTCACGTTTTCAAGTAACTCCACATCTACCGAGTCGCCAAAGCGTCAGGAATAACCTACTGCCGGAAAAACCCCTAGTGGCAAACAAACCCCGCGATCTTCTTATTCCCCCGAGCGATTTAATTTCAGATAAGCTCCGGGACGAACGGGTACGGCTTAAGACCGGGTTAAAGGATCGCCTGCGTGGGAGGAATCGACGCCAGTCCGCTTGCACAAAAGCTCGGGAACAAATTTATCTCTCGTGCCACTACCTCTTCTCTCCCTCGCTCGCGCTCTGCAGCAGAGTCACTTTCCGCTTCACAAATTATATCCGGTCTATGAGTTTGATTAATCAAAGAGGGTTTTGCTGCTAGAGCTCGTCCCAATCTTGCGCCTGCTTACAGTGAATTGCACAACTCCTGGACCAAACTGCGATCTAGATTCAGACATGTTTAGGATACCGTCGAGCTCCTCCCAATCGATATTTGCCTTTGTTTGCTCTTGTCTGTGCATAGTTCGACTGTTCCAATAAATTTCATTAACTTTCATCAATAATTCTACATATTTTGTAGCTCATTTTGATTTTTTACTTGTTCCCATTAAGCAGTCGCAGTTTCTGAATCCTGCACAGAAAAAAAGTATATGCAGAAAAAATATCAAAATCTTCTATTTTTCCGAACGAAAAGATATTCTGTATATAAATTATCATATACTTTTTGTATACGCGAAAATTAATAATTTGCAATACAAGTGCGGTAAAGCGAACTTTATATACACGCTGTGAAGTGTGATACGACCAGACTGCGACTGATTTTACAGTTCGCCTAAGATGTTTGCTGCACCGCACCAGTATCGCATAATATTTTTTGTAACGAATGCAGAAGGTGTTACTCTGTGCCTCCTAATTGAGACACTGTACGATACGCGTGCGTAAAGTACGATACGCGTGCGTAAAGTACGATACGCGTGCGTAAAGTACGATACGCGTGCGTAAAGTACGATACGCGTGCGTAAAGTACGAGACGCGTGCGTAAAGTACGATACGAGTGCGTAAAGTACGATACGCGTGCGTAAAGTACGACACGAGTGCGTAAAGTACGATACGTGTGCGTAAAGTACGACACGTGTCCGTAAAGTACGATACGCGTGCGTAAAGTAAAATCGGATCGATATGCGCATGCGCCATCTCATTATTGTTCTCATGTCTGCAAAGCGCCTCTTACGCTACTCTGGGCAGGCACGAAAAGTTGCACGTTTTATCCATGAGTTGCAAAAAATGTAATTGTGTGAATATTTGGCCGAATCTATTCATCACGTATGTCTCATAACAAATTAATTATATACGGTAGAACTCTAATTAAGGTAGCTCTAGCGGGGAAGCGAGTGAGAGAAAGGTATGTGTCGCGTTATCTCGAGTGCCGCATGTCCGAAACACAATTCGCGACCTTCAATTTGTGATATCATAAAAACTAAGAGGTGAATCGCTTTCAAACATTACCATGCTGCTTCTCGAAACACTTTCTTGACGGAGATATGTTTTTTTTTTTGCGACATGTCTTTTCGAGTTTTTAGTAACGGCGGTTTATATGCTGACAAAAATGGATCGTCCACGTTGATCATGTTAAGGGAATGCTGAAGCTGGTTTTTTTTTCTTTTTCAACCTGCTTTACCTGATTTACCGACAGACCTAGACAATTCTTCAGTTCCGACTTAGTATTGTTAATATGTTACACATATGCGTCAAATCATGCAGGATTATGATATTGACATAAACGCTTCGGCGTGCAGTCAAATGTTGATTGAAAACTTACAAGGAATTAAGAAAACCGAATATCATAGTTTGCGAAAGTGCGTGAATGTAGTGTCACGATTGACACACAGGTGGCTCTGCATCGTGCCCTACACTACATTCGGCCGTGTTCATCGGCTCTAATCGCCCGTTGCAAGTTGACAGACTAAGTGATCGCAATTCACACTATGCGTGATTAACTTTAGAGTGGGCAGCTTTCCGATGGTTTTGGAATATTCGGAGAACTTCAAGGAATCGGCATGCATTCCCTTTTGACGTATGCAAGATCTATAATTTTTTATATCCAACAGAACGGATGCTGTAAACATTTCAGCGGCCATGTCGGTTTCCGCGACAGTTTATGATATACGATTTTCTTTATTTTTAGGGTGATTTCGACCGAAATTCGAGTGCACGCCTAATCGTTTATGCTATTCATACAGTCCTGTAAGATTTGAGGCATAGGCGTCGCATAGTAACGACGAATAGTGAAAACTAAGAAACCGCCTATTTTCGTCGGTAAAACAGCAAGGTGCTTGTAAGTTCTTTGTAAGTTTCCTTGTAAGTTCCTCGTAAGTTCCTCGTAAGGTTTGAATCAAAATTCGACTGCACACTGAAGCGTTTATGTCAATATCATAATCCTGCATGATTTAACGCATATGTGTAGCATATTAACAATGCTAAGTCGGAACTGAAAAATTGACTAGATCCGCTGGTAAAACAGGTAAAGCAGGTTAAAAACGAAAAAAAAACAGCTCCAGTATCCCCTTAAGTAACTCAACTTCAACAGCAATTATCTCGTCAACTAGGTGGTGAATCTATTTCAAATTTGGCACACACCCAAGTGAGTAAATCAACTAGAAAATGTCCAAAATGCAGCTCTAAATCTTTGTATCAACCTGATACTTGAGCTACCATAACTGAAAGTGGAACATGATTTGTACAATTTCTTTTCTTTTGTCAAATTAACAAGAAAAAAAAAACTGCGTTCGTTTGTGGTCACGAAACTTGGGTACCTATTTTACCTTGCACAAGTCTAAATTACTAAATCCGACATGGACTATGAATAGCTCCAGTTTAATTTCTCCTTTTAATAATTTACGGAGCATGCTTCGGGCAGGTATAGTTGCAGTTTACGGAAAGGCAATTGCAATGAATCCCAGCTGAACGAGAAATGGAGAAGGAGAGATGGCGGAAAACACGCTTTTCCCGTGGCAGGCATGTAAACGAGCGACTCCCTCCAGCGGCGAACCGGTCGATGTAGCAGAACTCGCGGTAATCCAGGTCGGCAGGTCGGGTGAAGGAAAAACGTGAACGTAAAATGGACGGAAACATGGGATGAAACAACATGGCGGTGGTGGACCGATAAAAAAAATTACAAAAACGGGAAGAGGGTAGATGGAACGAGCAAGCGATGAAGCAAACTCCACGTCATTTGGCGATACAAGCTTTGCTAGGTCGTCAACCGCCGGGCGGTAAAAAGAAAAGGATGGCCAACATTTATCGTTCACCAGGTTCTAGAATATTTTTCGTCAGACTCATATTTTTCCTTCCTCATAGAGGAAGCTATGTTTTCGTGAAAAAAAAAGCTTCCTCTATGAGGAAGCAAAAAAAATTTCGTGATTTTAATGTCAGCGTACCGTAAATGGTCGAAAACGTCGAGAAATGGGATTTTTGGCTGACGTCCCGATGTGTGTATGTGTGTGTATGGGTGTGTGTGTGCATGTGACAGACTTGCATTCTTTAGAAAGACTATAACTCGCAAACGGCTTTTTGTAACACGTGCACGAAAGGTCCCGCTTTTCGTGCCTGTAAATTGTGGCGAAACTGGCGCTTTTTAGCGGAGGATGCGCGAAAACTTTTGTGCACACTTTTTTCACATCTTAACTACTTTTTTTTCATACTAGCTACTTTTACGCACACTTTTTTTAATACTCTAGCTACTTTTTTGCAGACTTTTTTCACATCCTAGCTACTTTCGCGAACACTTAGCTGGCAACACTGTAGCTATTCGTTCGCACACACTTTACAGGCACGAAAAGCGGGAATTTTCTTGCACTTGTCACAAAACGGAGTATGCGATACTCGTATAAAAAAGCAGTCTCCCGACGGCGGTTGGGACTTCCCAACCGGCGAGTGCTGCCGACTTCGGCAGCACTCGCCTCCTCTCGAGCTACAAACGTCACTCGGCTTCGCCTCGTGCATTTGTAGCTCTCCATCCGGTTCGTGCAGCCAACTTTACAACCTTCGTCGAAAGACCGCTTTTCCGTACTCGTACCGCAGAGTACTATTGGATAGCGGGTTGAAATTTCGTACACTAGTAAAGTGGTCACGTATCTTCGTTCAGTATCATCTTCATGATAATTGAGGCCCAATTCGAGATTTTACGCGTTTATGAAATTTTTCAAAAATATCTGTAGTAGCTCTAGCTCCCGTAAATTTTGAGCTATCGTCCTAAAAAGGCATATAAATATAATACTATGAATAGACCTTTGGTATCGAATTTTGTCGTAATCCACCGAAAGGATCAGATTTTATGAAATTTTGATTTTTTTTTTTTAAATGACCAATAACGATGTAATTCGAGTTAACATGGAGGTGTCGATCGTAAATTTGGCACAGGAATGGATCAGCATCCTACAATATTTCGTATTAAATTTGGCAAAAATTGATCCAAGCGTTTAAATTTTATGAGATTTTGGAAATTCAGAATTTTTTGAAAAATTTGATTTTTACGTCTAACACGAGTTTTTGAATGAAATATCACGCAAAGAGTATAATGATTTATATTTATTTAATCAACGGCGAAAAATACATTAAAAATTGGCGTAAAGTCACGAAATCTGCAAATTTCGGTTTGCGATTTCCTATAATAAACTCGGGTGTAGATTTTGACGCTTTTAATTTTATGACATGTAGACATTTTTTTTATTTTACGAAAAGAGGTGCAAAGTAGTTTGCACATGGTTCTTTATACTGAGCTCAAAAATACAATTAAAAAGAGTTGAAAATTGTATGTTAATTATAGCTTCCTCTATGAGAAAGTCAAAATCGAAGAACTAAATTTATCGGAGAGGGAGTGATTCGCAAAACCGTAAAACATGAGGAAGTAATTGTGCAAATCACTTTTTGTAAAAAAAAAAAGGTAAAATTACGATTCTTTCGCTTTTCTGGATTTTAACTGTTCTCGTCAAAAAAATTGCACAATAGAAAGCGATGCAGACATGTCAAGTCCGTGATTAGAGAATGATGATTATAATTGAGAGGTCTTGCGAGAGGGGTTGGGGGGGGGTGAATCGGCGAATGAAATGTAATCAGGTGCCACACTTTGCTACCCTTATTCCCTCATTCCTAATTAACGCTTTCTCTCACCGCGTATTTTACCATCTTCACTACTCTTTCGCTTCTTTGGCTTTTCACATTTTTCTTTTATCTTTTTTTTTTTTTTTTCGTTACTCTTTGGGAATGCTTCGAGGCCGGCCTATGTGATTTTTTTCTTCTCTCTTTGGTGAAAAGGGGGCGGCGAGATGTGAGAGAAATAAAAATTCATAATTATGCGGGCTTATTAGCGGCTTGAAAAAAATTCTCACCGGAAAATTAACGAGGACGCGTCTCAAGGGCTTCCCCGTCTCCGACAGAGCCGGAAAAAAAAATTGAAAAAACCAAGTTCGCGTCCGAAGACCCCCCCCTCATCCTTAACCCTGTAGCTGACGCTGACTCGTCGCAACCATTGCCACCCGACGGTCCTTCTATGCTACGTGGCCTGTAAAATTGTACGAAACCACGCGAATTAGTTTTTGCCGCGAATGATAATTATGAAATGCCGAATAGCCACGTCTAGGGGTTCTCTAGTGATTACACACCGCGCAATGTTGATACGAGATTGAAATACGATGGCGAGTTGCTAATTGCTGAGAATTAACGTATTTTTTTTTTTTCACAAACGGTAAATGTTAATTTCTCTATGGAAAAGAAAAATATGAATTAAACCAATAAAAGAATCCGGACGTAAGAGTCGTTGATCTGAAGTGAAAATAAAAGTGTTCAAATAATTTCAAAGACTTGAAAAAAGTGCCTCCGATGAAGTTGAGCAAGGCGAACATAAGCATTCGACAAGCTTTCTGTCCCCCCTCTTTCCCCGCCGTAAATCAGTTAAGTATAATATCAATTCAGCACTTCGAAGTAGAGATGCCGGATCGTGAAAAAAAAAGATCGATCTTCGGTATTGTATTGTATCGTCACGCTATGTATCGATCCAACAATGTATCGAAAGAAAGAACATCGATACCAAGAAAATCGAACGTTTTATTATAGGCGAAATATACATTATGTCAAATTGTCACCTTTGAAGTTAATCATAAATAAATTATAAACAAATATAATTGTCAAAAATGAAATATTTGACTTCTATCGTTATCTTTTATTATCAACTGTAGTACAAGTAGCATTCGATAAACGACATAATTCAAATTCTCTATGAGACACTGTCAAATGTAAATAATACTTTTTTTTATTGTGCATATCGCAAATATTATCGTTCGGTTAATTTAAACATATCAATAAAATCGTATTTTTTTTTTTTTAACCGATTAACTTGAATGCCGATTATATATTTTTGTTATTGTGGATGTCGTAGAAATGAGTATATATCACTCGGTAAATTTAAGGATATAAATAAAATCGTAAAAAAAATACTGATAAACTTGAATGCAAATAATCCTTTTTTTAAATTATACATATGCATATGTATGTATCACTTTGTAGTCAGTTCTTTGGTACGAGCTCTGAAACTCGCAATCAACCAAACGAAAAACCAAAGTGATACTTTCTTTTAAAGTGTATACTTGTGTGAAGTTTCATGTCGACAGTAAAGTAACAGAAATGCCTTTGCAATAAGAGTGTTACTTTTCAGACTTTGTTTTCTAAAACTTTATGTTATTCGGCAATCGACATAAAGTGCCGTTTATTATAAAATCTACAAGAAAAATGTTACTTAGTGGATCGATCTTTCAATTGAAAGATCGACGCACGATATTACTCTGTCAGTAAATATTGATTCAAAATATCGATATTTATTGGAGAAGAAAATCGATTTCTCGAAGAATCGATCCAACACACGGCATCTCTACTTCGAAGTCAATTCGATACCTCCGTCACGGCTAGGGCTGTACAGTTGAGCCCTCTTAACCGGCTAAAAAAATCTTATCCGGCTAATGGACAGTATAGTTTGGCCGGCTAAGCCGTCTTAGCAGGCTAAGATCGTTTGGCCGGCTAAATATTAGCCGCAATTTAGCCGGCTAAAAATTAGCCGCAATTTAGCCGGCTAAAAATTAGCCGCAATTTAGCCGGCTAAAAATTAGCCGCAATTTAGCCGGCTAAAAATTAGCCGCAATTTAGCCGGCTAAAAATTAGCCGCAATTTAGCCGGCTAAAAATTAGCCGCAATTTAGCCGGCTAAAAATTAGCCGCAATTTAGCCGGCTAAAAATTAGCCGCAATTTAGCCGGCTAAAAATTAGCCGCAATTTGTCCGGCTAGAAATTAGCCGCAATTTAGCCGGCTATTATTTTTTATTGTGAATTACAAGGAAACTGATAAAATGAATGACATTTATCTTTAGCACATTACTTGTTGTATTCATTCATTTCTGTACTATTATTTGCTTAGATTCGAGTGTCTCTAAGATTTTCAAAATTTCATTCTCACGAACTACTTTTTATAGCCAATATTATAAAAGTGAAGCACGACGTTGATGTTGAGAAAACATGAAAATTGAAATTTTCATATCGCTTTCTCATAAAAGTTTAATATTGAAATTTTGATATTGTGTCCTCATCCGCTCTTAAAAAAGACACTCGATTATCGAAATAATCGAAATCGTGAAGCCAGTTTTCCTAGCCAATCGGGATCGTCCGTTCTGTAGTAAGGTCGGCACACCTAACCTAAAAGAAATAAAATAAGCGCGAGCGAAGCGAGCGCGTTGACGCTAGTAAAAGCTGAAAACTGGTATTTTTATATCGATTTCTTATAATGTTCCTTTATTAGTAAAGAATGAAGGAACATTATGAGAAAACAAGATAAAAATGTGTTTTCAGCTTTCGTGAGAGAGGCGATATGAAAATTTCAATTTTCAACTTTTTTCAACGTCGACGCCGGGTTTGACTTTTATAATATTGGTTATAAAAATGATTTCGTCGCAATAAAATTTTTAAGATCTTAAAGCTAGTCGAATGTAAGCAAATAACAGTACAGAAATGAATAATAGCAACAGGTAATGTGCCAAAGATAAATTTCATAGTTATTTTATTAGTTTCCTTGCAATTCACAATAAAAAAATAATAGCCGGCTAAACTACGGCTAATTGTTAGCCGGCCAAACCATCTTAGCCGGCTAGGCCGCGGCTAATAGTTAGCCGGCTAGGCCGCGGCTAATAGTTAGCCGGCTAGGCCGCGGCTAATAGTTAGCCGGCTAGGCCGCGGCTAATAGTTAGCCGGCTAAGCCGCGGCTAATGGTTAGCCGGCTAAGACGGCTTAGCCGGCCAAACTATAATGTCCATTAGCCGGATAAGATTTTTTAGCCGGCCAAGACGGCTCAACTGTACAGCCCCAGAGACGGCTACTGTGCATTAATTTCGGTTGGCCATCGCTTCAGTCGATAATCGGCAGTCAGTAAGATCCGCCTTCGCTTGTACCCCAGTATAATAGTCGGGATCACTTAACAATAACCTTCGGCGAAGACGCAACGTTGAGGTAGGTCTCGAGAGCAGGTATTCCTTCATCAGGTATTATGCCCAAGTCGTTCGCGTGCTCCAACTATACAGGTCCCCGGACCATCGAAGAAAGGGACCCAGGCACGTGTCCCCGATTATATAGTTTGGTCTTTTCTTTTTTAAGAGCCACAATGATTGACGGCCTGAACGTACTACGATGCCTAAATCGCTACCGGGCTCCCGAGGCATCCTTCGAGCTTCCTTCGTAACGACCAATTACTAATTGCGTCTTCATTGAAGGGTATTCGTCGGGCGATTGGTGTATCTTGGGTAAAATTTAACATCCCGCTTAGAATTTCGGTAATAGCCACATATCAGTCAAACCGACCGTATTAGCCGCATGAACTTCCGGCTCTACAATCGGAACCAGAGAAAAGTACAGTAGAACATCGATTAGCCGAACCCGTCAAGACCGGGCCTAGTTCGGATAATCGTGATGCATTTTTTTTAGAGGATCATAACACGTATATAAATAAAACATAGACAAATTAAATAAACAGATATATATATCAAATAATATTATTAATTTAATATTTCTAAGATCGAAGCCTTATTTCAAAATATGAAAAAATATGAAGTACTGCGGACAATCAGGAATGCGAAAATACAACCAGAAAAAAGTTTATTCCATTAAAAGAAAATTTATTAAGGACGAAGAAAAATGTTTATTTGATTCAGAACCTAATAGACCATTAATTAATGTCTAATATATTTCTATGTTTGATAGTATTATTCTTATTATGTAATAATGTTTATTTGGATCTAATAAACAGATATTTATGTCAAATGATTTATTTATTTATTTATTTCGTGACAGACCTGCTACTTTTGATCGTATCGAAATAATGTGATATACGAATGACGCAGAAACGAATTTTTTTTGTTAAATAAGCCATTTTTACTATCAACGAAGTATCAAAAAGCAAATGTTTTATTATAAAAATGAGCATACAAATTCGTTATCGGCGCACGATTTCACTAATGACGTCGCACATTAGTTATTCTCATGACATAACCAATCTCGATGTTAGTTGTTCGGGGACTAATTTCATAACCACAATTCAATCGCGGTACACAGCTTGAATTAAGCAAAGTTTTATGAAAACAAACCGATGAGATGCCTCTCTATTACAATGTAACGGTTCCCCGTAAGGAATAAATATAGTTTTGTTATTAGCGAGAAATGTTTTCAGACGACCGACGCATTGACAACTCTAATGCGCGCTACCGGATAAATAGCCGCGTTTGTCTTGACGCCAAATATATGATTTCTTTGGCGCGAATAAACATTTATTTTAAAGTACAAATCTTTAAATAAATTTTTTTACTTACGCCAAAGTATAACCGTTATTTGAATCTAATAAGGATTTTGTTGAGGCAAGCAAACATTTCTTTTATCTTAATAAACGTCATTTAATGCTCGAAATTTATTTGATTTTAATAAATCTTTTTTCTGCGTGTATGAAGTACTGCGAATCAATCAGGAATTCATGCGCAACAAAAAAAAAAAAAAAAGTAAAATCACCGGACTAATGTTCAATAGAACTGCAAATCACTATAATCATATAATGCCAAAGCAGCTGGCGTGTCTGCTGCACAGTAAAAAAAGTTTGTACTTTTTACGACAAATTATTGTCCACAAATGTCCACAATTTTTAACTTGTTAATTCACCAGTTTTACAAGCAAAAGTACAAACTAGAATTGTTAATGGTAAGGAAAATAATAGAACAGATTTGTATATTGTAGAATGCACAGACGACTTTGTCACTTATTTAACAAAATTATTGTCACGAAATTTCGTATTCGGATTCTACGAAATTATGTTTTACTATGTGGGTGTGGATGCGTGAATGTTGCTGGAATAATCCCGTGAAATTTTCCAATACCCCTTGCACACACGGACATATTTTTTTTTTTTCTTAAAAATTTCGTTATTTTCCCACCAATTTTCTTTAATCACAAATGAAAAATTGACTATTCCAGTTTTTGCATTACGGATCGCCATCCTTCATGGGAATTTCCGTGATTATCGCTAATGTTTACTTTCCGCGTGCGGATAGTAAAACGTCTCGTTGCAGCAAGAACCCTAGGAAGAAACGTAGTCGGACGCGATGACGAAGCGAGAAAAACGAAGGCGATTTTGTGCAGTGGCACGATTGAGAACGAAGGCGAGACATAGTGCGACACGGAGAGAATCGGATACGTGAACGGAGGACAGGTGCGCGTGCATAAATGCGACTAGGATTAAGAGCCCGCAGAGTACAGTGGATTGCGCGAGTTAGACTCCCCCGGTTCCCATGCGGTAAAAGTAGTTCGCGCAGTAGCAGATTGTGTCACGTGATTCGCGACACGAATAGACGGTAATTATCGTTAATTGCAACGCGTCAGGCTCGCCCCGGCTATATAATTGTTCGTTTTAATTGGTCAGTCGTACGTCTATCTGGACCCTCGCGGCGGTTCGCCACTCATCCGTCTCGCTCTCCACTGTATAAATAGTGACCTCGGCGATCGACTCGATTGATACTAATAACCTTGGTGGAAGTTCGTTTTTTTTAACATTTTTCATACGTACAGATCAACCGCAATGCCCAATGGAATAATTGGGCGACGTGCGGTGTCTTCATCGTTCCGTGGATTGCGTCCGTTATGGACGAGAAATTCACGTCGGGAGGGCGTATTCCAGCCTCAATTCGACTAGGGCTGTATAGTTGAGCCGTCTTAGCCGGCTAAAAAAATCTTATCCGGCTAATGGACATTATAGTTTGGCCGGCTAAGCCGTCTTAGCCGGCCAAGATGGTTTAGCCGGCTAACTATTAGCCGCGGCTTAGCCGACTAAGATCGTTTGGCCGGCTAAAAATTAACCGCAATTTAGCCGGTTATTATTTTTTATTGTGAATTACAAGGAAACTGATAACATGAATGACATTTATCTTTAGCACATTACCTGTTGTATTTATTCATTTACGTACTATTATTTGATTAGATTCGACTTTCTCTAAGATTTTCAAAATTTCATTCCTACGAACTAATTTTTACAGCCAGTATTATAAAAGTCAAGCACGACGTTGATGTTGAGAAAACATGAAATTTGAAATTTTCATATCGCTTTGTCATAAAAGTTTTATATTGAAATTTTTATATTGTGTTCTCATAAAAGCTGAAAACTGGTATTTTTATGTCGTTTTCTTATAATGTTTCTTTATTAGCAAAGAATAAAGGAACGTTATGAGAAAACAAGATCAAAATGTGTATTCAGTTTTCATGAGGAATCGATATGAAAATTTCAATTTTCAAGTTTTTCCAACGTCGACGCCAGGTTTGACTTTTATAATATTGGTTATAAAAATTATTTCGTTGCAATAAAATTTTTAAGATATTAAAGGTAGTCGAATGTAAGCAAATAATAGTACAGAAATTAATAAATGCAACAGGTAATGTGCCAAAGATAAATTTCAAAGGTATTTTATTAGTTTCCTCGCAATTCACAATAAAAAAATAATAGCCGGCCAAATTGCGGCTAATTTTTAGTCGGCTAATGGATCTTAGCCGGCTAAGACCGCCTAGCCGGCCCAACTATAATATCCATTAGCCGGATAAGATTTTTTAGCCGGCCAAGACGGCGCAACTGTACAGGCCTAAATTCGACACTGCTGAAAATTTCTTTTTGAAAATTCATAAAACGTATATGAAGTTTTATGCGTATGAGGTATTCCATACCAAATCGACCTGAAGCTGACCCTTCACATCTTGAATTCGGCCCGCAATTTTTTAAATGATTGAACTAACTCTCAAAAGCACCGAGATATTTTTTTCAAATTTTTTTCAGATTGTTTATAATTATTTATAATTAAAAAAGGAATTTATTTATCGCCACGATTTAGAAATCTGAAAAAATCCTGAAAAATCATTTGTCATATATAAGAATTTTTAAGATTTGATCCGGAATGGGCCAATGTTACCTTCATTTTTTTTCGAATTTTTTTTTATAAAAAAACATTAAAAGGTATTAGAAGAAAAAATCCGTCGATTATGGGCTATCGCTTGATAATTTTTATATCTAACGCTGGATTATTGAGAATTATTTCCAATTTTTCTGAAAAGTTTTTATTTGTTTATTAAGTTAAAAAGACTCTGTAAAAATCTAAAAAAAGCTCCCAAAAATTCCGTGCTGCATCTAAAAATGGTCGAGCAAAATAATGGTAACCAATAATCGACTGATGTTTTTCTTAAATCTTTTTTCATTGTTTTTTTTCGAAAAAAAAGTAGTGAGCCGGCACCACTTTCTATTTTTTTCACTGTTTTTTCGAAAAAAAAAAAAAACAGTGAAAAAAAAATTTAAGAAAAAAAACAGTCGACTATTGGTTATCATTATATCGCTTGACCATTTATAGATGCAGCACTGCATTTTTGAGAGTTTTTTCAGATTTTTCCAGTTTTTTTTTTTTAATTGGAAATAATTCTCAATAATCCAGTGTTGCATATAAAAATGATCAAGCGATAGCGCATAATCGACGGATTTTTTCTTCAAATTCCTTTTAATGTTTTTTTATTTTTAAAAATTCGAAAAAATAGAAGGTAACATTGGCCCATTCCGGCTCAAATCTTAAAAATTATTATATATGACACATGATTTTTCAGATTTTTAAATTGTGACAATCAATAAATTCCTTTATTAATTATAAATAATTGTAAGCAATCTGAAAA
Source organism: Amblyjoppa proteus (assembly GCA_963922035.1). Classification (NCBI taxonomy): domain Eukaryota; kingdom Metazoa; phylum Arthropoda; class Insecta; order Hymenoptera; family Ichneumonidae; genus Amblyjoppa; species Amblyjoppa proteus. Next base: position 34,479,917 of record OY998228.1, on the reverse strand, counting down.
AATTTGAAAAAAAATATCTGAGTGCTTTTGAGAGTTAGTTCAATCATATAAAAAATTGCGGGCCAAATCCAAGATGTGAAGGGTCAGCCTCAGGTCGGTTTGGTATGGAATACCTCATATACAGTATACGAAATTTCATTGACACGTATGTGAGAACATTGCGTAACTGGTATATTAAAAACAATATTATTTGTATAATATTGATAATAATAACATAATTTTCATATACGGATGTCTTAGGGTCGAATTTTAAGACGTTAATTTCAACTTAAGATCGCTCTTGAGGTCGAACTTAAAATTGATCTTAAGTTTAGACTTAAGGTTGATCTGAAGTTTGGACTCTCAATTTGATCTTAAGGTCGGACGTAAGTTCGGACTTAAGTTAGATCTTAACTTTGAACTTGAAATCGAACTTAATATTAAACTTATGTCCGAACTTAAGATCAAACTTAAGCACGCAATGAAATTTGGACCAAACTTCGATCTTTGATCTTAAATTTGAGCTCAAGAGCGATCTTAAGTTCAAACTAATGTCTTAAAATTCGACCCTTAATTTCCAACGCCATCACCGGTAATTTCGATGTCCAGGTATTGCATTTAAGATTAAATTATTAAAATTGAAATACAATGTATATAAATTCTAATTTCATATACCGAGGTTATATATTTTATATAACTTTGTATATTAAACGTGTTGTAAATTTCATAACATTTTTAACAGTGGACTGAGACTAATGGTTATCTTTGGAACGCTCGATAAGAAGAATCGGGGTCAGGTCTATGAATGCGACGGCTCTTCCCAGCCTCCGACTTTTCGACTGGAGCGGTCTTTCTTTTATCTCAAAAAAAGTGGCGCATTCTCACACACGGTCCGATATATGTGCGCACTGCTTGCGCAAGAGTAATGGCCGACGCGGTCCCAGGTGCCGTTCGCGAGACTGCAATTTGCGACGTTTCCGTCCCGAGCATTTGAATAATGTCTCCTGGGCCGCTCGCCGCCCGACACCTCGTTCCGACTGGCAGAGGTAGATAAAGGTAGCACGCGTGCCTTTGTATTCCTCTTTCTTTTGCTTCCTTCGACTCCCCGATGGCAAAGACAATACCGAAAGACTCGTTAAAAATGAAATTAAAGCGAAACTATTCGACTGGGTTTTTGCCGAGTTCACTCCCGACTCACAAAATAACCCGCAGATGAGAACTGCGAGTTGTGAGTCAACAAAATATGCCTTTCAATTCTGGTACGCAATTCTCTATAAATTTTCAATTCTGAGTTTAAGGTAGTCCTTGCGAATGGTGTTCACTTCACATAAATTTCAGAGAAATTAGAGGGAATTGTGGACACTTCTCGATGGTATAAAAATATGAAAAAAAATCAAGCGTACTAGAGATGCAGAAAGGATTCATTTTGGATAATAATAATTCCAAAATGTTATTAATAAATTGATGAAAAATAAAATTGTTTAACAAATCTCCCGGAAACATTTTTTTTTTTTGAAAATTATTCGTTCATTTTTTTCTGAATACGTATGAATTTTTTCAGATTTTTAAATTCACTTTGAATTTTCTAAAAGAAAAAAGAAAAAAAAATCAAAGTGAATTTAAAAATCTAAAAAAATTCATACGTGTTCAAAAAAATTAACGAATAATTTTCATTAAAAATAAAGTTGGGTTTCAGGGATATTTGTTGAACAATTTTATTTTTCATCAATTTGTTAGTAACATTTTGGAATTATTATTATGCAAAATTAATCTTTTCAGCACCTTTAATATGCTTGATTATTTTTAGATTTTTATATCGTCCAGAAGTGTTTGCAATTTCCGCGCATTTCTCTGAAACTTACGCAAAGTGAACAATATTCGCAAGAACTGCCTTAAGGTAGTTCTGTTGCTTGGTATTCATTTCACATAAGTTCGAGAAAAGTGAGATAAAATTGCAAATACTTCTCGATGGTATAATAATCTGAAAAAATTCATACACATTAAAGGTAATGAAAAGATTGATTTCGCATAATAACAAGTCCAAAATTTTATTAACAGATTAAACAAAAAATTAATAGTTTAACAAATTACCCGTAAAACTAATTTTTGTTCATTACGGAAATGATTCGTTCATTTTTCTGAATAGGCATGAATTTTTTCAGATTCTTAAATTTGCTTTGAATTTTGTGTTTTTTTTTATATAAAAAAGAAAAATTCTAAGCAAATTTAAAAATCTGAAAAAAATTCATACGTACTTAGAAAAATGAACGAATAATTTTCATTAAAAAAAATGGGTTTTCGGGAAATTTGTTAACCAATTTTTTTTCATAAATTGTTGATAACATTTTGGAATTATTATTATGCAAAATTAATCTTTTCAGTGCCATTACTATGCATGTATTTTTTCAGATTTTTATACCATCGAGAAGTATTTGCAATTTTATCTAATTTTTCTCGAACTTATGCGAAATGAGTACCAAGCGACGGAACAACCTTAAATAAGAAGTAGACAGGGTGGATCTGATGTTTGTGGTCGAGGAGGCGAAGTGTGCTCCAGGGCACTAAACGTGTATCTACGCAACTGGCTGTCTATGGAAAAAAAAAATGTTTTCCCATTCGGGAATACGTTCCCACCAAGACCGAGCGATGAATATCGTCGAGGGTAAAAAGAACGGATAAGAGACAAGAGAGGGGTGAATTTTTTTTCGGGGTTAAAGGTTTCTCGTGCGAAATTTCGTGCTCTGCCCGACAATAGAGAGCGGATTTTCTTTGGTGAGACCAACGATCGATGCGTCCTAAGCCAATATTCTTACTGTTCTATATATAACACACAACCCGGCCACTTGCCTCACCCAAACCCGCTCTTTCGTTAGCACAACGCCCCGCTCTCGAGCTATCGCAAAGCTCGCCTCACCAGCCGCGATATCTTTCCAGCCAATTTCGAGATTCAACATCGCGTGTCCGTCCGTAAAATCCATTCCGCTCAACCTTCCCCCGTTTGTATTGTCCTTTACTCTTTTTTCCGGCGTCACATATAAATAAAAAGAATCAACTATATATATATATATATAATATATGAGTTATTCCATGTGAAATCGAACGGTCAAAAACCCGAGCCTCTCCAAAAAAGTTGCAATTTCACCACAATTCATGATTATTTACAAGGCGTTTTTGTAATTTTTTTCAGAATTTTTAGATCCTATTTTTTTGAGATATCGAAAAATTGAACTCTTTTAAAAACCCTCTATATCTTAAAAACTATTATTAGTCATACAAAAAAACGCTTAAAATATAAAGGATGCAATTTTCAATGAACCTTTGAAAAAAAGATGTAGATTTTTTTTTAATACAATAAACGTCCATTTCTATGAAAAATGGACTAAAATATATATTTTTTTCAGCCAATACGTCATGTTTGATTTTTCATAAAAAATTCCAAAATATACTCTCATATACGTAGAGTGATCTCACATTTTTGTTTGGATGGGCGAGACGTCAGTTTGATAGCTGTGCTCCGTTTAAGATCGATTTTTCATTTAAAAAAGAGAGATTCCTATTACTTGCCATTTAATTTTATAAAAATTGTGACACTATCGACAATAATGGAAGTTAAAAGATCAAATAAAAAAGGGATTGGAGATTTTTCATAAAAAAAAGGGATTTTTAAAATGAAAAATCGATCTTAAACGGGAGCACAGCTATCAAACGGACGTTTCGCCGATTCAAACAAAAATATGAGATCACTCTACATACATGATTGTATATTCTGGATTTTTTAAAGAAAAATCAAACATGACGTATTGGCTGAAACAAATATTTTAGTTTACTTTTCATACAAACGTTTATTGCATTCAAAAAAATCTACAAAATTTTATTTCCAAAGGTTCATTGAAAACTGCAACGTTTATGTTTTGAACGTTATTTTTTTTTTGTATGACTAATAGTTTTTAAAATATAGAGGGTTCTTAAGAAAGTTCAATTTTTCGATATCTCAATAAAATACGATCCAAAAATTCTGAAAAACAATTACAAAAACCCCTCCTAAATAATATATATGATATATGTAATACAATGTAGCGAAGGAAAAAATACAGTAGGCCCGCTATGCTGTTGAATCATACAAATCCGAGTGTACAATGCCGACTGTTATATTGACTTGTCGGCTTCCCTCGAATTTTCAGCCCCTCCTGCTTGCCAAGTTTTTCCAATGGCGGCCCCCGGACGGCTCGAGAGCTGACCAACCGATATTGCGTTTATTATATCCGATCTATAGGCGAACAAAGCCAGAGATGATTGCCCTGGAAGCGTTAGTGGGGGGGGGGTTCCAAATATTGCCGAATATTCCAAACCGATATTTATGACCATTCCTCCACTGTGAAACACGTATCGATTTTCCGGGTGGTCAGATTTCGAGCATTGTATTTCACCGTCAAAGGACCATGAGCATCCGAAGAATCAAACCATTTACCTCGTACAATTTGCCTTGTTGCCACGACTATCGGCTATTCCTTTGATTCTCTGAATTATTCTATCGTCGGACAATTAAAATTGTACGAGTCGTCGAGAAATCAGAAAATGCGACGTTAAAGCGCAGATAGCAGGAAATCAAGTGTCATCCTAAGACGGGGGAGTAGCACCGGTTTTTCCGAGTCGTCATAACCGGGCGTCCTGGTAATTGCGCAAAACATTTACCAAGGATTGTGGCAAGACGATCGGCAACTCTCCCAAGGATAAGCATTGAAAGAGATCTTTGAATGATAAGGTAATCTGAACAATTTTCAATCGGTAAGTCTACGGCTTCGATGGAATTTCCATGGTTGCGGAATGCAGTTTGTATCTTCTCAGATGACTGCGATATTCTCGCGGATAATAAAGCTGATGTCTGAATTTATCGTACAAAAATGTATATTAATCTTAATCGGGAGGAAAATAACCGGGATACTATTAACGTACGTACGGGAAGTGTTGAGCGAGCTTGTTGATAGTACAGTAGAACTACTGTACAGTAGATAGTACAGTAGAACTACTGTACAGTGGATAGTACAGTAGAAGATAGACAGTAGAACCCCGATTAACCGGGATGTTCGGGACCGAAGAGTCCCGGGAAAATCGAAATCCCGGTTAATCCGAACTAGACAGCGAAAGGATATAAGTCAATAATGGCTAGTGATAAGCTGGAAGGCCCAATTACTGACCGTGGCCCAATTACTGTCCGTTCATCTTATTATCTACGATATAAAACCCTATTTATGTCCGACATACTCAATTATTTTTTATACATTTTTTATATTGTTTATCATGTAATTGAATGAGCATCGAGCCTCGCAGCTGTGAGGTTGATATTACCAAACCTTTTTTTCGGTCTACCATAATATTTAAGAAAAATGCTTATAAATCTGGTACTTCCTACCATCGGTGTCACCCTAGCGCCTTACTACTACGTGCTATGGTAATATCTCTCAAGCGATATAGGGGAGAGTGGGGTACAAATGTGTCACGAGGCACAATGAGCCACGATCGATTTCTCGGAGGTTTATGGCGCATAAATTTCGAAACTTTTTGTGTTGGGCCGTGAGCTAAATTGAGTTTTGTCAGACCTAAGAAAACTTACATGACAGTTCGTAAAAAAAAAAAAAACAAAAAATAATAAAGGATTTGGGCCTGGGGAAAAAAATGTTTGTTCTTAAAAAAAATGTAAAAGCTTACATCACTTTTTTACGCAGTTCAGGTTTTCGGTCATAATAGATAGATTAATGATCCGTGCATCGCTCAATGCCCATATTACAGTATATTTAGTTCGATAAATAATTAATTTTTAATATTAATATCGTTTGTCGCTAGTGGGGTATAATGTGTCACTGAGTTGTGGGGCACAATGTGTCACTGACTTGTGGTGTACAATGTGTCATCTCTAGATGTTATTAGCATGTAATATCACTCCAACTCTGAATTCCAGCATAGAATATTATTTTTTTTCTTTTTTGATGATAAACATGCAGGAAGAAGAGAATAACGAAGGGAGGAGACGGCTCTAACCTCAAAACAGACCAGTTCTTACTTGACTCATTGTACCCCACGTTTTGCAGTACTTGACACATTGTGCCCCACGTTTTTGCATCACTTGACACATTGAACCCAACTATCTGACACATTGTACCCCACCGGTGGGGTACAATGTGCCACTTCGCGACCATTTGTTAATCGAATTATTTAAATATCGTCGATTTTTTAGCAGTAATTATTTCAGATTCAATGTATGCCCGAAAGTCCACAGAAATCGATTATGAAAGGCATTTTTTGAATATACTATTCTGGTAAAGGCAATAATTCATAAGAAAAAAAGTGACACATTGTACCCCACGCTCCCCTAGTCATTTTTACTAGATCTTTCTCTCAGTGTAAAGCTTTGGATTTTTTTTTTCATTACTAGTACGTAAGCCAGTCTTTTTTTGAAAGTACACCGCCAAATGTCCGATACAACGTGCTACATTGTTTTCACTCGTTACGACTATCCAGTTTCGTGCTTGAATATGTCTTTGCAAGTCGCTCAACCGTGGCACTCCGAGCATAAAAAAAAGAAACCTTGAAAGACGCCCGGTTAATCCGACCCCGGTTAATCGGGTTTCTACTGTACTTTTTTCCATGCATCTCAATCGGGCAGATGTAACTATTAGGGTGAATTGAAGCGAGGGCCAGTATGGATATGGAATTTATGAATAATCAACGAAATCGGCACTACTATATAGACGCAATGGGACCGCAAATAACGATAGGACGGAAATTTAGTTAGGAATATTATACAGAAAGGGAAGGTGTCGAAAAATAGCCGAGCGAAATCGGTGGTACGATGGAATATAATGAGTCAATGGCGAGTGACAAGCGAAAATGAGAGAGAGAGGTGCCCGAGAGAAAAGTAAAAGCCAACGAGCCCGGCGCCCAAAATGGCACTTAATTAATGTATTGTTTCATCGGCACCGGTGGTCGCATCGTGAAATCTGCATCGGCATGAATATGCGAGGATTTGGATCCTCCTGTGGCTCTCGCAGGGCTCGTTCATGAATAAGGTAAATGGCCCAGTTTGCGAAGCCGAGGGGACATTTTTAATTTCTGTACATGCGGTTTTGGGCAAATATGAACGGAGTTACTGGCAAATTGAAGAGCATCAAGTATAGTTTATTTTGGCGACACATTGTTTAAATAAAATGTTTAGCAATTGCATTTTTCTGCCAATGGTGCGACTTGCATTCTGAGTGGGCTCGATGCCCCTTGGCTAAATCTCCCATTAATTGCCATTAAAAAATTCCATTGATTACCATTAACTAATCGTTAAAGTTCGTTGAACGTTCGCTAAACGTTCAATGGGGTTTTACCAATGGTATAATTTCCATTTCTACTACCATTTAATAATACACCATTCAATATGCCGTTCAGTTTTCCATTCGTTGTATGGTATTTTTATCCCGCTGGCATTCCCATTCGCGGAAAAATATGCTTTATATAATTGTCCATTGTTCTACAGTGTCTAAATATATAACAAATAAAAAGCTGTTATGCTTCCGAAAAATGTCTCCTATTGTTCATAAATAATTTCGGTCCTTCAGTTCACAGCTGCTATTGTGGACTCATTTGTTTGCAATTCATTATCGCTTATACCATTTAAGTGAAAGTTGCTACTCACACACGTGATTTCCTAGTGTTCGTCGACTCGATTCTTATTCCTCGTCAATTATAAATAGTTAGACGTGCCATTAAGGATTCCCTAGCTTTTACCGTTCAGTTCAGTTCCCATTTGTTCCCAATGGTAAGAAATACCATTTCAGCTGTTCCAGTTATGTTCCAATGGACTATCATTAGTAACAAAGGGAAAAAGTACCATTTGTCACGTCCCATTGACTTGTCAGTGAATTTCCATTAATAACGAATGGGAAAAGTACCAGTCGAACTTTTCCAGGAAGTTGCCATTGGTCTCCTATTGGCAACGAATGGGAAAACGTATCATTTAAAATTTCCCACTGATTTGCCAGTGAAGTCCCATTAGGAATGAATGGTAAAAAGTACCGTTTCAATGTTCCCCATGAATTTCCATTAGGATCCCATTGATTAACCTTTGGATACCTTTCATTATCATTAAACGCCCAATGGAAAACTTTGTCAAGGGTGCATTGCTAGACGGAACTCACGAGCTTCGGCAGATGTTCAATAGTGCGTTTCCATTCCCAAATAAGTATTAAACAACATCAAACTCATATCAACATCTTCAGCATGAGCCACTTTATCGAGGAGATGAAAGAAACCTATTTTTGTTTAGTTTTTTCCTTAAATTCGCGGAGTCAATAAGTCCATCACATAATTGAGGTTATGCCGCAGTTCCTGATTTTCGATTTTTCACCATTACGTCCTAAAATTAGCTTTGTTTATTTATCCTAATTTGAGGTAGGATTATATAGAGACTTAAAAAAATTACCATTGGTTTGTTACTAACTCGATAATTTCTGAAGATATCTTTTTTGCATTTAATTATGGTACTCTGAAAATTGGCCAGAATTGATTACTTAAACCATTTTGTTCATTTAACGGTGCCATACAATCCTTTTTTTCCATTTATCATTTGATATATTTTCCAAATTTTCATGCCTTGTCAATATTTTGGGTAAGCGTGTACGCGCAGGTGTCACAAATTGCTGCATGAGTGTCAGAAATCAAGCTCACGCGAGGTCATAAACTGCGATAGTAGTGTCAGAAATCACACGCAGGGGTCACAAACTACGACATGGTGTGATCTACAGTGTCAAAAACGCCGGCAGGAGACAAACATTGTTAGATCAATATTTGTTATACAAATTTTCGATGATTTGATTTGCACGATAGGTGAATCTCATTCAGAAGGATTTAATGCAGGTATTGAAACGGTTTGTTTCCAGTTTAACGATGTCAAGTGTTAATATTTAATCCAAAAACGGACACCACAGCTCCAAAAGTGTCATAAACTGGGCCATTTACCTTATCCATTCGTTTTGCCCGCGCCGCCTGTCCAAAGTTAGCTTCGTGGCTTAATGTTTCCATACATTTCTCTTTCAATTTTCAATTCTCCTCACCGCAGGATTCAACAAAACTGAACATACCGGAAAGCTATTAAAATAATACTTTGCTCAAAATTAGACACGCGTTAAAAATTTTCGAATCAATTAACATAGAAAAATCTTCGTATCTGAAACAACATAGTTTTCATAAAATAAGGACTTGTCTAGATCAGCTAAAGCGATGAAATGAGCGTGAATCATTTTGTTTTGATGTAAAGAACGGGACGAGTTAAGACTCATCTTGACATCACTCTCCAATTTTTTTCAAATCAGCCTGGCTGGTAATCGCCCACTCTTCCCCACATTACCGTAGATGGAGATTGTTATCCATCGCATGCCGAAGAAGAGATTTACTAATGTGACGAGGGGCGTGAGCAAACTTTGGAAGGCCGCGGGCGATTCTACGTGTAGTGATTTACGAGTCCAAGAAAGGATCCGACGGCAGTTTCGTTCCTGGCGGAGTCTCGTTAGCGGCTACATGTCAATTCGTTTGCACTGGTTAAGCCTTGACGAAAGAAGCTACCTGTGGATAAATAGAGCGGTAGAAGCAGCCTTCACAGAATCGATCCGACGAGGAAATTAACAGTATATTGGCTTGGCTCAGTTATGGAAATAGCGCGACTTGCAGAAGAAACTTTTAAAAAACCAAGTTAAATGTAAATAGTAGTGGATTTGTTTTCACTACTGCGTGCACGCACTAAAGTGACTCTGAAAACATCTCCCTAGTTTTGAGATGACTTCTTCCCAGGAGCTGATCGTTTCGAGTCTCCCGAGGTGCCCCACGTAAGGTCGTGATTATTTTATTTTCCCTCAAGGTCTGCCGTTCGAGTTTACGCTTTCCCTAGAGGTCCCCTCCCAGACTCTGATTATTCCAGGTCCCTAGGATCCTCATCTGGGACCCTGAGTATTCCAAGTACTACAATAGCCCTCCTCCGAGACCCTAAATATTACAAGTCCTACAAAGAGTCTCCTCCTGCACCTTGAGTATTCCAAGTCCCACAAAGGACCTCCTCCCAGGTCCAGACTTTTAAGGCCTGTAAGGACCGCCTGCCTGGTCCTGAGTGTTCCGCCTTTTCCCAGAGGACTCCTTCATGACACTGATTATTCTAGGCCCCTCTAAGGGACTCCTTTCTGACACTGATTATTCTAGGCCCCTCTAATGGCCTCCTTGCTGACAGTAATTATTGTTGGCCCCTCTAAACGAGTCCTTCCTGACACTGATTATTATTTTAGGCTCCTCTAAGCGCCTCCTTTCTGACACTGATTATTCTAGACTCCTCTAAGGGCCTCCTTTCCGGCTCTGTTGACTGTCTCCCAGGAACCCGCCCAGGTCCTGTTGATTTAGGTCCCTCAGGGGACCGTAAGGCTTTGTGAGGACACTTTTCACCCAGAAGTCTCGCCAAAGATGTTTTCACACCAATGCAACCTATCTTTCGACAAAGTTGGTAATTAAATACGACTGAAAAAAAGAGTCTCGAAACTCTTCTGCCCGGTAAAATAAAAACTGTTCCCGATAAAGTAAGTTGCAAGGTGAACGAAGAGTTGTCGCGCTAAGCGCCAAGTCGTGCGACCTTTGTCGCAGCTCGCCTTAAAAAACGCAAGGAAGAAGGAATGCTGCAAGTCTTGGCGGAGTAGGCTGTGCCGATAAGTAAGAAATATATACACTGGGGCCGGTCTTACACGCCCGACGAAGTAGATACCTGCATCTACAGATAGGTACTACGTGTTCCCGGAGTCGGGACAATTAATAACGGCGCTTCTTCGCGTGCGCACGGCGTAGGCCACTTGGGAAATCTTTGCCTTCAGAAAAACCACCGCATTCTGCAACTCTCCACGCCAACACCGGTACAATCGGTGGCTATAGACGCATGTTTAAATTTATATGGACGCTATTGACTGTCTACAACGCAAGAGTTTGTCTGGAGAGAATCAAGTGCAGCCGCGTTACGACTGTTAGAACCAAAGGTAAAAAACGCAAGGAGGGGAGGACTGCCAAGTCTCCTCAGCGACTCGTTGCGCAGACAGTTTATTAGCGTTGGCAAGCACTCGTACCACCATAGCGGCATAGAAAGTACGAACCCAGCGATTTCGGTCGAGGCCGATTTGTTTCCTTTTTTCCTTCTCTTTCTCGCTTTCTTTCGCCAACTCGTCGAAAACGTTGCGCCAACGCGAATGACACTGAGACGGGCTGGCTCGCTGGCACTACTGGTGGGTAATCCTTTCCGATGGTTCTCAACCGTCCGTCCATGAGGCAAATTTGTCGCGTTCTCGCGCAATGGCGAAGAGGCCAATGATAATACGAGAGAGCAGAAAACCAACCCGCCATCAACGAATTCACTTGTCCGAGGTAATTGCTCTATAGAGCCTCAAAGATCGCGGACACCGCGGCAGCTGCCACTTCCAGAAAACTGCAATCTCAGCTCGATTAATTCGATTGATTAAAGCGGCTGCCAGTTGTTTCATTGCGTTTCGTCTTTTCACTGACGTTTCACTGACAAACGAGAACTTTCGTCTCGAGTGTTTCGTCTTATCAATGAAATAAGCGGGGAAAGAGAACTAAAGTATATGAAACGCAAGAGGTGCCCCGATAAGGTCTGATTGACCGTTGACTTGGGGGGAGTTACCGAAAGTTCGCCTATTGGATAATCGTAGATGGATAATGTAGATTTCGAAAATAACTGGTAAGTTTGACACTTTTCTGCTCAGCTCCACATTCTCTATAGACTTTCGGTCTATACACTGAGAGAAGGATCTGGCAAAAATTACCATACATTCTGGCAAAAACCGGCAGAACTTTCAGGTATATGAAAACTACAGCGACATCCTAGCGAATGTTCGCATTAAACGTAACACATTCTGCTAGAAAAGGTCGTCATTTTCGCTATCGTAGATATTACCCGAATAGCCTGCAATTTTTGCTACAATATAAGTTATACAATATAAGTTATTCTTACTAGAAAATATAGTCATCGGTGACGTTGCAAGTGCGAAATGTTTGTTTTAGACGTGTAGGTTATACTGGCAATTTATATCGATCATATTTCTTTTATGTATACATAAAAAAAAAATGATCGACGAAATTCTTAGTTTTTATCCGTCGAATTTTTTATTCAACCCGTCTTCTGGAAGAAATGAGCATATGGGTTGGGAAAAATTGGTATGTCCCCGGTGAAAATTTCACATCCCGCTCGTGGTGGGGCTGGTCATGTTGCCTGGTCAAAATTTACCATACGACTTGGTAATTTTTCCGAGATCCTTCTCTCCGTGTATAAACTAAAGTTCATAGTCTATGTAAACTTCGGTCTATCCAGTCTATAGTGTGATCGACTTTTGTGTGACGTCTATCCACGATAGACTATAAGCCGTAGAATTAAATCTATATACGCTGTTAAAAAAATTGGTTTGAAAATTAATGAACGGTATTGGAAGCTTTTTTACATGAACTGTTTCTAAAATTTCATATACATATGCTCTGCAATTTTACACTAAAATGTATGTATTCAATGGAAATTTTTGTAAATTTCAGGCAAAAGATTTGTAATTTTAATATCTCGTATATTTATTTTACAACAAAAGTACATTAATGTTCAATTAATGTAAGTAATGTAAGCAAATTTCGATTTCCAGTACGTTAAATTTACAATTTATTTTAACAGTGTAGTCTGGATTGCGGATAGAATAGCTATAAACAGACTGTAGATAGAAGTCTACGTAGACTGTAGACTTGACTAGACAAGCACCAGAACTAACAGTAATTTTCTAAATCCGCATCGTACGTCTACAATCGTCCCATTAGGCGGACTTTTGCTAAATGTTCACAACAGATCTACCATCAATCTACCGCAGACCACATTTTTCTTTAATTTCCAAGCGGAGCTCGAGAAAGAACAAAGAATGAAAGTGACAAGGTTCAAACAACCGAAGGCACTCTTCTCACTTTCCCCATTACAGTATGCACGACTATGAATTTGAATAAAAACGGAGGTCTCGGTACTTTTCCCAGGCCTTTCGCAGCTGTCCATGCCATAATCATCGTCATCAGCATCATCGAGTCTCGCTACCCGATTATTTATTAACTTTTATTTCCTCATTCTAATGATCCCCAGATCGAATAACGTCGCTATGTAAAATCCGAGACAGTGGTTGTCCGTCTATTCATTGTAAATTGTATAAATTAGTTGAAATGAGCAAATGCAACTATAGGTGTTTATTTATTCAGCTTGCATTGAGGTGTGTGCGCGCGCGCGTTGATGAGGATGATGAAAGTTTGACACTGAGATATTCTTAGACTCACCGTGTAGCTGAGCAAGCGTCTGTAGTGTAGTGGCGGCGTTGCAGTTTATGAATCCTGAAACAGAAAGGTCTTTGGTTTATCGGAAGAATAATAAGCCTCGGGCACAAACGAAGTAGGCCCGCGCCAAGATTTCACCAGGAGTCATGAACCACGATGTTTCCCATACAAGTTATATTCTTAATGTTAATCATTCACTAGTTCGTGAATCTTTCTAAAAACGATCATTCGCCGGTCATAGGCCAACAAATAATGCACAAGTGCTTGGCAGTTATTGGCTCGCTCGGCGTTTACGACAATGAACAATGATAACAATTTACTCGGCACGACTGGATAAACTCCTTCACCGAAAAAAAAGGTTTGGTAATATCAACCTCACAGCTGCGGTCACGGAAAATTGGTTTGAATCAATCCAGGCGCATTTAAACAGACTGCACAGTTGTTGAAACAACACAACTGGTGTGGTTGTGTCAATTGCGTACAGCAGTTACTGCGATTACAAAGTTGGTTCAACGTGAACCAAAAATGCATTAAATCAACAACTTTTTTTTCGGTTCAATCGTATATAGTGTCACCGTACAGACGGTATATTATTTTGACTCGAACGTATATTTGGTCAATTTGAAAAAAATGTGATTCCATGTGTTCGTATATATACGAACATTTGGCATCTTGAAAATAATTTTATTCGATTCGGCAAGACGTCAATTTGGTAATTCACAAATATTATACCCACAATAAACAACTTTCAAGTTATTTGCGATATTTCAATATCAAATCAGCGAAGTTGAATCTAAGTCAATGACGGAGAATAATTTATATATCCGATTCAAAATTATACATATCAATAAGCGATTGTAGCGTCGTGGTATAAGGTACTAGGTCAGGATGCATATCGAACAATAGTATATTACGATACTAGTGCGAAAAAAGTTTTTCTGACGAGTGTGAGTTTGCTGCACGAGCCGAAGGCGAGTGTTGCAATCACACGAGTTCAGAAAACGTTTTTCGCACGAGTTTCGTACAAAGTTTTATTTCACAAGGTGTAAAAATGAGAGTTTTCACAGGCGAAGCGTGTGTAAAACTCCCATTTTCACACACTGTGAAATAAAATTATCTATGATATGGCCGATATTCCCCGGATAGACAATTTTGTAACCAAGCTCACGCGAAACTATTTTAGCAATCTTAATGTAATCGAAAATGCGGTCATACAGGCGTTGAAAGTTCAAGACGAGAGAGAATCCACGTATCAAATTATGATTAATTACATCACACCCCAAACGTTTCTATTTTATGATAATCGGGGACTAATACAAGAGGCAGATAATATTCCAATAATCTATCACTGGAAACGTAACAAGGCGAACAAAAGCATATCGATCTCCCATGATGATTTTTACACCAATCCTGAACTTTTTACGGGTTCCACAAGTATCCCAAAATGTGACTTCTTGAACTGTCATCGTCTTGACTTCGACAAATATTGGTGGCTTAATTTCAACTGCCCACATATCGGGACATTACACGAAAGAAAATTACGTTACTGTAGGCGTGCTCAGCCGATTGAACTGCGATATATAGGAGTAGCCTTTAACATTTCCTAGGTAACGGTCGAACGACCATTGTATTACTGTATATATTGTACAAAATTTTCTCTAGGTTTAACTTAGCTGTATTTTTCTTTAAGGTCTTTTTGTTAAAGACATGAGAATTTTATGAAACCTTTTTCACGGTATTTTTTTCTTTTTATTATTGTGCAAGTATGTGCAAATATTATTCGACTTTTTTTTAGTTGTTTATTCTAAAGCATTTTCGTTCCGCTAAACAGATTTTTATTTTTCATTTGGTTTAAAATAAAAATAAAAATTATGTGATATATGGAAGTGAGCACTGTATTTGGCAGTCATGCTTACAATAAACTATAAGAGGTTTAGGCTTTTGTTTTTTTTTTTTGTTATTGCAGCCTGTAACTTATGACATGTAAAGAAGAAACAATAAACAATTTTATTTATTTATTTATTTACTTATTTGTTTATTCATTTACGGCATGAACCCTTTTACATACAATATAAATATAAAGACAACAATAATCAATCATTTATGAAGTTATCTCTACAATTAGAATAATATCACCAGCTCGCATCTTAATATAAAAATAGACAATGTATATTTCACCATTCCGTAATATCATTTGAGCATAAATCACAGTGATAACGATTAAAGCATTGTAATTAGTTTAGTTGCCCGATTAATTTAAAAAACTAGGTCGTGATGCGTTAGGTTCGGGGTTCGAGCCCCCCTAGGATACATAGAATTTTAATTTATAAAAATTGTGTTATATTGACAAGTAGCGATATACTGATAACAATTGAACATATAAAACACGATGTAACCATGTATGAAATTAATTAGTAACAAATAACGTAAATAACCGTACTGGGACCAAACTCCAAATTGAGTTGTGCCAAATATTTTTTTCCTTTGTGTGACTAGATATTTGTTTCGAACAAAAGTTTTTTTTCGATATGATTGCCTATTCTGTTCGATCAAACATATTCTTAGTTGTGACAATGAAATTATTTTTTTGATGCTGATGTAACTTTGTAGTCAACTTAACTAAATATTTCCTTCGCCACTCGCAACAGCCGGATTAAGTTGATTCAAACAAATCTTGTTTGATCTTAGCAAACCTATTATTTCGGTGCAGCAAAAATGCACAAGTGCTCGGCAGTTATTGGCTCGCTCGGCGTTTACGATAATGAACAATGATAACAATTTGCTTGGCATCGACCGGACAAACTCCTTGCACAGTGTGAACGCGTTCGTGTCAACGAAATTTCCCGAGATTCCTTTCGCTGTACTTCGATTTAATGCCGGGTTATTCTTCGTCTCAAGAAAAATCGGACGTTCGGTTGAATTGGATTGAATGCGGAGGAAACCGGAGAGAAATGCTGACGGGCCGGGAATAGATGCTCCGCGATATCGATAATCGATATCTCCGGAGCTGCCCCTTTTCCCGAAGCAATTCGCCATTTCTCGAGCTACCACGATTCCTCCGTCACTCCTCTATTATTCATGTTGCTTCCTCGAATAGGATGAGTTTACACGATAATTGAAACACTTGTGCGAATTTCAACGGAGTTTTTTTTTTTTTTTAATTTGTTCATTATCTCGGCTTTGCTCATTTTGAGTTATCGCACTGAGAAAAAAATTGAATGAGTCAACAAAGTGAGCCGTTCCCCCATGGATATGAAGTATATGTCAGGTATATAACAAGATATATAATTTATATACGTCATATATAACGGCAAAAAGTTCTATATCTCGTATATATCTTTTATATATCCGCCAGATATATATCGGGATATACTACAATTTTATATTTTTAATATATATGATATATACGTCATATGTATTCATGTATATAGATATTGTACATTTTCCTATATATTTATTACAGATAATTCGATGTATTTATTATATATATCCTTCGATATATATATATACATATATTAGGGTGTTTCTCAAAAAGGACAATTTTTTAAACGTTGGTCCCACCCTTTTAAAGTATAGAATTCGATTAAAAATTGAACCTCGCGAAAAGCGGTTCCTAGCAAAAAATCCTAAGTGGTGCCGCATTCGACGTTTATATCCAAAAAATGCGGCACCTTTTAAACGTAATTGTCAACGACCACCTTTCGGGAGGTGTTTTTTTAGATGAAAATATATACTTTTGGAGGGTGGGAAGAATTTTTTTCAACAAATTCACCCTACTGGACATTTATAGTTTTCTGTATACGAATTAAAAAATCGAAATCGTTTGTGTTTATAAAAAAAAAGTCAAAAGGTTAACCTCCCACCTCGTAGAACTACATTTTTTCATCGATGAAAAAATCCAGCGAAAGGCAGTCACTGACAATTAAGTTTGAGAGGTGCCGCATTTTTGGGTAGAAACGTCGAATGCGGCATTTCTTAGGATTTTTTTATAGGCACCGCCTTTCGCAAGGTTCAATTTGAGATTGAAATCTGTAGTTTAAGAAGATGGGAGGAAAATTAAAAAAAAATGAATTTTTTTGATACACCCTAATATATGTATATATATATATATATACATATATATATATATATATATATCTTTGATTTGATAATACAGCGTATCATCTGTGGCTGGACAGTAGCCTACACTGAAACTGCTCGGGGAAATATGAAAATAGATATTGGCGATTGTATCTAGAGACTTAAACCAATAATGTTCAAAGTTTCCAATAGTACCTATGTTTATCGTTTATATTATAGAAGTAAATTTTGAAAAGTTGTGAACATTTTCTAAATTATTTAAATATAGCATTCAAAACCATTTTATGCGTAAAAAAACCATTACATACAGACGCGTTGGCGATCCGTTATCCAGTAGCATAGACATAACTAAGGTTGTTTTGTTCTTTTTTTATTTTGTAATAAGCAAAAGGCTGAATGAAAAGATTTATTCTCATCATAAGAAAATTAATGTTCAATACTTCAGATAAGAAAACTTTTGTTACATTCAAATCTCGCTGGCAATAAAAACAATTCTAATGATAGCCGGTAGCGTAGCGGCAAGGTTCCAGATTAGCATGCGAAAGGTCCCGGGTTCAAGCCCAACTTTAGGCCGTTAGGTTTATTTATTTCTCCGATATGCGTAATATAGTATTGTATCCTAAATTGATATAATTCATGATGACAGTCCAACCAATCTTTTTCAATATTGCCAAACCTAATTTCGGTACGTACTAACACCAACGCGAAAAGAAATTTGACTGAATATATGTCATGTATATAAATTAAATATACCACATATACGAAGAATATATACTTGATATATATTTTAAAGATACATAGATATATTATTTATATATCCTGTACGTGTCGTTTATATATCTCCGTTATACTTTGCAGATATATAATGCGGCAAAAAGTTATATATCTCAGTTATATACTGGATATATATTATATATCCAGTATATATCTCATGTATATGTAATATATATCCAGAAGTGTATTTATGCATGTACTTTATTTCCATGGGGGTTACGGGTGGCGAAGTAAATTTTTGGCTGTGCGAACGAAATAATTGTCACGGTAAGTGAAGAAACATTCGATTCGATCGCCTGTTAGTTCGTTCGACGAGGCTGTCGACCAACAAAACATTTGTTTCGCCTCCCGTGAGCGTACATATTGTTGACTCAATTGATTTCTTTTTTCTCTGGGGGGTTTAAAAACTCCCTATGGAAAAGAACTAGCATTTCGCACGACAACAAAGTTTATACGAAAAGTATAATAAAAATGTATGGATAAAGACAGATTTTTCGCGCGCACATATATCTCAAAATATTGATCATATATTAATATATTGAGATATATGTGTACACACATAGTTGTTGTTTTTGTTAGCGATACGAGCACTCAGCTCGACCATTGTACTCCAGCTCCGTGGGGCACTCGCACTGCCCTAATTGTCCACGTTATGTTCCTCAGACGCGGAACACAACCGACAGGCGTCCCTCGTGATGTCATTAACTTTTTCGCACCTACTTCTGCGACTTGACACCTTTCTCATTAGGGATTACCGGTTGTTCAGGGTATCTTGGTCAGTCCCCCGGTCCCCAGCAACCCTTCGTGGGCTTGCCGGTTGCTCAGTATAACTTGGCCTGTCCCCTGTCTCCCAGCATTCCTTTTCGGGGTTGCCGGTTGCTCAGGGTATCTTGGTCAGTCCCCCGTGCACCAGCAACCCTTCGTGGGCTATTACCGGTTGTACAGGGTATCTGGGCCAGTACTTCCGCACCACCGCATCCCTTCTTTGGGTTGCCAGTTGCTCAGGGTATCGTTGGCCTAGTCCCCAGTCCCCCGGCATCCCTAAATGTAGTCATGCTAGGGATATCATTGTCGGCCTCCTCAGAGCCCCAGGTTAAGGAGGCAAGGCTCCAAGTATTCTAGGATAGTCGCCTGGTATACCTAGACGCATCGTTATGATGCACCATACCCCGGTGCCATGAAGCCCGAGCACGATAGCTTACACTCTGGCCAGGCATAGCTATTGCGGAGCGTCGAGACTGATACACAGATTCGGCGTCCCGGGCAATGGGTACGTCCCCTACGCCGATACACACGCAGTATATTAATTATTCTACTAGTATTAATAATAATGTTATCCCAAAATAATCGGGCAAACAAAGACAAATTAGATGTGTTGATTATCAATGTTCAAATGAAATAATCAAATAATTAAATATATTTAGTCTAGTTTTATATGAAGATATGCGAACTGGTGACATTATTCTAATTGTAGAGATACGTTCATATTTAGTGATTTTATGATGTATTTTTATTATTGTATGTAGTAAAAGCGTTCATCCCGTAAACTAATAAATAAATAAATATGTAATACACAATTTTTTGTGAAAAGTATAATTGATATACGAAAAATATATTTTGGCGTATAGTTTTTTTCATGGCGGGTTTGGATCGTGTGATATTTTTAATGTACCAGAAAATTCTTTTCTCTACCTCGTACTATTTTTAAGATATCGAGTCAGAAATTGCTATGTGAATGAACTATCATTGTCCATTGACTGGTATCAAATTTGGCGAGGATCGATTGGACCGTTAACACTTAGTGAGATCTTTAATTCTTCAAATTGTAAAAAAAAAAAAATGTCTATTTTGCTTCTGTTGCAACTTTTCCCTTAAAATATTGATATAGAAGTGAAACGAACAGTAAATTCGTGCTGCTCGCGAAAAAAATACGCAAACTGGGATATTCAATGGATTTTCGGAAACGTGTAATCGGTTCGTTAAAAAACGAAGAACAACGGAAAACGGCATACGAAATTTTATTTCCTCCGCAAGGCAGTTACCGAGAAACCTATCAACAAATGTAAAAATAAATTGTAAATTTAATGTACTGGAAATCGAAATTTTCTTACATTACTTACATTAATTGAACATTAATGTACTTTTATTGTAAAATAAAAATTCGAGATATTGGGATTACAAATCTTTCGCCTAAAATTTATAAACATTTTCATTAAAAATACAAATTTTACTGTAAAATTGCAACGCATATGTATTTGGAATTTCAGAAACAATTTCTGTAAAAAAGCTTCCAATACCGTTCAATAATTTTCAAACAAAATATTTTTACATTGATATACACTGTAAAAAAAGAATTTAAATTTAATGTACCAAAGAATTTGACATTCACAAACTCGGAACATTAAACGAAAATTAATGTACCCGAACTGCAAATTTGCAAATCTTCAGTAAAATTCATGTCTCGTACATTAAAAATAATTATGTTTTCATTAAAATTACAAAACTTGTTCCTTAAAACTATGTTTAAAGAACTTTTTTTTTTTAATTTAAAGAACTTTTTTTTGGAAATTGCTGTACCATTATTGAAATTTAAATAAAAGTTTATAGAATTTACGTACTCATTGTGGATTGAACTTCAAGCACTTCTAGCAGTTTCTGCGATCACAACGTTGGTTCAAAGTGAACCAAAACTGCATTACATCAACTTTTTTTTTTCGATTCAATCGTATATAATGTCACCATACAGAAGGTATATTATTTCGACTTGAACGTATATTTGGTCAATTTGAAAAAAAAATATGATTCGATGTGTTCGTATATTAGATGTACATTTGTCATCTTGAAAATGATTTTATCAATTCGGCAAGACGTCAATTTAGTCATTCACAAATATTATGTCCATAATAAACAACTTTCAAGTTGTTTCGATATTTCAATGTCCAATCATGGAAGTTGAGTCCAAGTTAATGACGAAGAATAATTTATATATCCGATTTAAGATCTTACATATCAATAAGCGGTTGCAGCGTAGCGGTAAGGTACTTGATCAGAATGCGTTAGTTTCGGGGTTCGAGCCCCGCTATGGTATATAAAATTGTAATTTATAAAAATTGTGTTATATTCATAAGTGGCGATGTACTGATAACAATTGAACATATAAAACATGATATAAACCATGTATGAAATTAATTAGTAACAAATAATGTAAATAACTATACCGGGACCTAACTCCAGATTGAGTTGGGTCAAACCTTTTTTTCAGTGCACAAAAACGTTCAGACCTTACTTGAAATTTCAAGAACGAAGGTATCGTAATATTATGAGGCTGAAACTAGCCGCCAAGAGCTAGCTGCCAGAATCAGTAGTTACGGCTGTGACTCCATGCGGCAGCCACGGCGGCTCACCGGCGCATTTTTTATATTGTAGCTGTCTGTTTTTTATTTTTTATTTCAACGGGTAATTCTTATGTATTCTTACGTGCCCGATCGAATGGCACTATGCAATTCATGGCAACAAATATTTTGAATAATAAAGCCTGATGAGCAATTTCGTAGGGGCGCTGTGGAATATTTGATGACTCGTACTTAAAGGCTTTGCATTTTTTTAAATTTTTTACAATAAGTCTTTTTTATAGTTTTCAATGTGCTCGATCGAATGGCACTAATTACAGTCCGTAGCAATGAGTATTTATTAACAATAAAGCCTTACAAACAATCTGGTCGGTGCGCCGCCGGATATTCAATCGCCTGTACCAAAGGCTTTGCATTTTATTAAATTTTTGAAAATACATCAGACTTATAGATTTCGATGTGCCCGATCGAATGGCAGTAATTACAACCCGTAGCAATGAGTATTTATTAACAATATAGCCTGATAAACAATCTAGTCGGCGCTGCTGGATATTCGATCGCCTGTACCAGAGGCTTTGCATTTTATTAAATTTATAAAAATACGTCAGACTTATAGATATGTATGTGCCAGATAAAATGGCGCCAGTTACAATCCGTAGCAAAAAATATTTGTTAATAATAATGCTCAACAAACGTATCGGGTTTTATTATTAAAAATACTTGTTACGGGTTGTAACTAGTTCATTCGATCGGGCACATCGAAATCTATCAAAATTACCTATAGCAAAAAAAATAAAAAAATGCAAAGCCTTCACACGAGCGATCGAATATCCGGTGTGTCGACTAGATTGTTTATCAGGCTATTTAGTTAATAAATATTTATTGCTACGGGTTGTAACTAGTGCCATTCGATCGGGCACATCGAAATCTATAAGTCTGACGTATTTTCAAAAATTTAATAAAATGCAAAGCCTTTGGTACAGGCGATTGAACATGCGGCGGCGCGCCGACTAGATTGTTTATCGGGCTTTATTGTTAATAAATACTCATTGCTACGGGTTGTAACTAGTGCCATTCGGTCGGGCACATCGAAATCTATAAGTCTGATGTATTTTCAAAAATTTAATAAAATGCAAAGCCTCTGGTACAGGCGATCGAATATCCAGCGGCGCCGACTAGATTGTTTATCAGGCTATTTTGTTAATAAATACTTATTGCTACGGGTTGTAACTAGTGCCATTCGATCGGGCACATCGAAATCTATAAGTCTGATGTATTTTCAAAAATTTAATAAAATGCAAAGCCTTTGGTACAGGCGATTGAATATCCGGCGGCGCACCGACCAGATTGTTTGTAAGGCTTTATTGTTAATAAATACTCATTGCTACGGACTGTAATTAGTGCCATTCGATCGAGCACATTGAAAACTATAAAAATGACTTATTGTAAAAAATTTTAAAAAATGCAAAGCCTTTAAGTACGAGTCATCAAATATTCCACAGCGCCCCTACGAAATTGCTCATCAGGCTTTATTATTCAAAATATTTGTTGCCATGAATTGCATAGTGCCATTCGATCGGGCACGTAAGAATACATAAGAATTACCCGTTGAAATAAAAAAAAAAAACAGACAGCTACAATATAAAAAATGCGCCGGTGAGCCGCCGTGGCTGCCGCATGGAGTCACAGCCGTAACTACTGATTCTGGCGGCTAGCTCTTGGCGGCTAGTTTCAGCTTCATGTAATATTCCCGACACCGGCTTCCTTTTTCATAAACCGTCTCTTGAAAATTGCGACGTATAGGTGCTTGAAGATTACAAAACGGTTTGTGCATAAAAACTTCCAGTACCGGTTCATTAAATTTCAAGCAAATTTTTTTTACAGTGTACATGATATCGTTGCCGAAGGGTATGGGAAAATTACAAAATTTAAACGTTTCAATCAATTTTTGCCAAATTTAATAAGAAATATTGTACAGTGTTGGTCCATAACCGTGTCAAATTTAAGCACGATACCTCCATATTAACTCGAATTAAACCATTAGTAATTTTTCAAAAAAATCTAAATCCCATAAAATCTGATCGCTTCGATAGATATCGGCCAAATTCAATACCAAAAGTCTCTGGTTCATAGTATTTGATATATATGCATTTTTAGGACGACAGCTTAAAATTTATCGAAGCTAGAGCGACCACAGACATATTTCAAAAATTTCTAAAATCCCCAAAGTGGGACATTCAACGGAATTTCAGAGACGCGTAATAGGTTCCTTAGATGACTACGAATAACGGAAACCGACATGTGAAATTTTATTTCCTCCGCAAGGTAGTTACCGAGACAGTTACCGAGAAACCTATCTATATTTTACTGACGCTAAAAACCTAAAAATGATTTACATTTATTCATAAAAAAAAGAATATTGGAGAATGTGACAGCTACACGATATCGTTGCCCAAAGGTTTGGGAATATGACCGAATTTAAACGTTTGCTCGATAAATTTAAGCTCGATAACTTCATGTTAACTCGAATTAGACCATTATTAATTATTTAAAAAAGAAGTATAAATTCCATAAACTCTGATCCCTTTGATATATTTCGGCCAAATTCAATACCAAAGGTCTTTGTTTATAGTATTGTATTGATATCCATTTTTAGAATGACGGCTTACAATTTATCTAGAACGACCACAGACATTTAAAAAAAAAATTCAAAATCGCCTAAAATCTCGAAACGGGCCTCAATCGTCATGAAAATTACACCGAAGGAACATACGTGACCACTCTCCTAGGGTACAAAATTTCAACCCGCTACCTCAAGCCGCTTCCGAGTCACAGACATTATAAACGATGCAAGTCTCTCATACACATACATATGAGGCATTCCATCCCGTTTCGAACGGTCAGAAAGTTGTCCACTTCCAAAAAATTGAAATTTTGTCAAATGATGTGGTTATATAAAAAGAATTGATGTAATTTTTTTCACAATTTTTGGGTCGCATTTATTTATTTATTTTATTTTTTTGAGTTCTTCGAAATTTCAAAATTTTCTAAGAATCGTTATACAAACATTTTACAAAAATTTCAAAAATACCCAAATTGTGATATTCAACGGAATTTCAGAGACGCGTAATCGGTTAGTGAGGTGACTACGAATAACGGAAACCGGCATGTGAAATTTTATTTCGTCCGCAAGGCATTTACCGAGAAACCTATCTATATTTTACTGACACTAAAAACCTAAAAATGATTTACATTTATTCATAAAAAAAAGCGAATATTGGAGAATGTGACAGCTACACGATATCGTTGCCCTAGGGTTTGGGAAAATGACGACACTGCGAGTGAGCGAAGGCACAAGGCTCCAAGAAAGCTGCAGACACTTTCCCATGACACGAGGTAACCTCCGATCCCGCACCCAGCGAATCCGGAGTTGGAGGAGTTCGCTGCCGGGTCTCGACTGCGCCGCTAAACATTGCTATTTGTAACTCTGAATTAAGAGCTGCGGGTGCAGCGCGTATTACAGGTTTAGAGCAACCATCAGTCGGAGCCGTGACGCAGTTTTTTTTCTTGTAATTGTCTTTTACTTCCTCGTAGAGGAAGCTTTTCGTACAAAAATGTTTTCGAGATTTTAGTGTCGGAGTACTTAAAATAGTCTAAAACGTCGAGAAATGTGATTTTTAGCTGGCATCCAGACCTGTGTGTGTGTGTATGTTTAACAGACGTGCATCGTTTAAAATGACTATAACTCAGAAACGGTTTCAGATAGCCAGTTGAAATTTGGTACACCAGTAGAGTGGTCACATTTCTCGGTTCAGTACAATTTTTATGAATATTGAGGCCCAATTGAAGATTTTATGTGATGGTGAATTTTTTGAAAAACGTCTGTCGTATCTCTGTCTTGCGTAAATTTTAAGCTAGCGTCCTAAAATTGCATACGAATATAATATTTTGATCGAGGATCTTTGGTATTGAATTTGGTTAAAATCTATCCAAGCGGTCCAATTTTATGAGATTTTGATTTTTTTTTTAAAATAACTGAAAATTGCCTAATTTGAGTAAATATTGAGGTATCGATCTAAAATTTGATACAGGAATGGACTAACACTGTATAATGTATGGTATTAAATTTGGTAAAAATTGATCTAACCGTTTAGATTTTATGGGATTTTGAAATTTGTTAATCTTATGGAAAAATTTCTATTTTATGTTCAACGCGAGTTTATGTATCAAGTGTCGCCCTAGAAGCAAAATGATGTGGAGATTCGTCATCGGTGCGGAAAAAATACGTAAGATATGGCCTCGAAATGCCGAATAACGCTAATTTCAGTTAGCGATTTTCTACAATAAATTTTTATGAAATTCAATTTTTATGAAATGTGGAATTTTTTGTTATCTTTAAAAAAAAAAGTTGCAAAGTACTTTGCACATGGATTTCCAATGTTTTAATTATCGTAATTATTTTCCCTCTCTGAACCTGAACGAGCCAATCGTGTTACCTTAAAGTCGAACACAACGTCGACGTTGAAAAAAAGCTGAAAATTCAAATTTTCATATTGCTTCCTCATAAAAGTAGCAAATTGAAATTTTTCATATGGCTTTCTCACAATGTTCCATTATTCGCGTAGCTTCCTCTATGAGGAAGCCAAAAATAAAGAAAATGCTTTCTCATAGAAGAAGCTTTGCGAATAATGGAACATTGTGAGAAAGCCATATGAAAATTTCAATTTGCAATTTTTTTTTTTTTTTTTAATAGCAATATATCTTTTGAGATGTTACGAGAGCGAGCATGAAGATCGTGAAATATCGGTTGACCGGCGTAGTTGGTTCACTCGGAATATTATCTGGCGGAAACGCGCTCGGCAAAGTGGAACTTGCTCGGTAACGATCGTCCTCGCATGACTATTATAGCCAATTGATATTGCACGTTTATTGTCATTGTTATAATATTAACTGTAAAACTTCGTCGGGATCCCAAGAACCGGACGGTCTTCCGGCAAATCGAGTTCATGGCTACTTACACCGGCGAGGAACCCGTTTGAAACATCGAGTGTACGACGGGAGATTCGTATCCTAATCTCTGTCGTTCGCCGAGCGGAGCGTCCGGTGCACGAAGCCGTAACGATTATACCGTCATCCTGACGTGTCCGAGTTGACCGGACAACGCTGTTGCGATTGCCGCGAGCGAATCGAGGTAGCGACGGTGCTTCCTCAAATGTAAGTTATCGGATTTGGGCTTCAGATGTTCGACATGTTGCTTACTCATAGAGGAAACTGTTTGCATCGTCGTCAACGCTATACGAAATTCAAAATCGCTAAATATAGCCCGTGTACAAAAAAATACAAAAAAAATCGGTAATACAAAAAAAAATCGGTAATACAAAAAAATCGGTATTATAAAAAAATCGTAATAACGATTAAAAATTTGTTAATTTTTGTTATTACAAGTATTTCTTAAATCGCGCTTTTCAGAGGTCTTTCAAAGGTTCAAAGCTCGAGAAAAGGTCTACGTTCATAGTATTGTATTTATATGTATTTTTAGGGCGATAGCTTGAAATTTACGGAAGATCGAGCTACAACAGACTTTTTTCAAAAATTTCAAAAGCGCATAAAATCTCCTATCGGGTCTCAATCTTTAGAAAAATTACACTGAAGGAAGAGACATGACCACTCTACTAGTGTAAAAAATTTCAACCGCAAATTTCAAACCGTTTCAGAGCTATAGTCGTTCTAAATGATGTAAGTCTGTCACATAAACACACAAACACACACACACTTATACATGATGGGGCATTTCATACCGATTCGACCTACGTCGGACCCTCGACCTCTTCAATTCGGTTGGTAATTTTTTAATAATATTGTTCTAACTCTAAAAATCACTCCAATTAAAAAAAAATTTTTTATCTGCACTCATTACAATTTTTCAAAGTTAACATATTTTTAGCCGGAATAAAAAATTCTGAAAAAATTCTAAACAAAATTCTTAAAAATCCTGTATTGGATATAAAAATTTTTAAGTCTAAACCCAGAATGGTTAAACGTTTGTTTCTAGATTTTTTTTTGAGCTTTGCTTTCTTTTTTTAAGTGAACATATTGTTAGCCCAAATGAAACAATCTGCAAAAATTCTCAAAAATCCTGTATCAGATGTGAACATTTTCAAGCCTAGAGCGACAGTGGCATTAGCTTCTACTATCGCATTAGCTTCTATTTTTTTCTATTTTAAATTATTTAAAATGATTTAAAATTATATAAAAAATAATAAATAAATAGAAGTTAATGCAATGTCGCTTTCGCTCTAGGCTTGAACATTTTCATATCTGATACAGGATTTCTGAGAATTTTTTCAGATTTTTTCATTTGGGCTAACAATATGTTCACTTAAAAACAGAAAGAAAAAGCCCAAAAAAACATCTAGAAGCAAAACGTTTTACCATTCTGGGTTTAGGCTTAAAAATGTTCATATGAAATACAGGATTTTTCAGAATTTTTAATTCCGGCTAAAATTATGTTCACTTTGAAAAATTGTAATTAATGCAGATAAAAAAAAACAAATATTTGGAGCGATTTTTGGCGTTAGAACAATATTATAAAAAATTACCAACCGAATTGAAGAGGTCGAGGGTCCGACGTAGGTCGAATTGGTATGGAATGCCCCACATACATACATCCGGACGCCAGCTAAAAACCACATTTTTCGACGTTTTCGACCATTTCTAATACGCTGACGTTAAAATCTCGAAAAAAAATTTTTCCACGAATTCATAGCTTCCTCTAGGAGGAAGCAATATTTCTGGACGTTTTCGACCATTTCTTGTACGCTGACATTACAATCGCGAAATTTTTGTTTTTCACGATAACATACCGTCCTCTATGCCAGTCGTTCTTAACCTTGGGGGTCCACAGGGGGTCCCTCGTAGGGCTGTACAGTTGAGCCGTCTTAGCCGGCTAAAAAATCTTATCCGGCTAATGGACATTATAGTTTGGCCGGCTACGCCGTCTTAGCCAGCTAAGATGGTTTAGCCGGCTAACTATTAGCCGCGGCTCAGCCGGCTAAGATCGTTTGGCCGGCTAAAAATTAGCCACAATGTAGCCGGCTATTATTTTTTATTGTGAATTACAAGGAAACTGATAAAATGAATGACATTTATCTTTAGCACATTACCTGTTCTATTTATTAATTTCTGTACTATTATTTGCTCAGATTCGACTGTCTCTAAAATTTTCGAAATTTCATTCCCACGAACTAATTTTTATAGCCAATGATATAAAAGTCAAGCACGACGTTGATGTTTAGAAAACATGAAAATTGAAATTTTCATATCGCTTTCTCATAAAAGTTTAATATTGAAATTTTCATATTGTGTTCTCATAAAAGCTGAAAACTGGTATTTTTATATCGTGTTCATATAATGTTCCTTTATTAGCAAAGAATGAAGGAACGTTATGAGAAAATAAGATAAAAATGTGTTTTCAACTTTCATGAGGAAGCGATATGAAAATTTCAATTTTCAACTTTTTTCAAAGTCGACGCCGGCTTTGACTTTTATAATATTGGTTACAAATATTATTTCGTTGGAATAAAATTTTTAAGGTCTTAAAGGTAGTCGAATGTAAGCAAATAATAATACAGAAATGAATAAATACTGCAGAAATGAATAAATACAATGGTAATGTGCCAAAGATAAATTTCCATAGTTATTTTATTAGTTTCCTTGCAATTCACAATAAAAAAATAATAGCCGGCTAAACTGCGGCTTATTTTTAGTCGGCCAAGCCATCTTAGCCGGCTAAGACGGCTTAGCCGGCTAAACTATAATGTCCATTAGCCGGATAAGATTTTTTTAGTCGGCCAAGACGGCTCAATTGTACAGCCCTAGTCCCTCGTGTATTTTGGGGGTCCATGGACCCCCGGTTAAGAACCGCTGCTCTGTGCGGAAGCAGAAAGGAAGTTTCTTCTACAATTTGGTATGCTCGGGCTGAAGGACTTAGGCCGATGGCCTATTAGCAATAGCAATAGCATTACGAAATGTAAATAATCTTTGAAATGTACCAGGATCCATACCGTGTACTATATCGTCAATAAATACATTCACTACGATTACTACTTGGTATGTTCGTGGACTTGGGGATTTTTTCACATTATCAAATCGACGTAACGGAATCGCGTTACATCGACCGCATGGCTTTTTTAACATGGTGGCCGCGGTCAGGGAAAACCGGGGAAAGTCAGGGAAAAAAATCTTGGTCAGAGAATCAGGGAAAAGTTAGGGAATTTCAAAATTGGTCAGGGAAAAAGTTAATTGTCGCCGAACCTTCTATAAATAAATAAGGAGTACATAAAAGGGATCTTAAAAAAAAATTGAGAACATTTAAAAAAAAAAAGAAACAAAAAAATCTAATTGAACATTAATACAACAAGTAGGCATTTTCATTTGCATCGTTAATTTTTGTTTTTACAAGCCGTTACAAATTTGGTCAGGGAAAATTTTTAATTGGTCAGTGAAAAGTCAGGGAATTTTTTTTCGAGGGAAAAACGGCCACCATGTTTAAACAATTCTTTTTGTTCTTGATAAAAAAAAGTTGAAAGTTGAAATTTTTATATCACTTTCTCATAATGGTCCTTTATTCGCAAATCTTCTTCTATGAGAAAGCATTTACTATATTTTTGGCTTCCTCATAGAGGAAGCTTTCCGAATAAAGGACCATTATGACAAAGTGATATAAAAATTTCAACTTTCAACTTTCAACTTTCAACTTTTATGAGGAAGCCAATTTTCAACTTTTTTCCAATATCAACGTCGTATTTAACTTTTAGGGAAAACTGCTGGCTGACTCAGGTTTAGCCCGAAAAAATACACCAACCTTACGCTTTTGTTCAAAACGGATGTAGACTCTGTGCTCAGCGCGAAAAATACATAGAATTGTGTTCCAAATTCTGTTTCAATCTTTCAATTTTTACTCGATAAGTTCAAATGACACCGCTGTATCTCATTATTTAAACGCCGTCATACCATAATCTTGTGTATTTCTTGCTATAGAACATGATAGGTACCTAGGTTTGTCCACGATGCCATCAGGAAGCAAAAAAATCACTGTTTGAAAATACGCAAAATGACTCATTTTTGCAATGTTGGTAATAAAAATGACAGATACATTTTTTTTGTTAGTCGTCCCTCCGGGACTGTATTCCATGTAGTTTTTTCACACTGATCATGAATCTGACACTCAGTTTAGTCATAAATGAATATTTAATGTGGAAAATTGCATTTAAAATAAAGTACTCATTTCTCATAAAATCCAAAAAATTCAAAATGACATATAATTCAAACGGTTCGATCGATTCTCTTGAAATTTTAATGGGATCATCGGGTGACTATATTCCATCTGTGTAGGCGTTTTTAGCCCGATAGCTAAAAAATTGCGAGCGCTAGAACGCGAACCGACATTTTTGAACAAATTAAAAATGGCGTACATAAAAAACAACTGAACATTTTTGGATGAAATTTTCCAAAAACATTGTCTATTAACCACACATTCTGTGTGCAAAATTTCAGCCTGATCGGTCAAGGCATTTCCGAGATATAGCGATTTGAATTTTTCGCATCCGATTCACACACACACGCACACACACACACACACACACACACACACACACACACACACACACACACACACACACACACACACACACACACACACACATCCGGACATTTTTTCTAAATGTGATTTTTCGATGTTTTGGAACATTCTGAACATGTTTTCATTAAAATCTCGAAATTTTTTTTTTGGACCAAAACAAAGCTTCCTCTATGAGGAAGCAAAATACAACTTTTTTTGGCTGAAATTGTCGAAGCACCTAACCGCCCCTAAAAATCCTTGTCACGCCGTGTAAGAAGGCAACCAAATAAGCGATAATGAAGCGATTTGGTTGCGAGTTATTCAGCATACTTAACGAGCGACTCGTCGACAAAGTAAGGAGATGTGTGCGTCGAAAGGCCACCACCACCCGCAAGGCAACAGCTGTCGCGCGACACTTTCGCTCGTACTGCAACCCCACACAAGACACCGCGCAGTACAATTATAGTATCAGTAGAAATTTCAGCCGCGCCTGTGAGTGAGACTCTCCTCGTCGTCGCGTTACCTTCGATCAGGATTATATCACGGTGGAATTATCGGCGATTGGTTTTCCTTGTTACGAACGTTATTTAAAGGACGGCATGGAAATGTTTATCGCTTAACGAGAATCGTGTCGTCGCGACGGCGCACACATAATACCAGGCAATTGAATGCTGTGATTTATCGCCCGAAGAGGATTCGCAATTTTTAACCAACTCGAGCAGCGCTCGATACTCGAATGAACAAAGCGCGATTTAAGAGGTCACAGCGTCCTGAAATAATTTCTTTTTTTTTATCGAATCGACGCCTTCGACCTTGGTTAATAATAGCCGTTTTTTGTTCAGTTTCGATAAAAATTGTCACATCCACAATTTCAAGCTTTTTGGTGAAATCGGGTATCTCCGCCGATTATCAATATTTTTTAAATAAAATTTTATTTATTTCTTTTAAAAAGAAAAAAAATTATGATTATTATTATTATTATTAATTTCAGTTATTTTTATTTTCCATTTTTTAAATTTGCGGATCTAAATTCATATATTATTTTGTGAAAGAGAATCTTTATTTGAACATGATCGTATTACAAGATCGTCACGGAATGATAAAAACAAGCGTAGCTTACGAGAACGTGAGTGTTCTCTTTTTAAACAAAATAACGTCTGGAGTAAGTCAAGGCAATATCGTTCCACTAATACATCGTTTTGTATGTATCGTCTTATTTTTCACAATATATTAATAATGTATGAAAAGGTATTTTTATTACCTACACGGAGAGAAGAATATGGGGATAATCTCTCGACTTCACATAGCAATCGAGTAATATTCCGGTTTTCTGGCGATTTACGCTATGCGTAGTTATGTTTTTATTCTACGTGTGGTGTTATGTAGTGGACGAACGATAGGAATTATACCGACGCTCTCGTCTCTCTACGTTTTCGTAACTCTCTCAATACATATTGAGAATTATATTAACCGGTGCCGTGACAACAACCGGAAAAATGAGTGATCGTACGCCGAATCATGAGTCACTTTCACCATTTGAAATTTAAGGAAGAAACGCATTGAGAGTAGTTTAACAGTACTTATAATTTTGGCAGCGTTTTCCAGTATGCATTGAAATTAGAAATATATATATAGATGGCGATGTATACAATCATCCGTGTTTATATAAGCGAGTCTACGCGTTTAGTACTCTTAGATATGCATGCGATGAACGAGTCCAATATCAATGGAAGTTATAGAGAAACGGTACAGTGAAATTCCCTATACTGTCGTGACCGCACGTACTCCTCGCTCCTCCAATATTTCGCTCAGTTCCCCGGAGAGGTATCTCAGGAAGCGTCATTCAGAGTGAAGTGTCATGAAAGCGAACGTTCGGACAAAATTGTGTTAAAGAAGAAAGTGCCGTGAAATTATTAATGAAATTATAACTTTTCCATATTTTTGTTTATAACTAAGAAATGAAGCTGTGGTTATGTTATCGTACCGCGTCGCAATTATTCGAGCAATTCTGTGAAGTTCCGTCTTCGAACAACCGTAGGCCTTTTGTAATGCAATACAGTTTATATTTTGCATGTTAAAAGGCGACACTGTGTAGTGTTTATAATTTATTGTGAATTTATTGTGAACTGATGATATGACTGAGCTGAACGGATTCAACGATGGTGGATATAAAAATCATATTTTGAATACAAAAATGTCTGTGTAAATTGTTATTTCTTGAAAAACCTTTATTTTCCTGTTTCCCCATAATAATTATAATTAATAATAACTCGCAAGGTAGAAAACTAGGTCTTTACCTATATAAATAGGTATTACATCAATGTAGATAAAGAAATACCGTGGAAGCCGCTTTATTTAATGAGTATGTCAATGTTACGGTTTTGATAGGTAGAAGAATCGAATACGGTATTAGAATATAACCTAAACGGGCGCGTGAATATAGAAGTACTCGTGTGATGAATTTGACCACACGATATCGCCATTTTCGTAGGATCTGTGGCAACTTGAGCACGACATGTATGGAGACGATTCCCATACTACTTTGTACACATGTATAATTCATTTTCACTCAACAGTATGGGGAGATTCCCCAAACTGCCGGAATATTTTCAGTTTACTGTGCTGTATGGTGTTTTCTGCCATATTTTTATAGAGATTGTAACCACAAAATTCTCTCCGTGTATACATAGCTGATTAGCAAAAAAAAATAATGATGAATTAATTTTTTGGTTAACCTTGATTAATAATAGCTGCATTTTTCAGTTCCGATAAAAATTGTCACATCCACAATTTGAACCTTTTTTGGTGAAACCGGGCATCTCCGCCGATTATCAATATTTTTTTATGAAATTTTATTTATTCCCTTTAAAATGAAAAAAAAATTATTATTAGTTTCAGTTATTTTTATTTTCAACTTTTTTAATTTGCGGCGCTAAATACATATGTTAATAATGTATGTTGTCGAACGAACTACCCGAAGCTAAGCGAAAGAGGAGAGGGAGTTTTTGTTTTTTGGAGCAGAATGAACGACGTTTGGATGTTTTTCTGTCAGTTAGTTTTTCCGATTTTCTGAACGAACATGATCAGGAGAATTTTGAATAAAAGAATTTGAACACCAAAAAAATGGAATAAAAGTATTGATCGAGAGAGAGAGAGAGAGAGAGAGAGAGCTCGTAAGAGAGCGCGTGAACGAGAAAGAGCTCGTGAGAGAGCGTGTGACCGTCGTGAGAGACAGTCCTGACAAAATTATTTGGCCTAATCGTGAGCGATAACGTGGTGGCTTTAC
Source organism: Amblyjoppa proteus (assembly GCA_963922035.1). Taxonomy (NCBI): domain Eukaryota; kingdom Metazoa; phylum Arthropoda; class Insecta; order Hymenoptera; family Ichneumonidae; genus Amblyjoppa; species Amblyjoppa proteus. The sequence goes on along the minus strand of OY998228.1, from coordinate 34,445,458 downwards.
AATGTAAGAAAAGGTTTATTACCCTGGAACAAAAAAAAAAAATAATAATAAATTTAATTTAAGGGAAATTGAAATTTCCTTGCATTATTTACATTAAATGAACATTAATGTACTTTCACTGTAAAATTACAATACGGGATATTAAGATTACAAATCTTTCGCCTGAAATTTACAAAAATTTTCATCGAATATAATAATTTTACTGTAAAATTGCAACGCATATGTATTTGAAATTTCAGAAGCAGTTTATGTAAAAAAGCTTCCAATACTGTTGAGTAATTTTCAAACAAATTTTTTTTACAGTGCACCTGTACGTAGCTGATTAGCAAAAAAAAAAATAATAATAATAATGAATGCATTTTTTGGCTTATTATTTTTTGGCCTCTCAGGATATCGCAATACCTCAATCTATCTCAAATGAGAGCGCTTGATTAAAGTGTAATAATAGTAATTATTAATCTTTTCAGCACTGTACTTTTAACGTCGCTCCATTCTATAGAAAGAACATTTTTTATTTTCTGCCACATCTTACCTAGTCAATATTGTTTTTCGACCTCGAGCGAGTCAAAGTTCCGTCAACGAGGCAAAAAAAACCGTGCAATGACCGGGCTCGCGCAATGACTCACTTTTCTGTGTCGCCACGGTGAAAATACAACGGATATTCACGAAGCCATGACGATTTGACTTTTTGCCAGCGCAGCTCGGCAGTGGCGAGTGCGCTCCGAGTTTCGCAAAAGAAACAACGAAAAAAAAAAAATCAAACGCTTTCTCTCCTTGACACCGATAATGAGGAAACTTTTTTTTTTATAAAGATAAGTATTAACAAAAAGGAAGAACATTCGAGCGAATTTCCCTTGACTCCGTTTTTTTTCCATAAAATTTCGGTTTTACACGGTCTCGATTTTGTCGTTACGTTCCTCCCGATAGAAAAATATAACAATGTCGCAGTGAGCAAGATTGAGCCCCGTCGATTATCCCGAAGTTAAACTTCACGACCGCAAATTGGACGAAATTATTATTTGCTTGTGCAGTAACGAGATTAAGTTTGGCTCCGAGGAAAGGATGCGGAAATTCTAAATGGCTCCTGTCAGTCGTTACACATAGCAATGTTGAGGAGAAACTTGAAAGCTTATTGCTATTTTTCTTTCTCCATACGAAGCACTGTATTATCGATAGCGACCATACAATTGAACCCGGTAGTCTGGGCCCGTGCTGAAACGATGAGTGGATGAAAGGATGAGAGGCCGAGAGAGGCCCCCCGATCGTCTCGAACTTTCGCGATTTCGCTTTCCATGCGTGATTTACTAGATCTTAGGATCGCAACGACTAACGAGTACGGGCTAATGGGCTCTCGCGATCTCGCTCGCGGATCTTCGATGTTCCACACTCGAAACTGGGCCCGATCGCGGATCCGCTGCAGGGGGAGGCTGCCCGGCGCGGCTGAACCGCGACTAGCCGAGATTCAACCGTATAACTGCGGGGACGTCGAGACACGGCCGAGTAAGTGCCACCCGGTGTATCGCGATCGTGAGAGAGCCTCGAACGCGGAAGTCGGCACGTTGAGGCATCCCGATCGGATGGATAGCGCGCGGCATAATGCACGAGAGCGACGAAGAACGAGGAGATGCGCTCCGCGCGTGCACTTGGACTGCATAGACAACGGACGGCACTGAAAGATCTGCACAGATATATTCTCACTTGGATCAGCACACTTTGACACTATTTTATTTCAATCGATAATCATCTTCGCAGCTGTCGACACTGGCAGGTGAGAGAAAACGAGATTCTGCACGAGCGATCGGAAAAAAATTATAGACAAAAAATTTTTTAAATAACCAATTATTCGGGCGATAATATACTCTGTATATAAATTATATAATCTTCATGTATGGGAAGATATATATATGGGGCGTTCCGTACCGTTCAATTCGGTTGGTAATTTTTTATAATATTGTTCTAACTCTAAAAATTACTCCAAATGAAAAAAAAAATTAATTTGTATTAATTACAATTTTTCAAAGTGAACATATTTTTAGCCAGAATTAAAAATTCTGAAGAAATTCTCAAAAATCCTGTATCACATATGAAAATTTTCAAGCCAAGAGCGACAGTGATATCGCATTAGCTTCTATTTTTTTCTTTTTTTTTTAATTATTTTAAATGATTTAAAATTATATTTAAAAAAAAATAGAAGCCAATGCGATACCACTTTCGCTCCAGGCTTGAAAATGTTCATATCTGATACAGGATTTTTCAGAATTTTTTCATAATTTTTCATTTAGTCTAAAAATATGTTCACTTTGAACAATTGTAGTTAATGCAAATTAAAAAAATAAAATAAAAAAAAATTGGAGAGATTTTTAGAGTTAGAACAATATTATAAAAAATTACCAACCGAATTGAAGAGGTCGAGGGTCCGACGTAGGTCGAATCGGTATGGAATGCCCCATATATATTTTGTTATATTCGCTCGCATGTATCCGTCGCATATATCTCATGATACATTAATAATATGCAATTTTTCGTGAAAATGATATTATATATAAATATCATGAAAAGTAGATGAAGAGTGTATATATATAGGTATATACATTTTTCCATGGGGTGTATATATAGGAAATATAAGCCGCCACATATCGATTGACACGATCTGTTGCGTCAGCGGACAATTGAGATCTATGTCCTTGCATCGTTATTGGAACGGTGGTGGCATTGTACTAATCGAATCGACACGAGTAATATTAGAATGGCACAAGATGGCTCGGTAGTTGAAATCGATCATACAATATCATTATGAAAATCAACGCACCGTAAGGGCGCGTAAGGGGTTTACGAGAAAAGATAATAAATGCGTGAATTTGTGGAGCTTCGGTTAGATGTGTAATTTGTCTTGGCATTTATTGTCCAAAGAGGATGAGTCTCATGCGAGAGTCTCATGCGAGAGTCTCATGCGAGAGTCTCATGCGAGAGTCTCATGCGAGAGTCTCATGCGAGAGTCTCATGCGAGAGTCTCATGCGAGAGTCTCATGCGAGAGTCTCATGCGAGAGTCTCATGCGAGAGTCTCATGCGAGAGTCTCATGCGAGAGTCTCATGCGAGAGTCTCATGCGAGAGTCTCATGCGAGAGTCTCATGCGAGAGTCTCATGCGAGAGTCTCATGCGAGAGTCTCATGCGAGAGTCTCATGCGAGAGTCTCATGCGAGAGTCTCATGCGAGAGTCTCATGCGAGAGTCTCATGCGAGAGTCTCATACGAGAGTCCGATACTAGAGTCTCATACGAAAGTCTCATACGAGAGTCTCATACTAGTTTCATACAAGAGTCCGATACTAGAGTCTGACACTAGAGTCTCATACTAGTTTCATACTAGTGTCTGACACTAGAGTCTCATACTAGTTTCATACTAGGGTCTCCTACTAGAGTCTCATACAAGAGTCCGATACTAGAATCTCATACTAGAGTCTCATACCAGATTCTCATAATAGAGTTCCATACTCTCGGCATGAGACTCGTCTTTCATTACGATCAGTTTGAAAGCCACCCTAAATGCCATTTCTATCATCCGTACATTATACAATTAGAATCCGTTTTTACATGGAGAATACTGAGCAGTCGGGCAGAAGAAAGCAAGCCAGAACTATTCTGAGTGCGTATATATTTAATCCGGTCAGGAGAGGTTGCGCATATCCCAAAGAGATCTCGGGCACGTCGATGACCTCCGGTTTATCTCTGTAGCGTCTCTTTATATCTTAGCTTAAACATACATACATAAATATATATATATATATATATATATTTATATGCATTACTGAATCTCACCATACGAAACGCGTGCGCTCAGAAAAGCCATTAAGTTGTTTATTTAGTTTTTTAATTTCAACGAAAGATCTATAAGTAATTATTTTACGGTTGAAAAATAGTTGACTCTATTTTTATTTGATACTTTAAAGACTCCCGTAAAATTAAACGGAAACGTGAACGTTCGTTCATTTTGAAATCGTAGACTCGGACCAATTGACATTTTAGTTGTCAAAAATTTCGAGCTGCTCCAATATCTCGATATCAGCAAAATAATTCAGGGGAAGGCTCGGTCTCTTCGCGGAATTATGTGACACATTAAAGTAGTCCTTACGAATAGTGTTGACTTCGCATAAGTTTCAGGTAAATGGGAGCAGTTTCAAAAAAATGAAGCATATTAACAGTGCTGAAAAGATTAATTTTTCATAATAATAATAATGAAAATTTCAAAATGATATTGACAAATTTATGGAAACTAAAATTTTTCAACAAATCTCCCGGAAACCTGCATTTTTAATGAAAATGATTCGTTTATTTTTCTGAATATGTATGAATTTTTTCAGATTTATAAATTCACTTTGAATTTTGTGACTTTCTAAACGATTCTCCAATATAAAAAAATTCAAAGTGAATGTAAATATCTGAAAAAATGCATACGTATTCAGAAAAGTGAACGAATCATTTTCATTCAAAAAAAAAGTAACGTTTCCGGGAGATTTGTCGAACAGTTTTATTTATCATCAGTTTGACAATAACATTTTGGAATTATTATTATGCAAAATTAATCTTTTTAGCACCTTTAATATGTTTGATTTTTTTCAGATTTTTATACCATCCAGAAGTGTTTGGAATTCGTGCTTATTTCTTTAAAACTTATGCGAAGTGAGCATTATTCGCAAGGACTATCTTAAGTAACGATATGAAAACACGACTCGTACGTCTAGGAGGAGTTCATATGAAAATTACAAAATATATAATATATTTTTACACACTCATACCGTCGAACGTTTATTTCTTTATTTTATGTATATACTCACGCGTATTCCTGTCCGGGTTCATGGTACATGATTGCAGCAAAAGTCCCTGGTCCCTCTGACCCTTACCTGAAACAACAAAATAAAAACAAAAAATCCACATTAACTTCGTTGCACTAATACGGAACGTGTAGTTTAAATCGTGCGTGTCGATTAATCAAACAACGAACTAAAACTGGCAGAAAATATAATAAATTTTTTTGTTTTTTTTTTTTATATGTTGACATATTCTTTCTTAACTAATTGTCAAACTATAAATGTAAAAATGTGTCCTATAATTGAGGCTACCTTTATATTTCTCTTTAAATTAAAAAGAAATCAAAGATAATGATTAAACGATTATGACTGTACTAAAATTTCCTTTTGACTTAGCTCTGATATTATTGAATTTTGTGCTTACTAATAATACGCAACTATCGTCTCTCGTGCTGGATTCTGGAAAATTAGCCATAATTACTGAAAACCCAACGAACAATCGGTAAAATCAATTCAAACAGAAATTTCTAATTCTTACTTTGTGAACACAGAAATTACTGAAAAAATAACACATTGCTGGAACGCACAGTAGTTTTCTTTCCTTTTGTAGGACACGTAATATTTTTCTAATTTTGCTTCCTCATAGAGGAAGTGAAATTTTTTTCACCTTGTTTTCGTGAAAAATGTTTTCTTTCGAGATTTTAGCGTCAGTGTACTTAAAATAGTCTAAAACGTTGAGAAATGTGATTTTTAGCTGGCGTCCGGAAGTATGTGTGCGTATGTGTGTGTGTAATAGCGTGCATCGTTTAAAATGACTATAATTCAGAAACGGTTTCAGATAGCCAGTTGAAATTCGGTACACTAGTAGAGTGGTCACGTCTCTCGGTCCAATGCAATTTTTATGAATGTTGAGGCCCAATTAAACATTTTACGCGATTTTAAATTTTTTGAAAAACTTCTGTGGTATCTCTGTCTTGCGTAAATTTTGAGCTAACGTCCTAAAATTGCATACGAATATAATATTTTGATCAATGACCTTTGGCATTGAATTTTGTTAAAATCTATCCAAGCGGTCCAATTTTATGAGATTTTGATTTTTTTGAAAAATAACTGAAAATTGTCTAATTCGAGTAAATGTGGAGGTATCGATCTACAATTTGATACAGGAACGGACAAACACCGTATAAGGTGTGGTATTAAATTTGGTAAAAATTGATCTAACCGTCTAGATTTTATGGGATTTTGAAATTTTTAAATCTTTTGGAAAATTTTTATTTTATGTTCAACGCGAGTTTATGTATCAAGTGTCGCCCTAGAAGTAAAATAATGTGGAGATTCGTCATCGGTGCGAAAAAATACGTAAGATATGACATCGAAATGCCGAATAACGCAAATTTCAGTTAGCTATATTGTACAATAAATTTTTATGAAATTCAATTTTTATTAAATGTAGGCATTTTTTTATCTTTCAAAAAAAGTTGCAAAATCATTCGCATATGGGTTCCTAATTTTTTAATTATTTTAATTATTTTCCCGCTCTGAACCTGAACCAGCGAATCGTGTTATCTCAAAGTCAAACACAACGTCGACGTTGAAAAAAGCTGAAAATTGAAATTTTCATATTGCTTCCTCATAAAAGTCGCAAATTGAAATCTTCATATGGCTTTCTCACAATGTTCCATTATTCGCGAATCTTCCTCTCTGAGGAAGCGAAAAATTCAGAAAATGCTTTCTCATCGAAGAGACTTTGCGAATAATGGAACATTGTGAGAAAGCCTCATGAAAATTTCAATTTGCAACTTTTATGAGGAAGCAACATGAAAATTTCAATCTTCAGCTTATTCTTTTCTCGTCTGGAATCCGTTTCCATCAAATGATTCGTGTATCGTTAATGCAATCGGAACGATTGCGCAGATGGCACACTTCCGGGTACCATTCGGAAGGCTTCGACCAGATATGGTGCGAAGAATTCGAAAAGGAATTGGAAATCGATACGTCTCCCCTATTGAATTCCCCCCACTGTTTTTGCGTGTATGTATGCGGTAAAACAAGCGTAGTTGTGGCGTAGTTATCGAGCAGGGGGCGGTTACGGGTTAGAAGATGCAGGGATTGTGTCTAACGTTCTTTTCAGAGGAAGACATGTGTTTGAGGAGCTCGTGCTCTCGGTACTGCAAGTATGTAACGTGTAACGAGTAACGACAGATGCTAGCCGAGGAAGCTGGCCGTCTGCTCCGATGATTTGCAATCCTCCAGCCATTCACCTCTCACACTGTTGCTGATATCCTCTTATTCTTTCCCTTTTGTCCCTTCGTTCGAGTCGTTTATCGTTTGTTGCTTCCTCACAGAGGAAAGAGTCTGCTCAGACAAAAGGCTTTCTTTTCATCTCAAAAAAAAAAAAAAAAAAACATTCTGTTTTTATAGAGATTTTCATGTAAACCTTCTCTGAATGTTCCGAAACATTAAAAAATCATATTTAGGAAAAAATGTCCGGTGAACAGTAAAAAAAAGGTTGTACTTTTTACAACTTATTGTCCACAAAAGTTCGCAATTTTTTTATTTATTATTTTTTATTTCACTTCGTTCAGTATAATTTTCGTGAATATTGCGGTCCGATTGGAGATTTTAGGCGATTTTGAATTTTTTGAAAATTCTCTGTGGTAGCTCTATCTTGCGTAAATTTCAAGCTATCGTCCTAAAACTGCACACATATACACTATTTTGATCGAAGACCTTTGGTATTGAATTTGGTCAAAATCTATCGAAGTCGTCAGATTTTATGGGACTTTTAGGTTTTTTGAGTTTTTTGAAAGATTACTAAAAACGGTGTAGTTCGAATAAACGTGGGCGTATCGATATGAAATTTGACACGGAAATGGACCAACACTGTACAATGTGCCGTATTAAATTTGGCGAAAATGGATCGAACCGTTTTGACCGTACCGATTTTATAAGATTTTGAAATTTTTGATTTTTTCGAAAAATGTTTATTTTACGTCCGACGAGAGTTTCTACATCAAACATTGCTCTAGGCGTAAAATAAGTTCAAGATTCATAATCGGCGGGGAAAAAGACATTAGACATGCCTACAAAACGACGAAATTCGATGATAAAAAAATCTTTTTCTAAGACCCTGTATTTTCGTTAAACGAAGTAGATGCACAGATCCGACAAAGTGAAATGAGTCAGTGTATTTTTTTCACGCAGAACCTTAATCCGCCAGGCGTTTTACGTAAAAGTCAAACACGACGTTGACGTTGAAAAAAGCTGAAAATTGAAATTTTCATATGGCTTCCTCATAAAACTTGTAAATTGAAATTTTCATATTACTTTCTCATAATGTTCCTTTATTCGCGGAGCTTCCGCTACGAGGAAGTCGACAATACATAAAATGCGTTCTCATCGAAGAAATATCGCGAATAAAGGAACATTATGGAAAAGCCATATGAAAATATCAATTTACAGGTTTTATGAGGAAGCCATATGAAAAATTCAATTTGCAGGTCATATTTTAAATACTCGATGTATTTTAAGTATTTAAAATACATTTTTTAACTACTCAAATGCTTTTTGGTATTTTAAGTGCTTTTAAAAATACAAAATACTTATGTTTTTCTTGGCTGTACGGTTAGGCCGGACGGGATGGATGAATGATGGGCAAGAATAATGGGCGAGCGTAACCTAGTCGGCTCAGCCGTTCAAAATCCATCATGTCCCACCATGTCCCACCGTGTCCCACCGTGTCCCGCCATGTCCCACCATGTCCGACCATGCCCCGCCATGTCCCATCGTGTCCCACCGTGTCCCATCGTGTCCCGCCATGTCCGACCATGTCCGACCATGTCCGACCATGCCCCGCCATGTCCCACAATGTCCCACCATGCCCCGCCATGTCCCACCATGTCCCACCATGTCCCACCATGTCCCACCATGTCCCACCATGTCCCACCATGTCCCACCATGTCCCACCATGTCCCACCATGTCCCACCATGTCCCGCCATGTCCCACCATGTCCCACCATGTCCCACCATGTGCAGACATCCCGTATTGATTTTTAAAAGGTATTTAAAAAAGTACTTATAAATGTATTTAAAATACAAAAAGTAATTTATATTTTAAATACTTATAGTATTTTGTATTTTGCATTTTAAGTATTTTCGAGTATTTTGCCCAGCGCTGTTACAGGTTTTATGAGGAAGCCATATGAAAATTTCAATTTTTTTCAAGTCGAAAGTATCGTCTAGTTCGGTTCTTCTAATAAAAAATTCTTCGTCATTGTCATTATCATGGTTAGTTCGAAGAGCGTGGGAGGGAGGATTTCTTCATAGCAACTATTGTATTTGAACGTCTCGCTGAAAGCGTTCGACGGCAGGTACGGAGACGCGACGCTGTCATGAACGTGCCGCTTGGCCTGCGTCCAATCGATTGTCGCGCCTCAATAAAAATCGAGCGCGTGAACAGTACGCATCACGGTCTACTTAACAGGTATTAGAAACCACGAAATTTTACGACTGTGAGGGGACACTATGTGATCGTAATAATTTTCTATACAACTCGTTTTAATGTTTCACGAGGCTTTATATTGCTTTATAGCAATCTTTTCCGTTGACCCAAACAGTCCGATCGCTATCGCAGGACTAAAAAAAAAGTACAGGGGTAAATAAATTTACTCGCACAACTTTCTGTCGTACTGATTCCGATATTTCGAGGCGCCGAAGTGAAAACTACTTGCTGTAGCTCTCGTGCCGTTAAGGTAGTCCTTGCGAATAGTGTTCACCTTCGCATAAATTTCAGAGGAATGAGAGGAAATTGCAAACACTTGCAATTGCAAACACTTCTGGATGATATAAAAATTTGAAAAAAAAAATCAAGCCAATTAAAGGTGTCGAAAAGATTAATTTTGCATAATAATAATTCCAAAATGTTATTAACAAATTGATGAAAAATAAAATTGTTCACCAAATATTCCGGAAACCTAACTTTTTTTTGAATGAAAACTGTTCGTTCATTTTTTTGAATACGTATGAATTTTTTCAGATTTTTAAATTCACTTTGATTTTTTTTATATGGGGAAAACGTGTAGAAAGTCAGAAAATTCAAAATGAATTTAAAAATCTGAAAAAATTCAAATGTATTCAGAAAAATGAACGAATCATTTTCATTAAAAAAAAAAGTTATGTTTCCGGGTGACTTATTGAACAATTTAATTTTTCATCAATTTTGTTGATAACACTTTGGAATTATTGTTATGCAAAATTAATTCTTTCGGCATCTTTAATCCACTTGATTTTTTAAAGATTTTTATATCATCGAGAAGTGTCTACAATTCCATCTCATTTCTCTGGAACTTATGTGAAGTGAACACTATTCGCAAGGACTACCTTAAGCGGACAATTAACGATTACGAAAAACATTAATCGCTGTAAAGTGACAGCGACAATCCGCAAATGCAACTACGATACGGATTTCTTGATGCTTGGCAAATTTTATGGATGCGAATTAAGGAATTTTTAATAAAAAAAAAAAGTATGTGTCAAAAGTTTTGAAAAATAGAATCGAGTTTTAAAAATTAATTACTATCTCGTACGACGGTGAATTTTGTTTTTTTGTAAAACAAAACGTCAAACAACGGTAAATGTTGGGAATAAATTCCGGAATAACCGCAAAAACGATTTCATTAATTTTTTCATATTTAATTAAATAGACCATGAAGCACGAAACTTTGATTGGAAAATATTAATTATTATGCCCGTTACGTAACCTCGAATAGAATGTCGCTCTTCGTGCGGGCTCGGAATGTGTGCGCGATTTTGGGCTCTCGCCGGCCTTCACTCGACTATTTTCAATTCGTAATCGTCCGCAGCAAAAAAAAAAAAATATATTTGTACATGTAACAAACGTTCGTCGACCGCAAACCTCCGCTCTTTTACGCGTTATGTTTAGTAACTTTTTTCCTTGTCAACGACCCATATTTTTTATTTAGAAGTTTTAAAGTACCAAGAAAAAAAAAACAGTGAAAAATAAAAACCGTCTTTGTTTTTTGTTAACAAGAAATGTCTGTTAAATGTAAAAAGCTTTCTTACCGCGCACGTTCGCTGCGCCAGGCGCCAAGCGAGCTGACGACCTCGTCACCATAATCAAACGCGCTTCTCGATTACGCGTGCGCTAATGGTCGGTTATCGATAATCTGTGTCGCTCCGGGTAATTTTGAATCAAGGCCGCTGACGCGCGTGTCCCTCCAAGCTGTTTCGCGGAGAAAATACAATAATACGAGCGCGCCGACACGTTCTTCCGTGCCAGCGATACGAGCAATGCGAACGGCAAACAACAGCTCCAATGAATCCCGAACAATAACAGCCCAACCGCGTGGAAAATAGTATATGGGGCATTCCATACCGATTCGATCTACGCCGCACCATCGACCTCTTCAATTCGGTTGGTAATTTTTTATAATATTATTACTATACAAACTCGAAAAATCACTCCAAATTATTATTATTTTTTTTTTTTAATTTGCATTTATTACAATTTTTTCAAGTGAACATATTTTTAGCCGGAATTAAAAATTCTGAAAAAATACTGAAAAATCCTGTATTTGATGTGAAAATTTTTAAGCCTTAACCCCGAATGGTAAAACGTTTGCTTCTAGATGTTTTTTTTTTTTTTTGAGCTTTGCTTTCTTTTTTTAAGTGAGCATATTGTTAGCCCAAATGAAAAAATCGGAAAAAATTCTCAAAAATCCTGTATCAGATATGAAAATTTTCAAGCCTAGAGCCAAAGTGGCATCGCATTAACTTCTATTTATTTTATTATTATTTTTTTTAATATAATTTTATATCATTTTAAATAATTTAAAAAAAGGACAAAAAATATGAAAAATTTTCAATAAAATTGCTTGAAAATTTTCATATATGATACAGGATTTTTGAGAATTTTTTCAGATTTTTTCATTTGGGCTAACAATATGCTCACTTAAAAAAATAAAGCAAAGCTCAAAAAATATCTAGAAGCAAACGTTTTACCATTCTGCGTTTAGGCTTAAATGTTTTCATATCAAATACATAATTTTTCACAATTTTTAATTACGGCTAAAAATATGTTCACTTTGAAAAATTGTAATTAATGCAAATTGGATTTTTTTTTTTAAATTTCGAGTGATTTTTAGAGTTAGAACAATAAAAAATTACCAACCGAATTGAAGAGGTCGAGGGTCCGACGTAGGTCGAATCGGTATGAAATGCCTCATATGGGAAAATTATATTAAAAAGATATTTAAAATATTTCGTGCGAAAATATATATTTTTAACTCCCGACTGCTCTTCCGGGAAAAACTAGAGTTGTGCGTTTCACTGCCGACGATCCACTTTGTCGTCTTTTCGAAGGCGCCAGTGGTTGTCGAAACGACAAAATATTACTTAACCAAATTTGGCATGTTGATTCTTTGTACAATGATCTACGTTTTTGACCAAAAAAAAAAAAAATGTAAGGTAAGGTGTAAACGCACGTAAATAAACTGTATTCCGATAAACAAATTAATACTTCGCGGTGTTGTCATATCGTTTAGCCAATGAGAAACAAGAATCCTTTTTTTTCATTGGCTGTTGTATTTTTCTCAATACATGAATAAAAAATATTTATATATGCGGTGTTATTGTTAGTTATATGATACTTATGTCGTTCGTTATTATCATTCTTGTTGTTTCAAGTAGTTTATGCAGTAGCGTAAAATTAATGGTGCACAGTTAAAAATGTCTGTTTGAAAATTCATAAAATATATACGAAGTTTTATGCATATACAGTATAGGAAATTTCATTGACACGTATGTAAGAATATTGCGTTACCGGTATATTAAAAACAATATTATTTGCATAATATTTGTAATATAACATAATTTTCATATACACATGTCTTAATTTTCAATGTCATCACCGATCATTTTAATATACAGGTATTGCATTTAAGATTAAATTATAAAAATTCAAATACAACGTATATGAATTGTAATTTCATATACCGAGATTGTATACTTCATATAACTTTGTATATCGAACGAGTTGTAAATTTCATAACATTTTTAACAGTTTTTTCATTATGTTTTTATTGGCTTTTTTTTGGCTTTTTTAAAACATTTTCTTGAATATATTCGTCACAAATATCTCGTAATATACTAATTGTATAATTAGTAAGAATATTAGTATAAGAATTTTCGTGAAAATTATATTCGCAGTTTAAGAAAAAAAACGAGGAAGCGATGGGAAAATATGATTTTTTTTGTCCGTCCCACTGTATATGTATGCGAAGAGCCACCTATGGAGCAGGTGTATTTAGTCCCGTGCAACACTGTATACGAACGACCGTTTGAGTTTCTGAATTGCAAGCACAAGAGCCTTTCTGCACGAAGGCCTCCTCTGAAGCCTTGTAATAGTTGCAATTAACGCTCTTCCAGTTGCTCCGCAGTCGACACTGTGTGTGCGCGCCTGGAAAATGTGCCGCAACGCGTCCCGTTCGATTGAAAACATTCTATCGGCATGATACATCGAACAATCCATAGATATCGATAGGGTTCCTCGACGTTCGCTTCGTCATTTAGTCTTGCGCATCAAACAATATCCATTTGCCACTCGATGCACATTTTTTCAAGCTTTCTGTTGTTTTTCTCATTCGAGCGACTTCAAACGACAATCGAGGCGCCGCCGTACGAAGTCTCTTCGAAAAGTTATTGTTTTTCGGACGGGACAGACCTGCAGGCAAAAATGGCAAAATGCTTCTGTGCATTCTAAGGGTCGAATTTTAAGAGATTAGTTTGAACTTGAGATCGAACTTAAGATCAAACTTGAGGTCAAACTTGGGATCAAACTTGGGATCAAACTTGGGATCAAACTTAGGATCAAACTTGGGATCAAACTTGGGATCAAACTTGGGATCAAACTTGGGATCAAACTTGGGATCAAACTTGGGATCAAACTTGGGATCAAACTTGGGATCAAACTTGGGCTCAAACTTGAGATCAAACTTAAGTCTGAACTTCAGATCAAACTTAAGTCTGAACTTGAGATCAAACTTAAGTCTGAACTTCAGATCAAACTTCAATCTTAAGTTCGAGCGCGAGAGCGATCTTAAGTTCAAACTGATGGCTTAAAATTCGACCCTTAGACCATGTACAGTAGAACGCCGATTAACCGGAATGCTCGCGACCGAAGAGTCGCCAGATAATCAAAATGCCGGTTGAGGTTGATCTGGGGTAACATCAAAATGCTACCAGCATCATAAAAAATTACGTGAATGTACATAATCGCTTCGCTGAGGGTCTTGTAAAATCTGAAACCAAACCACAGCATCATTTTTAAGAAAAAAAATCTGAAAGTTATCGGTTTTCGTGCGGTGATTGCACTAGTCTTATGGAGAATTCCCGACCATCCTATAGTATGTAGTTGATGTCTTCTAAGAAAATGCTACCAAGTACATGATAAAGTATGCAAAGTTGAACGTCGCGTTGCCTATTACCAAAGAGTGTGATTCATGTGCAATTCAAAGAGAATTTCGTCAACTTTCTGATCGAATGAAAATCTGAAAAAATTCAACCATACAGAAGATACTAAGAAGACTACTTTTCCATAGTAATAGTTCCAAAAAGTTATTAATAAATTAGTTTAAAAAATCATCGTTTAACGAATTAGTCGGTAAACTAATTTTTTCTTTAGTCCAAATTTATTCGATAATTTTTGTGAATGCTCATAAATTTTTTTCGAATTTTTTCTAATATTAAGAAATTCGTGATTTTTTATTTACAAAAAAAAATGAAAAAATGTTGTTTTTTTATTAGAAAAAATTCTCAAAAAATCCATAAGTATTCAAAAAAATTATTGAATCAATTTGGGCTAAAGAAAAAGTTAGTTTACCGGATAATTCGTTGAACAATGATTTTTTTTTTTACAAATTTGTCAATAACTTTTTGCAATGGAAAATTAATCTTCTTAGCACCTTCTAAATGGTTGATTTTTTTCAGATTTTTATTCCGTTAGAAAGACGTTGAAATTCGTTGTGAATTGCACGTGAATCGCACTCTTTGGTAGTGCGCAACGAGACGACCTCCTTAATGTTTCCCACCTTCTGCATGACGATTTACAGCATCGTTAATTGATTATTTCTTTGAAAAAACGCGATGTTGGTAGGAAATTTCGGCCATGTGAGAAAAATGAACGAAAACGACACTAACTACCGTATGGACATACCCAATTTGATACTGCTACTTACATTACCCTCGCGTTCCTCCCAACCAAAAACCAACCCAAAAACCAACCGTCGATTGGTGCGCCAAACCAACCATTATTCCAATCTCCCGAAGGTTGATTTTGGGTTGGTTCGTAAAATCCGACCATCAGCCAAATATTCTTTCGACAGAGTAAAGGTTGATTCACGGTTGGATATTATAAACCAACTCTATTTTCGACTTTCAGCTGAAAATAGTAATGGTTGACTTATGGTTGATTTTTCAAAACCAACCGTAAACCAACCGTTGGCTAGGTCGTTGCCCGAAATAGTTGGTTTGTGGTTGGTTTCGAAAAAACCAACCACAAATCGACCATCACTGTAGTCATCTGAAAGTCGGAATGAGGGTCGTTTTATAATAACCAACCATGAACCAACTATTTACGTTGTCGGAAAATGGTTGGTTTCCAAAAACCAACCAAAAATCAACCTTCGGGCGGTTGGAATAATGGTTGGTTTGGCGCACCAATCGACGGTTGGTTTGTGAATCGTTGGTTTGGCGCATCAATCGACGGTTGGTTGTGAATTGTTGGTTATAGAAAAATCGTCCAAATTCCAACCATTATTTACGGTTGGGTGGACCGCGAGGGTACCGATGAAAATATAGATATACAGTCCCTGTAGTCATGGTCGACATTTAGGTCAGTTTGTAAACACGAGGCGGCATTGCTGCCAACTAAATACTGTCGTAAAATTAACATACCAAAAATGTTGTATATAAAATTCGAAGAACAATTTTTATGCTGTCCAATCACTAATAAACCAATAATTTATTAACGATCTCTAAGAAAATCATTCAAAAACATTACATATATGTCGCTAATATTTTGTTTTTGACGAGTGGTAACAGTGAGTCGATCCAATGTATAAACACAGGGCGTTCCCCTCGTACTTCACCTCGCCTGACTCAGCCCCACACAACCTTAAGGATATCCTTACTAGAAACACGAGGAGGGGGGGGGGGGCTTCACTGACCGCGGTAGTCACTGTGCGAGAGAGAAAGCTGATACAAAGCAAGTGTGCTAGAAACAGATGGAGGCTTCGTTTTTTTTTTTTTTTTTTTTTTTTTTTTTTTAACGGCAGTTGAAAACGAGACCGTAAATCTTTTTCAAATTTGAACACTGTCTGTAGTAAAGTATGCTTTTCAGTCGGTTAGTTTTTTTTTTTTTTTTTTCATTTGAACGGAAATGGACAGAGAAAAAACGTTAAATTGTATTCTTTTTGAGGTTAGATCCGATCCTTCCGATGTTAAAACACATAACTTTGAAATCACGTTGCAAAAAATTAGACCGTAAAAAATCTTCAAAAATATCAACAAAATAAAGGGTGTTTTTTTCTGCCGATCAGATAATTTTTATCAAGATCGAACAGAAACGACTTTTGGTAAGGATATTAATCCGAACTAGAGAGCGAAAGTATATAAGTCAATAATGGCTAATGATACAAAAATCTAAAGCTCTACATTCTGGTTCACAGTATTTAACAAGTAAGCAAGTTGTACCAAATGTCATTGCAACTAGTCAAAATAAAATGGTATCATTAGCTACTATTCAGTCAGTTAGTTTTTTTTTTTTATTCCATTTGAACAGAAATCGTCAGAGAAAAACGCTACATTGTATCCTTTTTTACGTTAGATCTGATCCTTCCCATGTTAAAATTGATAACTTTGAAATCACGTTGCAAAAAGCTACACTGTAAAAAGATCTTTGAAAATGCCAACCAAATAAAGGACTTTTTTTCCGTCGATCAGATAATTTTGATCAAGATCGAACAGAAACGAGTTTTGGTAAGGATATCCTTAATCCGAACTAGAGAGCGAAAGTATATAAGTCAATAATGGCTAATGATACAACTTTATTTTGACTTGTCACAAAGACATTTGGTACAACTTGCATTTAATTCTCAAATAGTGTGAACTATTGTGAAGTATGCAAAGATTTGGTTCACTTCATTTTTTCATTAATAGCACGTAAGCTAGTCTTTTTTTTTTAAGTACTCAGTCACTTTGGTTTGCTTCTTGCACTTCATTCGATTTTCGTCTATCACCCGTTTCGTTTTTTCGCGCTCCGAGCATAAAAAATGAAAAAAGAAAGAACCTCGGAAGACGCACGGTTAATCCACTTGCCGGTTAATCGGAGTACTACTGTAATCTGGATAAGTTTTTCGGAATTACCATACTTTCTCTCCTTACGTAGGGGAGACCGGGGCAAAATGGGACAGTGGCGCAAAACGGAATGGTGGGACAAAACGTAATTTTCCAACAACTTTTAGATGATGACGGTAAAGGTAAGTGAGGCAAAACGGGCTTGAAAATCCGGATGTACAGTAGAAATCCGATTAACCGGCGTCGGATTAACCATTTGTCTTCTGAGATTTTTTTTAGCCTAGCTTACGTACTACTAATGAAAAAAAAAATCTAAAACTCTACATTCTGGTTAACACTATTTAACAATTAAGCAAGTTGTCCCAAATGTCATTGCAACTAGACAAAATAAAATTGTATCATTAGTCATTATTGACTTATATACTTTCGCTAGTTCGGATTAAGGTAGTACTTAGCGGACAGCCTGAGTCCACGTGAGTTCAGAGAAAATTGAGACAGAATTACGAACACTTCTTGACGAGATAAAAATCTGAAAAAAAATCAAGCATATGGAAGGTGCTGAAAAGATTGATTTTGCACAATAATAATTCCAAAATGTTATTAACGAATGAATGAAAAAAAAAAAAATCGTTCAACAAATCCCCCGGCAACTTAACTTTTTGTTCATATCAAAACAAAGTTTTTTAATCTTTTTGAATGCGTGTGAATTTTTTTAGAATTTTGTGTAATTTTTGAAAATTACTCTTTTTATTAACTAAAAACGTGATTCTCAAAAATTGCACGAAATTCTGAAAAAATTCATAAGTATTCAGAAAAATTAACAAATCGTTTTCATAAAAAAAAAAAAATAAGTTAGGTTGCCGGGTGATTTGTCGGGAAATATTGTTTTTCGTTAATTTGTTAATAACATTATGGAATTATTATTATGCAAGATTAATCTTTTCAGTACCTTCCATATAATTGATTTTTTTTTCTCAGATTTTTATCTCATCGCGAAGGGTTCGCAATTCGTGTCTCAATCCTATATTAAAACTACCTTAACAAAATTGAGTTTTACTCCCGCTCTCCCGTTTTGCCCGACCCTCCCATTTTGCCCCGCTCTCCCCTACTGCGCATCGGATGAGAAAGTAAAAAATACTTCATTCAATTAGATAAAAAAAAAAAAAAAAAAAAAAAGAATTCAAGTGTATCGGTGTCAGGGATCGTTACAAAGTCTGAAATCGACGTGCCGCGTTGTGCAGGCGCCCTGGAGGCATAAAGCAAATCGGGCGTTTACATCGGCCCGGCACTGTCGGTGAAAGTGTTAGATAACTACCGAGCAGCCGATCGGGGATACACAAGGAACCTCCTTCGTGGGCTACTTAAAACCGCTGCCAAAAGTGGCCTCGGTTTCTCGTTCCCGCTCGTACGATCGCCGTGACAAACGCACACACCGGACCGATCGATCAATGGTGTATGTGTTTTGTAACGTCGTATGAAAAATAATAATTCGAGCCGCGAGCCACGATACGCGGATGTGCATATTAACCCATTTAGGAGCGTTACGTGTACGAGCGCGCGATGCGTGTCACGCGTTATGCTCGTTGGATGCTGCCATATGGCACTGTCCGCTGTTTGCTGCTCCGGAGCGTGCACCCACGTCACTGTGAGACGCGACCCAAGGCGGAAGAGCACGCGAGAGACCATTCGAGAGCGATTTGTTGCGGTCAGCGGTCCTTGCACCGTTACCGGCCACACTCTAAATATCCCTCAATTCGAAGCTTCGCTGTTAACGATTGGAGTCGTGTTCAGCTCGGGTGGACTAAAAAAACTGACAATTGAAAGAAACAAAAGTCATTCGAATGAAATGTCGTTTGTGCACAAGAAGCACAACATTATTTTGCAAAGTGAAAGTCTCCGAGACCGTTGGCGAAGACGAAAAAAAGATTTATAAAAAAAATTAAAAACCTCCCGACTGCAAAAAGTTTAAGTCAACATATGAAAAATTTGCTCTAAAACAATAGTATTAAAAAATGGTTAATAAAAAGTTACTTTAAAAAGGGTGAAATAATGAATGTATGCAACAACAATTAATATTGTCATTAAACAATAATAGTAATGATTAACAATAAAGAATAATTGTGAATTTAATTAATAGTAATTATATCAATTCGTTTATAATCTTCGCTACAGTCGGAAGGCGGCTTCCGAACCACATATTTATATAATATATAACATTCTGATACAAAGTTTATTTGTGTGGATATAGAACTGTGATAGGAGACCGTCTCCCGACTGTAGTGAAGATTATGAACGAATTAATTAATTAATTAGTATTAATTAATTTAAAAATTATCCTTTATTGTTAATGATTACTATTATTGTTTAATGACAATATTAATTGTTGTTGCATACATTAATTGTTTCACCCTCTTTAGAGTTACTTTTTATGAACCATTTTTTAATACAATTGTTTTAGAGCAATTTTTTCATATGTTGACTTAACTTTTTGCAGCCGGGAGGTTTTTAAATTTTTTATAATTGTTTTAAAATTTCATACTTTTTAAAGTTGGCCCCTAGGTAATTTCCAACAATTAAATCAGGTGCCGAAAATTAGTTACTGGGTACCCACACAGCATTTATTTTAGTTAACTATGGCATATTCTTATGTTTGCAGGTATGCCAGAAATAGTAGCTACAGCAGTAGTAGCTATCGTTGGTCTTTTTATACAATAAACGATGACGTACTATACTTCGTGCGTTTGACGTTATGATACACCGAGATCGGGTGGCCAACGAACAATGTGGAGTCCCGAAAATATATCACAGAAAATGGCGCTCAATTTTCGATATATTCGAGTGACTATTTAATGAAACGCATTTATTTCTACCATGATTGTGCAGATTTAAATTTTTCCTTGAAAACATTGATGACGGTGCGTCATAGAATAGCTGTATCAAATTTCGTCAAGTAACTTGTAGCCATTCACAAGAACATCGCGGACAACGAAATCGCTCATCGCGGTGAAACGCATAACTCCCGTCTTTTTTTGCCCTAGCGGGCAGTCGGGAGTTAAAAACGGAAACTCAACAGGAGTTCCCCGCGACTACGCTCCGAGACTTTTTTTCCATTCTGTAATAGTACATTTCGATACTAGAGGCCAAACGAGCAGTGCGCAAGAAGCTAGTTGCCTCGTGTATCGAACCATATTTTTCTTTACGAATGCAATGCAAAATCCAAGTTGTGCACCATTCACAGGCATGCGCAATGACGTTAGCCTCGGTGTTACTATAGCAACCGCTTGGTAACATAGTAACCGTTTGCGACGCTAGATGCCACTAGTAGTAAAACCAGTATGCAAAATGCCTTCACCAGTGTGCAAAGTACTTTGCACACTGGTGAAAGTATTTTGCGCGTCGCTTTTGCGCATCGTGCGGCAATCAGCCATTTTGCATGCCTGCATGGTAAAGAAAATGTGTACTTTTTACAACAACTCATTGGCCACAAACGTCCACAATTATTTATTTGTTAATCTTCTTGTTTTACAAATAAAAGTACCGTCTCAGCAAGACTCTTGCGATGCTTGACGAGAATCTCGGCGAGACTCTTTGCCATACTGAAACCAGGCATTCATGACCGGCAGTGTACTGAAATTGTTAATACTACGTGAAATAATAGGACAGGTTCGTGTATTCAAATAAATGACAAACTCGTTTGTCACTTATTTAGTAGTAGTTAAAGTATTTATTGACAATATTTTCAATAGACTGGATGCTGATAAATTTAAAAGATTATTTACATTGTATATTCCTATTGCTATTGCCAACGGGCCATCGACCTAAGTCATTCAGCCCTCTCTTATTTAACAAAATTATTTTTACGAAATTTCGCATTCCGATTTTACGAAATTATTTTTTACTGTGTGAAAATGGTGCGCAAACTAAGATTTTGCATGTACAAGTAAAGAAAAATGATCTTACGATCTTCGTGGATCAACGAGTTTTCTGTCAGAATTTTAATTTTTTGTGAAATTTTAATTTTCTTTTTTCTGTTTTGTCTATTTCATTGTGTGTGGAAAATTTCCCTTCAGATACTGTTATTGGCGAACGGTTGAAAGGCTCACTTTGAAAAATTCATCGGTTGATTCGATGCGCTTTGTGAATGATAGCTACTTATATAACTGATCGTCAACTCGTTATCTACATTGTGCGATAAATGTAAATTCTATTTTTGAAAAATGAAGTTATCACATCGAGAATAGAGAACCAAGCGCAAACGGACTGTGGGCCTGGCGGGTGAAAAGACCTTTAAAAGTGTCTCGAAACTGCGCAGTAACAATCGTCTTTTGCTCGCGTTATCGTTTTAAATATTCGCTGATAAGGCGCGCGCGAGTCGCGCCGCGGAGACTCCAACGCGTGTTTTGAAGCTTCGGTGAATAATATCCCAGTCGTAATTGGCACGCAGTGTTAGGGGAAATAAATGAAATTGTATATGGGATTAAGAAGGCACGGGAAAACAACAATTTTTCGTCCATACAACATTTAAAAAAAAGCTTTGTACATTTCATAACCATTTGTTGTCCAAAAATGACAACCATTTTTTTTTTTTTTTTCTAAATCTCACATCTTTTTTTCTTTATTTTCAACAAACAAACTGTATGTTTAATACAAAAATAATTAAAAAACTAAATAATTGTCAAATTAATAAAAAGAAATTGTTTGTGCACGACAAATGTTGTACAAGCGTGCATCAACTTCCATTCCCCACGTAAACTGGTATGTTTAAAAACCAATTTGGATAGTACCGTGAAAGCAATGTATGGGACGAAAATGGCACGGGAAAATAACATTTTTTATTACATACAACATTAAAAAAAAGGCCTGTACATTTAGTAACCATTTGTTCTCCAAAAATGACAACTTTTTTTTTTTTTGTTGTGAATTCCACATATTTTTTCTTTACTTTAAATAAACAAACTGTATGTTTAATCCAAATAACTAAAAACCTGAAAACAAAACAAATTGTAAATTAAAAAAAAAAAAAATTGTTCCTGTTTCTGGACGACAAAGGTTGTACAAGCGTGCATCGAATTCCGTTTCCCGCGTAAACTGAAATGTTTAAAAACCAATTTGGATAGTACCGTGAAAGCGAACCTCTATTTTTTCGAGTCGTTAGTGCCCCGTCGCGAGTGACGATTGAAACTCTCGTCGGTTAAAAAATAAAATAGTTTTTCTTCGTTTAATCCCGCAATCGTTTAGCGCGCAGGAGCCAAACGATCCTCGGACGCGCCCAGATATTTTACGAGTTCGTCGAGCATTGTAAACTCGCGTTATCGACTGTTAAACGAGAGAATTAAGGCAGTTCTTCCGAATAGTGTTCACTTCACTTAAGTTTCAGAGAAATGAGAGGGAATTGTAGACACTTCTCGATGGTATAAAAATCTGAAAAAAAAATCAAGCGTATTAAAGATGCCGACAGGATTAATTTTGCATAACAATAATTCCAAAATGTTATTAACAAATTGATGAAAAATAATATTGTTCGACAAATCTCTCGGAAACATAACTTTTTTTTAATGAAAATTATTCGTTCGTTTTTCTGAATACGTATGAATTTTTTCAGATTTTTAAATGGTCCTTGAATTTTTTAACTTTCTACACGTTTTTCCCATATAAAAAAAAAAAATCAAAATTAATTTAAAAATCTGAAAAAATGCATACGTATTCAAAAAAATGAACAAATAATTTTCATAAAAAAAAAGTTAGGTTTCCGGGATATTTGGTGAACAATTTTATTTTTCATCGATTTGTTTATAACGTTTTGGAATTATTATTATTATGCAAAATTAATCTTTTCAGCACCTTTAATATGCTTGATTTTTTAAAGATTTTTATACGATCCAGAAGTGTTTGCAATTTTCTCTAATTTCTCTGAAAATTATGCGAAGTGAACACACAAAAAAATTGTTCAACAAATCCCCCGCCAACTTAACTTTTTGTTCATATAAAAACAATTTTTAAATCTTCTTGAATGCGTGTGAATTTTTTCAGAATTTTGTCTAATTTTTGAAAATTACGTTTCTTATTAACTAAAAACGCGATTTTCAAAAATTAAATGAAATTCTGAAAAAATTCATACGTATTCCGAAAAATTAACAAAACCTTTTCATGAAAAAAAAAAAAAAAAGTGAGGTTGCCGGGTGATTTGTTAGGAAACTTCTTTTTCGTTAATTTGTTAATAACATTTTGGAATTATTATTATGCAAGATTAATCTTTTCACTACCTTCGATATGGTTGATTTTTTTTTCAGATTTTTATCTCATCGAGAAGCGTTCGCAATTCGTCTCTTAAGGAGGGTCGAGCGCGAGACTCGGAGGCGATAGGCTCGGTGGCGCGCAAGGTGCGGGGGGGGGGGGGGGGGGTCGAGTGCGAATCAGAGGTCCGCTATGCGGCCTCTCACTCGCACGTGCCAAGCGTGCCGCCATAAAGCTGTAAAATTCCATGTAATTGCTTATTGTTAACTAACGGTGAAGAACAAGTGTCTGCATTTTTGTACACAGCTTCCTGACAATATTATTTACAGTTTTCAATCATTGGTTTGCAACATTTTCGACATGAACTACCTTAGAAACATTACAATTCATAGCTTATTTTCGATTTGCCATAAGAATCAATGTTGAATGGTGGAAATAAAAAAAAAAAAAAAATTCTCGAAAACGCTGAAGACGAACACGCATTCAAACTTTGTAGTTACACTTAGACCGTTCATATCAATGAGTAAAAAAAAATCAGCATAATTCTTCTTGACGACATTGTAACGCTCGACCCTCCTTAAGGCGGTCCTCTAGTTTCTCGGGTCGAAAAAATCGATTCGGATCGAAAAAATCGACGGAGCAGCTCTGCGTGACTTCGAAGAAGAAGAGGAAGGCCTATTGTATGGTCCGGGCATAGCAGATTGACGGTGAGATAAAATTTTTTAGTATAAATTACATGCGCGAACTTTCAAACGCGTTTATCTCGAAACACCAATTCTTCGAAACGGTGACCACAATATTTCAGAAACTACTGCACCGATCTTTTTCAAATTTATAAAGCATCTTTAATGTGTTATAAGCCAGCGATTGAACTAGGATTATGCATGATTGCTTCGATAGTTTTTTTTTTTTTTTTTGTACGAGCGAAAAACTTAAGAAAAAATGAGTAAAAAATAGAATGTAATTTTCAAAAGTGTATTAAAAAAAAAGTCAATTTTTGTAATTTATAATTCACTCCAGTTCAATCGCTAGTCTTAAATACGATGATTAAAATGCCGTTTGGTTTTTTGATTTCAGATAAGCAGAACAGCCGCGATCTTGGTCACCGTCAAGCACCTCATTCACTTGATGTCTTCCTGTCGGCCACTGTAACTTTCATTCTATTATATATTTTGACTTTAAAAAATTTGTAAAGCTTATTTAAATGTCAATGAAGATTATGGAAAAACAATGAGATTGATTACTTCGATGCTTTGCCCGTAAAAAAATTATTGAAAACGCCGTAAAAAAAAAAAAAAAAAACAGCCGAGAAACTGGAGGACGGTCTTAATCCTCTCTGAACCCACGTGGTCTCAGACTGTCCGCTAGTACTGCCTCAACTATATCGGCAGGAACAATGTGGCCTGTGTCGTGTTGGAATTTTTATTTATTTTTTTGTTGTTGAAGCACCGAATCGTTCGAGAAATGCACGGACAAGCGCGCCTCCGTGGATCGCGATAGATAGATGAATAGATAGAAGAACGGAAGCTGAACACGACAGCCAGCCGGTTTGGCTTGAGCTATTCCCGGCCTTGTCGAGTGTTGCCAGCGTCACGAGTTACGTACTACCTATACCTACGTGTATACCTCGTGGAGGCAGACACAGCGTTGCCACAGAAAGAGCGACGTTTGCGCGCGAGCGGCGAACTCAGCTTCGGCTCTTCGACGGCGTCGCCGACGAAAAACAAATTCGTGCGAGATAGCAACGATAGCGGGGCAATACCAGCACAGCCAGTCGCACGAGAGTTGCATCGTACGGATATTGAAACATTGCCATTTCAGTTTTAAAAACAACAGCGACGTGACGAAATATCGCTCGAAAGTTCCGTGAGGAATGAATTGGAATTTTTAATGCGACAAGAAGTTCTTTTATTTATTTCTTTAAGGCACCGTGCAGCTGAGGAGTCGCGCATAAGTTACATGAAATGTAACTTATGCGAGAAAAATAAAATAAAGGTTTAAACTAACGTTAAGCTATAAATTAAGCTATTAATTAACGTGTGTCTATACTATCGAGGTGCGACGTGGTAAGAAAAATACACCTCGTATCTGCGAATATGCTTCAAAATGAGTGTTACATGCGGTGATCTCATGATGATATTTTTTCATTTGTTTCAGTACATTACTTAATTTATTTAGAAAAGCCACCGTGCAGCTAAAGAGTTGCGCACAACGCAAATGAAATGAATGTGAGATGACAACAAAATATAAATAACAAATCTACGATAATTAACACTGCGGCAATATTAAAGAGAAAAAGAAAATAAAAGTTTAAACGGACTTTAAGCTACAAATTAACGTGTGTCTATACTATTGAGGTGGGAGCTGCTAAGCAAACTACACCTCGTATCTGCGTTTATGCTTCCACATGAGTGTTATATGCGGCGATTTCATAATGATATTCTTTTAATTGTTTCATTGAATTATTTTATTTATTTAGAAAAGCCACTGTCCAACCAACGAGTTGCGCACAAGTGAAGCGAAATGCATAGATGGCAAAAAAAAATTTTAATAATCAATCTACAATAATTAACACTGCGGCAAAAATTAAAAAGAAAATAAAAGTTTAAACGGACTTTAAGCTATAAATTAACGTATGTCCATACTATTGAGGTGCGACGTGGTAAGCAATCGGCAATCTCATAACAATAATTCTTTTATTTATTTCGTTACATTATTTCATTTATTTAGAAAAACCATCGTGCAGCTAAAGAGTTGCGCACAAGTAAAATAACATGAATATGAGACGAAAAACGAAAAGATTAATAATCAATCTGCAATAATTAACACCCCGGAAATATTAAAAACAAAGTAAAAGTTTAACGAAGTTTGACCTATAAACTAACGCGTATCTATAGTATCGATATGAGACACGGCAAGCAAGCTACGTATCTACGTATATGCTTCGATGCGAGTGTAGACGATCTCATAATAACAGTACACCTTCCAACGAGAGCGACACGCGCATTCTCTTCATCCTCTTGTATTTGGAGGACTTTGGAGTCTCAAGTGCAGCTGCAATATTACCGGCTTAGCGTGTTGTTATCAATTGACTGTTTTCTTGAAACGCTAATAACGAATATAAATGTTTTTCACATTCCCAACGCGTACAACAAGTAGTACCCATTTTTAAAAGCGTTTTTGAAAAGCTCGTTTGGTTTCCTGTGTTTTCATGAAGTAACAGAAAATAGATTAAAAGTAGGGGAGTACGTGCAAATGTCAGCCATTTAAGGTAGTCTCGTTTTTTTTTCTATGTTCAAGCTGTGAAAAAATGCGATTTTCAAAGATCACAAAAATTTCTGAAAAAATTCATACGTATTCAGAAAAAAATAAGAGTTAGTAACGAGTTATTTTTATGGAGGAGAGTAGTTAAGTTGCCGGGTAATTTGTTGAATAATAATTTTTACTTTCAATTTGTTAATGACAAATTGGAATTATTATTTCACAAAAACAATCTTTGTTGTACCTCCCATACGCTTGATTTTTTTTTTTCAGATTTTTATCCCATCAAGAAGTGTTCGAAATTTTATCTGAAACTCACGTTCGGCGGGACTGTACCGCAAGTACTACCTTAAGGTAGTCCTTGCGAATAGTTCACTTATGTTCACTTCACATAAGTTTCAGAGAAATGAGAGGGAATTGTAGACACTTCTCGATCGTATAAAAATCTGAAAAAAATCAAGCGTATTAAAGATGCCGAAAGGATTAATTTTCCATAACAATAATTCCAAAATGTTATTAACAAATTGATGAAAAATAAAATTGTTCAACAAATATCCCGGAAACATAACTTTTTTTTTTTAATTAAAATTATTCGTTCATTTTTCTGAATACGTATGAATTTTTTCAGAATTTTTAAATTCACTTTGAATTTTCCGACTTTCTATACGTTTTTCCCATATAGAAAAAAAAACAAAATCAAAGGGAATTTAAAAATCTGAAAAAATTCATACGTATTCAAAAAAATGAACGAATAATTTTCATTAAAAAAAGAAGTTAGGTTTCCGGGATATTTGTTGAACAATTTTATTTTTCATCAATTCGTTAATAACATTTTGGAATTATTATTACGCAAAATTAATCTTTTCAGCACCTTTAATATGTTTGATTTTTTTCAGATTTTTATATGATCCAGAAGTGTTTGCAATTTCCTCTCATTTCTCTGAAACTTATGCGAAGTGAACAGTATTCGCAATGACTACCTTAATGCCTCGGACGGCTTCCTCTCCGCCCAAGTCAGGCTCGGTCGGTATTAAAGAACCATTAAAAATCTGCCCGGTAACGATATCATAGACGGAATGATATAATTATATAAGGATATTATGTACAAACTTTTCTAGTCCGCAATGAAAAAAAAAAAAAAAACATTCTTTAGATGTAACATGTTACAGCGAATAAATCGTCAGGCAGAAAAGAATGGAGCACAAAAGAATTCAGTTCTTCCAGAGATCGGTAAGCGATGAGTCAGCGCCTCTGCCCGCTCGTATTACGTTACACATAACAAATTGAAGGTTTCCGCTTTACCACGGAAGTAAGGTATGCGCACGCGCGTCCTCCCGTTACGAGATACGGCGAGACGAGTCGGATTATCTCACCAATCACTTTTGCCACGTTTCGTTGATACACCGAGAGAATTTTTTTTTTTTTTTATATATTTTTCATACCACGTGTCTGATGCCACCTCTCCAGGCCGTTGTGACGTGCGACCTATCGCGTCATATCTGCATACGTGAGTATGTAGAACATGAGGCAAAACGGGCCACCAAAAAAAAGATGGCTTTCGCGCATTTTCGTGTTCAGGGGGTCGAATAAAAGAAACCTCAGCGTTCGACAAAAAAATTGTACAATTAACAAAAGTGAGATTATGAATTATTTGCGGACAAGAAATGTTGATAAAATGTACAAACTTCTGTTTATGAGGCATTCCATGCCGTTTCGAACGGTCAAAAAGTTTTCCACTTCCAAAAAAATTGAAATTTTGTCAAATGATGTAGTTGCATAAAAGGAATTGATGTAAATTTTTTCAGAATTTTTGGATCACATTTTCGTGAGTTTTTTGAAATTTCAAAATTTTCTAAGAATCGTTATATCTTGAAAGCATACGATTATACAGAAAAATGTTCGGAACAAAGAAGTTGCAGTTTTAGATGACCTTCGAAAAAAAAATTATTTTTTGAATTTTCCGAGTTGAAAAAATGACAATTTTTCTCAAAAATATACAAAAGTTATTTTTTTCGGTCGGTATGTCACTTTCAATGTTTCTCAAAAAATTCCAGAAAATACTCTCAAATATGTACAGTAGACACATATTTTTTTTAGATGGCTCGATTACTTGTTCCGAAGCTATGATTCCTTTTATTTTTAACGATTTTTTTTTTTTTTTAAGAAAAATCGGTTATTATGGAAAATTATGCTTCCCCAAATTGTTCTCACTTTTTTAGGTAAGAAATATCGATAACGGTAATTATGTTGTGGAGTTTGATCATAAAATATCGATAAATTAGAAGAATGGGCAGCTCAATCCGCGAATGTTCCGGCTATCACGGGTCGCTATTCGTGTACTGATGATTACAACGCTCAAAAAGGAATGTTGGAATTGAGATTTAAGCAAGTGGAAGCTATACCAAAGACCCAAAAACAGCATTGCGTTATATCAGGACCAAGTCTGGAAAAATAAATAACTTGAAACGATCTGATTATGCTTCACTTTTTCTTACATTATGATTAATGTTTACAATAAGAAAAATATATAATGTTAGGACGCAGAATTATTAATTTAATCATTCTATTTTTTGAACGAGTGATTATTCCTTAGCGAAAAGAACTACTGAAAACTACTACTGGCAGTATCCAGTAGTTAACCACTAATAAACTACTGAACTACTTCCCAGTGCTAAATTGGCGGACTACTGAAAACTACTAGGCTCCAAAGCATTATTATTATTATTATTGTAGATGGGGTTTTATTCAAAAAATTTGAAAGAAATAATTTGAGACAGTAATTTTCTACAACAATTGATTTTTCTTGAAAAAAAAAAGATCATAAAACGAAGCATAGCTTCGGAACAAGTAATCGAGCCATCTAAAAAAAAATATATGTCTACTGTACACATTTGAGAGTATTTTCTGAAATTTTTTGATAAAAATTGAAAGTGACATACTGATCGAAAAACATTATTTTTGTATATATTTTTGATGAAAATGGTCATTTTTTCAACTCGGAAAAATCAAAAAATTATTTTTTTTTTTCAAAGGTCATCTAAAACTGCAACTTTTTTGTTCCAAAACATTTTTCTGTATTATCGTATGCTTTCAAGATATAACGATTCTTAGAAAATTTTTAAATTTCGAAAAAATCAAAAAAAAAATGCGATCCAAAAATTCTGAAAAAATTTACATCAACTCTTTCTATATAACTACGTAATTTGACAAAATTTCAATTTTTTTGGGAGTGAACAACTTTTTGACCGCTCGAAACCGAACGGAATGCCTCTTATAGTGTATGACAATAGCCACGTTACGATGGAGTGGTACACAAGGGCATGCCCTTTCGTGCGACACTTGACAAGTTTACTTTGGGTATATTGCTCGAGAAAAAAAATGATTGATTGAGAGACGAGGGAAAGAAATTTGTGATATTAAACGACCTGTCGGTGTCACGGAAGCCTTTTTTGCTTTATCAACATTTCGATTGAGTGATGGATATGAAATTTCAACAGTCGACAGCTAATGTCGGACAAATTTTCTACTCGTTACTCTGAAAGATTTTAAATATCAGATATTAATATTGAATAAATTAAACATTATTTTATTTCATTATATTTTATTAATATTAAATATTTAATTTCTGATATTTCATAATATTCATTCGTCTCAAAGTGAATAAACGTTGTACTCATATTGTCACAGCTTTAGTAGGGTGGTCCTTAAATTGAAAACTTTGGAATTCTCTGGGGACCAAACCTATTATCGTGAGGTATAAAATGTGGTGTACGAAGGGTCCCCAAAATTAATGCATTTTAAAAGGTCGCTACCGGCTACTTAAAATAAAAAACTTCGGGACATCCTAATTTAAAGTCGAAATGAAAAATTTGAGATTTCCCTGGAGCCACCCCGCACTTCCGAAGTATGACGAATAAAAAAAAACTCTGCGAAATCCCTACGAAATCGAACCATTTTTAGAGGGCGCTACTGAGCACTCAAAAAATAAAGTTTTCGACAATTATCGCTAATAGTTACAAAATGTTGTAGATGAAAATTAGCCGCAGAAAAATAACCGAATATTTCACCTGAAAATATGTTTGCTATAACAAAACTTCAATGAAACAAAAAAAAAAAAAGCCGATGATTTGTCGTTTCTGGTAAACGGACTCGACAAATTCCTGGAATGCCAAAAAAGTATAAAATATCTCCATTGACGAACGAACGAAACAGCTGAAACGAGACTATTATTTTTTCAGCTGTCGAAGACAATTAAATAAATAAAAAGTTTCCTTCGTTCGTCGATAAAGATATTTTATATTTTTTTACCATTGCAGGAATTTGTCGATTCCTTTTATCAGAAACGACAAATCATTGGTTTTTTTATTTAACTTTTCTTATAACAAATATATATTTCCAAATTATATTCAAATTTCACATTAATTCACCTTCTACACCATTTTGTAACTATTAGCTATAATTGTCAAAAACTTCGTTTTTTTTTTACACTCGGTAGCGACCTCTCAAAGTGCTTCGATTTCGTAGGGATTTCGGAGAGTTTTTTCTTATTCGTTATACTTTGAAAGTGCAGTGGAGCTTCAAGGAGATGTCGAATTTTTCATTTTGACTTTAAATGCAGATGTTCGGAAGTTTGTAATGTTTAAATAAGCCGTAGCGACCTCTAAAAATGGATTAATTTCGGGGACCCTTCGAACATAGCATTTTTATTTTATACCTCACAATAATACGGTCTGTCCCCCCAGAAAATTCAAAAATGATCAATTTAAGGTGGTACTAACGGACACAGCCTGAGCCCACGTGAGTTCAGAGAGAATTGAGAGACGAATTGCGAACACTTCTCGATGAGATAAAAATCTGAAAAAAATCAACCATATGGAAAGTACTGAAAAGATTAATCTTGCATAATAATAATTCCAAAATGTTATTAACAAATTAACGAAAAAAAATTTCCCAACAAATCACCCGGCTACCTAACTTTTTTTTTTATATGAAAATGATTTGTTAATTTTTCTGAATACGTATGAATTTTTTCAGAATTTTATGTAATTTTTGAAAATGACGTTTTTAGTTAATAAAAAACGTAATTTAAAAAAATTAGATAAAATTCTGAAAAAATTCTCACGTATTCGAAAAGATAAAAAAAAATTGTTTTTATATGAACAAAAAGTTAAGTTGCCGGTGGATTTGATGAACAATTTTTTTTTTTTCATTCATTTGTTAATAACATTTTGGAATTATTATTATTATTATTATGCAAAATAAATCTTTTGAGCACCAATCTTTTCACAAATATGCCTGATTTTTTCTTCAGATTTTTATCTCGTCGAGAAGTGTTCGCAATTCTATCTCAATTCTCTCTGAACTCACGTGGGCTCAGCCTGTCCGCGTGTACTGCCTTAAGGGGCTGCTGGACCTTCCTGTTTTACCGGCCGAAATAGATGATTTCATAGTTTTCACTTTACGTCGTTACTATGCGACGGGTATGCTTCAAATTTTACAGGACTGTATTAAAAACATAAACCATTCGGCGTGCACTCAAATTTCGGTCGAAATCTTCCGAAAAATAAAGAAAATCGAATATTAAAAACTGTCGCGGAAACCAACATGGCCGCTGAAATGTTTACAGCATCCGTTCTGTTGGATATAAAAAATTATAGATTTCACATACGTCAAAAGGGAGAGCACGCCGATTCTGTGTAGTTCTCCGAATATTCTAAAACCATCGGAACGTTACTCACTCAAAAGATAATCACGTCGAGTGTAAACTGCGATTACTTAGCCTATCGACTTGCGACGGGTGATTAGAGCCGATGAACACGACCGAATGAAGTGTAGGGCACGATGCAGAGCCACCTGGTCGTCAATCGTGACACTAAGTTCACGTACTTTCGCAAACTATAATATTCGATTTTCTTAATTCCTTGTAAGTTTTCAATCAAAATTGAACTGCACTCCGAAGCGTTTATGTCAATATCATAATCCTGTATGATTTTAAGCATATGTGTAGTATATTAACAATGCTAAGTCGGAACAGAAAAATTGATTAGGTCCATCGGTAAAACGGGTAAAGCAGATTAAAAAAGTAAAAAAAAAAAACCAGCTCCAGCATCCCCTTAAGGATCACCCTAATGTGCATTAATGAGAGAAAGTATAAACTGTTACTTTTTTTTCCACTTTCCTTTTCTTTACGGCAATCACGTACCAAAAGAAATGCTTAATGATATAACAGAAAAAATTACATTCAACAAACAGCATGAAAAATCTCAATTTAGTATACACTCGTATACTATATTGCGCATTTTTGCGCAAGAACAATAAATGTAACGATTTATTAATTAGAGCTCCAACTTAGAACCGTGCGTAGCTCATTTAAAATTTTATAATTTGAATTGAACGTAAGTAAGAATTTTCTTTAAGATAGTACTTGCGGACAGTAACGGCCCACATGACTTAAGGTAGCTCCAGCGAGTGGCGTTCATTTCACCTAAATTCGACAAATTCGGGCAAGAATTGCAAACACTTCCCGATAATATAAAAATCTGAAAAAATTCCTACTTACTATAGGCACTGAAAATACTAATTTTCCATAATAATAATAACTTCAAAATGTTATTAACAAATTGTAAAAAAAAAAATTGTTCATCAAAATATGCGGCGACTCAACTTTTTTTTAAATAAAAATGATTCGTTCATTTTTTCGGAATAGGTATGAATTCTCATCTTTATTTTGATTTTTGCACATTTTTCCATGTAAAAAACAAGAAAAAGAAGCTAGAGCTGCTTTTAGCTTCTATTCATTGTCTTGCCAATGACTCTGGAAGCCGAAAAAAACGGAGCGTGAAGAACCGCGCCGTGTGACACATGTGCGCTCGTGCATCCCCCGTGTGCTAGACGATCAGCTGCTCGGCACACGCGCTCCTAGACGTTCCATAGTCCCCTCCGTCCGTGGCGCCCTCCGACCCCTCTGACGTAGACCCTTCGATGAGCCTCGCCGTCCGAAAGCTTTCCCCTACAACGTCGCGGCCACAGACACAAGAAGGAGACAACACTACGAGGGTTCTCCGGGCCGCGATGCGCCGACCGATCATCCACCATTTCTCGACGAGACTCGGCACGATCGTTGCGGGTCCCTTTTTGCAACGGTAGCAGGGTTGAAAAATCCCAATGTTATTTACATTTATTTAGAAAGTTTCCGTGGCGAGGCATTTTCCCTGATTTTTTATTTTTTTTTTACTTCCTCACAGAAGTTTCGCGAGTAAAGTAAAATAATGGAGAAGCAACTCATCGCCCCAACCGATTACGAATTTTTTCACACAGCATGTGTGGTTGTCACTGTTCCTGCAAAATTTCGACCAAAAATGTTCAGTTGTTTTTTTTTTGTTTTTGTTTTTGTACGCCATCTTTAATTTCTTCGAAAATGTCTGTACGCACTGTAGGCGCTCGCAATTTTTCAGCTATCCAGCTAAAAACGCGTACACAGATGAACTGTGATCATTCGAAGACCCCACTAAAATTTCAAGAGAATCGATCGAACCGTTTAAATTTTATGTCTTTTTTTTTTTTTTTTTTTTAACTCGGATTAAAAAGTTATCGTGAAGTAACATTCTTTTTTTCAACTTCGGCGAACTCTCAAACGCTGTCGGGACAATTAAAAAAATTCGCGAGACCCCGTGACGCAGACAACAGAACACGGACATTGACAATTGCCGAAAGAAATCATTCTTTCGGCACTGTACGCACTGTAGGCGCTCGCAATTTTTCAGCTATCCAGCTAAAAACGCGTACACAGATGAACTGTGATCATTCGAAGACCCCACTAAAATTTCAAGAGAATCGATCGAACCGTTTAAATTTTGTGTCTTTTTTTTTTTTTTTTTTTTAACTCGGATTAAAAAGTTATCGTGAAGTAACATTCTTTTTTTCAACTTCGGCGAACTCTCAAACGCTGTCGGGACAATTAAAAAAATTCGCGAGACCCCGTGACGCAGACAACAGAACACGGACATTGACAATTGCCGAAAGAAATCATTCTTTTACATTCCTTTCGTTTACAAAGTACATTGTTCAAAATATCTGTTTGAAAAATCCATAAAATATATATGAATTTTTATGCATATACATTATATGAAATTTCATTGACATGTATCTGAGAATATTGCGTTATCGGTATATTAAAAACAATATTATTTGTATAATATTTGTAATAACTTATAATTATAACTTTAATTTAGATAATTTTAATACACAGGTATCGCATTTAAGATTAAATCATTGAAATTCAAATAAAATGTATATGAATTCTAATTTCATATAACTTTGCATATTGAACATGTTGTAAATTTCATAAAATGTTTAACAATCTATAGCTTTGGTTTCGCGCAACGTCCACAATCGCAGCACGAGTAAACTGAATGAGTCCCCTTACAAATTTCTCTCCTATCTCAAATTTTTTTAAAATTTCTTTTAAAAACTCGCATTAAAAAGTCATCGTGAACCAACATTCTTCTCTCCACTTCCCGAACTCTCAAACCCTATCGGGATAATTAAAAATCCGTGAGACTCCGTGACGCAGACAAGAGAGCGCGGTGCTGACAAAAGTGCAGCTGAAAAGTGCACGGGCCTAAAAAAAGAAAGAAAAAAAAAAAAAAAAAAAAAACTGATGAATATTACATACCACAGACTTACACGCGCCCGTATTACATACATGCGATAGTGTCTATAGTCTCACGTGTGGGAGCACTCTAGTATTCTACAGAATACGTGATGCAAGCTTCGTGTACCATTACGTATACATAATGTGTGTATACATATACATGCACACACACACACATATGCATATGTGTGCGTGCGCGTATGTGTACGCTATAGAGAGCTGGAAGGAAGAACGTGTGTACGAGCCCGCAAGGGCGAGACGGAAGTAGACGAGGGTGAAGTAGTGACGCGAAGAGTGAGGGAGAGGGATCAAGGGGAAATTGACCGAGCCGAAGGAGCGAGGAAGAAGGGAGGAGCGTGTCTCTCCCATCGCCGAGGGGTAGCTGAAACTAGCCTGGCGATCGATAGTTGAATGCCCTCCAGTTGACATGCGTACAGCCCCTACCTGCTTCGGTACGCCACCACCATAAGCCTACATATACTTTCTACGTAACCCCTTGTACACGTTTTGTTCCCCCTTCCTCTTGATTGTGCATTATTGTCGCAGTGGAGGGCTTTGTCTTCGTAAAAAAATCGTATTATTTTTTGTTGGACTTTCATAGAAGCGCGCCGGGAATGTTTCAAAAAAGATAGAAGGGAACTCAGGAGGGAGAAACTTATTTGTAGGAGCTTTGCAGACGGAAGTCAATTGGGTGAGGAAGGATTGGGGAAAATTTTAGTTTTCATGGTACAACGAAAATTTATGCCACAAAATTAATAAATTCATAACTCGAGAACGACATTCGTTCAAAACATTTGAGCCTTCTTTAGGCGCAACGAACTTTGCTTATTGATATTCTCTGGATGATAAGTAATGGTTTTGTGGACTCGAGCGAACTGCTCAAACCTACGATTTCCCAGCTGGAAGGGACCGGAAGTCGCGACGGATTGCGGGTTATGTGAAATTTGTCCCTCACCGTCGAAACCGGGCTCGGTCACTAACGAAAACTGTAATGGTTGCTTTTCACAGGTGTTAACATTTTTTTTTTATATAAAAAAAAATGTATTTATTTAATTTATTTTTTTACATTTTCATACGAGCGCGCTTGGAATGTTTCAAAAACATAGTAGAAAACTCAAGAGGGAATACTTATTCATAGAAGCTTTGCACACCGAAGTAAATTAGGTGATGAAGGATTATGAAAATTTAAGTTTTTAAGTTTAAAAATAATGTATGTCCTAAAATTAATAAATTTGTAGCACGAGGCCGATTTTTATTCAAACCTTTGAGCCTTCTTCGGGAGAAACGATTTTGCGAGTTGGAATTCTCTGAATGAAAAATAATGATTTTCTAGGCTCGAGCGAGCTGCTAAACCTACAATTCCCCAGCTGGAAGGGACCGGAAGTCGCGACGGATTGCGGGTTATGTGAAATTGGTTCCTTCCCACCGAACCTGGGCTCGGTCAGTAGCGAAAACTATAATGATGTCTTTTCACATGTGCTAACATTTTTTTTTGTTTTTCATAAAAATAATGTATTTTTTTTTATTTTCATATACGCGCGCTTGGAATGTTTCAAAAACATACAAGAAAACTCAAGAGGGAATACTTATTTATAGAAGCTTTGCACACGGAAGTAAATTAGGTGAGGAAGGAGTCTGAAAGTTTAAGTTTTCAAGTTTTAAAAAAATGTGTGTCCCAATATTAATAAATTGATAACTCGAGACCGACTTTGACCCAAACATTTGAGCCTTCTTTAGGCGAGCCCAATCTTGCGTATTGGAATATTCTGGATGAAGAGTAATGATTTTCTAAGCTAGAGAGAGCTGGTAAAACCTACAATTTCCCTGCTGGAAGGGGCCGGAAGTCGCGACGGACTGCGGGTTATGTGAAATTTGTTCCTCCCCACCGAACCCGGGCTCGGTCGGTAACGAAAACTGTAATAATTTCTTTTCACATGTGCTGACAACTTTCGGTCAAAAGCAAGTTTTTACATGAGACGGACATGAGTGGAACTTCGCGTGATAATTTTCATGTGTACGCAAATGCTCAGCATGGTAAATACAATGTAGTTACCGTTTCGATTACCGATTGCGGTATTTCAGATGCTCTGTACGAGGGATTCGGAAAAAATGGCCGATGGAAAAAATGGTGGAGAAAATTATTTATAGAGAACTATATCTTTTCTGTCCTCCCAAAATAAAGGAACAACGAGAGGTAACGCGATAGTGTGTGTTTGCGCGTGTGTGTTTGTGCGTGTGTGTTTGCGCGTGTGTGCTTGTGCGTGTGTGTTTGTGTGTGTGTGCGCTTGTGCTTGTGTGTTTGTGCGTGTGTGTTTGTGCGTGTGTGTTTGTGCGTGTGTGCTTGTGCTTGTGTGTTTGTGCGTGTGTGTTTGTGCTTGTGCGTGTGTGTTTGTGCGAGTGTGTTTGTGCGAGTGTGTTTGTGCGAGTGTGTTTGTGCGAGTGTGTTTGTGCGAGTGTGTTTGTGCGAGTGTGTTTGTGCGAGTGTGTTTGTGCGAGTGTGTTTGTGCGAGTGTGTTTGTGCGTGTGTGCTTGTGCATGTGTGCTTGTGCGTGTGTATTTGTGCGAGTGTGTTTGTGCGAGTGTGTTTGTGCGTGTGTGCTTGTGCGTGGGTATTTGTGCGAGTGTGTTTGTGCGAGTATGTTTGTGCGAGTATGTTTGTGCGAGTGTGTTTGTGCGAGTATATTTGTGCGAGTGTGTTTGTGCGTGTGTGCTTGTGCGTGTGTATTTGTGCGTGTGTGTTTGTACGTGTGTTTGTGCGTGGGTTCGGATGTGTTCGGCCCGTTTTTTCTTGGGCATTTTTTCTCAGATCTCCTTTTTGTCAACCGTATTTCCATCGGCCGGTTTTTCCCCGGACATTTTTTCTATCGGCCATTTTTTCCCCCAGCCATTTTCCCCTAGATCCCTGTACGAGTACGAGAAAACCTGCAACGAATGCCGTTTTGATACCACAAACAGTTGGGTACGAAAGCAAATTGCCTTTCCACAGGGAATTGGCAGGAGACCATTTTTTATATCCTGATCCGCGTGCGGTACCAAAATGGCGTCCATTAGAGTTTTCGTTGCCAGCCGAGCACGAGACAAGTGAGCCGCAGAGTCGCATCGTCTTGCGCTGCAAAGTGAAACGGGTTTTCGCAAACTAACCACAGAAACTGCAGTGAGATCTGAGCAAGCTTGAAGATTAAGCTCACTATTGAATTATGCTGTTAGTATTAAGAGTGCGACTGGTTAACGTTGAGCTGGAAGGATGCGCCAATTGCCGTAAAGCCGACAGGAATCGCTCGAGCCAACGTCTGACGCGTGCGTGACATACGTAGAGACCTCTTTACGCGTATTTCCAAATAGCGTTGCGCCACTGTTCGTCGGCTTTTTTATGCAACGGGGAAACAGACAACCGTTCTAATCGCCAATAAGCTTACCTTGACCTTTACTCAAGAACATCGAATATTAAGTAAATGTTTTTTTTTTTTACTTTCACATTGCTCCCTTATGTAATTAACATTTACAATTGTTCTGTACATAGTTTCTATGAAAAAATAGTTACTCCGATTATTCGGCCTCCTCTTAGGGGAGGCCTGGAAAAAACAGCGTTTCCATTGCAAAAAAAAAAAAATTAAATTAAATGACATCGAGTATGAAATACAAGATTTCTTCTAACTTTCACATTGCTCCCTTATGGAATTAACATTTACAATTTTTCTGTGCATAGCTTCTATAAAAAAATAGTTACTCCGATTATTCGGCTTGTTCCTGCGGGAGGCTTGAAAAAAAAAAAAAAAATATTAGCGTTTCGATTGCTAAAAAAAAGTTTGTTAAAAATTAAATGCCATCGAATATTAAATACATGATTTTTTAAAACTTTCTCATTGCTCCCTTATGTAATTAACATTTACAATTTTTCTGTACATAGCTTCTATGAAAAAATTGTTACTCCGATTATTCGGCTTCCTCCTGCGGGGGAGGCTTGGAAAAAAAGAAACCCGTTTTGATTGCTAAAAAAAGTTTGTTAAAAATGAAATGCCATCGAATATTAAATAAATGATTTTTCTTAATTTTCACATTGCTCCCTTAGGGAATTGACGTTTACAATTTTTCTGTACATAGCTTCTATGAAAAAATAGTTACTCCGATTATGCGGCTTCTTCCCGGCGGGATGCTTGAAAAAAAAAGAATCGCGTTTCGATCGCTAAAAAAAGTTTTTTAAAAATGAAATGCCATCGAATATTAAATAAATGATTGTTTTAAACTTTCACATTGCTCCCTTATGGAACTAACATTTACAATTGTTCTGTACATAGTTTCTATGAAAAAATAGTTACTCCGATTATTCGGCTTCTTCCTGCGGGAGACTTGAAAAAAAAAAGAATAGCGTTTCGATTGCATAAAAAAAGTTTTTTAGAAATTAAATGCCATCGAATATTAAATAAATGATTTTTTCAAACTTTCACATTGCTCCCTTAACTTTTACAATTCTTGGAAAAAAAGAAGAATAGCGTTTCGATTGCTAAAAAAAAAAAAAATGTAACGTAATGAAAATGAAAGTTGGGTTGCGCCTGTGTGAAAACGGCCCTGCCGTCAATCCGTCTACGTATACACCGTTCCCCATCGATATCTTATCGACAAGTCGCGATAACGCGGGTACAACGCGGACCCGACTTGGAAGCCTAGACGGAGCCCAACTTATATCATGAAATTCAAGCGCTGTACCGTGCAACGAAGCTACATGATCGGGCTACTTTTTTTTTTTACTGGAATGTTTGGATACAGATAAGGCGGTGAAAGAAGATCTATATTAATAAGCGTCCGTAGCACGTGTTATGCAAATGAAAACTCAAGCAAACAATGTCGTAGCTATGTCGGTTTAAAAAAAAAAAAGGATTCGGTACAAGATGAGATCTCATGCCGTTATATTATCTACCTTGCAAAACGTGTCGCTTCAGATACAATATAATTAAATACCGTCACATTCAATAATTAAATTCCACGAAAATGTGAGGTGTTTTTACCATCAGCAAAATAAAATGTTCACATGAATTCAATATTTTTGTATGCCGAAACCTTATTCGCTAGTCGTAGAAGAATGTGGAACATAAGAATTTTTTAATTAAGAAACATTTAAGAAATTAATTAAGTATGTGAAATTTAATTAATCTGTTACTGCAACAATATAAAAATTTTATCCGTCTGGGCCACCGCCCGATTTAATATGTATACTGTTTTTGACTAAAGTACATTTACTTCGGTCGGAAATCCGCAGCTCCGAAATGTCCAACGTTCTGAGACGACTTTTCAATAACAATTGGTTTCATTTCTTTAATTTGTTAATAATAATAATAATAATAATAATGTAATTGTTTCATTTCATTACTGTACTGTATCGAATACCGTACATTACGACAGAAATGTAGTGTACAGAACGACGAAAAAAATAGTAAAATTATTATTATTATTATTATTATTATTATTATTATTATTATTATTAAATTTTGCAGAAAGGAAGTGCCACACTTATAAATCTGCATCTTGTTAACTTAATACATTTTTCTTATGTTATAAATTCTTGTAGCTCCTTTAAATCCTTTAAATTCTTTATAACTTCTTATATATTTTGTGTGAACATGTAATGGATTTCGTGTCTTCGTCTATAAATTCATGTGTACATCTCATGTAAACATATTCGGGTACAGTGTTAAGGATATCCTTACCAAAAATCGTTTCTTGTCGATTTTGTTTAAACTTATATGGTATACAGAAAAAAACACGATTTATTTACTGGAATTTTAAAAAGTATTTTTGACGGTCTAGTTTTTTTGCAACGTTATTTCAAAGTTACGTGCTTTAACATGGGAATGATACGATCTAACCTAAAAAAATTATACGATATAGCGTTTTTCTGCGCGAATTTCTTTTCGATTTGAATAAAAAACCTAACCGCGTGTCGAGTATACTTTAAAATAGATTATGTCCAAATAAAAAAGGGGTTCACCGTTTAGTTTTCAATTACCGCCGAGAAAACAAAGCTCTCTCTTTCTTGTACGCTTGTTTTGTATCGCCCTCTCTCGCACAGTAACTACCGCACAGTAACTACTTAACACTCGTTTACTGATTCCAAATCTGTAACTGCTGCTGATAGTGCATTTCAAGCCCTGGTCGCTCTGTTACACAGGGCGTGTTTCCAGCGATTTTTGTTGATGGGCTTCCTCTCAAGTTTCGCTGTATGGCCACGTAGTTAAAAATTTAAGAAATAACAAATCGTAGTTCTGCGGACAAGGGATGTTTGGTATTACGATTCC
Source organism: Amblyjoppa proteus (assembly GCA_963922035.1). Classification (NCBI taxonomy): domain Eukaryota; kingdom Metazoa; phylum Arthropoda; class Insecta; order Hymenoptera; family Ichneumonidae; genus Amblyjoppa; species Amblyjoppa proteus. The sequence goes on along the minus strand of OY998228.1, from coordinate 34,403,843 downwards.
TTTTTCAATTTTGCTTCCTCATGGAGGAAACTTTGTTTTGGTACAAGAAGAAAAAATCCGAGATTTTAATGAAAACATGTTCAGAATGTTCCAAAACGTCGAAAAATCACATTTAGAAAAAATGTCCGTGTGTGTGTGTGTGTGTGTATGAAATGGACGTGCAAAATTCAAACCGCTGTAACTCGAGAACGCCTAGACCGACCGAGCTGAAATTTGGTACACATCATGTATGATCAGTAGTCAATGTTTGGTGAAAATTTCATCCAAAAGTATTCAGTTGTTTATTTTGTACGCCATTTTTAATTTCTTCAAAAATGTCTGTTCGCGCTCTAGCGCTCGCAATTTTTTAGCTATCGGGCTAAAAACGCGTACACAGATGGAATATGATAACCCGACGAACCCATTAAAATTTCAAGAGAATCTGTCGAATCGTTTAAATTTTATGTCATTTTGAATTTTTCGAATTTCATGATTTTTTTTTTTTTTTTTTTAGAGGCTTTTTTCCGTATCAAATATTCATCCACGAATGAAATAAGTGTCAGATTCGCGATGAGCGTGAAAAAATACATTAAGTATAGTCTCGGAGCGACGACCGACGAAAACAATTTATCGAGAATTTGGATAGCCAATATTGAAAGATGAGTGATTTTACGTATTTTAAATCATTCATTTTTTTTGCTTCCTGATGGCATCGTGGACAAACCTAGGTACCTATCATGTTCTACGGCAAGAAATACACAAGATTATGGTATGACGGAGTTTAAATAATTAGATAAAGCGGTGTCATTTGAACTTTTCGAGTAAAAATTGAAAGATCGAACCAAAATTTGGAACACATAAGTCTGTGTATTTTTCGCGCCGAAGCACAGAGCCTACATCCGTTTTGACCAAGAGCGTAAGGTTGGTGTATTTTTTTGGGGCTAAACCTGAGTCAGCAAGCAGCTTTCCCTAAAAGTGAAATACGACGTTGATGTTGGAAAAAAAGTTGAAAATTGACATTTTCATAACGCTTCCTCATGAAAGCTGAAAATTGAAATTATCATATCGCTGCCTCCTAAAAGTTAAAAGTTGAAAGTCGAAATTTTCATGTTACTTTCTCATAATGGTCCTTTATTCGGAAAGCTTCCTCTATGAGGAAGCCAAAAATATAGTAAATGCTTTCTCATAGAAGGAGCTTTCCGAATAAAGGACCATTACGAGAAAGTGATATAAAAAACTTCAACTTTCAACTTTCAACTTTTATGAGGAAGCGATATGAAAATTTCAATTTTCAGCTTTTTATCGTATATTTTGAACGTTCGTCCAAATAGTTTTTTACCGGCAACAGAGCTTGCGGCATAGAGAGATCGGGCAGAGGTATGGAATAACCGGGAAAATTCGGCGCATGGCCGAAAATGCGAAAGCTTATGGGAAGGGCCAAGGAGATAAGACGGCACGGACCGCTGCTGAGGGAAAAGCATCGGGTGCCGAAGGTGCGGTTTTCCCCGATCGATAGGACCGAAGCTCTGGCGTACATCCGACACCGATAAATCAACCAGACTGGCATGCCAGCTTCCCTCTTTCGCTGTATCACCCTCCAGGGCTGGCTTCGCCATCTAGCGCGGATATCTTACTTTTTTGCCCCGTCCCCGTTACATGGACGATTTTCTTACTTATTTTTCCTTAGTCAGTAACAAAGACTGTAATTATTAATAGGGCCTCGGTTATTTGGCTCGGGCGAACTCGTCAATAACAACCCCCTTGGCGGAACCGCTCGCATCATCTATCTTGTCGTATTGACCCGTGTACGTATTTCTTCGTATAAAGTACAATGGATATCGCAGGCGTGTCGTCATAGAAAAAAAAACACACAATAAAAATAAAGCATTAACAAAAAAAATAAAAATTTAACGGTCAAATGTTAGGGCGGAAGTTATTGTAGAAAATCGCCAACAGCAATTTGCGTAATTTGTTGTTGTGAGGCTATTTTTTTTTTAACTATTTTTCACCACTGATTAGAAAACTGTAATTCATTTTATTCTTATGGGTGTTTGATTCGGAAACTGATTAAAAAAAAAAAATTGCGAAAATTCGAAATGTCAAAATCTCATGAAATCTTAAGGGTTAGATCCATTTTCGCCGAATTGAATACCAAATATTGTAGAGTGTTAGTCCGTTCCCGTGTCAAATTTCAGCTCGATAGCTTCATCTTTACTCAAAGTAGATCGTTTTTAGTAATTTTTCAAAAAAATCTAAATTCTATAAAATGTGATCGCTTGGGTAGATTTCGGCCAAATTCAATATCAAAGGTTTTTGATCGTAGAATTATATTTGCGTGCAGTTTTACGACCATACCTCAAGCTGTACGTAAGTTAGACTACCACACCCTTTTTAGGCCTAAAATCGCCTAAAATCTCGAACCGGCGCTCAATCTTCACGAAAATTGCACCGCGGAAAGACACGTGAGCACTCTACTAGTGTATCGAATTTCAATTCGCTACCTCAAACCCTTTCCGAATTATAGACGTTTTAAACCATGCAAGTCTATCGCACACATAAATCCGGACAGCGGCTAAAAATCGTATTTCTCGACGTTCTAGATTACTGTAAATGCTCTGACATTAAATTCTCAATATTTGCTTCCTCATAGAGGAAGCTATGTTTTCGTGAAAAAAATAAATTTCGTGATTTTAATGTCAGCGTACTGGAAATGTTCGAAAACGTCGAGATACGTGATTTTTAGCTGGCGTCCGGATGTATATGTGTGTGTGTGTGTGTGTGTGTGTGTGTGTGTGTGTGTGTGTGTGTGTGTGTGTGTGTGCGTGCGCGCGTGCGTGCGCGCGTGCGTGCGTGCGTGCGTGTGACAGACTTGCCTCTTTTAGAATGACTATAACTCGGAAACCGCTTTAGATAGCGGGTTGAAATTTTGTACACTAGTAGAGTGGTCACATATCTTCCTTCAGTATCATTTTCAAGAAAATTGCCACCTAATTCGCGATTTTACGCGATTTTTTAAATTTTCAAAAATGTCTGTAGCAGCTCTAGTTTCCGTAAATTTTTAGCTATCGTCCTAAAAATGCATATAAATACAATACTATGAATAAAGACCTTTGGTATTGAATTTGGCGGAAATCCACCGAAGGGATCAGATTTTATGAAATTTTGATTTTTTTGAAAAATTATTAATAATGATGTAATTTGAGTTAACATGGAGGTACCGATCTTAAATTTGGCACTGGAATGGATCAATACCGTACAATGTTTCGTATTAAATTTGGCAAAAATTGGTCTAATCGTTTAAATTTTATGAGATTTTGAATATTTAGAATTTTTTGAAAAATTTGTTTTTTTACGTCTGACACGAGTTTTCGAATGAAATATCACGCAAAGAGTAAAATGAGTTATATTTATGTAATCAGCGGCGAAGAATACATTAAAAATTGCTTTAAAATCACGAAATCCGCAAATTTCGGTTTGTGATTTCCTATAATAAACGCGGGTGGAGATTTTGACGGTATTCATTTTATGAGATGCAGACGTTTTTTTATCTTACGAAAAAAGGTGCAAATTAGTTTGCACATGGTTTTTTTATACTGAACTCAAAAATACAATTAAAAAGAGTTAAACATTGTATGTTAATTATAGCTTCCTCTATGAGGAAGCCAAAATCGAAGAACGAAATTCATCAGAAAGGAAGTTATGCGCAATACCATAAACATGAGGAAGTAATTGTGCAAATCACTTTGCACGCTTTTTTTTTTTACGAAAACAACAAAGTCAAAACATTTATATCCAAGTATGAACGAGGAAGGAATTTCGCCACGCAATCAAGACTATCGATTTCAGTAACGCGTGCTTCTCGGATGTTTAAGGCGGGGTGAAACATGTACCACGTGACACGTGAGTGCAAGATAGACACCTGCATTTGTCGCATCAATGCCATGTAAAAATGGTTGACATTTGGAGTAAAGGCGAAGTATCATCGGACACGGTATCGAATTCTACATCCGCTGATACTTTGCTTTTTCACGAAATGTCTATAATCTCCGAATGCCATTCATTACAGTTTTCGTTGCCGACTGAGTCTCTTTCACCTTAAAGCATTCAAAAAAATTTGTTACTACAAACATCTACATACAAAACTCCTTAAGAATAGCGCGCAAAAAAAAAAAATTGATTTTCAAAAGTCGGGCGCCAAGTTCACAGAGCTTGAATTCTACATCCGCTGATACTTTACTTTTTCGCGAATTGTCTACCATCTCCGAATGCCATTAATTACAGTTTTTGTTGCGGAGTCTGTAAGCACCTCGCCTTAAGGCGAGGTGCTTACAGGTTTACAGGTTTTGTTAACGCCGTCGGTAACAAAACCTGCAATGAATGGCGTTTCGAGACCAGAAAAAAACTGAAGAAAATGAAAACAGTCTTTCCGTGCGGTATGGGCAGATGCAGGGAATGACAATTTTCTCTTTCCTGAACTGTCTGCGCTCTGAAAACGGCGTCCATTGAGGTTTTTTACCGCCGAGGCACGGGTCACTTGGGCAGGAAGATGAACCACAGAATTGCAAACACTTCTCGACGAGATAAAAATCTGAAAAAAAATCAAGCATATTGAAGGTGCTGAAAAGATTGATTTTGCATAATAACAATTCCAAAATGTTATTAACAAATGAATGAAATAAAAAAATTGTTCAACAAATCCCCCGGCAACTTAACTTTTTGTTCATATAAAAACAATTTTTTAATCCTTTTGAATACGTGTGAATTTTTCCAGAACTTTGTCTAATTTTTGAAAATCGCGTTTTTAGTTAATAACTAAAAACGCGATTTTCAAAAATCACCCGATATTCTGAAAAACTTCATATGTATTCGGAAAAATTAACAAATCGGTGTAATTTTAAAAAAAGTTAGGTTGCCGGATGATTTGTTGGGAATTTTTTTTTTTTTTGTTAATTTGTTAATAAAGTTTTGGAATTATTATTGTGCAAGATTAATCTTTTCGGTACCTTCCAAACGGTTGATTTTTTTTCAGATATTTATCTCATTGAGAAGTGTTCGCCGTTCCTCTCTCAATCCTCTCTGAACGCACGTGAGCCCAGGCTGTCCGCTAGTACTACCTTAACATTATGTGAAATGAAAAAAAAAGCAAGCATATAGAAGATGCTGAAAAGATTTATTTTGCATAATAACAATTCCAAAATGTTATTAACAAATGAATGAAATAAAAAAATTGTTCAACAAAAACCCCCGGCAACTTAACTTTTTGTTCATATAAAAACAATTTTTTAATCTTTTTGAATACGTGGGCATTTTTTCAGAACTTTGTCTAATTTTTGAAAAACTTCATCCGTATTCAGAAAAATTAACAAATCGCTTTAATTTTTTAAAAAGTTAGGTTGCCGGGTGATTTGTCGGGAATTTTTTTTTTTTTTTTTTTTCATTTGTTCATAACGTTTTGGAATTATTATTGTGCAAGATTAATCTTTTCAGTACCTTCCATATGGTTGATTTTTTTCAGATTTTTATCTCGTTGAGAAGTGTTCGCCGTTCCTCTCTCAATCCTCTCTGAACTCACGTGAGCCCAGGCTGTCCGCTAGTACTACCTTAACATTATGTGAAATACCGCCACTGGTGACGAATACTGTACCGAATACCGTTTTGGGACCATATAGTTGGCCTAAGAAAACGAAAATTGTCTCTCCCCGGGGAATCGGGAGACGCAGGGAAAGACAATTTTCTTTATACTCGGCGGTCTGCGGTCTCTAAACGGTATTCAGTACAGTTTTTGATATCAACCGGAAGCGCGGCAGGTGGACGGGAGTTTTACCACATTACCTCAACGATGAGCCGCCCGAAATGGAATCGAATTTGACGATATTCATTTTACCAACATAGATCTATTTTTATATTTGTATTTGTTTGTTTATTCCATGTACGGTTTCTCCAATACAAAAGCCCTTAACTGTTACTTATTTTAGTACCACATTTCCTATCATAGTCCATCAATATTTATTTTCTCTATAGACTCTCTGCTATCACAGTATTCAATAGATAGATCTATTTTTATACCGTATCACCTTAATCGTGGCGGTGGTCGCTAAATCAGTCTCTCCGAAGCTATTTACTTCGAGAACAGAGCTTGTTTCTTCGAAAAACGAACTTGCCTTGATGAAAATAGAGTCGGACGCAAAGTGCCCGAAGATTCGGTGCGAAGATTCGGTTCGAAATTGAAATACTGTTAGAATGTTGCTTTTAAGTAATTAACTTTAGGGAAAATTGATGACGGGAAAGGCAAGGGGAGGCACCGCGAGTTATTTCATCTCCCGAATGAAGAAAAATCGACGACTGAGAGACAGCGAGGGGGGGCTTGGTTGGAAATGGGGTAGATCGGCGTCGACATTACGATGGCGGAGCGAGTGCGGTGGTGAATCGGCGCATCAATGGGGGGAGGGGGGGAGGGGCGCAGAAACGGGGAGAAGTGGTTGTAACCAGGTACTGGGTAGGGTGCCAACTTTGCGCAGGTCAGGTCGGGTCAAGGCACTCGCGCTCGATCCGCGCAATTGCGACAGAGACGAAATAAGGCAAATAGATATGGCAACGTAGCACCAGTGTAATACGTATAGGGAGGAACTAAACATTAAGGTAGCTCCAGCGAGTGGTGTTCATTTCGCCTAAATTCGAGAAATTCGGGCATGAATTGCAAACACTTCGCGATGTTATAAAAATCTGAAAAAATTCATACTTATTATAGGCATTGAAAAGACTAATTTTGCATAATAATAATTTCAAAACGGTATTAACAAATTGTTGAAAGAAAAATTGTTCATCTAAATATGCGGTAACTCAACTTTTTTTTTTTATAAAAACGATTCGTTCATTTTTCGGAATACGTATGAATTTTTGCAGATTTTTATCTTTATTTTGATTTTTGCACATTTTTCCATGTAAAAAAACAAGAAAAATCAAAGCAGCTCCACCACTCGCTGGAGCTACTTTAAGTTAGCTCCAGCGAGTGGTGTTCGTTTCACCCTAAATTCGAGAAATTCGGGCATGAATTGCAAACACTTCGCGATGTTGTAAAAATCTGAAAAAATTCATACTTATTATAGGCATTGAAAAGGCTAATATTGCATAATAATATATTTCAAAATGGTATTAACAAATTGTTGAAGGAAAAATTGTTCATCAAAATATGCGGTAACTCAACTTTTTTTTTTTTTATAAAAATGATTCGTTCATTTTTCGGAATACGTACGAATTTTTGCAGATTTTTATCTTTATTTTGATTTTTGCACATTTTTCCGTGTAAAAAACAAGAGAATTCAAAAAGATAAAAATCTGAAAAAATTCATACGTATTCCGAAAAATGAACGAATCATTTTCATAAAAAAAAAAAAAAACGTTGAGTTACCGCATATTTCGATGAACAAGTTCTTTTTCAATAATTTGTTAATACCATTTTTTAATTATTATTATGCAAAATTAGTATTAAATTAGTATTAAGTATGAATTTTTTTCAGATTTTTATAACATCGGGAAGTGTTTGCAATTCTTGCCCGAATTTCTCGAATTTAGGTGAAACGAACACCTAATTGTTGATAGCAGTTGATAGCTGAACATTTTTTAACGAAATAGAAAAAAAGTCTATGGTAAAGAAAAAAAAAAGAAGAAAATCGGAGGGTCGCATCAATGGCGAGCACCAGGAGTTGTCGACCTGGCAGGAGCATGAAAGAAAAGGCCCAACAGGTGCCCGCCACCTGCCCCGAGGCGCTCCTGTCGTTTCAAGACCCTTTAAAGTCTTAAGTGGGGGCTAAACGGGTACGAGTGCGAGAGACACATAATCGAAATTTTGAATATTTTTCTTCGAAACGATTCTATAAAATGAATAATCAATTGTGGGACTTAAGGTAGTTATCGCGCGATAACGATTTTCATACGAAATGGTTAAAACTTTGCGAATTTGTTATTCAATGCTTCATGAAAACATATCAATTTAAAAAAAAATTATTGACCATTCAGAACGCAAGTTTTTGCGAATTTCGAAAAAAAGTCATTGTACACGCCGTTTCCTCTCTATCGTGCAAATTTGATTACTTTCTCAATCACCGTAAATAATTCCTTCCTACGATTTCAATACATTTTTTTTGTACATTAGTTGGATGTTTAACGATCCTTCTCGAAAAATTGTAAGGCAATTCGCCATCTAGATACGGAGATAGAAAATAGTGAAGATCGTTTTATATTTATATATATCGCGCGATAACTGCCTTAAGGTACTTCTGTCGCGAATGCAATCCAAAGTCATGTGCATAAATTTTTGACATGTTGTCATTCAACTATCAAATTTTACTTGTTCAAAATCTCGAAGGCTTTTACCGACCATTTCGATGAATAATTAGATCTTGAAAATCGGTCTATTTACACGGCACTAACGGGAGAGCTGGTGAAATTGATCTTCAAATCGAGAATTAACATACTTAGATCAAAAATAGATAAAAAATATAAATTACTGCGGACACGCGGTAATCAATCAGGAATTCATGCGTAACGAAAAAAAGTGAAGTCACCGGACTAATGTTCGATAGAACTGCGATCAAGGTGCACGGTTTTGGGAACAAATGACGTTTCCTAACCTTAATCGTCGTGAAAATCAAGTAAAATCCAAACTAAATAAATAATCTGCTTACAAATAATCGGTTCAATCTAATTTCGAAGATTTTCATAGACACTCTATTATCGTTAATAATATTATTGATGCAGACAAAGTACCACGTATCATTATTTTTTTTATGACACATAGACGCTGATGTCTGTGAATCCGGCGTACCTACGGAGCTACCTTGAGTACTTTAGTTAAATACGCAGTTAGCCCGACATTTTTTATTTCATACAAAAAAAAGTTTCGTTTTTTGTTTTTTATTTTATAAAACCGTCTCGGAGAAAAACGTGTTCGGAATATTTTGGGGTTACACGACCGTGACATTGAAAAAAAAAGTTGAATATTTCGAAATTTTCTTTCCTCAATCTTTTCCCCTCTGAGGATGTTATGAAACCCTAAGAGTCCGTGAAACTTCTCGGTCGGTAAAAAAAAAAAAAAACTGCAATGAATTTTTACAACGTTGCTTAACCCGTTTGGCTTAAGGTAGCTACGTCGGTACGCCGGAGTGATACACTGAGAAGAATAAATGGTTGGATCAAGCAAATGCGCGGTACCAACAAAATACACGTTCAAAGGTGTATTTTGTTGGTACAAAAAAATGTTTCTTTCAATCGACAAATTTTGAATAAATTGTAGCAAATAATCGTTTAACAAGACAATACTTTATCTGTGCCAAACAAATGACAGCTTTCAAACGTATGTCACCGCGACTTTTGGTTAATCCAACCAATTTTTTTTTTCTCAGTGTAGAGATCAGCGTTTATATGACATGAAAAATTTATTACATGTGGTACTTTGTCTGCATCAATAATATTATTAAAAAATAATAGAGTATCTATGAAAATCTTCGAAATTAGATTGAACCGATTGTTTGTGAGCAGATTATTTATTTAGTTTGGATTTTACTTCATATTTAAGACAATTAGGTCAGGAAACGTCATTTGGCCCGACACCGTGCACTTTGATCGCAGTTCTATTGAACATTAGTCCGGTGACTTCAGTTTTTTTTTTTTGTTGCGCACGAATTCCTGATCGATTCGCGAGTCCGCAGTACTTCATATATTTTCTCTATCTTTGATCTAAGTATGTTAATTCTCGATTCGAAGATCAATTTCGCCAGCTCTCCCATAAGCACCGATTTTCGAGATCTAATTATTCATACAAATCGTTCGTAAAAACCTTCGAAATTTTGAACAAGTAGAAGATGACAGTTAAATTACAATACGTCAAAAGTTTATGCACATGACTTTGGATTGCCTTCGCGACATAACTGCCTTAAAAACAAATCCTTACATGAAGCTGAATTGTGATCCGCGTAATCCGCGTCACGTAAGAATGTGCTTTCAACCGGAAGTGTGGTGAGAATGCGGAAAAAAAAAATTAATTACAGTTTTTGTTGCCGACCGAGACCGAGTTGGTTACTTAAATAAATAACGACTCGCTTGGATTCTTCTCCTCCTAATATCAAGTCTCGGCCAATGCCGTTTATCTTCGTGGATCTTGCCAGACTGTTTCGAACCATCCTCAATGCTATATTAAATATTCGTAACCGGGAATTGAGGTAGCTATGTCGCTTCGCTCTCATTTCGCATAAGTTCGAGATAAAATGAGAGAAAATTGCAAGTACTTCTCGATGGTGTGAAAATCTGAAAAAATTCATGCATATCAAAGGTACGGAAAATATTAATTTTGCGTAATAATAAGTCCAAAATATGATTAACAAATTAAACAAAAAATTAATTGTTTAACAAATTACTCGGCAAACTAATTTTTTTTTATTGCGAAAATTAGTCGTTCATTTTTCTGAATACGTATGAATTTTTTCAGATTTTTCAGTCAACTTTGAGTTTTTTGTTTATTCTCACATTTTTTTTTGCTTCCTCATAGAGGAAGCTTTGTTTTCCATATATATAACAAAAAAAATCAAAGTTGACTGAAAAATCTGAAAAAATTCATACGTATTCAGAAAGATGAACGGATAATTTCTTAAAAAATAAATTTTTTGATTAATTTGTTAATAACATTTTGGAGTTATTATTATGCAAGATTAATCTTTTCAGTGCCTTTAGAAATGCATGAATTTTTTTCAGAATTTTATACCATCGAGAAGTAAAGGTACTGAAAATATTAATTTTGCGTAATAATAAGTCCAAAATATTATTAACAAATTAAACAAAAAATTAATCGTTTAACAAATTACCCGGCAAACTAATTTTTTTTTTTATTGCGAAAATTTGTCGTTCATTTTTCTGAATACGTATGAATTTTTTCAGATTTTTCAGTCAACTTTGATTTTGTTGTTTTTTCTCACATTTTTTTGCTTCCTCATAGAGGAAGCTTTGTTTTCCATATAAAAAAAAAAAAAATCAAAGTTGACTGAAAAATCTGAAAAAATTCATACGAATTCAGAAGGATAAACGGATAATTTCTAAAAACAATTAATTTTTTGATTAATTTGTTAATAAAATTTTGGAATTATTATTATGCAAGATTAATCTTTTCAGTGCCTTTAGAAATGCATGAATTTTTTCAGAATTTTTATACCATCGATAAGTACATGCAATTGTCTCTCATTTTATCTCGAACTTATGCGAAATGAGCGCGAAGCAACATAGCTGTCTTGAATAGAATCGTGTAAAAAAAAAAAAAAAATCCGCGATCGCTTCATCGGCGACCGGTTGATTGCGACGCGTTTATCGATAGCTGCGTCGACGATGTGAACAGGCGGTTTTCAGAGTGAGGCCACGAGCCGGCGGTATCTGACCCGGAAGTCGGAGGTCGGTTATACACAAACAAGTCGCAGAGTTCAGGTGCAGACGTTTCTAGAACCGCGAGGAATTAGCAATATTCCGTAATGTTCCTCAACTATTTTAATTAGTCCAACGGAAACTTTTAATTTTTTTTTTTTTTTTTTTTTTTTTTTCGGAACCTTTAGTAAATTATCGATCCACCAATATTGGCTCTATTAGTGAAGGAGAGTAAAACGATGAAAAAAAAAAAAAAGATGAAAACCGACGTAACGAAGACGTGGATGGGAGGTCCGGTAGTTATAATTACCATCATTTGTCATTGTCTGGAGCGAGAGAGCGCCACTCGATTGTTTCCATCGAGTCGCGTGTCTCTCCCGGCCTATACAGCCGTCCCCATTGCTTCTCTGTCTTGTCATCTCGTAACCCGCGTAACTGGCAACACAATCGTTATACTGGTAAGCGGTCCGTTTTGTCTCCGAACCGGCGCGAACACTATACGTTATTTACTATTTGTATGGCCCAACAAGGGAGAGCGGGTATTCTTAAAATATACACAGCATCTGCAGAGGCAAAGTAGAGAACATATTGTGGAATTTGTGTATTCAAACAATGATTAAACAAGCATATTGTTTGCGACATAAATTAATGTTTATGGGGCATTCCGTACCTATTCGACCTACGTCGGACGCTCGACCTCTTCAATTACGTTGGTATTTTTTTACAATAATGCTCTAACTCTAAAAATCACTCCAAATTAAAAAAAAAAAAAACATTTTTATTTGCATTAATTACAATTTTTCAAAGTGAACATATTTTTAGTCGGAATTACAAAATTCTGAAAAATCCTGTATTTTATATGAAAGCTTTTAAGCCTAAACCCAGAATTGTAAAACTTTTGCTTCTAGATGTTTTTTTTGAGCTTTTTCTTTATGTTTTTAAGTGAACATATTGTTAGCCGAAATTGAAAAATTTGAAAAAATTTGAAACAATCCTGTATCAGATATGAAAATTTTTAAGCCTGAACCGAGAATGGTAAAACGTTTGCATCTAGATGTTTCTTGAGCTTTGCTTTCTTTTTTTAACTTTTTTTAAGTGAACATATTGTTAGCCAAAATGAAAAAATCTGAAAAAACCGTATTAGCTTCTATTTTTTCTTTTCTTTTAATTATTTAAAATGATAAAAAATTATATATATATATATATATATATATATATATATATATGTATATAAATAGAAGCTAATGCGATAGCACTTTCGCTCTAGGCTTGAAAATTTTCATATCTGATACAGGATTTTTCAGAATTTTTTTAGAATTTTCAATTCCGGCTAAAAATATGTTCACTTTGAAAAATTGTAATTAATGCAAATAATTTTTTTTTTTATTTGAAGTAATTTTTAGAGTTAGAACAATATTATAAAAAATTACTAACCGTATTGACGAGGTCGAGGGTCCGACGTAGGTCGAATCGGTATGGAATGCCCCTTATACCTTAAGCGCGAAAGAGAAAAAAAGTATGCGTTGAAGACTAAATAGTTTGAACCTTTTGAAACATACATTATTTTTTTTTCCTGACGCATGCACGGAAAATCCCCGCCTTCCGTTTCTGCGCAAGTGTGCGCGGAAAGGCACTTTTCCGTATCGCGTGCGGGAAAAATACTGCACATGCGTACAAACGCAGCATGCTCTTTCTTCCCGCGCTAGTGCGGAAAAGTGCCGTTCTATGCACACTTCACGGGACCGGAAAACGTGATTTTCGTGAATTTGTTAGGAAAAATTATGAGAATAACAGGGGGGTAGAAAATGGAGTTCTGACTCGTGTGAATGCTGCACTCACCTTCGGCATCGTGCGGTATTTTCACACTCGTCAAGAACTCCCTTTCTACGCCTAACAAATTCCTAACAAATTCACGAAAATCACGCTTTCCATTCCCGTGAAGTGTGCGTAGAAAGACACTTTTCCGCACTAGTGCTGAAGAAAATACCGTATTGGGTTTGTACACATGAGCAGTATTTTTCCTGCACGCGATGCGAAAAAGTACCTTTTTGCGCACACTTCACAGGAACGGAAAGTGGGATTTTACATGCATGCGTTAGGAAAACAAATATTTTTTAACTTTCTTAAAGTTCTTTATTAATGCATTTTTTCTGAATTCAAAGAGTTATGTCACATGTGATACACCATGCTTCAAAGGCTTAATAAATAATAGTTTATTTTCATTTATTTTTATATTTTTATATTTCACTTATTTTTTTGTGAAATTATTACAGGCGAATCGTTGAATAACCAACGAATAGTTAAGCAATTTAATAGTCCGATATTCGCCTCGAGCGTTCAATACAAAATTTATTTTCTAACGCCGTGTCTGCTTTTTGATCTACTGGAGTAAATTTCTCATTTTAAGAAACAATGTTTGAACACGTTTTCGTACTCGAGGCCCATGACGCAGTTCATTCATCATCGCAAGTAAAAACTACATTCATCATCGCAAGTAAAAACTACAATGGCGGAACAAGGATAGAACCGTTCTGTAACGAGATACTTATTTGCGTCATAAATATTGCGTCATTTCCCGGAATTGTTGCGTATATTTTTTTTCCCCAATCCGTGACACTTTTGAGCGACGGATAATTCGGCACTGGTGTGTCACTAGTGATCTTATTTTTACACGAGCCGTTATTTTGAGAGACGTTAATTTTACATCACCTTTACAGGGTTCTGTTTGCTCGGTATATATGTATGTATATATATATATATATACATACATAAATATATTTATAGTTATGTATGTATATGTTACATATGTATATTTGCAGCTATATATGGTTACGACCGAGCGAAATCCACCGCACGCGCATTTCGTTTTGGTGCGGATATTATTAATTACAATCACCACTATTTATCTCAAGCACGAACTGTCAGACGTCTGCTCTCTTCAAACTCCGAACAAGACTCTCGTCATGTGGTCAATCGATAATCTGCACGTTTGTCGTTTGTCATACCGAGCTATTCCGGTCATCAATCTTCATCTCTACATTCGGTACAGTATATATGTATATATATATATATATATATATATATATATATATATAATTAAGTCGGCACTATGTAGATATAATTAGAAGTTTAAGTCTTCACGTGCAGAACATTGAGAGGCATCAAGTAGAAATGCCATATAGTATTGTATGTAGTAATAGTATATAGTAGGTACACTATATGAGGTATTCCATGTGAAATCGAATGGTCAAAAACCCGACCCTCTCCAAAAAAAGTTGTAATTTCACCGCAATTCATGATTATTTACAAGGGGTTTTTGTAATATTTTTTCAGAATTTTTGAATAGTATTTTTTTTTTTTGAGATATCGAAAAATTGAACTTTCTTAAAAACCCCCATATCTTAAAAACTATTAGTCGTGCAAAAAAACGTTTATAACATAAAAGTTGCAGTTTCAAATGAACTTTTGAAAACAAAATTTTGTAAATTTTTTTGAATGCGATAAACGTCTATTTCCGTGAAAACAAGACTAAAATATTTTTCTTCAGCCAATACGTCATGTTCGATTTTTTTTTTTTTTTAATTCCACAATAGACTCTCATGTATGTAGAATGATCTCATATTTTTGTTCGAATGGGCGAGACGTCAGTTTGATGGCTGTGCTCCGTTTAAGATCAATTGTTCATTAAAAAAAATCCCCAATCCCTTTTGTTATCCGATCCTTTAACTTCCACTATTGTCGATAGTGTCACAATTTTTATAAAATTCAATGGAAAGTAACAAATATCTCTCTCTTTTTTTATATTTAAGTCTTCACGTACGGAACATTGAGAGGCATCAAGTAGAAATACTATATAGTATTATACACAGTAATAGTGTATAGTAGTGTAGTACACTATATAGTATTATACATAGTAATAGTGTATAGCAGTATAGTACACTATATAGTATCATACACAGTAATAGTGTATAGTAGTATAGTACACTATATAGTACTATACAGTATATTTCGTATACCGTATACGAAATTGAATGGTCCCTCATAAACACCGCAAGTCGACACTTCATTATTCCGTCCGTCCGTTCAATAAAATTTTGCGGAAAGATTACAATTCCTCGCCGTCTCTTCCTCGGTCGCGCGTTCATCCGACTCGTCTCCTCGCGCGTCTCTCTTGCACGCGCGCCCGCTCGCTCAAGCGTGGTATTGTATATCATGAGCCCACGTCACGTGCTCGAGAACTCGGCGACGTAGTAATCGACGCGACCCATCGGGAAGCGTATGTCGTCATAACCTGACATCCGCGGAATCACGACGTGCTATTCGAGTATAGGAAAAGTACAAGAAAACACACACACACACACACACATATATATATATATAACAATTACAAGACGGACGGACGATTCGCAGTCGAATTTTGTACGGCGTTGCTGTTCATTACGCTCGATTCGACATACATTCTTTTGGATATACTTTTGGATATAAACGGGGAATTCACGTCTCCTTGAGGAAACTAAAGCAAGCCAAGTCAATTGACCCGTCTAACAATGCGATATGCTGATAAGCGTTATCTTAAAAAAAAAAAAAAAAAAAACCGTAATATCCGCCAACTTAGATAAGACAAGTTTATTTTACCTACTCTGTTACCACGTCATTTTACTGTGCTGTATATAGTTTTGGGCGCGTCTTTGCCTCGTGTACTTTATTCAAGTTTCCTAGGTTCTCGAATCGAGGGTAGTGAAAGGACTGTTGCATAAATGAATTGCACCCGAGTGTTGTGTTCTCTCCGCTCGGTAGGGAATGCATCGCATTGCGGGCCGAGTGGATATTGGCGAGAAAAGGGTTAGAAAGGGACGCCGGACGGCGGGCAGTACCGACAAGCAGGGACCGGGTTGCCCGGGGCAACTAGACGTCAAGCACTTGACGACGAGTCGTTCGGACCGATGATACGACGTGCCTATATAACTCCTTATCGTGAAAAATCGATTATAATGACTTCCTAGATAAATACTGTGGTCTCTTAAACGACTGTCTGTCACAAACTGTTTAGTCTCAGTAGCGCACCTTTTTTTCCTCTCTCGAGTTCCGGGAATAGAGATCAATTTATGATACAACAAAGGAGCGAAAATGAAATCGCAACTCAAGATGAAATATTAATTTAAGGAAAAAGAAAAAAAAAAAATGATGTCACTCGTCAATAAAGTTTCCCCGACGAGTGTTACGTCTCAGTTGTGATAGATACGTTAAGTCAAGTTTACATTTCGTTCGAGCACGATGATGTATCGCAACGAGACAGTGTTGTGAATCGAAATCTAATATCAAAGCGACGCCCATGCCAAGGATCATTCACAGATCGTCGCATAACATAAAAGTCACGTGATCGCTGCGGTTCGTCAACGGTGAAAGAGAGAAAAAAAAAACAAAAATGACTTTAAGAAAAATGGGCAAAATAAAATCACAACTTGAGATGAAACGGAAATTTAAATAATAAATGACGCATAATCGTAATTGGGAATCAACGTGAAAGAGAGAAAAAAAAAAGCCAAAAATCATTTAAAAATAATGGGAAAAACAAAATCATAACTTAAGATGTAATGTGATTTTAAATAAAAATGATCAAACCCCCCCCCCCCAATAAAAAGTATCCCGGACAAAATGCACGTCTCACTGGTGACAGATAAGTTACGTCAGGTTTACATTTCGTTCGAGGGCGATAATGTAATCGCAGCGAGATGATACACACAGTGACTTGAAATTGATATGAAAGTAACGCCCATCTTACGGAACGTCTCTTGCCTCTTAGCATAACCTAAAAATTACGTAACCGTTACCCGTCCGTTTGTTTGGTGCAAACATATCGTGATTGAGAATCGACGCGAAAGAAAAAGAAAAAAAAAAAAACAAAAAGGTAAAAAAAAAAACAGAAACTCATTAACAACGTTGACGAGTAGTTAAACTGCACCTTTGTTGAAGAAAGTCGAATTCCATGGATAGATATCCGCACCGCCGTTCGGTGTTTCCGCCGGGGCAGTGCCGTAGGCCCGAAACATTTTCCCCAACGGATGTCCTCTCGAGTTGGTCGAGCAAACCGGACGTGAATCCTCGGAGCACAGAGAGCGGAGTCGTCTTGTCCGAGGTAGGAAGGAGGGCCGGAGGGGAGGGGGGGAGGAGGCAATACGGGTGGCGCTGCACGTTGCACTATGTTGCGTCTATCCTATGTTCGTCCTTCGTATATACAAGAGTATCTCACTGGCACACCCGCGCACACACGCGCACGCACATGTACACACAGAGAGAGAGAGAGAGAGAGCTATTGCACCACTCGGAAACCTCGGCGCACCGGCGAGCCACACAACACTAGCGGCAGAAGCGTACGGGCTTAACGAGAGTCGCACGGTCGCCCGCTCGCGGCCTTCGCTACTCGGCGAGAGACAAGCTCTTGTGTTACCGAGTTACGACACACGAAGCTCGTGTGCACCGATCAAGCGACCGACACTGCTGCTGTGCACACCGGTATCATATATATATATATATATCATACATATGCATATGTATATATATGTATGTATATGGATATATAAATATGTATATGTTTGTCGGTTCTTCGTTCAACCTACGACCAATCACTGTATTATATTTTCCTTCCGCTTAGACACACACTATGATTCTTGCCTACTTTATTGCACGTTTTTTTAATCCTACTTCCATATCACGACAGTCACAATAATATATTTCTTTGCTTCATTTAAAAAGACTCGTTTTTATATTACTATATTATTCACGTTTGTGTTTCCGTTTGATGTTTAGTTCAGTCGCCTCGTTCGGTTGTTGTCCTTGTGTCGCGTTTGTGTTTTTGTTGTTTTGTTTATCGTTTGCCCCCCAGTTCGCTTCGATGAACAGGAGAACCGAGAACGTTTCGAAGACGATCGACGACAAACCGCAAACCCGCGCCGCTCGGTTCACACTGACAGAGTCATCGAAACAGTGGCGCGCACTTCAACTTGGTCTAACCGCCCCCCCCCCCCCCACCTCCTACTCCACCCCCTCCGCCGCCCCACCACACGACCGTCGTCTACCGCGCGACTCTTGCCCCGCTCTCGCCTCGCTTCTCCCTCTACGGGCCCCCACGGATATCAGTGCAGCTCTACTCGTCGGCACAGGCGAGCACCCAAACTCTCTGCCCCTCTCCGCAGCCCCGTTGCCAACGAATTCCCCGCCGCGCTTTAATTACCTGCTTACCGCGAGGCGTTAATTAATGCGCACACTCCGTTTAACGTCGATTCATCTTTTTATCTTGTCTCTTGAGACGTTTTTTTTTCTTCTTATTTCCCCGAAGGAATTCAGCTCTTATCGACGATCGCACGTGTCAGACCTAAGTTTTTGTTTCTGCCATTATTATTATAATTTTTTTTTTGTTGTAAAGACTGTTTGAATCTCCCTGACTTTAACCTGCGCTCTCGTCTTCGATCTTCTTCAGCGGGCACGCGAATGCGCAGATCTCTATTCTTACCCACGTGGCAGAGAACGATGTTTTCGATTGGACCTTCTCTGTTCCGTTAACTCTGAGATCTTTCGCGGTACTCTGGTCGCATCTCTGTGTGTGTGTGTGTATGTGTGTGTGTGTGTTAGCAGCAGCGAAGAAAGAGCGAGAGGCGTGGTTGCGGTTTCGTTCGCTCGGCGTTCGGGTGCGCGCTTGACGGAGCTCGGCAAAGGAATGGCCGCTCCGCGATGGTCTCAACGGCCCCCACCTGCGTGCCTTCGTAGCCCCTCAAGCGTGGGAGGTAAGTAGGGAGCGAAAGGTCGGGGCGGTGGGAGGACAGCCGGCGCAAGAGCTCGGTTACCATTGCCAGTGCGCGCGCTACTACGAGCCGGGGACACTTGTAAGCTTGGGGAAAGCCGGTAACGGCCGCGACAGAGACGATACCGCCGTAGTCTTCCAGTTTTTGACCCGGTGGGCTACGGTATTGACCGTACAAATAACGAGCTATAGATATACTTTATGACTGCAAGAATTATCATCATAATACACGAATGTGTATAACATACACATTTGTTATCATTTTTTATATTTTTTTTAATTTTCTTTTTGTTACAGTTCTCTTTTTTTTCTCGGTTTCTCTATATTTTATATATTTTATATTCTTCATATTCTATGTATTTTCTTTTTGTGTTTATGCTATGATTGTTATTTTGGCTTAATTTCTCAGTGTATGCGCTTAGAGGATCCTTTGTCCTAACGTACAAATAAATCACTACATACATACATACATGATACCGTACAAGTATGATGTACAATTTTACTCGACACTTACGATAGTGTAAATAGATCGAGATAGCGGTAAGAACTGGACCATCGATGTTGGGAAGACCGACGTTGGCAAAACTGTTGAGGAAATGTTTTTTCCAGCTGGTCTAGCGACCGGGACGAGACTAGTATAATTGATCGGGTTACCGGCCGAGTTTGAGCGAGACGGATAGTCCGGTAGCGCGAGTGAGGGTCGGTGGGGGGCGGAAGGGGCCTGAGGGGTTAAACGAAGGGGAAATTTCTATCTGTCGCGGGAGGGAGGGATCGAGGAAAGAGTCATTGGCGTTGTGACGAGTGGAAAGGAGACGCAAACGGCGAACGAGCAATGCGCGCCCCGTAGGTAGATGCACCGCAAGTCGGCAAGATCGAGGGAGCCGGGAGTCGTTAGGGTGGGGGTAAGCCGGGACGGGAGGGGGAATTGCTCGCTTAGCTATAGACGGCGACGGTGTAGAGCTCAACGCCGGCGCGAGGAAGATAACAATAAGAGAACCCAGGGCCGTACCTAGCGGTACGTGTTGTTAGTGGCAACTATTGTAACGTTGCAGCTCCGAATCCTAACTGGAGATGTTAAAATACCACCGGTATTTTAATAATTCGTAAAAGTACCGTATTTTTAGGGTATTATGACGTAATTTTTTTTTTCTCAGTATCCTGTGTTGTGAAAATACGGTCACAAAAATGTCTCGAAATTCACCATACAAACTGGTAAAACTCATCTATCTGGATGTCAAATTACCGGTCATAACATTTTTGGTAAATTTACCCGTCGACGCGTATAATATCTACATATTTAAATATGACATTACCGGTCGAAAAATTACCGGACACAATTACCGCTCACATCTCTAACCCTAACCGAATCGTCTGGAGTTGAAATCACTGCACCGTAAAAAATGGTACCAACGTTTCTTGTCCACAAACGTTCACGATTCTTTTCTTGTTAATTTTACGAAAGGATCTTGTTCATTTTACAAAATTGTCTGTCAATTTTACGAATACTTTTTGTAATATTAACAATAAAATAATTGTGGACGTTTGTGGACAAAAAAGGTTTGTGAAATGTGCAAATATTTTTTACTGAGTGGGATGTTGAAATTAGACGAACGTGATTGATTTTTTTTTTTTTTTTTTTTTCATGACTTAATATGAACATCGTCTTATACACAGGTTTGGACACTTTTATAACGTCCCCATGTACATTGCGAACAAATTTTGTTTGGAAATTAATTAACGCTATTGGAAGATGTTTTGCACAAACAGTTTATGAAATTTCAAGCACATGTAAGTACTGTAATTTCACAGTATAATTTTTATTTTTAATGCAATTTTTTTTTTTTTTTTTTTTGTAAATTTCAGGCGAAAGATTTGTAATTTTAATATTCGGTATTTTCATTATACCAAAAAAGTGCATTAATGTTCAGTTAATGTAAGAAATGAAAGCAAATTTGAATTTCCAGTATATTAAATTGACAATTTATTTTTGCAGTTAGTTGTGCCGAAAATGAAGCCAATATGGTGGTCAATTCAGAACGGATTATGATTGTTATTCCGTCCGCGCATGCCCATTACGTTGAAACTCGGAGTGTCATGGAAATATAAATTTTCTATCCACTGCACACAACATGGAAGAGAAATCTTGTCGTATCTCATCAAATATTATTTACGAAAGAGAATGCAACAATATTCGCAGCAAACAAACAAAAAATGTGAAAAGCAGATTGCTGTTAAAAAGAAACAGGCTTGTAGTACTTAATAAACTGGAATAATATATTCAATTACACACTGTAAGTTTCTTTTTTAAGCCCACCTTTAAACCCTTGAATTCAGTAATTACTTTAATTTGTTTTTTTATTTTACGAAATAACAAACCGATGGGTTAGTAGATGGCGCTTGTAATCGTTGAGTGGAGAAACGAGCGCGAGGTGCGCATGCGTGTAGATAAAACAGGCCTGAAGTGGCCGCCATATCAGCTTCAATATTGGCACGCTGTTGTGCCAAAATTGGTCGAGTGTCCGACCTAGAGACGTGAGCGGTAAACGTGACCGGTAATTTTGCCGTATTTTTACTGTAAAAATATGGTTACGTGACCGTTTTGAACCTTACCACATTGGCAATGAAATCATAAAGATTAATAGTGATAAAAAATATCACCAACAGATGGTAAATTTTTTTTAAATGGTACGGTACGGTAATGTTGGAGAAAAATGTGTTATTGGCAATTTTACAACTATGAAGATAAAGATATTTACCATTTTTCAACCGACACCGTCATATTGAAATCGGTAGATTTTATGCGTTTTGACGGTAGATTTACCAAAAAAACGTTGTGACCGGTAATTTCACATCTAGACAAATGATTTTTTACCACTTTGTACGGTAAATTACGAGACATTTTTTTGACCGTATTTTCACAACCCAAGATGTTGAGAAAAAAAATTACGTCACAATACCGTAAAAATGCGGTATTTTTATGGCAATTTTACGAAATGTTAAAATACTGGTATTTTCACATCTCTAGTCCAAACTCTCTACAAGACCGTATGTATGACCGTCGTTCGACGGTTATTCAACCACTGGGAAAGAAATGACGGCAATTTCGGATCCCTTATCCCGTGGCGGGTCAACCTGGCGTGCAAACGTCGTACTATTGTCCAAATAAGCGTAACGAAACGCGTGCTTTAACCTACGCACAGATAAGTGGGCTTACTCTTTATACCGTGACGAATAAAATTTCGATCGATACTGAAAACATGAAAATCTTAGCGGGACTGTAAGTAGTGCTGTGAATTTACCGGTTAATAACGTTCGTAACCATTTCGTTCGTAACCGGTAAATTTACCGGTAAAACAACCGATTATTTAAGTAGTTAAGTTATTGCGAATCATTTAATCAAAGTTTAACTTCTTCAATAAAATACTGATAGCGACTATTAAACGACACTTATTCCTTGGAAGCTATTAAGGACTGGTTAATTTTTGTTTTTATTCAGCGTAAAGAATGTAATATGATTTATATGATCAAACGTTAAAAATTAAGCGTTTGTACTGTTTCATAATAACGACGTTATGGGGAACGAACGTGTTAAATTAAGATACATTTATGGACTAAGGATGCGCGATTGAAGCGGGAACAGCGTAAGAAAGCATCTTGCATATGGAATTTTCGCCGGGTTCGGTAGTGCTAACCACAGAATAAGTTTACGTCGGTAAAATACGTTGGTAGCTGCGGTTAATTAATCGGTTATTTATCGAGCTATTTAACCGGTTATTTACCGAGCTATTTAACGGGTTATTTACCGAGCTATTTAACCGGTTATTTACCGAGCTATTTCACCGGTTATTTACCGAGCTATTTCACCGGTTATTTACCGAGCTATTTGACCGGTTAATTACCGAGCTATTTGACCGCTTATTTACCGAGCTATTTGACCGGTTATTTACCGAGCTATTTGACCGGTTATTTACCGAGCTATTTGACCGGTTATTTACCGAGCTATTTGACCGGTTATTTACCGAGCTCTTTAACCGGTTATTTACCGAGCTATTTAACCGGTTATTTCCTGAGCTATTTAACCGGTTATTTGCCGAGCTATTTAACCGGTTATTTACCGAGCTATTTGACCGGTTATTTAACGAGCTATTTGACCGATTATTTACCGAGCTATTTGACCGGTTATTTACCGAGCTCTTTAACCGGTTATTTACCGAGCTATTTAACCGGTTATTTACTGAGCTATTTAACCGGTTATTTTCCGAGCTATTTCACCGGTTATTTACCGACTCACATCACTAACTGTAAGCTTTCTGCATGCACAGGGCGCGGCAAATCGGTGACGCGGCGCTGAACGAGCGGCGGCGGAGCCGTCGAGGAAAACTGGCGGACGGAGTGGGGCGTACACGCGAGTAGCGGACGGATAAAATAAAAAAAAGGCAGACGGGTCTGTTACGCATGTGCGTTGTATCGGGGCACGCACAGTCACGGTATACATCGGGGCACGCGTATATTCTTCTTACGTATGCAGTTACTTGAGAAGCGGCGTGTGGATATGTGAATAACACCGCACTCATGCGGCTCGGCCCTCTCGGTATACCTGTGACGGGTCAGCTAAAACGGGGAGATCACGCGCGCGTATTACTCGACGTCGCGAGAGCACTGAAATCCGATGACTCAAAAGAGGCGCGCGCGCACCCATAATACGCGCGCCTCTCACCACTTTGGGCATGTTCTACGATCTGCGCGTTATATCATTCAATGGAAAATATTACGCACGTGAAGACTGTCAACTGAGAGTTTTTTTTTTTTTTTTTTTTTTTTTTTTTTTTTTTTTTTTTCTTTCACGAACTCGATACAGTTACGGTAGCTATGTCGCTTCGCGCTCATTTCGCATAAGTTCGAGAAAAATAAGAGAAAATTACATGTACTTCTCGATGGTATAAAATTCTGAAAAAATTCATGTATAGTCCTGAAAAGATTAATTGTGCATAATAATAATTCAACATAAAATATTATTAACAAATTAGTCAAAAAATTAATTGTTCACAAATTATCTGGCAACATAACTTTTTTTTTATGAAAATGATTCGTTCATTTTTCTGAATACGTATGAATTTTTCAGATTTTTCAGTCAACTTTGATTTTTTTTTATATATATGGAAAAAATGTGTGACAAAACAAAAAAAAATCAAAGTTGACTGAAAAATCTGAAAAAATTAATACGTATTCAATAAAATGAACGAATCTTTTTCATTAAAAAAAAAGTTGGTTTGCCGGATAATTAGTTAAACAATTAATTTTTTGATTAATTTGTTAATAAAATTTTGGAATTATTATTGTGCAAAATTAATATTTTCAGTACCTTTAATATGCATGCATTTTTTCAGATTTTTATACCGTCGAGAAGTACTTGCAATGTTCTCTCATTTTTCTCGAACTTATGCGAAATGAGCGCGAAGCGACATAGCTACCTTAACGTAGCTCCAGCGAGTGGTGTTCATTTCACCTAAATTCGAGAAATTCGGGCACGAATTGCAAAAACTTCCCGATGTTATAAAAATCTGAAAAAATTCAAACTTATTATAGACACTGAGAGTACTAATTTTGCATAATAATAATTTCAAAATGTTATTAACAAATTGTTGAAAAAAAATTGTTCATCGAAATATGGGGTAAATCAAGTTTTTTTTTAATGAAAATGATTCGTTCATTTTTCGGAATACGTATGAATTTTTTCTGATTTTGATCTTTATTTTGATTTTTGCACATTTTTCCATGTAAAAAACACGACAAATCAAAATAAAGATAGAAATCTGAAAAAATTCATACGTATTCCGAAAAATGAACGAATCATTTTCATAAAAAAAAAAAAATTGAGTTACCGCATATTTCGATGAACAATTTTTTTTCAACAATTTTCCAATAATTTGTCAATAACATTTTGAAATTATTATTATGCAAAATTAGTCTTTTCAGTGTCTATAATAAGTATGCATTTTTTTAGATTTTTATAACATCGAGAAGTGTTTGCAATTCTTGCCCGAATTTCTCGAATTTAGGCGAAATGATCACCACTCGCTGGAGCTACCTTAATTGTGCTTGCGTGCTTTATGCTTTTAAAGAAAGGTGCAAATTAATTTTTACCTTGCTTCCTCATTTATTACAATTTTGTGCATAAATTTCTCTGTGGGAAAGTTCGTTGATCAAGTTTTGGCTGCCTCATAGAGAAAGCCATACCCAAAATTGCAATAAATAAGGAAGCCATGTTCAAATTACTTTGCACCTTTTTAGAATTTATTTCACTTTTTTTAACGTTCTTTAGAATTTATATTATCTTTTTTACTGCTCTACCAGAAATATCGCCAGTATATGGCTTTCGAAATCGCGAAGAATATTTTTTTTACTCACGATATTTCCCGATGATTTTTATGTCTTTTGTGAAGTGCGAATAAAAAAAAAAAAAAAAAAAATTCAAAATATTATAAAATGTTTTCCGGTGGATCGTTTCTTGTCAATTTCAATAGAGAACATGGGTCCATAATGGTTTATTTCTGTCGAAATATCTAAAAAATTATAAGAGCTGGAGGGCAAAAGATATTTGTCGAAAAATTGAAAATGTCCCAAAATGCCCCCTCGAACGATTATTACTAAATTCAATAGAGGAAATTGTTTGATGTTAGTCTAATTTTGTAAGAAGCTTCTGCTCGCTAACCCAAAATTAGCGAAAGCAAATTTTGAAAGAACACGAACACACTTTTTGCAAAAATTCGGAATCTGATAAAAGGTGAACTAATTTTTCAATTATTGCGTAAATTGTAACAACCACAGGCACGTAACTGCTCTACTTGTTTGCCAAATTTCAACCCTATTGATAAAGCGATTCATAAATTATAAACGGTTCAATTGTACAGTCTGACACAAACACGTTGCATCAGCATTTTATCGCAATGTCATTTTTCGACGTTTTGGAACATTATGAACATGTTTACATGGAAATGATAACAAACAAACAGAAAATCATGAAAACGAAGCCTCGTTATGTCGCTATCGTTATATAGCTATGAGAAAGAAAAAAAAATTCATGACAACAATTTTTTTTTTTTTCAACAATTTGTTAATACCAATTTGAAATTATTATTATACAAAATTATTATGTTCAATGCCTATAATAAGTATGATTTTTTTCAGATTTTTATAACATCGGGAAGTATTTGAAACTCTTGCCCGAATTTCTCGAATTTAGGTGAAATGCACACCACTCGCTGGAGCTACTTTAGAGACGGCATTTAGATCATCAAAAATCGAATCAAAATACTCATGAAAACATTTCTCTAGGAGCAGTCATTTCCGAGTAGTTTCGGAGTTATCGCGCACCGAAGTATTAATGTAGAAAAAAAAAAAAATTAATTTCGATCCACGTTATTTTTGGAAAAATCCGCATTAAGATAATCGAAAAAGGCAAAAAAAAAGTAATTTTTTTTGTCTCGGACTTATGGTTCGATTGTTATTGCTGTCCGAAGATGCAGATGCAGAAGTCTTAAGGATTATTCCCTTAAGATTTCCCCATTCTCCCCTATAGGGTTTTGAAACAAACCACTGCCAATTTTGAGTCTATGCCCGATGTGTTTCTAATTTTATTCCTACAGCCCCACATTTTAAACAAGTATCCACGCCAGAGGCGAACATTTTTTTTTTTTTATTCCGTGTTTTTTTTTATTTACAACAATTGATGCCGTATAATTGATAGAAATAATTGATGCCGGTTTGGCTGGTCGGATCGTTAAATCGAGGACAGTTTTGCAAAAGCGCGGACGAGCGAGCCACGCGCTAACTCCTAAACGCGCAAACTGCTAACGGCGAGAAGCAACCCGATAATACCGCTCAAGGCTGTCTGCTTCGCGAGCATACTTGGCGTTTCTATGCGCGCAAGGAATTATGCCCGAGCACGGTTGCAATAAATGCGTACGTACAGCGGTTAGAACGTGGCAAGTTAATGATCGCCAATGGTACGCCACTTGTTCCTTTCCAGTGACTTTAGTTGCACTTAAATATCTCGACAGATCGCCGAATATAAATTAATGAGCCAAATAAAAATTGACAACTTGTATCAACGATGTACCGGCGTAAATCGATAACGAGTACGGACAGGAGGAGAACAAGTAGAATCACCCGTTGCGATTTACATGTTGGCCGTTGAGTCGCGCTTCGAGGAAACCCTCGTTCCAGCAGTCGGTAAAATCGTTTTTCGATACCATACACACATCGTCCAGACGCCAGACGTGGTTCTGTATGAAATCCGATGTCGCTGAAACAACTTTGTTGAATTCAATAGATTTTGGCCTCTCGAACAAGAATATATAAAGTGTTTTGCGGGAATGCGGGTCGTTTTATTGTTAATCGCAATTGTTTGTTAACAAAATAAGTTATTGCTTTTTTTACTTTGGATATTTTTTTTCGTATACTTTGGTCGGTTTTGAGTGGAAAAGGTTCCATGAAACTTTACTCTATAACCTATAGATTTGGAGCAATAAATTGTTGAATGTTGTAAATACCCCAAAACTGCTCTACTTAATAAATTTGTAGCGCCGAATATATAGGTCATAGACGAAAATTGTAAAGGACTTTTATTCGCCAAATGAACCGAGGAATATGGAAAAAAAATATGACGACATTGTGCTGGAGCGAATATTATGATTCTCAATCAGTCGCGCAACCTCAGGTCTTTCGGGGATGTGAAGGAATAGCCGAGCATACGGAATAACCGACAAAAACTGCCGTTGCGCGACTGATTGGAAATCATAATATTCGGTCCCGCACAATGTCGCATATTTTTTTTCCATATTCCTCGGTTCATTTGGCGAATAAAAGTCCCTTACAATTTTCGTCTACGACCTATATTTTCGGCGCTACAAATTTATTAAGTAGAGCAGTTTTGGCCTATTTGCAACTTTCAATAATTTATTGCTCCGAATCTATAGGTCACAGAGTAAAATTGCATAAAACACTTTCGACTCAAAATCAACCAAATTATACGAAAAAAAATATCCCAAGTGAAAAAAACAATGACGAATTTTGTTAATAAACAAAATCTATCGAATCCAACAAAGTTATTTCGGCGACCTCGGATTGCATACAGAATCACGTCTGGCGTCTGGACTAGCACGTAAAGTCAGGACTGCAGGGTTCGTAATCAACATGCTACACTTGAAAGGATGCTATAATCGCTGTCGAAGGTTGTGTGGTAAAATTATTAGCGTTCGCTATCGCCTATGTTGGGTTTACTCTTCGGGCACAGTTATAAACGTCGATATGTATATTTTGCCTCGCACGCAACCTTTACATAATACCTGCATCGGGTGGCCTCATCGTTGAAAAAAGGTCGTAATATCATACACATACAAACCGTGCAGTCTCGCATGGGAGACATAACGATCCGGGTTGCGAGGATCTTCATATTGCCTGGTCTGCGCTAAGAGCCCCATCACGTGTAATAATTTCACTTCACAAGTTTATATTTTAAACGCTAAGTGCACACTGCCGTTTGAACATAAATAAAACTGATAAAACTGATAGAAAATAAATTGTCTGAAGTGTATCATTTTTTTAATACGATAAACCAATTTTTTTACAATACATTTTTTTTTACTTAATTTTTGTTTTACGTGAAAAAAATTAATGTCAATTCCAAACCCATTTAAATCTTTTTTTTTTTTTTGCTTAATATTTTTTTTTGCCCTACGCTACGTTGGCGATATTTAATATTATTTAATATAAATTTTTATATTAAATAATATTAAATATCTTATAAATTTTGTTTATAAGATATTTAATATTAATGTTTAATATTTAATTGATTAATTAAAATGGCGCTTTTTATCTTAAAAAATCGGGTTTTCTATTTATGACAAACCCTACCGTGACAATTCAATACGCAGTAGAAAGTAATTTCGTAAAGTCGGGAATGCGAAATTTCGTAAAAATAATTTTGTTTAATAAGTAACAAACTTGTTTGTCACACGAAGAAAAAAAAAAATTGTTGGGACAACAAGAATTTTGTTACTATAACTAATTTGCCTGGTTAACATAGCGACAATAAAATATTTTGCTGTGATAGCAAATATTTTTGCAGCCATAACAAGAAATTATTAACGAACTACATTCTGTTAGAGAAACAGAACTATTTATAGTACACGATTCGTCAATATTTTTGCACGATATTTATACAATATGTCTATATTAATGTATGCCCGAAACATAAGTATCAAAGAAAATATTTCGCGAACACAGATACAGGTAAAGAAAAAGATCGTCAAATTCTATTTCGGTTTTCGGTGTCTCACCGTTATTCATTAAGGAGGTTGGAGCGAGTGGTGTTCATTTCGCCTAAATGCGAGAAATTCGGACAAGAATTGCAAACACTTCCCGATGTTATAAAAATCTGAAAAAATTCATACTTATTATAGGCACTGAAAATACTAATTTTGCATGATAATAATTTCAAAATGTTATTAACAAATTGTTGAAAAAAATTGTTCATCAAAATATGCGGTAACTCAACTTTTTTTAAATAAAAATTATTCGTTAATTTTTCGGAATACGTATGAATTTCTTCAGATTTTTATCTTTATTTTGTTTTTAGCACATTTTTCCATGTAAAAAACAAGAAAAATCAAAATAAAGATAAAAATCTGACGAAATTCATACGTGTTCGAAAAAATGAACAAATCATTTCGATTAAAAAAAAGTTGAGTCACCGCATATTTTGATAAAGAATTATTATTTTTTAAACAATTTATTAATAACATTTTGAAATTATTATTATGCAAAATTAGTCTTTTCAGAGTCTATAATAAGTGTAAATTGTTTCAGATTTTTATAACATCGGGAAGTGTTTGTAATTCTCACCCGAATTTCTCGAATTTCGGCGAAATGAACACCACTCGGTCCAGCTACCTTAAGGTGAAGTGTAACCGCTATGAGTGCGAGGGAGATAGCTGCAATTTCGCAATCCAAAAATTTTCCAAGCCCTTTATTTCTTGAATAATGAGACTAGTCAATTGCAGAATTACTGCGCATACACAGTAAAAAAATTGTTTACTTTTCACAGCAAATTATTGTCCACAAACGTCCACATTTTTTTATTTGTTAACTTGCTACTTTTACAAACAAAAGTACAAACTAAAATTGTCAATAATACAGGAAACAAAAGGACAGGTAGGTTCGTATATTCAAATAAGTGACAAACAAGTTTGTCACTTATTTAACAAAATTATTTTTACGAAATTTCGCATTCCGATGTTACGACATTATTTTTTACTGTGTAGTTAACCGTTCTCGTATTTTTTCCCTGAACATTAACCGTCTTAGTGAATTTTGGATTGCAGTTTTTGTTACCGACCGAGGAGTTGCACTTCACCTTAAGAGCATGTGCAATACCGCGGTCGGTAATAAAAACTGTAATCAACCTTTCTTACGGATTTTGGGATGTATGGTCAAAAGAAAAGTCACATTGGAGGCCGAGACGGTATCCATTCCGAAGAGACTTTTCTTTTGAGCGTACATACGAGAACTTGTGAGAAAAGTTGATTACAGTTTTTTATACCGACTGAGCCCGGCATGGACGGGGGGAAGATGTTTCATATGGTCTTAAGGCGATGGGGTACACAATGTGTTTCGTATGGTCTTAAGGTAGTCCTTGTGAATAGTGTTCACTTCACATAAGTTTCAGAGAAATGAGAGGAAATTGTAGACACTTCTCGATGGTATAAAAATCTGAAAAAAATCAAGTGTATTAAAGATGCCGAAAGGATTAATTTTGCATAATAATAATTTCAAAATATTATTAACAAATTGATGAAAAATCAAATTGTTCAACAAATCTCTCGGAAACATAACTTTTTTTTAATGAAAATTATTCGTTCATTTTTCTGAATACGTATACATTAATTCAGATTTTTAAATTCACTGCGAATCTTCTGACTTTTCGCGAGTTTTTCCCATATAAAAAAAAATCACAGTGAATTTAAAAATCTGAAAAAATTCATACGTATTAAAAAAAAATGAACGAATCATTTTTATAAAAAAAAAGTTAGGTTTCCAGGGTATTTGGTGAACAATTTTATTTTTCATCAATTTGTTAATAACATTTTGAAATTATTATTATGCAGAATTTATCTCTTCAGCACCTTTAATATGCTTGATTTTTTTCAAATTTTGATGTCATCCAGAAGTGTTTGCAATTTGCTCTCATTTCTCTGAAACTTATGCGAAGTGAGCACTATTCGCAAGGACACTACCTTAAGAGGCTGCCGAATCTTCCTGTTTTGTCGACGAAAATAGGTGACTTCTTAGATTTCACTATTTGTCGTTATTATGCGACGCCTATGTCTCAAATCTTACAGGACTGTATTAATAACATAAACGATTCGGCGCGCACTCGAATTTTGGTCGAAATCTTTCGAAAAATTAAGAAAATCGAATATTAAAAACTGTCGCGAATACCAACATGGCAGCTGAAATGTTTACTCCATCCGTTCTGTTGGATATGAAAAATTCTAGATCTTACGTACGTCAAAAGGGAGTGCATGCCGATTCTGTGAAGTTCTCCGAAATATTTCAAAACCATCGGAAAGTTGTTCACTAAAAAGATAATCACGCATAGTGCAAACTGCGACCACTCAGTCTATCGACTTGCGACGGGTGATTAGAGCCGATGAACACGGCCGGATGTAGTGTAGGGCACGATGCAGAGCCACCTGTGCGTCAATTGCGACACTACATTCACGCGCTTTCGCAAACTATAATATTCGGTTTTCTCAATCCCTACTAAGTTTTTAATCAAAATTCGACTGTACGCCGAAGCGTTCATATCAATATCATAATCCTGCATGATTTGACGCATATGTATAGCATATTAACAATGCTAAGACGGAACTGAAAAATTGTTTAGGTCCGTCGGTACAACAGGTAAAGCAAGTTAAAAAAGAAAAAAAAAACAGTTTCACCCTCTGCTAAATCTCCCATTAGTTACCATTAAAAAATCCCATTGATTACCATTAACTATTTGTTAAAGGTAATTCAATGGGGTTTTGCCAATGGTATCATTCCCATTTGTACTACCATTTAATATACCATTCAATATGCCATTCAATTTCCCATTCGTTGTATGGTATATTTATTCCGCTAGCATTCCCATTCGCGGAAAAATATGCTATATATAATTGTCCACTTTTCTACAGTGTCTAAATATGTAACAAATAAAAAAGCTGTAATACTCACAAAAAATGTCTCCTATTGTTCATAAATAATTTCGGTCCTTAAGTTCACAGCTACTATTGGGGACTCATTTATCAGCAATTCATTATCCCTTATACCATTTAAGTGAAAATTGCCACTCACCCACGTAACCCCTAGTGTTTGTCGATTCGATTCTTATTCCTCGTCAACTATAAATAGTTAGACGTGCCATTAAAGATTCCCAAGCTTTTTACCGTTCGATTCAGTTCCCATTTGTTCTCGATGGTAAGAAATGCCATTTCAGCTGTTCCAGTTATGCTCCAATTAACTACCATTAATAACGAAGGGAAAAAGTACCATTTGTCACGTCCCATTGATTTGTCAGTGAACTCTTATTAACAACGAACGTGAGAAAGTTCCACTCAATTTTCCCAGTCATTTGAAATTGGACTCCTATTAATAACGACTGGGAAAAAGTACCAGTTGCATTTTCCCAGGAAATTGCCATTCGTCTCCTATCGGTAATGAATGGGAAAACGTACCATTTACAATCTCCCACTGGTTTGCCAGTGGAATCCCATTGAGCATGAATGGCAGAAAGGTGTTTCAATTTTCCTCATCAATTTCCATTGGGATCCCATTGATTACCTTTCGATACGATTCATTACCATTAACCGCCCAATGGAAAACTTTGCCAATGGCAGCATCTCCTTAAGACCATATGAAACGCCTCCCTCCCCATCCGTCCCGGGCTCAGTCGGCATCGAAAACTGTACGCAACTTTTCTCACGGATTCTCGTATGTACAGTCAAATGGAAAGTCTTATTGGAAGCGGATATCATCTCGGCTTTCGATGAGACTTTTCTTTTGATCGTGAATGCCAGAATCCGTGGGAAAAGTTTATTACCGTTTTTATTACCGACCGTGGTATTGCGCATGCTATTAAGACCGTATGAAACACCTCCCTCCCCGTTCATTCCGAGTTCAGTCGGTACCAAAAACTGTAATCAACTTTTCTCACAGGTTGTCGTGTGTACGCTCAAAGGAAAAGTCTCATCGGAACTGTATGTCATTTTGGCTTCCGATGAGACTTTTCTTTCGACCGTACTTTCCAGAATTCGTGACAAAAGTTGATTACAGAACTAGGCAAAATACTCGAAAGTACTTAAAATACAAAATACAAAATACTATATGTATTTAAAAATAAGTGACAAACAAGTTTGTCACTTATTTAAATAAAACATATTTTTACGAAATTTCGCAATCCGATTTGAGGACATTATTTTTTACTATACAGACTGCTGAGGAAAAAGAACATTGTTTCTCTCTCCCCGTCTGCCATTTTCCCGAAAAAAAATGTTCTTCTTTCTGAGCTCTCCACACAGTAAAAAAAAGTTTGTGCCTTTTACAACAAATTATTTTCCAAAAACGTCCACAATTTTGTATTTGTTAATTTTCTAGTTTTACGAACAAAAGTACAAACAAAAAATTGTCGATGAGACGGGAAATAAAAGGACTGGTTCGTATATTCAAATAAGTGACAAACGAGTTTGTCACTTATTTAACAAACATATTTTTACGAAATTTCGCATTCCGTTTTGACGAAATTATTTTTTACTGTGTACGGTCACGAAGCGGCGTTCATTGCAGGTTTTGTTACCGACGACGGTTATTCCACACAATCTTTATGGAGAGGTATTGCGAGACGATGAGACCATACATAAGATCTCGGGCAAATGTCATAAAACATTTATCAATTCGTCCGAGCAATAAACCATGGTGCATCTTCAGGCTTCTGCGGGAACGTTCGAACGAGACGTATCTCGCCGGCCTGCACTGCAAAAAATGTTATGAAATTTACAACCTTGGTATAAGAAATTAGAATTCATATACATTGTATTTGAATTTTAACAATGTAATATTAAATGCAATTGCAATAATATTAAATAATACCTGTGTATTAAAATTATCGGTGATGGCATTTAAAATTAAGACAATCGTGTATGAAAATTATGTTATTATTACACATATTGTACAAGGAGTATTGTATTTAATAAACTTGTAACGCAATATTCTTACATACGTGTCAATGAAAATTCATATACTGTATATGCATAAAACTTCATATACATTTATGAATTTTCAAAAATACATTTTCTACAGTGTGCTGATCTGTCCAAGTCGCATCGCTCCGACACGATGCGCCGGACACGCTCCGAAATGATGCGTTCGCTGCTTAATCTCTCAGATATCCAGAGTACTTGTAATACAGAGAGCATTCTCGTCGATGAAACTGCAGCGGCCTCGCGACGAGCACGCTTCGCAATTATCTACACTATAACGATTTAGGGGCGTATAATTAACGCATCCGCTATCTACGGAATTGAAACTGGTATTATCTTTATCGGTCTCTGCATTATCGTACACTTCGGAGAAATTTTCATATGAACTTATATTCACCGAGCTTGAAGAGAACCGAGACTGTCTTGTCGTTAGAGTCGCATGTTGAAATATTCGATATTCAAGTTTGCGGTTCGCGTCATATATAGGGCTGTACAGTTGAGCCGTCTTAGCCGGCTAAGATGGCTTGGCTGGCTAAAAATTAGCCGCAGTTTAGCCGGCTATTATTTTTTTATTGTGAATTGCAAGGAAACTAATAAAATAACTGTGAAATTTATCTTTGGCACATTACCTGTTTTATTTATTCATTTCTGTACTATTATTTGCTTACATTCGACTACCTTTAATATCTTAAAAATTTTATTCCAACGAAATAATTTTTATAACCAATATTATAAAAGTCAAACTCGGCGTAGACGTTGAAAAAAGTTGAAAATTGAAAATTTTCATATCGCTTCCTCATGAAAACTGAAAACACATTTTTATCTTGTTTTCTCATAACGTTCCTTCATTCTTTGCTAATAAAGGAGCATTATAAGAAAACGATATAAAAATACCAGCTTTTATGAGAACACAATATAAAAATTTCAATATTAAACTTTTATGAGAAAGCGGTATGAAACTTTCAATTTTCATGTTTTCTCAACATCAATGTCGTGCTTGACTTTTATAATATTGGCTATAAAAATTAGTTCGTGGGAATGAAATTTTGAAAATCTTAGAGACAGTCGAATCTAAGCAAACAATAGTACAGAAATGAATAAATACGACAGGTAATGTGCTAAAGATAAATGTCATTCATTTTATCAGTTTCCTTGTAATTCACAATAAAAAATAATAGCCGGCTAAATTGCGGCTAATTTTTAGCCGGCCAAACGAACTTAGCCGGCTAAGACGGCTTAGCCGGCCAAACTATAATGTCCATTAGCCGGAAAAGATTTTTCAGTCGGCTAAGACGGCTCAACTGTACAGCCCTAGTCATATATCGTAACGCATGCAGTATTCGGCCAACTGAGGAACCAACCCTAGACAAGCGGAAATGACGTTGTTGATGGATCCCGGCCGAGGGGGTGATTGATGAACGTCCTCGCGTTGAGCTTCCTCCCGTTCGTAGGTTCACCCTCGCTTTTCGCCACCGCACGATCGGACCCTCGCTGACCTCCATTCTCTTGGTGAGAACCGATCGCATGTCATAACTACCCCGTTCCTTCAGCACGCCGCTACTGTTCTACCGCTACATTGTCATACTATCGTTAATATTATTATTATTATTATATAACGACATTTTATTAGACGGGCATGTGTAAGGCCGTGGTCGGTAACAAATCGCCTTCCCTATTTTCTACGAAACCGTTAAGGTAGCTATGTCGGTACGCCGGAGAGATAGACATCAGCGTCTATGACATAAAAAATGAATTATATGTGGTAGTTTGTCTGTATCGATGATAATATAAAAAAAAGCTGAAAATTGAAATTTTCATATGGCTTTCTCTTAAGACTTGTAAATTGAAATTTTCATGTGACTTTCTCATAAAAGTTGCAAATTCAAATTTTCAAATGGCTTTCTCTTTAATGTTCCTTTATTCTCGAAGCTTCTTATATGAGAAAGCATTTTATGTATTGTTGGCTTCCTCGTAGAGGAAGCTCCGCGAATAAAGGAACACTATGAGAAAGTCATTTGAAAATTTGAATTTGGAAATTTTATGAGAAAGTCATATGAAAATTTCAATTTGGAACGTTTATGAGAAAGCCATATGAAAATTTTTATTTTCAGCTTTTTTTAACGTCAACGTCGTGTTTGACTTTTATGTAAAACGACTGGCATATTAAGGTTCTGCGTGAAAAAAAATACACTAACGCGCTTCACTTTGTCGGATCTGTGCATCTACTTCGTTTAACGAAAATACAGGGTCTTAGAAAGAGATTTTTTTAATCATCGAATTTCGCCGTTTTGTAGGCATGTCTAATGTTTTTTTTTTTTTCCCGCTGATTACGAATCTCGAACTTATTTTACTCCTAGAGCGATATTCGATGCAGAAACTCTCGTCGGACGTAAAATAAACATTTTCCGAAAAATTCAAAAATTTCAAAATCTTATAAAAATCGAAACGGTTCGATCCATTTTCACCAAAATTAATACGAAACATTGTACAGTGTCAGTCCATTCCCGTGTCAAATTTTATATTGATAGGCCCATGTTTATTCGAACTAGACCGTTTTTAGTCGTTTTTCAAAAAAACTCAAAAAACCTAAAAATCCCATAAAATCTGACGACTTCGATAGATTTTATCCAAATTCAATACCAAAGGTCTTTGATCAAAATAGTGTATATGTGTGCAGTTTTAGGACGATAGCTCAAGATTTACGCATGATAAAGCTATCAGAGAGAATTTTCGAAAAATGCAAAATCGCGTAAAATCTCCAATCGGGCCTCAATATTCACGAAAATGATACTGAACGAAGTGACGTGATCACTCTACTGGTGTACCAAATCTGATCTGACTATCTCAAACCGTTTCGGAGTTATAGCCGTTTTAAATTATACAAGTCTGTCACGCACGCGCACGCGCACGCGCACGCGCACGCGCACGCGCACGCGCACACGCACACGCACACGCACACGCACACGCACACGCACACGCACACGCACACGCACACGCACACGCACACGCACACGCACACGCACACGCACACGCACACGCACACGCACACGCACACGCACACGCACACGCACACGCACACGCACACGCACACGCACACGCACACGCACACGCACACGCACACGCACACGCACACGCACACGCACACGCACACGCACACGCACACGCACACGCACACGCACACGCACACGCACACGCACACGCACACGCACACGCACACGCACACGCACACGCACATCCGGACTCCAGCTAAAATCACATTTCTGGACGTATCTGACTATTTTAAGTATTGTGACATTAAAATCTCGAAAAAAATTTTTTTTACGAAAACAAAGCTTCCTCTATGAGGAAGCAGAATAATAGAGTACCTATGAAAATGTTCGCGATTAGATTGAACCGATTATTTGTGAGCAGATTAATTGTTTAGTGTGGATTTGACTTCATTTTTACGACAATTAAGTTAAGAAACGTCATTTGGCCCGAAACCGTGTATTTTGATCGCAGTTCTATTGAACATTAGTCCGATGACTTCACTTTTTTTTTGTTCCGCATGAATTCCAGACTGATTCGAGAGTCCGCAGTACTTCATATTTTTTCTCCATCTTTGATATCAGTATGTTAATTCTCGATGTGAAGATCAACCTTGCCAGCTCTCCCGGAACTGCCGTGTAAAAAGACCGATTTTCAAGATCTAATTATTCATTCAAATAGTCGGTAAAAGCTTTCGAGATTATGTACAAGTAAAATTTGATAGTTAAATTACAACATGTCAAAAGTTTATTCACATGACTTTGGATTGCCTTTGCGACATAACTACCTTAATATTTCGGACAATAGGAAATTATTGGCTACGAAAGTTTTATTTGTTTTTGGCGTAATATTATCACTCTCGAAAAAAATAAGATAGGCTACATTTTTGTAAATTTCTGGCAAAAGATTTGTCATTTAAATATCTGATATTTTAATTTTACAAAAACAGTGCATCAACATTGAATTAATGAAAGTAATACAAGCAAATTTCAGGTTCCAGTACATTAAATTTACAATTTATTTTTACAATCTAGTTTTGTCACCGATCGCGCGCGCGGACGTTCAGCTGAAGGATGCCTCGCATGGCCTTAATGGAATAAATTAAATTCGTTTCTTCACGGAGAAAAATAGTTCTGTTTCTCTAACAAAATGTAGTTCATTAATACTTTCTTGTTGTGGCAGCAAAAATATTTGGTTGCTACTGCAAAATATTTGCTGCCACAGCAAAATATTTGTTGCCACAGCAGAATGTTTTGTTATCCCTAAGTTAACCAGATAAATCAGTTATGGTAACAAAATTCTTGTTGTCCCAACAATTTTTCTTTCTCCGTGTTAACCTAAATTCGAGAAATGCGGGCAAGAATTGCAAATACTTCCCAATGTTATAAAAATCTGAAAAAATGCATACTTATTATAGGCACTGAAAAGACTAATTGTACATAATAATAATTTCAAAATGTTATTAACAATTGTTGAAAAAAAAATTG
This sequence comes from Amblyjoppa proteus, assembly GCA_963922035.1. NCBI lineage: Eukaryota > Metazoa > Arthropoda > Insecta > Hymenoptera > Ichneumonidae > Amblyjoppa > Amblyjoppa proteus. Next base: position 34,364,850 of record OY998228.1, on the reverse strand, counting down.
TTCATCGAAATATGCGGTAACTCAACTTTTTTTTTTATGAAAATGATTCATTTATTTTTTGGAATACGTATGAATTTTTTGAGATTTTTATCTTTATTTTCATTTTTGCACATTTTTCCATGTAAAAAACGAGAAAAATCAAAATGAAGATAAAAATCTGAAAAAATTCATACGTATTCCGAAAAATGAACGAATCATTTTCATTAAAAAAAAAAAGTTGAGTTACCGCATACTTCGATGAACAATTTTTTTTTTAAACAATTTGTTAATAACATTTTGAAGTTATTATTATGCAAAATTAGTCTTTTCAGCGTCTATAATAAGTATGAATTTTTTCAGATTTTTTATAACATCGGGAAGTGTTTGCAATTCTTGTCCGAATTTCTCGAATTTAGGCGAAATGAACACCACTCGCTGGAGCTACCTTAAAGTGAGGTGACCCTAGAAATGGCTCACCCTCAAAGATCTTCGGTAAGAACCGAGGATCTGGATGAGAACCGAGTTCTCGGTGGAATATGATCGTAACGAATCGATCTACAGCGGTCCGTCCGCTAAAGACAATTGGCAAAAAAATGCCCGACCGGTCAATCCCTGCACCTGCAATAACGCTACCATATTATGGGGACGGAGGGCGTGGGAGCTATGAAAAAAAATAATGAAAAAATAGTTTCGGAGGGCCGATTGAATGGCTGGCACGATCCACGCTGTACCGTAGGTCACTGCAATGCGGCTGCAGCTGCTCGCAGTCGGTCAATAGGCACCCAGCCAGGCGACCGTCCAAAATCTAAATAAGCCTCTCCTCGTGCCACTTATTTAAGCTAGCTGCATACTACACCTATCATAATATTACTCGTACCACGAGTATAAATTACTAGTTATCGCACTTGAATATATTTCAAATTCACAGTTTGTTATCGGCAGGCAACCGGCTAATTCAAATTTCAGCCCATACTGCTGCGGTGAATGTGTCGGTAGACATCGAGCCTTCGATTCGATACATTCTCTGGTCGGCAGGGAAACTTTTTCAATTTGTAGTCTTAATTTTACACTTTTGCACTTTCGATATCGAAGGCAAGAGTGATATATATTTTATTCAAACTTAAACAAAAAATCGCTAACTGAAATTTGCGTTATTCGGCATTTCGAGGCCATATCTTACGTATTTTTTCCGCACCGATGACGAATCTCCACATTATTTTACTTCTACGGCGACACTTGATACATAAACTCGAGTTGAACATAAAATAACAATTTTCCAAAAGATTCAAACATTTCAAAATCCTATAAAATCTAAACGGTTAGATCAATTTTTACCAAATTTAATACCAAACATTATACAGCGTTAGTCCGTTCCTGTATCAAATTTTAGATCGATACCTCCATGTTGAGTCGAATTAGACAATTTTCAGTTATTTAAAAAAAAAAAATCAAAATCTCATAAAATTTGACCGATTGGATAGATCTTAACCAAATTCAATACCAAAGGTCCTCGATCAAAATATTATATTCGTATGTAATTTTAGGACGCTAGTTCAAAATTTACGCAAGATACCCAGTAAACACGTTTTATTATGGCAACATAACATGGAAGTTACATGTAATGTAACAATGTTATTCTTCCGATATACAGAGGGTATATAACATGGGAGTAATATGTAATGTTACAATTGTTATATGCAATTAACGTAACTGTTATATATCAGTGTAACGTTATAGTTATGTATAAAAATTGTGCAACCGTTACATAATATACTTGTACCGATGTGAGTGTAACTTTCGTGATACTCAGGTAATGTTAATAGCGCATAACGTAATTACATTACAATAATGTAACTGGACTCTGTAACGTTTATATAGCAAGTTTATAACAATGTTTATGACCATTACTAATCTACGGACAATGTTAATGTTACAAAGTGTGGTAGCGTTACGGTTACAAAACCAGGCTTCATAACAGGTACATAACATACATATAACGATATTATAACAAGCAAGTAATTACAGGTTTCCTTATTGCCGTCAAAGGGCTGACCGACTAATATTTAATGCTAGAAATTGAAGTTTATACATCAGTCATGATCCGTAGGTAATCCGTCGAAACCGTGTATACAATTTGCCAAAATTATGTTCTCAAGTCCAACATAGTCGAATAGGTAAGGTCACCGTCTACAAGTCCGAGGGTCCCAGATTCGTATCTCGCCGATAGCACATCAATTAATAACGTTTTTTCTGAGATGTACTTGTTCCTATCGTTAGAATAATATATGTAGTTTGTCACTAATAAAGATGCTGATCCAAGGATGGGATTAGCCATAATATGTTTTTTAAATCAAAATTGTATGTTACATTGTTATATAACAGCGATATAACACGGCAATATAACAGTGTTATATTGCTGAGTCGGAAATGGCAACTTACATGTAATTTACATGTAACATTCTCGTAATATTACCTGTTATTTTCGGATAAATTGCTGTTACATTGCTGTTAGATTACTGTGTTTACTGGGTAGAGATACCATAGACGTTTTTAAAAAAAATTCAAAATCGCGTAAAATCTTCAATTGGGCCTCAATATTCATGAAAATTGCACTGAACCGAGAGACGTGACCACTCTACTAGTGTACCAAATTTCAACTGGCTATCTGAAACCGTTTCTGAGTTATAGTCATCTTAATCCGATGCACGTCTGTTACACACACATACATATACATCCGGACGCCAGCGAAAAATCACATTTCTCGACGTTTTAGACTATTTTTTCACGAAAACAAAGCTTCCTCTATGAAAAAGCAAAACAAAAATTACGAAAAGAAAATTCGTTAGATTCGATGCAATTTCGAGTGTCTCAGGCTGGCATTACCTCGAGTTCAGTTTTCGTCGATAAAATCGCTCGATTACAAAGATTATTCTGACATAAATATTCTGGGCAACAAATTAATTTTTTTTTTTTAATCCTCAAAGTTCTGTACATTGACACAAAAAACACAACGACTGCATCGCGAATTTTTTGCTGGAAATGTTTTGTGAAAGGAGCAGAACAAAAAGGGCTGCGAGAGGTTCGTTCTTCGTTCCATCAAATCTCCTGGAGAATCCTCCTCTGCGGGCTTTTCTCATATTGACGTCGATCGATTGAGCCTGTGACCTTAGTCTTTACATAAGCCGCGGCGATATCGCAACTGGCTGGCGCGCCACCTTGCAACGGGTACCTGCATCCGAACTAAATGGATTCCTTGGAAGATTTCGAATGAGAATACTGGGATTTACTGGCAATCCTATTGATCGGTCATTGTCAATTTTCTTCTTTTGTTTATTCCTGTTCATGTCTACAATGTATGGCACAAGAGCGAATGTCCCTCCGAGTTCAATCTTCGTTGCGTCATACGCAGAAACGCAGTCTCGAGTAACTACCGAGCTAGTAGATATCTATGCCGCCGTTAGCGGAATCTTCGTTACCAAGAGTAGTTGAGGCGCGCGGGTAAACTCAGCGAGTAATCAATCGACCGAAAAGGTTATTAAACTTTTGGCCAAGGGACAGATAGAGGGAGATAGATTGATTACAGAGAAAGACTGATTGATTTTTGATGTTTGAGCACTCAGTTAAATGTTGTTTATATAAGTTTCTAGAACTCTAATGATCGTATGTGACTTATGTATTCTAGGCCGTTTGATCCTCGTGAAAAAAAAGCTGAAAATTGAAATTTTCATATCGGTTTCTCATAAAAGTTGCGAGTTGACATTTTTATATCACTTTTTCATAATGGTCCTTCATTCGCAAAGGTTCCTTCTATGAGAAAGCATTTACTATATTTTTGGCTTCCTCATAGAGGAAGCTCTCCGAATAAATGACCATTATGAGAAATTGATGTAAAAATGTCAACTTTCAACTTTCAACTTGCAACTTTTATGAGGAAGCGATATGAGAATTTCAATTTTCAGCTTTCGTGAGGAAGCTATATGGAAATGTCAATTTTCAACTTTTTTCCAACATCAACATCGCTTTTAGGCAAAAGTGCTGACTGACTCAGGTTTAGCCCGAAAAAAAATACACCAACCTTACGCTTTTGGTCAAAACGGATGTAGGATTTGTGCCCGGCGCCAAAAATACATACAATTATTTGTTTCAATTTTTTTTCGATCTTTCAATTTTTACTCGAAAAGTTCAAATCACATAGCTTTATCTAATTATTTTAACTCCGTCATATCCATCATCTTGTGTATTTCTTGCCGTAGAACATGATAGGTACCTAGGTTTGTCCACGATGCAATCGGGAAACAAAAAAATCACTGTTTGAAATTACGCAAAATGACTCATTTTTTCAATATTGGCAATAAAAATGACAGATAAACATTTTTTGTTCGTCGTCCCTCCGGGACTGTATTCCATGTATTTTTTCACACTGATCACGAATCTGGCACTTATTTTAATCATAAATAAATATTTCATATGGAAAATTGCATTTTAAAGAAAGTACTCATTTTTCATAAAATCCAAAAAATTGAAAGTGACATAAAATTTAAACGGTTCGATCGATTCTCTTGAAATTTTAATGGGATCTTCGGGTGATCATATTCCGCCTCTGTACGTGTTTTTAGCCCGATAGCTAAAAAATTGCGAGCGCTAGAGTGCGCACAGACATTTTCGAAGAAATTAAAAATGGCGTGCAAAAAAAAAAACAACTGAACATTTTTGGATGAAATTTTCACCAAACGTTGACTATTGATCGCACATGATGTGTGCTAAATTTCAGCTTGATCGCTCGAGACGTTGTCGAGTTATAGCGGTTTGAATTTTTCGCGTTCGATTCGCACACACATACATCCGGACATTTTTTCTAAATGTGATTCTTTGATGTTTTAAAACATCAAAGAATCACGTTTCGATAAAAATCTCGAAACGTCGAAATCTCGTTTTTTTTTTCACTATAACAAAGCTTCCTCTATGAGGAAGCAAAACCATTGGTGATCATTTAAATAACGATGCGAACATGTCTAATGATAAATTGACATAGTACTCGAATAACCATCGATTAGTTTAATAGTAAATATTGGTCGGTTAAATAGCGACCGTTGAATTTCTGAACAATAAATATGCAATTGCTATATCGCGTGACGAAAACCGGAATGCCGATGATTCAATGATTATAGTTCTGGTAGTTAGGGGAGAGCGGGACTAAATGGCACTGCGGGACAAAACGGGATAATGAGACAAAACGCAATTTTCCAACAATGTTTGGATGGTGACGATGGTGGTACGTGGGGCGAAACGGGTTTAAAAAACGGGATGTATTGTTGGGACAAAATCGGGCATGCTAAAATTATTGTAAGATTAAGTTTTGCCCTCACTGTCCCGTTTTGCCCCGGTCTCCCCTACTATTGATCTCAATGGTAATGTTCAGAATAGTTAGCATTATAGATAATCCTGAAGATATAGAATCGTTATTATTAAATGTCTGTGATACGCCATTTGGTGAAAATGGTTGCAACCAACACACCGTTTGGAATCAGTCGTAATCATTCGACGACCAATGGTAGTTGTTCGGAAGTATAATCAAATAATTGCAAGCCTTTAGCCGAACTGAGGCTTTTGCACTCGAGAATGTTCAACTTGGTTACAAGGTGTGAAACTCTTGTATTTTGTTGAATGGTGGAACTGTAACAGCTGTATGTATTCGTTAGTGGAAACTACTTGCTCAGTATCATAGAGAATACTGAAATTAACGTAAAACAATGGGGTTGAAATTGGCTTATTAAAAGTTGACGTATCGATGCCATATTGTGATCAGTATAATATTGCAAATGTCGAGTAAACGTGGTTCTCCCAGGATTTATTTCGTTGACAACTTGACCTACTGTTGTCAAGTATCGTCGTGGCGACACATCTCAAGATGACGTCGTCGCACAGTAGGACCAGCAAGAATCCCCACTCGGCGGAGCCATACAATGGCCTCGAGTGAGCTTTTTGTTCTAGTATAATAAAGAACTCCCTCTCTCTTTCTCGTCATTGGTCTACCCTATGGTTTTTCGTTGTCATTTTTCAGACCGCTCACTCTACTCTAAATGTGACCAAAGATATTCTACATTCAAGTTACTTTTTCTGCACAGTTGGAAAAGTGCAATAAAGTGTAGTTATTTATATTTTAAAAAATTACAAATATATATTTTCGTTATTTTCAGTATTTCAATAGCATCCTTCCGTAATAGCGTCACCTTACACGCTGTGACGTGAGGCTTTGCACTCTTTGGGAAGGATATTATCCAAAAGGTAAAAAAAAAAAATTAGCAATTGGAACGAGAGACGAATCTAGGTTAAGTCAGGGTGATATTGCCACCCGTAATATCTTTTAACGTAACAAATGAAGGGCGCTGCTGGTTGAACAGTTTTTAGTGCATATGGAAACAATATGATTGCACCGAAAATTATAAGATCGTATGTGCACGAATCAGTACAGTGTCCCACGTGGCCATACCGGCCGCAATTTTCGGCTGATATGGTAAATAAAACGGTTTTCTTTTTAGTTTGACATCTGAAACGTTTGATGGAAGTAATTATTGACTTTCTGTAGTTCGTGCAGAGATTATAAAATTTCCTTACTATTACAAAGTTTTTATTTGAACAAAATGTTAAAGCTCCAATTGTTATTGTAAAACAAAATCATTTCCATATCACCTCGACTTAGCCTACATAATAGTACATTTCATGTCAATAGGACGCTCACAGATACTCACACGGATACTTACAGCTCTTCAGAGATATTCACAGATATTCACAGATATTCACAGATATTCACAGATATTCACAGATATTCACAGATATTCACAGATATTCACAGATATTCACAGATATTCACAGATATTCACAGATATTCACAGATATTCACAGATATTCACAGATACTTAGACGGGTACTCACATACATATTCACATGGATACTTACACGGGTACTTACATACATATTCACATGGATACTTACACGGGTACTCACATACATATTCACATGGATACTTACACGGCTACTCACTCGGATACTCACATGCATATTCACATAGATACTTACATGGATACTCACATATACTCACATATACTCACATATACTCACATATACTCACATAAACTCACAGAGACCTCAGAGATAGTCAGGATATGGGCCATGCCAGGGGTATGGACAGATTTGGCCGATGTTACAAAATGTATGCAAGCGCATGAAACGCGCGGCCCGCCACAATTCGCTAATATAGATATAACCATAGAGAACTAGAAAAATACACGGTATCCTTCAGTAATATAATTTTTCGGATAGAAAAAAAATACAATACTTTTGATCCCTAAATACTTCGTATGGGATGAGAAAATAAAGAACAGAGTCAGCCTCTAAAGTTTTTGTCTGCTCGAAGCCATTGCGTGTGGCACGTTTCGAGTCTCGGTAACACCGAGTGAAGATAAAACCGTAGTTCGCGAATTTGAGGGATATACCGTACACAGCCCTCTCATGTTCTACAGAGCTGCGGTGAGTTGTAAGAGTCGCAAAAAGTGAAGAGGCTGCGATCGCACCCTTGGCCTTGGCTCGCGCGAGAATGCTTGTCTGAGAGGGTTGACTGGCTTGTCGACAGAGCAAGGGAAGTGAATGGGGGGAAGGGTGGGGGGGGGGCAATACGAAGAGGGTGCGTAATACAAGACTGGAAGAACAGTGCAATAAGTAAAAGAACGCCGCAGTCAGCAGAAATGGGTATCCTAACTGGAGCGTAACTGTCAAGATAAAAAGAAAAAACTAAGTATTGCATTTCGGGGTCCGAATGGTTGATGAAGAATTTTTTCATGTGATAACATCTTTGGTGAGAGTCCTAATTGAAAAGTGTTCTCAAAAAGTGGTACGGCCTCCTCAAGGGACAAAGAATAATCTGGCCTGGGAGGGGGAGGGACTAGATCGGGCTAGAACCGCAAAATCGTCGAATCGAAATAAAACCCACCCTGCAATAAACGGTCGTGCATCGGCTAATGTGAAACCGTATTTGCGACTTTAATGGACGCGCCTTCAATCGTACACCGTTCAACTTTACACTTGTTCACTCTTACGGAAATAAAGCGTACACCGCACAAAATGTTACATAAGTTCACAACTTCGTTCAAATTTATACCACAAATACCTTACACTTGCCCAATCCTCGGGTCAAAAACTGTACATCGCCATTTCTTTACACCACAACAAGTGTACGTGTTCAATATGTTACACATTAGTAAGCTTACACCATTTCATTTTTGCACTTGTCAAACCTTACAACTTTAAAACTTTACACATTCAATATACTTCACATGCGCAAACTTACACACGTGCAACCTTACACCGACGGGGAGGAAAGACGGCCTTCGAGACGGGCGTTGGATGAGCGCCGCTGTTATTCTGCAGGTAAGATGAAGCACATGGCGGGTTACCACGTGATCACAACCAACAGTCAGTTCATCTTACCTGCAGAATAACAGCGGCGCTCATCCAATGCCCCTCTCGAAGGCCGTCCTTCCTCTCCGTCGGTGCAAGGTTGCACGCGTGTAAGCTTGCGCATGTGAAGTATATTGAAAATGTGTAAAGTTTTAAAGTTGTAAGGTTTGACCAGTGTTAAAATGAAATAGTGTAAGCTTACTAATGTGTAACATATTGAATACGTACACTTTTTGTGGTGTAAAGAAATGGCGGTGTACAGTTTTTGATCCGAGGATTGGGCAAGTGTAAGGTATTTGTGGTGTAAATTTGAACGAAGTTGTGAATTTATGTAACATTTTGTGCGGTGTACGCTTAATTTCCGTAAGAATGAACAAGTGTAAAGTTTAACGGTGTACGATTGAAGGCGCCTCCTTTAATGCTATAAGCCGGAACCGTCACACAGTAAAACTGTAAACGGCTGATTCGATTGAGAATGTGTAACCAGACCACAATTAAGGTAGCTATGTTGCTTCGGGCTCATTGCGCATAGGTTCGAGAAAAATAAGAAAAAATTTGCAAATATTTCTCGGTGGTATAAAAATCTGAAAAAAATCATGCATACTAAAGGTACTGAAAGGATTAACTTTGCATAATAATAATGACAAAATGTTATTAACAAATTATTCAAGAAATGAATTGTTTAACAAATTACCCGGCAAACCAACCTTTTCTTTTTATGAAGATGATTCGTTCATTTTTCTGAGTATGTATGAATTTTTTTAGATTTTTCAATTAGTTTTGATATTTGTGGTTTTTTCACACATTTGTTTCACATAAAAAAAAGAATCATAGCTAATTGAAAAATCTTAAAAAATTCATATATATTCAGAAAAATGAACGAATCATTTTCATAAAAGTATAAAGTTTCGTTGCCGGGTAATTTGTTGAACGATTAATTTTTTGATTAATTTGTTAATAACATTTTGGAATTATTATTACGCAAAATTAATCTTTTCAGAACCTTTAGTATGCATGATTTTTTTCAGATTTTTATAACATTCGAGAAATATTTGCAATTTTCTCTTATTTTTCTCGAACTTATGCTAAATGAGCGCGAAGCGACATAGCTATCTTAAAGGCTTTTTGTTCCCCCATAGAAGAAAGTACATGCATGAATGTATTTTCCATATATGAAATATTCCATATATTAAAAAGAAGTATTTTCCATATATTAAATGTACTTTTAATGAAAAATTGTATATAATCAATAAAACGAAATCAACATCTGTCGAATAAGAAAACGGTATACAGTAGAACCTCGATTATCCGAACCAATTTGGGCGGAGACCAGTTCGGATAAACAATTATTCGGATAATCGAGTTATGAATTTAAAAATATTATAATAATAACATATGCAATGAATATGAGTTTTTTAAAGTATAAATTCGCATACAAACATTATGTATACACTGTAAAAAAATTTTGCTTGAAAATTAATGAACCGGTACTGGAAGTTTTTATGCACAAACCGTTTTGTAATTTTCAAGCACCTTTACGTCGCAATTTTCAAGTGACGTTTTATGAAAAAGGAAGCCGGTGTCGGGAATAGTACGATACCTTCGTTCTTGAAATTTAATAAACTATTGCCATGTTTGTGTGCATACGGTTCATGAAATTTCAAGTAAAGTCTGGACGATTTTGTGCACTGAAAAAAGGGTTTGACCTAACTCAATCTGGAGTTTGGTCCCGGTATAGTTATTTACGTCATTTTGTTACTAATTAATTTTATATGTGGTTTATATCGTGTTTTATATGTTCAATTGTTATCAGTACATCGGCACTTATGAATATAACACAATTCTTATAAATTAAAATTTTATATACCCTAGCGGAGCTCGAACCCCGAAACTAACGCATTCTGACCAAGTACCTTACCGCTATGCTGCAACCGCTTATTGATATGTAAGATCTTAAATCGGATATATAAGTTATTCTTCGTCATTAACTTGGACTCAACTTCCATGATTGGACATTGAAATATCGAAACAACTTGAAAGTTGTTTACTATGGGCATAATATTTGTGAATGACTAAATTGACGTCTTGCCGAATTGATAAAATCATTTTCAAGATGACAAATGTTCATATAATATACGAACACATCGAATCATATTTTTTTTCAAATTGACCAAATATACGTTCAAGTCGAAATAATATACCTTCTGTATGGTGACATTATATACGATTGAATCGAAAAAAAAAAATGTTGATGTAATGCAGTTTTGGTTCACTTTGAACCAACGTTGTAATCGCAGAAACTGCTAGAAGTGCTTGAAGTTCAAGCCACAATGAGTACGTAAATTCTATAAACTTTTATTTAAATTTTAATAATGGTACGGCAATTTCCAAAAAAGTTCTTTAAATTAAAAAAAAAAGTTCTTTAAACATAGTTTTAAGGATCAAGTTCTGTAATTTTAATGAAAACATAATTAATTTTAATTTACGGGACATGAATTTTACTGAAGATTTGCAAATTTGCAGTTCGGGTACATTCATTTTCATTTAATGTACCGAGTTTGTGAATTTCAAATTCCTTGGTACAGTAAATTTAAATTATTTTTTTTACAGTGTATACATATACTTTGGAACATATTATTAAACGCTTACTTTAAGCATTCTTCTTGGTAAAGTCGTCAATTTTTGGTTGTATAAGCGCATGATACAAATTTGCACACGCCTGCAACAAAGTAATGCTCGACGATATGTAACAACGAAATTTTGCGGCATGGTTCGAATAATAAAGGTTAAGATACAATAAATTCCTGTTCGGATAATAAAAGTTCGGATAAAATAAATTACAGTTCGGATAAAATAAATTGCAGTTCGGATAATCGAAGGTTCGTATCATCGAGGTTCTACTGTATACGCATTATTCAATGCTCAAACGTGTCTGTGAGTCATGAACTTTACACATTTAATCGAGGTGCAATAAAATTTACCTTTTAGATGTTCGGGGTTGTCAGCAGCGCCGGCTCTCATTATGTCACTGAGATAATGTTCCAAAGTGCGCATACTGTCCAGAGGCGAATTCCCGTTGGCCGTCATGCGTTCCTGGAACAATATAAACGTTCTCTCTCAATATCCCAATTATAATAAAACTTTAATGCCATTCTGCATGACGGAGTGATATTCCCACTGGAATAAATACTCGGCTATGCACCGAAACGAAAATTACTGTCATTTTAGACGAGAATGTTTTTTAGATTGTACATAGTAAAAAAAAAAAAAGTTTGTACTTTTTACAACAAATTATTGTCCACAAATGTCCACGTTCTTTTATTTGTTAATTTTCTAATTTTACAAACTAAAATTGTCAATGACACGGCAAATTAAAGGACAGGTTCATATATTTAAATAAGTGACAAACTAGTTTGTTACTTATTTAACAAAATTATTTTTACGAAATTTCGCATTCCGTTTTTACGAAATTATTTTTTACTGTGTCGTGACGCGTCACAAGCGGTCACAGATAGGGCTGTACAGTTGAGCCGCCTTAACCGGCTAAAAAATCTTATCCGGCCATATGGACATTATAATTTGTCCGGCTAAGCCGTCTTAGCCGGCTAAGATGGTTTAGCCGGCTAACTATTAACCGCGGCTTAGCCGGCTAAGATCGTTTGGCCAGCTAAAAATTAGCCGCAATTTAGCCGGCTATTATTTTTTATTGTGAATTACAAGGAAACTGATAAAATGAATGATATTTGCTTAGATTCGACTGTCTCTAAGATTTTCAAAATTTCATTCCCATGAACTAATTTTTATAGCCAATATTATAAAAGTCAAGCAGGACGTTGATGTTGAGAAAACGTGAAAATTGGAATTTAATATCACTTTCTCATAAAAGTTTAATATTGACATTTTTATATTGTGTTCTCATAAAAGCTGAAAACTGGTATTTTTATATCGTTTTCTTATAATGTTCCTTTATTAGCAAATAATGAAGGAACGTTATGAGAAAACAAGATAAAAATGTGTTTTCAGCGTTCATGAGGAACCGATATGAAAATTTCAATTTCCAACTTTTTTCAACGTCGACGCCGGGTTTGACTTTTATAATATTGGTTATAAAAATTATTTCGTTGGAATAAAATTTTTAAGGTCTTAAAGGTAGTCGAATGTAAGCAAATAATAGTACAGAAATAAATACAACAGGTAATGTGCCAAAAATAAATGTCATAGTTATTTTACTAGTTTCCTTGCAATTCACAATAAAAAAATAATAGCCGGCTAAGACTATTATTTAACTGCGGCTAATTTTTAGCCGGCCAAACCATCTTAGCCGGCTAAGCCGCGGCAAATTTTTAGTCGGCCAAGCCAATCTTAGCCGGCTAAGACGGCTTAGCCGGCTAAACTATAATGTCCATTAGCCGGATAAGATTTTTTAGCCGGCTAAGACGGCTCAACTTCACAGCCCTAGTCACAGATCGGTCTGATTAACACTGAACGAAACTGACGGTTATTTTATTTTATATCATTGGCGATAATTGACAGATTGAGAAAAAATGTTGCAAGTGAAAATGGCTGAGAGGACAAATATCGATTGAAAGTAACGGTTACGTTGGCTCGTACGCTTTGCGTGCTTGCGGCCCTGCATGAGTATTTGTGATTATCTGTGTGAGTTCAATCCAATCGACACGAACTTTATTATTATGTGGATGTAGGCTACGCCGGTCAATCAATGAAGCGCTGTCGAGTCGACGTATTTTTGAGTCGGAATAATTTGATCACCAGGCAATTAATATCTCGTACTCCAGTTCTTTCGAATAATTTTAATCTCAAACCAATAATTATATTTGCATTACTTAATTAAAATTGACGGACGTAAGAAAAAACCTATGATAAGGAGATTCCGATAAAAAAACTCCAATTAATAAACACCAAATGAACCCGAATGAATAATAATGTACCAAGTATTGAATACGGACAATTAATAAACGACTGACACTCGACGAGGCAGCGTTTTTATTCGTATTTTACATCACAAAGCGATACGTCCACAAATTAACAGACGTTCATCTCACTCAGAAAAATAATTTATTTGACGGCCACCGTTTATTTGGATCAGGTAAAATATTTATTCGATTTAAATAAATATTTATTTCATTTAAGTAACTATTTACGTAATTTAAATGAATATTTTGCTTCGTCTTAATAAACGGTGGCGGTCAAGTAAATTATTTTTCTGGGTGTACATTGCGATCACACGTAATGTACCACAGACATTGAGACATTGAGAAGTGATTTTTTTGTACACCTAACGCAGGTTTTCCCGAAGTCTCAAAATAAATCCAGAAAAAAGATTTATTAAAATTAAATAAATTTCGATCTTCAAATGACGTTTATTAAGATAAAAGAAATGTTTCCTTGCTTTAACAAAATCTTTATTAGATTCAAATAACCGCTATTCTGTACTTTCAGTAAAAAAAAATGTATTCAAAGTGATTATTTATTGACTTGTACTTTGTGTAATGCAAATTGATTTGTACTTTAAAATAAATATTTATTCGTGGCAAAGAAATGATATATTTGACCAAGACAAAACACGGCTATTATCCGGCAACGCGCATCATAGAGTCGTCAATGTGTTGTCTGGAAACATCGCTCGCCATCAGATCCGTTTGGCATATAACTTACAAGATAATCTTAACTTGGGAAATATTATCAAAAAAAGGACTCCGCGTGAAGTTTGAAAGTTGCCCACCTGATGAAACCTTTATAGAATATAAATGGACGCATCGTAAGAGCCGTTTATTCAAAGCAGAAAAATGTGTAGTGCAGATTGGTGTACAAAGCGATTTACCACGTTTTGGGTTAGTTTCAGCGATTTTCGTTAGGCAAGATGCAGTTATCTTCGCTTGCAACATTATTCTTACGGTCATTTTTGACCTCCATTACCATTCATATGTTGTCGAAATCCCACAAAATCCACTCGGAAACCAATGCCAAAATTGTCAGTACATTGATATGAACGACTTGTCGGATTCGACGCCCCTTCATATAGTAAAGCCTTAAATAAGTTCTATATTACGGTTCCATATAGTATATAAAGAAAACTTGTGTATTATTTATAATCTTCTTATTTAATCTGTATGCTTATTTGAGAATAAAACATAGTTTGTTTATACTTCGTTGACAATAAACCCGACTTATTTAACAAAAATTTCGTTTATGCGTCATAGATACATGAAATTATTTCCATAATATCGAAAGTAGCTCGTCGGTCTCGAAATAAATTAAAACAAATTATTTGACATAAATATCTGTTTATTAGAAGCAAATAAACGTAATTAAATAAAAAGAATAATACTATTAAACAAATAAATATATTAGAAATCAATAAATGCTCTATTAGGTTATGAAACAAATAAACATTTTTCTTCGTCCCTAATAAATTTTCTTTGATCGGAATAAAGTTTTTTCTGGGTGTGCGGCGCAGGTTTATAAATTTTCGGACACATCAATTATAGAAATCGTAATTGTGGAGGAGCGGGAAGGAGCAGTTGGCAGAGGGATGAATTCTGCACAGCAGTTTATGTCGACGGCTTGCCTGCCACCGTTTCCTGGGTTCCTGGTTTCCCTATATTGATTTTGCACAGCGCGGTGTGGAAGAGAGAGAGAGGGAGAGAAAGAGAGGGAGGGAAAGAGAGAGACAGAGCGTGGCCGCGGGGGTGGGAGAGTGCAGGGGGCCACTGCAGGTGAGGGAGAAACAGCGGATGAATAACGAGAATGAGAGTGAGAAGAATCATGTGCAAGCATCGGAGGGAAGTGAGTTCTGGTGAAAATGGGTGAAAGCCGTGAAAGCTTTCATGCTGCAAATAGTCAAGTAATTGGCCCTCAATAGGGTATAAGCCACTAAGCAGTGATACTTCGGTCTCATAATTGTTCCATATATTTCAATAGCCCAATTTAGGATACCTATGTGATCAATTTTTGGATATCCGAGGAAATCACCAAATCACGATTGAGAGAATCTCATTCATCTCGACTTCGTTTCATATGTTCCAGTTTTTTTTTTTTTTTTCAAATTTATTTAATCTCATCCTGTTGGAGATTGTTTTAAGCGGGCTCACATTGTGTCGAGTATGTTTAGGTAATTTTTAAATAATTTAAGTACATTGTGTAAAGTATATTTAAGATTTTTTAATGGAGCGACTGTCGATATTCATCGAAAAAAAAGGTTTGGTAATATCAACCTCACAGCGGCGGTCGCGGAAAATTGGTTTAAATCAAACCAGGCGCATTTGAATAGACGTTGTTGAAACAATAAAATTGGCGTGGTCGTGTCGACTGCGTGTAGCAGTTAAAGTAACTATACACAGTAAAAAATAATTTCGTAAAATCGGAATACGAAGTTTCGCAAAAATAATTTTGTTAAATAAGTAACAAACTCGTTTGTTAAAGTTTGAATATACAAACCTGTCCTTTCATTTCCTGCGTCAGTAACAATTTTAGTTTGTACTTTTTTTTTTTTTGGTAAAACTAGAAACCGTCTGGTGGGATCGGAAAGTTAACAAATAAAATATTGTGGACGGTTCTGGACAATAAATTGTTGTAAAAAGTACAAATATTCTTTACTGTGTAACGTTGGTTCGAATTGAACCAAAACTGCATTAAATCAACAACATTTTTTTCGATTCAATCGTATATACTGTCAACATACAGAAGGTACATTATGTTTTCTTGAACGTATTTTTGGTTGATTTGAAAAAAAGTGATTCGATTTTTTCGTATATATCAATCCGGGAAGACGTCAATTTAGCCATTGACAAATAATATGTCCACAATAAACAATTTTCATGTTGTTTCGGTATTTCAATGTAAAATCATCGCAATTGAGTCTAAGATAATGACGGACAATGACTTATGTATCCGATTGAAGACTGCACATATCAATAAGCGATTGTAGCGTAGTGGTACGGTGCTAGGTCAGAATTGGTTAGTTTTGGGGTTCGAACCCCGCTAGGATTTATAGAATTTTTATTTGTAAAAATTGTGTTATATTGGTAAGTAGCGATTGTACTGATAACAATTGAAAATATCAAAGATGATGTAACCATGTATAAAATTAATTAGTAACAAATAACGTAAATAACAGTACCAGGACCCAACTTCACATTGAGTTGGGGAAACTTTTTTGTTCATTGATATAATTGCCTATTCTGATCGGTCAACCATACTCTTAGTTGGGACAATGAAATCATTTTTTTTGATGCTCATGTAACTTTTTAGTCATCATAACTAAATATTTCCTTCGCCACCCGCAACCGCCAGATTTGGTTGACTCAAATAATTTTTTTTTATCTTACCAAACCTTTTTTTCGGTGTTGAAATGATTTTTTTGTGACACGTCGTTCTCAAACAATACATCGATGTTGGTACAAACGCATTCCCCAGATACGTAGATATGTGTATTTAAGATTTTATAATGGAGCGGCTGTCAATGTTGAAATGATTTTTTTGTGATAAGTTGTTTGCAAACAATACATGGATGTTGGTATGAACGCGTTCCCCAGATACGCAGATATGTGTATATATGTGTATATATATATATATAGATATGTGTATATATATTAGGGTGTGTCAAAAAAATTCATTTTTTTTTTTAATTTTCCTCCCATCTTCTTAAACTACAGATTTCAATCTCAAATTGAACCTTGCGAAAGGCGGTGTCTAGAAAAAAATCCTAAGAGGTGCCGCATTCGATGTTTGTACCCAAAAATGCGGCACCTCTCAAACTTAATTGTCAGTGACTGCCTTTCGCTGGATTTTTTCATCGACGAAAAAATGTAGTTCTACGGGGTGGGAGGTTAACTTTTTGTCTTTTTTTTTTAATAAACACAAGCGATTTCGATTTTTTAATTCGTATACAGAAAACTATAAATGTCCAGTAGGGTGAATTTGTTGAACAAAATTCTTCCCCCCCCTCCAAAAGTATATATTTTCATTTAAAAAAACACCTCCCGAAAGGTGGTCATTGACAATTACGTTTAAAAGGTGCCGCATTTTTTGGGTACAAACGTCGAATGCGGCACCACTAAGAATTTTTTGCTAGGAACCGCTTTTCGCGAGGTTCAATTTTTAATCGAATTCTATACCTTAAAAGGGTGGGACCAACATTTAAAACAAAATGTCCTTTTTGAGAAACACCGTAATATATATATGTATATGTGAGGTATTCCATCCAGATTCGAACGGTCAAAAACTCGACCCTCTCCAAAAAAGTTGTAATTTCACAACAATTCATGATTATTTGCAAGTGGTTTTTGTAATTTTTTTCAGAATTTTTGGATTGTATTTTTTTTAGATATCGAAAAATTGAACTTTCTTTTAAAACCCCCTATATCTTAAAAACTGTTAGTCGTATAAAAAAATGTTTGAGTCATAAAAGTTGCAGTTTCAAATGAAGTTTTGAAAATAAAATTTTGTGGATTTTTTTGAATGTAATAAACGTCCATTTCTATGAAAAATAGACAAAAATATTTTTTTCAGCCAATACGTCATGTTGGATTTTTTTCAAAAAGTTCCAGAATATACTCTCAAGTGTGTAGAGTGATCTCATATTTTTGTTTGGATGGCTGAGATGCCCGTTTGATAACTATGCTCCGTTTAAGATCGATTTATAATAAAAAAAAGAGATATTTACCACTTTCCATTGAATTGTATAAAAATTGTGACGATGTCCACAATAATGGACAGTATCACAATTTGTATAAAATTCAATGGAAAGTGGTAAATATCTCTTTTTTTAAATTATAAATCGATTTTAAACGGAGCATAGCTATCAAACCGGTATCTTAACCATTCAAACAAAAGTATGAGATCACTCTACACACTTGAGAGTATATTCTGCAATTTTTTAAGAAAAATCAAACACGACGTATTGGCTGAAAAAAAAAATGTTTGTCTATATTTCATAGCAATAAACGTTTGTTGCATTCAAAAAAATCTACAAAATGTTGTTTTCAACAGTTCATTTGAAACTGCAACTTTCATGTCTCAAACATTTTTTTGTACGACTATAGTTTTTACCATATAGGGGTTTTTTCTAAAAAAGGTCAATTTTTCGATATCTCAAAAAAATAAAATCCAAAAATTCTGAAAAAAATTACAAAAACTACTTGTATATCATGAATTGAATCATGAATACAATCATGAATTGTGGTGAGATGACAACTTTTTTGGAAACGGTCGAGTTTTTGACCGTTCGAATCCGAATACCTCATATATATATATATATGGGTGGAACGCGTCTTCAACTAGTAATATTTTCTAAAATCGATAGGAACTGCTCGATTTTGCTTTCTCATAGAGGAAGCTTTGTTATGGTAAAAAACATTTTTTTTTCAATTTTTTTTTTTTTTGTAATCGTCTCTCTAATAGTTGAACGCTACGAAAAATATGTTATTAAGTAGGTAGACTGCCACCTTATTTTAACGCTTCATTGGTGCTTTTTAGTTGTTATCACATTATGCCGTGCGCGATAAACTTAGTCATAAAAGCTAGCAATTATAGCGTATAACTATCAAGTAGTCAAGGTCAACCAGTGGTCAAACGCTGACTTTGAAGCACACGTGGCCAAAGCATTTGTAGGGTAAACCAGTCAATAATATCGAATAATATTGATATTTATTCTGTAAGTATTATATACAGACTCGATGGTGTTAAGATTTTTATCAGGGATGATTATTCAGAAATTTGAATAACTCACCATGAATTGATTATGAATAATTCGTATTTGAATATTCAAAATATTCGAATAATTTGAATAATTTGAATACTTCGTTGTATTCGAATGATTCTAATAGTCTAAATATTCTAATTGGATAAACGAACTATTCCAATAATTAGAAATATTAATATGAGACATTTAATGGATCATAATGATAATTATAAATAGGGCGATAAACAATACGAATTGATTTACAACAGAGATTGTTGTGCATGTTTAAACTTTGAAAAAGGGAATAACTTGCAACCGAGCGTAAGTTCCGCAGCTTCGTAGTAATAAAAATTCTTCATTCAATTAATACAATTTATGTTCTCAATTTAATTTTTATCGGAATTTCATCATTCGAATATGCGATTCATAAAAATTATTCAAATCATTCGAATTTTTGTAATATTCACGTATATTCGAATTTTAAAAATTATTTAGAACTATTCGAGATACACGAATTTGTTTGAATTACTCATAAACATTCGAAATACTCCAATTTTGAAATATTTGTTCATAAATATTCGAATTATTCAAATTTTTGTTATTTATTCAATTCTTTAAATATTCAATTCAAATTTTGACTTGAATATCAATATTCACTTCAATTCGATAGTAAAGCTATTCGCACACCCCTAATTTTTATCTCGATACGATTGTGTACGAAAGTCATTTCGCAAGCTCGTATCTCGTAAGAATTATGGAATGAGTAAGTAAAAAAAAGTAGAGAAACGAAACAAAAATGTAAAACATTTGGCCCGACGAGGTAAGGATATAAATGTGGGAGGTGAAAAGAAGAAACAAACAAAGCTCAAAAGGGAGATGGAAACGAGGAGAGTTGGCTTTCTACTGGGGAGTCCAACAGTGAAAAATTCGAATCGGAGTCTGTTGCAAGAACGCTAGGGAGAAGTGTAACGCCGAACCGGCGAGTGGGGGCGCGTCAGAAAGCTATGGAGAAGTATAAACTCCGACAGAGAAGAAACGACGAGGAAGGAAGTAGTAGTGGAGGTGAGAGAATGAAAGAAGAAAGAGAGGGAGACTCGTCGGTGAAAGGGCGCGAACGACTATGCGTACTGTCGAACAAAAAGTCACTCTAATTTCGTCTCGGAGTGGCATTCAAAGAGTTGTCGGGGCGGCAGGCTCGATTGAATGCGACTTTAGAACGACTATAGTGAGTTCCTAGTCGTCGACGATGACGAATTCATCTGGCGAACGCTTTGTTTCCAGTTACACCAGCTTCGTGTATCAAAAGATTAAGTCTGTGTATGCTCCGAAAGATACGTTTTTACTATTGTCATTTGTTTCGTATTTATAACACAGATATTCGTCGCGCGGTTTTATTTTTTCATGAAACAAATGAAATTTAATACTTTATATGACACTTTAAGGTAGCTCCAACGAGTGGTGTTCGTTTCGCCTAAATTCGAAAAATTCCGGCAAGAATTGCAAACATTTCCCGATGTTATAAAAATCTGAAAAAAATGCACACTTATTATAGGCACTGAAAAGACTATTTTTTCATAATAATGATTTCAAAATGTTATTAACAAATTGTTGAAAAAAAATATTGTTCATCGAAATATGCGGTAACTCTTTTTTTTTTGTGAAAATGATTCGTTCATTTTTCGGAATACGTATGAATTTTTTCAGATTTTTATCTTTATTTTGATTTATGCACATTTTTCCATGTAAAAAACATGAAAAATCAAAATGAAGATAAAAATCTGAAAAAATTCATACGTATTCCGAGAAATGAACGAATCATTTTCATTAAAAAAAAATTAAGTTACCGCATATTTCGATGAACAATTTTTTTTTCAACAATTTGTTAATAACATTTTGAAATTATTATTTTGAAAAATTAGTCTTTTCAGTGTCTATAATCAGTATGAATTTTTTCAGATTTTTATAACATCGAGAAATGTTTGCAATTCTTGCCGGAATTTTTTGAATTTAGGCGAAAAAAACACCACTCGTTGGAGCTACCTTAAAAACACGATTATATTGTATATTACTACGTCGTTACATCAACATTGCATGTATGTAAAAATGCTCTACTCAGCACTATGCTGACAAAGAAGTACGGTTGAATCAACGAAAGGTTCGGTCGGGGACGTTCAAATTAATATTTAGTTGGTCGAATATTTAATAATATCAGAAAGCACCCAAAAACTGGTTGAACTAACAAATTTTTTAGCTGTACCAACAAAATATTTATTTGAACGTCCCTGCCAGAATCTTTTCTAGTTGACTCTTGATTCAACCCTATTTTTTATCAGTGTATGATACTATTTATGTAAACGATACGTTACACAGTTGTGTTACTGCCATGTAAGGTATTTTTCAAATAAATAACTGCAATATGTCGATTATAACAGCTACGTCACTAAAATGTAATTGAATGTAACAATAATCGTAACTTGAAACTTGATTTTTTTCAACGTTCTCTGAAGTATCCCAAGAGGGGAGAAAATTTCAGATTTCTCTTCCACTTGCAATTCGGGGGGCGAAACCATCTGTTCGACGTTTAAGGTAGTTCTGTCGCTTGGTCTTCATTTCGCACAAGTTCGAAAAAAATGAGATAAAATTGAAAATACTTATCGATAGTATAAAAATCTGAAAAATGTGTGCACGTTAAAAGTACATAGTAGGTTGCATAATAATGATTCCACAATGTTATTAATAAATTGATGAAAAAACTAATTATTCATCAAATTTCGGGAACATCAACTTTTTTTTTATGAACATGATTCGTACATTTTTCTGAATACGTATGAATTTTTTCAGATTTTTAAATTTGCGTTGAATTTTTTTTTTATCGAAAAAATGTGTGTGAAAAACACAAAATTGAAAAGCCAATTTAAAAATAAAAAAAAATTCGTACGTATTCAGAAAAATAAACGAATCGTTTTCGTTATAAATGAAAATTAGGTTGCCAGGTAATTTGTTAAACAATTAATTTATTGATTAATTTGTTAATAATATTTCGGACTTATCATTATGCGAAATTATTCTTGTCAGTATCTTTAATGTGCGTGCATTTTTCAGATTTTTGATACCATCGAGAAATATTCGCAATTAGTGATCAAAACAAACAGCGTTATAAGCGTGTTCTGCGAATATTATATAGTCTCGTTACGGTATCATAATGTTATTAATCCTTTATAATTATTGGTTGCACCGTCCGAAACCGTACCGTAATGCACACGAAGTTGGGGTCACGCGTTGCTATAGTAACGCCTAAGTGTGGGGATACACCGAAAGAAATTTTATTGTACTGGATAGCAGACAAATACTACCCAGTAGCATATTTTATATTTCGTATAGGGATAGGTCTAATTATTGTAAAGGTAAGTATTTGTTTATAGTATTGATAATATATTGTCCAATAGCATCTGCAGATAATAATAATTCCAACAACCTCGCATTGCTCACTTTAGTTTATCTGTATTATACTGAAGGCTCATGTTTTTTTTTAACATTTGAGATACTAACAAACAATTTCGTATTGGCACTATTGAATATCTTCGTATACCATTGGCTATAAATAATTTTTTTTTAAATTCGATTTGATAAAAGATACTAACACTCTGTGCAATCTCGAAGTATACTATTAAATATCTTGATATAATAATGCATATAATAAAAAAATTTAGCCCAACTCGATTTGGAGTTGGGTCCGAGTACTATTATTTACGTTATTTGTTACTAATTAATTTCATACATGGTTTCATCGTGTTCTATATATTCAATTATTACCAGTACATCGATACATATCAATATAACACAATTTTTAGAAATTAAAATTCTATGTATCCGAGCGGGGCTCGAACCCCGAACCTAACGCATTCTGACCTAGTACGTTACCACTACATTACAATCGCTTAGTGATATGTGTAATCTTGAATCGGATATATAAGTTATTCTCCGTCATTAACCTAGACTCAACTTTGATGATGTGACATTAAAATATCGAAACAACTTGAATGTTGTTTATTGTGAGCACAATAATACATGTATAGCCAATAGTATACGAAGACGTTCAACAATGCAATACGAGCTTGTAAAGTTTGTTAGTATCTCACATGTCAAAAAATATAAACTTTCAGAATAATACGGATGTACTGAAGTGAGAAATGCGAGGTTGTTGGACTTATTATTATGTGTAGATGGTATTGGACAAGATATTATCAATACTATAAACAGACCTACCTTTACCATTATTAATCCTATAAACCTACCTCTACCATTATTAATCCTATCCTTATACGAAATATAAAATATGCTACTGGGTAGTATTTTTCTGGTATCCAGTAACATATATTTCTTTCAGTGCACATAATTCCATTGCAATTGCTATTGGGATAACAACTATTATCAGGATATAAATAATGAAACAAAGCTTTATATCAAAATTAATATCCAATACACTTCAGATCACTGCAATTGCCACCTACAGGTTCTACATAATATTTACTATTAACCACTACGTAGATTGTTTCGGGTAATATCTGTGCATATAATTATTAGTATTCAGTTAGTAATAATGTCCTGAAAGTAGTTTATAATGCGACGTTTGTATTCGACAATATCTGTGATTGTAGGGTCTAATTTTCTATATAGTAAACATTAGATAATTCATCTCTACAATAAGTGAATAGCGGCGGGAACAATATCATAGTGCAAATATACGATTGATCTTTGTACACCGTAATATCCACATGGTAACGATTTGCAATTAATATTTGCACTATCTTAGATATTACGAATCTGACAATCTATTTTTTTTAGTGTAGAAGTGTGATTTAGAAAGGGTCAAGTTACATCCCGTTAAAGTTATTCGAATAACGGTTACGAAATGTTTGTTGCACAACTACAACGGCAAAAGGACGTATAACAGTTACAATACGTGCACATAATAAAATATACATTGCATATTAACTATATGTATCATACTCGCCGACGCATCACAAGAATATCATTGTTACATGTAACTTCCGTGTTATAATTCCGTAATAAAAAGCATGTTTCCAGCGGAGCTGTTTTGAACTTTCGAGACAATACACCTCCGCGCAAGCTTCCCCACGTACTAATATTAATTCCGGCCATTATTTTATTATTAATTTTCTAGTACAAGCGTTATGACCGAGCAGATTGTCAATGAGCGCATCGCCCATCGAGCGTCACTAAAGAGAAACATAAGCAGTGCCGAAGGAACTAATTCCACTCCGCCTCGAAGGGCTTAAGGAATTTATTCGATTAAGGAGACTCGAGAGTTAGCTAGTCCGTGGACGTCGTAACAGTAGGGGGGACCGGGGCAAAATGGGAAAGCGGGGCAAAACGGGAAAGACGAATGCCGATACGGAGCCAAATGTGGTAGCCCAAAATTATCGCTGTCAGGACTGTCTTGTTGTCATGATCATCTTGCTATCAGGACTTTTTGTATCTAGCTGACAAAAGTTGCCGCGAGTCAAATCGAAGGGTACCCCATTTTGCCCCAAATGATTTTTTTTAACATCCTTCTAAAACCGATGCCAATACAATTTTTGTGTGGCAAGCAATGGATCTAAGGAATCAGTATCTTTGTAGAAGGTTTTATTTCCTAGTTTCCCCATTTTGTCCCGGTTCCCCCCCCCCCCCCCATATACACGGTAAAAAATAATTTCGTAAAATCGGTATGCAAAATTTCGTAAAAATACATTTGTTAAATAAGTGACAAACTCGTTAATCACTTATTTGAATATACGAACCTGTCCTTTTATTTCCCGTGTCGTCGACAATTTTAGTTCGTACTTTTGTTTGTAAAACTCGAAAATTAACAAATAAAAAATTGTGGACGTTTGTGGACAGTAAGTTGTTGTAAAAAGTATAAACTTTTTTTTACCGTGTACGTACTTACATTATAAAAAAAATATATATAATTTTAATTTACGGGAAATTGAAATTTGCTTACATTACATACATTAATTGAACATTAATGTAGTTTTATTGTAAAATGACAGTACGAGATATTAAAATTGCAAATATTTTGCATGAAATTTACAAACATTTTTATAAACATACAAATTTTACTGTAAAATTACAACGCAAATGTATTTGAAATTTCAGAAACAGTTTATGTGAAAAAAAGCTTCCTATACCGTTTATTAATTTTCAAACAAATTCTTTTGCTATTAGTGCTATTAGTATTATACGTTTCATTTATATAAACAGCATCATAGTGCTGAGTAGAGCATTTTTACTCATATGGAATTTTCATGTAATGTCCTGGACATGTACAATATAACCGTGTTCAGGGGAGATCGGGGCAAAATGGCACAGCGGGGCAAAGCGGGACAGCGTGGGCAAAACTCAATCTTACAATAATTTTTGGATGTCCCATTTTGTCCCAACAATACATCCGGATTTTCAAACTCGTTTTGCCCCACGTACCACCATCGCCACCATCCAAAAGTTATTGGAACATCCTGTTTTGTCGCATGAAAGTAAACGCTCCTATTAGTGTCACCTTAAAAATGATACGACAGAACAAAGAAAATATTGACACAAATATACGTATCTGGTAATTGAAATGAGATCTTTCAGGGAGAGGACACTTTTAGCTAACAAAAAACCTCCCAATGTAACTATTTACCTATTTTTCTTTCAAAGATATGATTAAAAGAATAAATTAATGCCATTGCGCCTATTAGTGGCACGCCAACACTGACTTGCACCTATTAGTGGCCGATCGTTGTACCTATTAGTGGCCACCGCGTGTCGAGTCAAGAGATTTCTTGAGTTACAGACAATTGTCTATAACTCAAGCTTGTCACGGTTGTATCGTGATTATAAATATTAAAGGATGATGAATAAATGTTTTTACTGCATTCAATCTTCTTAAAATATTCTTTTTTCAATTTTTTAATCTTTTTAAATCTATACTCACAACGGCGCTCAGTTGGCTACTAATAGGAGCTGTACACATTTTTGGTGTTCCTAATACGGGCCACCAGATATTTCGGATAAATAATAATCCCAAAATATTTTTCAATCGTCAATATCGTATTCGAGGTTTATGTAAACACTGACATTTTGATTCGGCTAATCAATTATTACGTATAATACGACCATTTAGAAAATCGCTAAGTCCTTAATCAACCTGTTAATGGTCTGCTTCTTCTCACAGTGAAGGCGAAGACGCGAGTAAAAAACTAATTTATATTCCTCACGTCGATGAGTTAGAATTTTTAGACTGTTGTGTTAAACAACAGAAACACCAAGGATAATTTTTGTTTTAAAAAAGTATCGCTGCAGTGTCTACATACGTTGTTATAAGGCAT
This sequence comes from Amblyjoppa proteus, assembly GCA_963922035.1. Lineage (NCBI taxonomy): Eukaryota > Metazoa > Arthropoda > Insecta > Hymenoptera > Ichneumonidae > Amblyjoppa > Amblyjoppa proteus. The sequence continues at coordinate 34,338,339 of OY998228.1, read as the reverse complement.
AACGTCGTAAAGCTGCCACTAATAGTCGCACTGCCACAAATAGGAGCATTTACCTTGTCCCGTTTTGCCCCGCCCTCCCCTACCTACGAATACCATCTATATTATCAGTCTCATCTGCTTTGCATGTAACTGCATATACCCAATAAAAAAAAATATGCATTCGCATTCATTCATACGTGCACATTAATTTTTGTTCCGTGGATACATAAAAAGAAATGTTGAGGAATAAAGCTTTTTGTGGTGGTCGCCACGGCGAAGAGCTTCGTTTCGAATGGTAGTAGTGCCGTGTAGTATCGAGAAGCGATGGCTTCAGTGCGGGGTGCGATAAGTAGGTCACCCCGTTGGCGCTAGCACAGTCGAGGGGTTTGGTCAAGGCGGCAGCGCAGCAGCAGCAGCAGCGCCAGCAGAGGGTTGGTGTATCCAACTTAGTTGATTGAAGCGGTTGAGCCGGGAATACGCGAATGGCGCTGACGCTGGTAACATCGCCAATATAATAATGGGCCAAAGTACTTGGCAAATCGGCGAGTTAGCTGATACTCGTATAGTATAAATATACCCGAGGCAACTGTGAGGAATCGATACTTGTAGTCCCAGGCAAACCGTTGCTAGCTGTAGTGCAGCATAGCGCCGAGGTGTAGCTGCTTAAGTCACTATCGACTTTTCAAAAGTCACGTTGCCGGCTTACCGGAAAGCATAATGAACGCGCCTGCATGTAATGTACGTATATTTACCGTATCTTAAGTTTCGATTGAGCGCTAAAACAAGATGAGTTACAAAAATAAAAGCCATCTTACAAAAATAATTATGAAAAAATAAAAATATACATATATACAGTGTAAAAAAAAGATTTGTTTGAAAATTACTGAACAGTATTGGAAGGTTTTTTTACATAAACTGCTTCTGAAATTTCAAATACATGTGCGTTGCAATTTTACAGTAAAATTAGTATTTTAGATAGAAATTTTTGTTAATTTCCGACGAAAGATTTGTAATCTTAGTATCTGGTATTGTAATTTTACAGTAAAAGTACATTAATGCTCAATTAATGTAAATAATGTAAGGAAATTTCAATTCCCTATAAATTAAATTTACAATTTTTTTTACAGTCTATAACTGTAAAAATGTTTAAAATGTTATGAAATATACAACCTCGGTACATGAAATTAGAATTCATATTGTATTTGAATTTTAATCATTTAACCTTAAATGCAAAACCTGTATATTAAAATTGTCGGCGATGGCATTGAAAATTAAGACATCCGTGTATGAAAATGATGTTATTATTACAAATATTATACACATAATATTGTTTTTAATATACCGGTAACGCAATATTCTTACATATGTGTCAATGAAATTTCATATAATGTACAAGCATAAAACTTCATAGAGATTTTACGAAGTTTCAGACAGACATTTTTAACAGTGTACATGTGCACCCAGAAAAAATAATTAATTTGACGGCCACCGTTTATTAAGATGAAGCAAAATCTTTGTTTGATTTAAATAAATATTTATTTAAATTAAGTAAATAGTTACTTAAATGAAATAAATATTTATTGAAATCAAATAAACGGTGGCCGTCAAATAAATTATTTTTCCGAGTGTGCGGCAGGTTTTGACAATCGTGAGCCTATATTCGCAGAGTCGAGAGTCTTTCGATACTCGACGAACTATTCTCGTACAGGCTATGTAAGAATTCATTAAATCCGGCGAGCACCTAAGAATAAGATTCTAATAGTATTACGCATCGATCGACAAGACAAGATCGCATCTTTAGGGATTCGGGTCTGACCTCGTGTTTTCCGATAACGAGGAATACGACCAAGTTAGCAGCGGAACGGCCGAGAATTCCGGGCGAAGCAAGGATCCCCGGGACGAGGGGCGCGCCGATTCGCGCGCTCGTGACTGGGATCTCCTATCCCGCATCGCCGCTGGACAAAAGTGTGGGTCGCGCTCTAAAAATCTATATCGCCCTCACCGGGTTGACCTATATAAAGCCCCGGCACTAGGTCACGCCAATGCAGCCAGTTTTCCTCGTCCCAACCGCGCGTATCATTACGTTCTTTTTTCTTTCAATATATGTACGTACATATGATATTCAATATATGTACGTACATATTCCATGTGAAATCGAACGGTCAAAAACCCGATCGTCTCCAAAAAAGTTGCATTTTCACCACAATTCATAATTATTTACAAGGGTTTTTGTAATTTTTTTTTTTCATAATTTTTGGATCGTATTTTTTTTGAGATATCGAAAAATTGAACTTTTTTAAAAGACCTCTATATCTTAAAAACTATCATTCATACAAAAAAACGTTTAAAACATAAAAGTTGGGGTTTGCAATGAACCTTCGAAAGCAACATTTTGTAGATTTTGCTTCCTCATAGAGGAAGCTTTGTTTTGGTAAAAAAAAAAAATTCAAGATTTTAATGAAAACATGTTTAGAATGTTCCAAAACATTGAAAAATCACATTTAGAAAAAATGTCCGGATGTACGTGTGTGCGTGTGTGTGTGAATCGGATGCGAAAAATTTAAATCGCTATATCTCGGAAATGCCTTGACCGATCAGGCTGAAATTTTGCACACAGAATGTATCGTTAATAGATAATGTTTTTGGAAAATTTCATCAAAAAATGTTCAGTTGTTTTTTATATACGCCATTTTTTATTTGTTCAAAAATGTCGGTTCGCGCTCTAGCGCTCGCAATTTTTTAGCTATCGGGCTAAAAACGCCTACACAGATGGAATATAGTCACCCGATGATCCCATTGAAATTTCAAGAGAATCGATCGAACCGTTTAAATTTTATGTCATTTTGAATTCTTTGGATTTTATGAAAAATGAGTGCTTTATTTTAAATGCAATTTTTCACATTAAATATTCATTTATGACTAAAATAAGTGTCAGATTCGTGATCAGCGTGAAAAAATACATGGAATACAGTCCCGGAGCGACGACTAACGAAAAAAATGTATCTGTCATTTTTATTGCCAACATTGCAAAAATGAGTCATTTTGCGTATTTTCAAACAGTGATTTTTTTACTTCCTGACGGTATCGTGCACAAACCTAGGTACCTATCATGTTCTATGGCAAGAAATACACAAGATGATGGTATGACGGTGTTTAAATAATGAGATACAGCGGTGTCATTTGAACTTCTCGAATAAAAATTGAAAGATTGAAACAAAATTTGGAACACATAATTCTATGTATTTTTCGCGCTGAGCACAGAGTCTACATCCGTTTTGAACAAAAGCGTAAGGTTGGTGTATTTTTTCGGGCTAAACCTGAGTCAGCCAGCAGTTTTCCCTAAAAGTTAAATACGACGTTGTTATTGGAAAAAAGTTGAAAATTGACATTTTCATAACGCTTCCGCATAAAAGCTGAAAATTGAAATTTCCATATCGCTTCCTCATAAAAGTTAAAAGTTGAAATTTTTATATCACTTTCTCATAATGGTCGTTTATTCGGAAAGCTGCCTCTATGCGGAAGCCAAAAATATAGTAAATGCTTTCTCATAGTAGAAGCTTTGCGAATAAAGGACCATTATGAGAAAGTGATATAAAAATTTCGACTTTCATCTTTCAACTTTCAACTTTTTTTGAATGCAATGAACGTCTATTTCTATGAAAAAAATACACTAAAATATTTTTTTTCAGCCAATAGGTCATGTTTGATTTTTCTTTAAAAATTCCAGAATATACTCTAATGTACGTAGAATGATCTCATGTTTTTGTTTGGATGGGCGAGACGTCCGTTTGATAGCTATGCTCCGTTTAAGATCGATTTTTCATTTTAAAAATCCCTTTTTTTATGAAAAATCCCCGATCGCTTTCTTTATTTAATCTTTTAACTTGCATTATTGTCGATAGTGTAATAATTTTTATAAAATTCAATGGGAAGTAATAGATATCTCTTTTTTGTAATGAAAAATCGATCTTAATCGGAGCACAGCTATCAAACGGACGTTTCGTCCATCCAAACAAAAATATGAGATCAATCTACGTTCATGAGAGTATATTCTGGAATTTTTTGAGAAAAATCAAACATGACGTATTGGCTGAAAAAATATTTTAATCTGCTTTTCATAGAAATGAACGTGTATTGCATTTAAAAAAATCTATAAAATGTTGTTTTCAAAGGTTCATTGAAAACTGCAACTTTTGTGTTTTCAACGTTTTTTTGAATGACTAATAGTTTTTAAGATATAGACGGTTTTTAAAAAAGTTCAATTTTTCGATATCTCAAAAAAGTAGAATCCAAAAATTCTGAAAAAAAAATTACAAAAACCCCTTGTAAATAATCATGAATTGTAAGTTTTTTTGAAGAGGGTCGGGTTTTTGACGGTTCGATTTCACATGGAATACCTCATATACAAATCCGTTATTTTTGCTTCCTCGTAGAAGATTTGTTTTGATGAAACTTTTTTTTCAACACTTTTATGTAAACATGCTCGAAGTGTTCGAAAACGTCGGAAAATCACATTTAGACAAATATTTCTGGATGTGCGCGTGGTGTGACAAGCCCGGAAAAAGTGAAACTCCTATAACTTGAAAACGGCTTGCGCAATCGGATTAAAATTTATCACGCTATTGGGAGAGTTTCACTCTCACTGTTCGTTAAAACTTTTGGCCAAAACGACTAATCCTCGTTAAGATTTTACGCGGATCTGACTTTCTTAAAAATAATCGTGTGACGCTGAAATAGAAATTACATAGGAATTACAGAGAGAGAGAGAGAGCGAGAGGGAGCGAGAGAGTGAGGGAGAGAGGGAAAGAGAGAGAGAACAAGACAGACGGAATGCGATGAACAGAGGAAGGAAGAATGCGCGGTCTCGTTGGGCGAGTGCGTCTAGGAATAGAATTAGCCCGGCCGAGTAGAAGTGTCCACACGAGTCCTGACCGACGAACGTAAATGCTCGTTCATCTAAATTCAGAGCGAACGGCTCGCCGGTGTCTTATGTTACACGCGAGTCAACCTCGCATACTCATGACTCATTAATCGGAGACTCGCCGTCGCTAACGATAAGATGCTCACGAAAGCGTACCGATAATCTTGCGTTTATCAGTCCGTACCGCTAAAAATTAATATTTTTTATGAAAAAAAAAGATATTTTTTCCGGACTGCGCCAAAATAACCACATTCCTTGCGTGCAATACGGGCAGAAAATAGCCTATTATTGACCGATGATTATTATTAACTTGTGCGCATGCGCAGTACAGTTTCATTACTCCCTCTGGTAGTTTCGGCTAATTTCGGGTGGTTAATTTTTGGTTATTTTCTTGCAAGGTTATTCTTACCTTCGATTATTATTATTTTTCTATTTTCGGCTATTATTATTTCCTGTTGTTTCATACTTTATTCACAGTGTATTAGGTGCTATTATCTTGCTATTTTATGCTTTGTTCCATATTCTATTGGGTTCTATTGTTGTTATTGTTATTTCTGCTACTACTTTTCTGCGATTTCTTATTTCATTTATTTCGGACTTAGAATATCGCAGACGTGGGGGGGGGGGGGGGTGAGCTTCACCAAACTAGGGCTGTACAGTTGAGCCGTCTTAGCCGGCTAAAAAATCTTATCCAGCTAATGGACATTATAGTTTGGTCGGCTAAGCCGTCTTAGCCGGCTAAGATCGTTTGGCCGACTAAGAATTAGCCGCAATTTAGCCGGCTATTATTTTTTATTGTGAATTACAAGGAAACTGATAAAATGAATGACATTTATCTTTATCACATTACCTGTTGTATTTATTCATTTCTGTACTATTATTTGCTCAGATTTGACTGTCTCTAAGATTTTCAAAATTTCATTCCCACCAACTAATTTTTCTAGCCAATATTATAAAAGTCAAGCACGACGTTGATGTTGAGAAAACATGAAAATTGAAATTTTCATATCGCTTTCTCATAAAAGTTTAATATTGAAATTTTTATATTGTCTTCTCATAAAAGCTGAAAACTGGTATTTTTATATCGTTTTCTTATAATGTTCCTTTATTAGCAAAGAATGTAGGAACGTTATGAGAAAACAAGATAAAAATGTGTTTTCAGCTTTCATGAGGAAGCGATATGAAAATTTCAATTTTCAACTTTTTTCAACGTCGACGCCGGGTTTGACTTTTATAATATTGGTTATAAAAATTATTTCGTTGGAATAAAATTTTTAAGATCTCAAAGGTAGTCAAATGTAAGCAAATAATAGTACAGAAATGAATAAATACAACATGCAATGGGCCAAAGATAAATTTCACAGTTATTTTATTAGTTTCCTAGCTTAGTTTCCCAATAAAAAATAATAACCTGCTAAACTGCGGCTAATTTTTAGACGGCCAAACCATCTTAGCCAGCTAAGCCGCGGCTAATTTTTAGTCGGCCAAGCTATCTTAGCCGGCTAAGACGGCTTAGCCGGCTAAACTATAATGTCCATTAGCCGAATAAGATTTTTTAGTCGGCCAAGACAGCTCAACTGTACAGCCCTACACCAAACAGGGCGGGGCTCCGTATATAATGAAGCTGATCTTTTTCTCTGACGATAAGGGACGGATGGGTGACTTTCATAAAAAGGAACCTTCCTCTCCGTATGGTGAAGCTGACCCTCCGGTCGATTCGATGACATGGCAACGGCGGCGAGACGTTTATATATTACAAAGAGATATATTTGTAAAACACATATATCAACATTATGCGAAATGGCGATAAAGTAGTCATTTAGGATACTAGGGTGATAAAGCGTTTTCTGATCAGTTTGAGTTCACAGCACGAGCCGTAAGCGAGTTTTGCAATCACAAAAGTTAAGAAAAAGTTTTTCGCAGGTGTATCGTACCAATTTTCTACACCGTTGAAAATTTCTTTTTGAAAGTTCATAAAATGTATTTGAAGTTTTATGCATACAAATTATATGAAATTTCATTGACACGTATGTAAGAATATTGCGTTACTGTTATATTAAACACGATATTATTTGTACAATATTTGTAATAATAACATAATTTTCATAAACGGATGTCTTAATTTCCAACCACGTCACCGGTAATTTCAATATCCAGGTATTGCATTTAAGATTAAATTATAAAAATTCAAATGCAATGGATATGAATTCTAATTTCATATACCGAGGTTGTATAGTTTATATAACTTTGTATATTAAACGTGTTGTGAATTTCGTAACATTTTTAACAGTGTACTTCACGAGTTGTGAAAATGGGATTTTTGCGCGTGCGAAGCGTGCGTAAAACTGCAATTTTCGTACCGAGTTAAGTAAAATATATAGCATGCTAGCAGCATAAAATTATTAATACCACATAATTTGTTGGCCTGTCGAACTGACCAAACCCCTTAACGCTGTATTGTGAATGAATTGTCAAAACCATACCGATTTCTGTTTCCGAAACATATGGGCACATGGTAGCAAGTGCCCCGCAGGTTTCCTCATCGCAATCTCGCCGGGCGACAGAGTAGGGCGTATTCGATAATTCGATCGTCCGCAAAGCGATCGAATTTCTCGCTATCACGGAAAGTAATCCGGCGATATGTTACATCGGAAAACAGCAACATATTAAGCTCTCCCGCCACTCATCAAGTAATATAAATGTACAGAATAATTTAATTACTGCGTAATGCGGTGAAATGTTATTGCTGAAATGCATATTCGAGATATGAGGCATTCTCTGTCAACGCGGCAACTTTTTTTACGACCCTCTCAGATCTATTCCACAATTGGTCACATTTTAGTATCATTTCAAAGTATCCTTTGAGCATTTTTTCAGATTTTTTAATCCATCCATTTCGGGAAATGCGTTTTTATTTCAAATTCATATATCTTGAAAGTGATAAATCAGGCAAAAAAAATCTGACGACGAAAAAGTTCTCTTTAGTCTTTAACTATTTAATGCAACATACGTTATCTTTTTGTTCATATTACAAAGGCTCTGTTTAGCAGAAAGTAACGAAAATTATATTTTTCCCGGCAATGCGACACCTTCGATTTCACTGCCAATTTGGCAGAGTACACAGTAAAAAAATTTTTTACTTTTTACAACAATTTATTGTTCACAAACGTCCACAATATTTTATTTGTTAATTATCCGATCCCATCATTAAGTTTCTAATTTTACAAAAAAAAAGTACAGACTAAAATTGTTAATGCCACGGGAAATAAGAGGACAAGTTTGTATATTGAAACCTTAACAAACCATTTTGTCACTTATTTAATAAAATTATTTTTACGAAACTTCGTATTCCGATTTTAGGAAATTACTTTTTACTGTGTATTCGGCAATGTATGAAAAAAACGCATATTCTAAATGGATAGTTTAAAAAATCTGAAAAAATACTCAAAAAGTACTTTCAAGTGAATCTAAAATGTGGCTAATTATGGGATAAATCTGAGGGTCGAAAAAAAGTGGCTTAGTTGACAGAGAATTATTTTTACGAAACTTCATATTCCGATTTTAGGAAATTGCTTTATACTGTGTGTTTTTTCATACATTGCCGAATGCAATGTATGAAAAAAACGCATATTCTAAATGGATGGTTTAAAAAATCTGAAAAAATACTCAAAGAGTACTTTCAAGTGAACCTAAAATGTGGCTAATTATGGGATAAATCTGAGGGTCGAAAAGAAAGTGGCTTAGTTGACAGAGAATGCCTCATATGCTAAATCGTGAAAACGCTACTGGTGCGATTTTTCGGGTTATGGACTGCGAGGTCAGGGCTGTGCTGATCGCGTACATCGGCGTCGCTGTACACCGCTACAAGTCCAGTATTTCCGAGGCCGGCTTTCGGATTTACAATGCAAATTCAGAAGCTGGCTACCCCGAGTACCCTCGAAGACAAAACTAGCCTGCTGTTAACTTTGGTTACGCGGACATCATGAAACGAGCTCGGTAATGCGAACTCAGCAAATCCGGAATCTTGGTTACTTATTACCAGAAGTTACATTCAAGGAAAATACTCGATGCGCACACAAAAATAAAAGAAGAAGTATATATATATTTTTTTTCGTCGATCTGACGAACAAAACATTCAGTCTTCGCTTAATCAATCAGTGCTAAATTATTTAACACGCAAAAGCGTCACAGCTTGGGGAAAACGTTTATGCAACAATTCCACAAAAGTGGCGTGACGTTTGCGTAGCTAATAGATATATCATTACGCAACCGAAAGATCTTTATTTCGCCATTGTAGACAGTAAAAAATAATTTACTAAAATCGGAATACGAAGTTTCGTAAAAATAATTTTGTCAAATAAGTGACAAACTAGGTTGTTAAGATTTCAATATACAAACTTGTCCTTTTATTTTCCGTGGCATTAACAATTTTAGTTTGTACTTTTTTTTTTTGTAAAATTAGAAACCGAATGATGGGATCGGAAAATTAACAAATAAAATATTGTGGACGTTTGTGGACAATAAATTGTTGTAAAAAGTACACATTTTTTTTACTGTCTAGGTTTTATTTGCAGTGATAAATTGACTGCACAACGGGCCTCGAGTACAATACAAAGTAAACAAGAGCAGTGTCTCATAATTTGTTTTTATATACTCATTACATGCGAAATATGCTAAAAGAAAATTGAATGCAGAATGCAAACAAAGCATTTTTGTCGTTTCTGTCTGTCCATCTGTCTATAGATCTGTCCCGTTCGAAAACGCAATAACTTCTCGAAGAGACTTCGGATGCATGTTTTGTACATGTAAATTGTAGAATTGAAAAAAATATGCAAAAATGGTAAACAATTGTCGAAACATGTGGAAAAAAAATGGTAAAAAATTCGAATAAAAGCTACTTTGATCTGCAGAAAACGTACACTCAGATAGCCAGGAAAAAAATTAGTGGGGCAGTACAGCGGTAGCTCCATTATGTAATAGAGTTACTCCCATAAGATACAGACAAACCATCGGTTATAAAAAATGTGCTTCGAGTGAAACATGGATCGAGTTTTTAAAAATAATTTCTTTCAATGATAATTAATAATACAAACAAATATTTTAACCAGTAAAAAAGCGTGCAAAGTGATTTGCTCAATTACTTCCTCATATTTTACAGTTTCGCGCATAACTTCCTCTATGATAAATTTCTTTGTTCGATTTTGGCTTCCTCATACAGGAAGCTATAAATAAAAAACAATTTTCACAAGAAAAAAAAAAAATGTCTACATCTCATAAAATAGAAACAGTCAAAATTTACACTAGAATTTATTATAGAAAATCGCAAACTGAAATTTGCGAGTTTCATTGTTTTAAGGCAATTTTTAATATATTCTACACCGCTGATTACAAAAATATAACTCTTTTTACTTTTTACTTAATATTTTATCCAGAAACTGGCGTCAGACGTAAGAAAAAAAAAAAAAATTCACAAAATTCAAAATGTTAAAAATCCCATAAAATTTAAACGGTTAGATCAATTTCTTCAAAATTTAATATGAAACATAGTACAGTATTGGTCCATTCCGTGCCAAGTTTAAGCTCGATACCTCCATGTTTACTCGAATTCGGCTTTACTCGAAGATGTTTACTCGAATTTGTTTTTAGTAATTTTTCAAAAAAATCAAAATTCCATAAAATCTTATTCCTTGGATAGATTTCGGCTAAATTGAATATCAAAGGTCATAGTATTGTATTTATATGTATTTTTAGGACGATATCTCAAAATTTACGAATGCTAGAGCTACCACAGACTTTATTAAAAAATTTCAAAATCGCGTAAAATCTCGAATCGGGCCTCAATCTTCATGAAAATTACACTGAAGGAAGAGACATGACCACTCTACTAGTGTACAAAACTTTAACCGCAAATCTGAAACCGTTTCCGAGCTAAAGTCTTTCTAAACGATGTAAGTCTGTCACACACACACACACACACATACACAAACATCCGGACGCCAGCTAAAAACCACATTTCTCGACGTTTTCGACCATTTCTAGTACGCTGACGTTAAAATCTCGAAAAAAAAATTTTTTACAAAAACAGCTTCCTCCATGAGGAAGCAAAATTAGTGGGGCAGTACAGCGGTAGCTCCATTATGTAATAGAGTCACTCCAATAAGATCCAGACAAACCATCGGTTATAAAAAATGTGCTTCGCATGAAATACAGATCGAGTTTTTAAAAATAATTTGTTTAATTGATAATGAATAATTAAAAAAAAAAAAACATTTTAATGGAAGGCGAGCAAAGTTACTGTTGGACTCGCCCCGATTTTTTTCAACGGCGATTGGAGATCTTTCTCCGCAAGTAGTTGAACTAACCAACAATCGATACGAGCTGCGGCGCAAAGTGTAGCGTAAGCGAATAATTATCGAGAACTCGTAAAAAATCGTTATCTGAATTGACTTTCAAGTGCGGCGTCGCTTCGACTAGGACGTGCAATCAGCGCGTTAGTGTAGCGCACGCTACAGGCAGTGCTCATGGCTAATCGTACGTAACACTTTTGCAACGTCTGCATTTTACATCGGGCTCGGGTGTACCACTGCTATTATATTGTATTGGAAAATGCTCGCGGTATATCCTAATTGTATCAGTGACGAAGTTTGAAATTTCCATTGAATTTGCCATTCTCAAAACGGTTTATGCAACGAGACGCAACTACATCGTCCCGTCGCACCATTTCGTCGTGCAGCGTCGCTTCAGTTTAAAGTCCAATGAGCTTTAGGCACGTGTTCACATTTGTAGTGATAAATCTTCCAAGGCTTTCAAGTGCACGAACTGCGGGAACATTTGACTCTGTGGCGTTTCGAGATTCGAAGTTCACGGGAGTTTCCGAATTCGGTTCTTGCGATGACGCATCGTCGGCGTTACAGTTAACGGGCACTTTGGAAATACGAGTTAAGGCAGTGCGAGTCAAATCTGGAAGCTAGTTAAATTTAGATTACTATGAAAATATTGAAATATCGCTATTTTCGGTTTTGAAAAAATAATAAAAGCAATATGATGAGTTTTTCTTAAATTTGGTAGCTAGTCAAATTTAGATTACTATAAAAATATTGAAATATCGCTATTTTCAGTTTCGAACAAATTATAAAAGCAATATGATGAGTTATTCTTAAATTTGGTAGCTAGTCAAATTCAGGTTACTATAAAAATATTAAAATATCGCTATTTTCAGTTTCGAAAAAATTATAAAAGCAATATGATGAGTTATTTTTAAATTTGGTAGCCAGTCAAATTTAGGTTAACATAAAAGTATTGACATATCGCTATTTTCAGTTTCGAAAAAATGATGAAAACACTATGATGAGTTATTCTTTTCAATGTATTTTATGGATCAGTCCATAAAATTATTAATGCTGATATTATTTTTGTTATATTATCGTTATTGTTATTATTATTACTTTAAATTATTATACATATAAAAAAAATGTAGCATCGTATCTAATAATCGAATATTTGTTATGTTGTATGTAAGTTAATGATGACAATAAAAAAGTCGATATTTAGCGATGCAGAAAGGAAAGAAATTACGTATGGATGGCGGTGATCAGGGATGAAGAAGAAACAATGAAAGTAAGATTGTACGAATGTCGGGCGTTTATAGAGAGTCGTCGAAGAATGGCGGAAGACAACGTTGAAACCAGGAACAAACTTGGCCCGAGCTGTACAACCGGTTAATTAAATGTTCGGCGAGTGTGCCGCAGAGATAAGGAGTGGCGTGCAAGAGTGCGTTATTTGCGACAGGGCTGATTTTCTTCGCGAGGTCACTAATGTCGATAAGACGCCGGGCTGGGCCGGGTCTGTCCAACTGTAACTTGTCGCTATAACATTTTTTTCTTATTACAAATTTTTTAGGTTTTACTTATGAAACCGGGAGCGTCATAAATATTGTCCCGAGGATCGCTTATGTATGAGACTACAGTGTTAAACATGACGGCCACGGTCAGGGCAAACCGGGAAAAGTCAGGGACAAAAAATCTTCGTCAATGAATCAGGGAAAAGTCAGGGAACTTTAAAATTTATCAGGGAGAAAGTAAATTGTCGCCGAAACTTCTATAAATAAATAAGGAGTAAATAAAAAGGAGCATTAAAAAAACTTGGGAATATTTAGGGAAAAACAACAAAAAAATCGAATTAATCATTAATTCAATAAGTAGGCATTTTCATTCGCAAGATTAATTTGTTTTTTTTTCATACAAGTCGTTAGAAATTTGGTCAGGGAAAATGTTTAGTTGGTCAGTGAAAAGTCAGGGAATTTTTTCCGGGGAAAAAACGGCCACCATGTTAAAAACAATGCTGCATCCTATTTCATTGTACTGCCATAAACGTTTTGCTTATTTGTCGGATCGTTCAGTCCACTCGTATCGAGTGACACCAAGAATAATTTGAAATTAACCCTTCAGGTACAGCCGGACTTTTTGCCAATCGCAAACGACCATGCCTTCTTTTAAGCACAAAAACGATACGGATATTCTTAATAATTTTTCTTATGCGTTATCAAAAAAACAACACTTCAAGGTATATCTGTGCATTTTTTGAGATTTTTTTTAGCACGTTAACTTGTCACTCGAATAAGTCGAAAGTTGCGTCTTGGCAAATTCCGGCATCTCGGTAAGTGAAGGGTAACAAATTCATACGCCTCGTCGTTTTGCTTAACGCATTTGATAAAAAGATTTTTTCTCACTAGGCTCATTGGAATTAACCCGCTAACGACACGTCTTGTATTCTCTGAGCTTTTCGGGTCGTCACGTAATCTGGGTAAACGAAGATGGTTCGATCGAGTCGTCGCACTTGTGCGTTGGGAAAGACGTCCAATGAATAACTTTGGTGTCACGAAACTTTTTTTAACTCCGCTCACGGGAACCCGTGAGCGATTAGCTTTGTCAATCCATCAAATGCCAGTGACTTCGACGCTTTTACAATAATATCCCTGATCACGCATGCTGTAAGTTAGTAGTCCAAGAAAAATATACAATCATCGAGAAGATTGTTCGTGAATTTTCGCCGCTTAGCGTTGTTCGTCGGATAAGTTTACGAGAGAAAAAAAATGTCTTGACGGTAGTGGAATTTTTTACGCGAACTTCGAGAAACGGCTATGGATGTAAATTCATTGAGATTCATCGAGGGTCTCGAAGAAAGTTGATTCGCGAGCGCAACCGCGTGCGCCAGCGCGCTTGCTCGCCTGCCTGGCTGGCGGCTCCTCTCGCCATTTCTCTTGGGTATGGCATGCAAAGGACTATTTTCGGAACGGGGCGAAAATAGCTGAGCTTAAACTTCTGCTAGACACACACAGATCCGCCTAGAGTGGAAGACGAAAGCGGCCTAGCGGGTCGCGAGGGAATTGGGTCAGAATTCGACGACGAAAGATGTACCGAAGAAAGTTTTTCTCATCCCCTTTCTAATCGGGTAAAATCTGCGGTAGGGTCCAAGCTGTTGGGCGCGGAAGGAAAGCGTTCAACGAGCTGCGAGCCTTCGAGGAAGTCGATGGTCGCAGGCTGAAGAGGAGTTGGCATTTACTGAAAAGGAGTTTGAGACGCGGCTGATCGTAAACGGTACTCGGCAACAAGAATTTCCCTACCGCGGAACCATACTTGCGCCACCTCTCGCGGAACTCCCAACCGTGACTTATGGTTGGGATTCGGTAGTTTTTCCCACATACGACCTCAAACCAACCGGTCAATTGGTGTACCAAACTCACCAGTGTTCCAACTTCTCAAAGGTTGATTTTGGGCTAGTTTTTGTAAACCAACTGTAAACCAACCGTTCTTTGGACGCGATGAAAGGTTGGTTCACGGGTGGATATTATAAACCAACCCCAATTTCAACTCTTAAGCTACAATATCGATGGTTCATTTGTGGTTGATTGTTCAAAACTGACCATAAACCAACAATTTTTGACAACCAACTGTGCAGCGGTTGGCTTATGGTTAGGTTTGAAAAATCGACTAAAAATCAACCGTTACCATTCTTGGCTGAAAGTCGAAATTAGGGTTGTTTTCTAATATCCAACCGTTAACCAACCTTTCATCGTGTCTAAAGAATAGTTGGTTCACAAAAACCAACCCTGAATCAACCTTCAGAAAGTTGGAACATTGGTTGGTTTGGTGCACCGATTGACCGGTTGGTTTTTAGGTTGGTTTCCGGTTGGGCAGAACTCGAGGGACAATTATGGGCAGAATCTTCATCATTATTCCCGTTGGACAGCGTCCTGAATATTGGAGCTTGTTATCTTCGTTTACACCCACGAACTGGCGGAGCGTCGTCATGGCCTCTCGGATACTCCGAGATAACATTTCGACCGTGAGGTTTGGAGAAGGGGATATCTTTTTTTTTTGCTATTCAACGTTCGGGCACCTCTGCAACTTGATTCGTAGATGGTGTTAATTACGGCGCATAAACTGCGAGGTGTCAATCGAACGGGGGATTGAAATTCAAACAGGTTAGAAGTGATATTTTACCCAGTGACTCTCGAATGATAATGATGACACCAGGGCCGGTGCAACCGTTCCGGACAACTACGGCCGCGTGTTCGTTGAGATAGCCGGTGCGAGCGATCTAAATTTAAATACAAGACTGAGCAAAGTCGTTGCATAACCTGACATACAAAGTGCGCTCGGACACGAAGAGTACGTATGCGACTATGCGGCCGGAAAGTATTTCAATCTGCACGAAATCGATTCGACACTTTTCTTGTCCACTCGAGAATCCACTGGACAGTAATTCAGGCCTCGTCAATTAAGTCTAAATGGCAGATTTTTTAATGGATTCATAATTTAAAGGTTACGCTTGTTTGGGCGGCTTTTCATCAAAACTCCTTCAAGATCTCATCCAAAGTCGCATTTGGAACGATAGTTATACATTTTTTGAATAAGCAAATATTTGCGGTGATCGTACTAGCCGATTCTATTCTGATACACCTTCTCCTATTTCAGCATTAGCGGGTGCACTACGAGCGCCAGAAATTATCCAGCCCTAACGTGGGCATGTTGATTTTGTGCGAAGCGTCATTGGACGGACAAAAATTCTTACATCGTCCCCTTCGAAGCAAGTTTGGCTCGCGCTATAGCACCGTGTTCGTGACAGAGTTGAACATTTCTAGCAGGAAATCATGACGAACCAAAGTTGAGTATTTTCTTTACGAAACTCACCTGCTGATAGGGTAGCTGAAGAAGATCACGTTCGTCAGCAGCGGTGACCTCGAACGTAGGAGCGGGCTGAGGCGGATAAAGATTCCCCTTGCCAGGATAGGTTGTGCTCCTGCGGAACTTAACCGGACTAATGTTCGACGAGTGTCCCTGATTTGCACCGGGATGTCCGGGAAAGGTGGGACTCGGTTTTCGACCTTGATGCCCACCCGCGGCAGCGACCGCAGCAGCGGCGTGCAAGGACGAATGTAGCGGTGGTAAGTTGGGCACGGATCTACCCCTGCTCCACGGTGAGAGGGCAGGACTCGGTGTGGTGGCTGGCTGTGGACCTCCGCTCCACTGCTGGGCAGCTTGAGGGCCACCGGACCAGGCAGCGTATCCTTTTCCTTGAAGATAAACCCCTGGATGAGTGGAGGTTGGCTGCTGTTGTTGCTGTTGTTGTTGTTGCTGCTGCTGTTGCTGCTGTTGTTGTTGTTGTTGCTGCTGCTGCTGTTGTTGTTGTTGCTGTTGTTGTTGTTGTTGTTGTTGTTGTTGTTGTTGCTGCTGCTGCTGTTGTTGTTGACCGACCTGAAGCCCGTGTCTGGCCACGGTCGGAGCTCCGGCGTTCCCACCGTGTTGAGAAAAATTATGACTAGCGGTGATGGCACGCCGAGCTCCCGCACTGGAGCCAGCAAACAATCCCGCTGGTCCGCCGCTCAGAAAATTCTGAAAGGTCGCGATGGATCCGTTTACCGGTAAGGCGTGAAGTCCCGTGTCTTCCGGAGCCGCTGCCCATAGACTCGGAACTCTCGCTGGTTCAGCGAACACTTGGAGACCTGAGGTATTCATGCAACTGCTGATGTCCTTGTCGACCGATGACGAGAGAGATTGCGGAGTTGCCGCTACCATCGCATTTGTCTCGGCTTCCGATGACTCTTTCGACTTGTCCTGTGTGTTGCCTCCATCAAGTACTCCAGGCGACAAGGGTGCCTGCTTTCCGCTGCTTCCTTGCTTCTCTATCAGCAGCTCGTCCTGCATTGTCGTAATCTGCTGATGATGGTGGTGGTGATGATGTCGATGATGTTGATGATGGTGCTGCTGCTGCTGACCGATGGCGTGTTGCTGCTGTTGATTGTTGCTTATCAGCGTTGAATCGGGCCCACTGCAACCACTTGCCGAAAGAGCTCCACAAACTCCTACGGGAGTTTGTCTGCAGGCTGACGATGACGAAGGGCTCCCGCTACTACTCAAAAAGAGGCTAGTCGCGACAAAGTCCCCCATATACCGTCGAGAGTAACGGTCCTTTCTGCGGAAATCCTGAAAGGACGAGAACTCTGGAGCACACAACGCTGAGCCACCGTCAGGCCGTGGTAGTTATTTCTTTTTCTTTTTTCTTTTTTTTTTTTTAGGCACTTGAACAATCTCGAAGTACCCTTTAGATAAGTTCCTTATCTAATTGACAGCGCTGTCGTGTCGTTTAACTATCAGACTTTTAGGATGTTATTGAAAATATGTGTGTACCAAGCTATTCGGGGTAATCCCTCCGGCCCGATAACCAGCGGGACGCGTTACTCGAGCGAGTCGAGACCGACCCGGACGTCGTCAACGTCCCCGAGCCGAGCACCCGAGCCGGCTATCGATCGTCTCGCTCATCAAGACTACCCACGGCACCCGGAAGACAGGATTCTACCGATCTGACGGATTTTTTCCCCGACTTTTACCGTGAATAATTTTGTTTTGTTTTGTTTTGTGTCTCCCAATTCTCCTCACTGTATCTTCTTAAAAATGATTATTTTGTTGGATTATTTTTCGACCCGCAACCGCAGCTTGCCCGGTTCGAGTTACAGAGGACTCGCCTCATACCCGAATGATATCCAGAATAATCTCGGAGGAGTTGGGAGCATCGTTGCCCTCCTATTGTATATTTTAATCGCGCTATCAAATCCGTACTTTCGGATAGGTTTGAAAAAATTATCGAAACGGCGGATCGGTGCAGCTTAGAGCGACTCGCGCCGATTGGTTGTCGTACGAAATCCTTGCCCGATTATTAAACCGACAAAAACACACAAAAGTAAAAACGAAAAGAAACCGGCAATCACGTTGTTTTATCGACGACACTACCGGATCCTTAACACACGATCGAGGAGCCCGACGATATTACATACGGCACTTGCTCGACAGCAGTAACACATGTAACAATAAGCAACTCACAGACTCACAACACTCGGCTACTGAACTGGGCTACCAGGATTATTGGCCTCCGGCACCAATCTGGCACACGCGAACACTCGCTTCTTTATCAGAGCACATTATTTCGAACGCCTCACACGCGTGTTTACGTATTTGACATTAACAAAACTCAACTGAACAAAAAACACAATAAAAATGAACAAACAAAAAAGAGTTAATATTTCTTTAATCTTCCCCTGTCATCCCAGTGCCAATTCGGTCCGCGCGAGGGATGCTTTTTATCCAACTGGACGAATCGAGGACGACACCGAAGCCCGCCGATCAGCGAACGCGCTATGCGACCTCTTTCGTGTTTTCGTTTTTGTCCGTGAGCTCTCGTCACCGAATCAGCTTTCCGCGACGCCGGTACTCGCGCCTATCGTCGTGTCTCGAGCCTAACGCGACTACCGCTCTACTATGCCCCTCCCCAGCTGCGGGCTGGCGATTCTCGCTGCCGCCACTGCCTCGCCTGCTGATATATTTCCGCCTCGTGGAGGTGGCAATTGGTCGTAGCTGGTGGATGTCGCGGTTGTCGCGGTCGCCTTTCTGACCTGGGTGTTCGATGATCCCAGTTGGTGACTGCGTTCTTTATTTTCCTCACTCGCCGAACATTCTCCTCCCCCACTGAACTCCGTTAGTTATACTTTCGATTGGACACGGATTATAATCCAACGGGCGATTGGCCTGCGGGTGGAAAGTTTATCTATAAAACACCACCGAACAATCTCGTTGTATTGGATCTTCCTTTGTTGTTGTTACTTCTTCCACTCTTCGGTTTAACTATCCGCAGTAGCGATACTTGCGTCGGTGATGACAGTTGCGATGGCGGTGGTTTGGCATTAGAAACGTCGAGTCTCTCGTGGCCCGGCGTGTCTATCGTTTCCGGTCGATGTTGACCCCGCTACGATCCTGCTGCCGCTTCTGCTCCCTCAAGTGTTTCTTGTTCACTGCTGCTGCTGCTGCTGATTCTCGGCTGGTGGCGATTTGGCTGGTGCTGCTCGCTCCTGGTCCGGCTGACGCTGGCGATGGTGCCCGTTGCTGTTGGCCGCTGCCGATGCTGGTGCTGCCGTTGCTCGTGCGCCGTCGCCGCTCGGCTCCTTCTTCTGTGTGTATGCACCAAAGGTACACCAATATGTGACGCTCGTCCCCGACTACGAGTACGAGACCGAATGCACGGGATACGCACGCGCCCTGGTAATCGCAGCCCCGCAATTCTCGACCATCGCACCGTCAACCCACGACGACGACGACGACGACGACGACGAGGAGGACGACGACTACGACGACGACGTGGCAAACCTACCGACAACCCCACCGTCAGCCCAACTCTCACCGACTCTCCCCGCGGTGGCGGCGACGCTCGAAAACGGCGGAAACTTTTGCTGAGCACGTGCCGGGATCGATGACGGGGGAGCCCGTGCGCCAGCCTCACGCTTTACTCCTCGCGTCTTTGCGGGTTGTGAAGAAACGAGCCTTATTCCTACCTCTCGTTCCAGCCCGACGGGAGTAATTCTTCTTTTTTTTTTTTTCTTTCATTTTTCTTGCTCTACGTGCGACTCGCTCGGAGTGTCGGAGCGAAATTGATTTTTTCACCTGTTTTTCTGATGATGACGAAATATGTGTGGCGCTTAGGGCATCGAAGTTGTATTGACGTTATCGGTTGTAGGGTGGAAGTTGTCGAATGGTAAATCTTACGAAACACTGTTAAAAATTTCTTTTTGAAAATTCATTAAATGTATATGAAGTTTTACGCATATACAGTATATGAAATTTCATTGAGACGTATGTAATAATATTGCGTTCCTGGTATATTGAAAACAATATTATTTCTACAATATTTGTAATAATAACATGATTTTCATATACTGATGTATAATTTCCAACGCCATCAACGGTTATTTCAATGTACAGGTATTGCATTTAAAATTAAATTATTAAAATTCAAATACAATGTATATTAATTCTAATTTCATATACCGAGGTTGTATATTTTATATAACTTTGTATATTAAACGTGTTTTAAATTTCATAACATTTTTAACAGTGTACATACGGATCAATATTCACCATTTCTACCGGGCTTTGCTGTGAAGCAATTTATATTTATAATACATATTTTTTGGTGACATATAAACAAGAATCATCGTACGTTATTAAACAGCTGGGAGTAAGAAAGTGCAAGGGACTGAAATGGACTTGAAAGGACGATTTTTTTGTATTACCTATTTTTGCGAAACGGAGTTGTTGAGTCTGGGTAGGTGAAAAAACGTTATTTTTTTTTTGTACCGGAAATTTACGTCCTGAAAGTAATTCTGTATGCTGCAAATTGTAGACACGCATATGGAAAATGTTTCTCGTAGTTTGATACGAAGAATTTCCACTCTCAAGCGCTTTATCGGTTGAGACCTTAAAAATCCAAGATAATTTGCAAGGTTGGGAAAATTAAATGGACTCGCAATAGTTGTTAACTGCTCATTGTGTAAGGTAACACGAAACGCCACAGTCGATAAGAAAAATTGCTACGGGTATAGCGGTGGATAGAACTATGATGTACATTATCATTCGTCGGTAAATTAGGTGCGCGCGTAGCTGAGAATATCTTCGCAGACAGTGGGGAATATAGGTACACAGTAAAAAATAATTTCGTCAAATCGGAATGCGAAATTTCGCAAAAATTAGTTTGTTAAACAAGTGACAAAATTGTTTTTCACTTATTTTAATATACGAACCTGTCCTCTCATTTCCTGTATTATTGACAATTTTAGTTTGTACTTTTGTTTGTAAAACTAGAAAATTAACAAATAAAAAATTGTGGACGTTTGTGGACAATAATTTGTTGTAAAAAGTACACATTTTTTTTACTGCGTAGAGAGCACACTCGTTGCCGTGAAGAGGACACAAATAATTTATGTACGTAATTTATACAAAAGAGGATACAAATAATTTATATACAAAAAGGTTGCGGGAAAACTCGTAGGCGAGACATCATAAAAACGCGATCAGAGAGTGTGCTGTAATAAATATGGAATATTTTGGAAATTATCTCAAATTGTTCAGAGTGGAATTCCCCGATGTTTCCCTGATGTTTTCGAAAATTTCCCTGACAAGCCATTCAAAATTGTGAAAAAAAGTAACATGGTAGGAAACATTACATATGTTTATTTTTATGTATTCTTTGGTATTATTAATTAAATTATTTTCCTTCTGTCAACGCCGTAATTTTTTCATTGAGAAGAGCTTCTTTTTGTTTTGCATTTTTTACAAGTTCTTTAAGCTCGAGTGCCTGAGCGAGTTTATCTATATTCGCCGATTCAACGGTGTTTAGAATGCCCGATTATTAATAGTTATAACGATTTTGTAATCATGATCGCGGATTTTGAATTTGTTTTTTATTTACCTTGAAAAAAAAGAAATGTCCGCCCATCATTTTTTTCCAGCAGTACGCAAAAAAAAAATTTTCGCCCAAACACTTCTTTTTTCGCTTTGATATTTCGTATTTTCCCTGACATTTCCCTGATTTCCCTGACACTTAAAAAATTCCCTGACATTTCCAGGTTTTCCCTGACAGTGGCCACCCTGTTGTTGCACGTGGATAGGTTGCCGATGGGCAATTGTTGAATTTTTTCAGAATGAACGTGCGTGGAATTAATACAATTCCATCCTATATGCTACAAAACGTAACTTCCGGTTTGAAAACCTCATTTTTCGACCGGAAATGACGCTATACGGGAAAACGTACGTCGTTACTTGAAACTTCCGGTTTAAAAAACAACAAGTTTTAAACCGGAAGTAGCGTATTCCTGTATGACGTCCCTTCTGGCTGAAAACTCATATTTTCAAACCGGTGGTGGCGTTTTTTCGCATGATGTCACTTGCGATCTAATAAACCTTCTGTATGGTGATATTATATACGATTGAATCGAAAAAAAAAAATGTTGATGTAATGCAGTTTGGTTCACTTTGAACCAACGTTGTAATCGCAGAAACTGCTATACGCAATTGAGACAACCACACCAGTTAATTCTATAAACTTTTATGTAAATTTTAATAATGGTGCAGCAATTTCCAAAAAAGTTCTTTAAATTTCGAAAAAAGCTCTTTAAACATAGTTTTAATGAACAAGTTCTGTAATTTTAATGAAAACATAATTAATTTTAATGTACGGGACATGAATTTTACTGAAGATTTGCAAATTTGCAGTTTAGGGTACATTAATTTTCGTTTAATGTACAGAGTTTGTGAATTTCAAATTCCTTGGTACATTCAAGTTAAATTCTTTTTTTACAGTGTAAGTACGACTGCAAGGATTGCGATGACGAGGTTTAAGACTGCAAGGTTTCAAGGTTTGCGACTACGTTGGAGTTTCTGTCTATTATGTCCGTGACCATTCAATAAGTGGTAAACTACACAGCGGTAAAGCCACATTTTCATCAGTTGAACAAGTCTAACCTCGGGCATAAAGCTCCTGAACGGTAGTTTGCTAATAATTGTCTTTGTTGCTTTTGCTGTAGAACCAATGATTTAGATTATAGAAAAATACAGCTAAAGCGAAGGAGTTAAGTACACAGTAGAAAAATAATTTCGTAAAATCGGAATACGAACTTTCGTAAAAATCATTTTCTTAATTAAGTAACAAATTCGTTTATTAAAGTTTGAATATACAAAGCTGTCCTTTCATTTCATGTGCCATTGACAATTTTAGTTTGTACTTTTTTTTTGGTAAAACTAGAAACCAGATGGTGGGATCGGAAAATGGAACAAATAAAAAATTGTGGACGTTTGTGGACAATAAATTGTTGTGAAAAATACAAATATTTTTTACTGTGTAGTTGGTCTTCGACCTCAATTTTCAAACGCAGCAGTGGTGGGCATCCGAGAAAAAAAAGACAAATTTTGTTGCGAGCCCAATGCAATTGCGAAAGATCCAATTACATGTATCCAAATATTTTTCCGAATGTAGAAGCATTAAATCGTACGTTCGTCATGGAATAAGATGAAACGAAAATATTAAATGACGGCGAAAGGTTGCACTGTTAAAAATTTCTTTTTGAAACTTCGTGAAATCTGAATGAAGTTTTATGAATATACAGTATATGAAATTTCATTGATACATATGTAAGAATATTGCGTTACCGGTATATTAAAAACAATATTATTTGTATAATATTTGTAATAATAACATAATTTTCATACACGGATGTCTTAATTTTCAATGCCAGCGCCGGCAATTTTAATATACAGATATTGCATTTAAGATTAAATGATTAAAATTCAAATACAATGTATATGAATTCTAATTTCATATACCGAGGTTGTATATTTCATATAAATTTGTATATTAAACGTGTTGTAAATTTCACAACATTTTTAACAGTGTGTCCAGCAATGATAGGCCTTGGAATAACAGTTATAACAAAATGGGTACAAATCCAGTTTCCAATGAGTTTTTTCATTCCGATTATCAGTAATGACTTACAATTAATAACATATGCATTTTACCATTGCATTTGCATTCGCATTTAAACATTTTTTATATTTTGGTATAAATATTATTAATCTGCCAGTCTTTTTTACCGTTAATGGTCTTGCAACACCCATTTCAGTCGCACGGAGACTCAAGTATACGCGCACTCTTGACGGTATACATATTTGTATCTGTTTCTAAAATGGCCTTCATTATTGTTGGGTTACTTATAGGTATCTGCGTCCAACAGATATGCAGACTCCAATAATTTTATTATTCCTCAGAAAGATTTAGCATACTGAAAAAAAAATGTTTGGTAAGATCAAACAAGGCTTGTTTGAATCAATCAAATCCGGCGGTTGTGGGTGGCGAAGGAAATATTTAGTTAAGTTGACTAAAAAGTTACATCAGCTTTAAAAAAATCATAGGGTAAGTCGGGGTGATATGGCCATGGTTTTTTAAACAACAAAAATTGGACGTGCAACGTTTATAAAATGTTTGCATGTTTGTTGTAACCAACTCTAGAGACATTAAACTAAAGTAATTAACTCAGAACTTTGGGTATTTTCGATGCGTAATTTAATTGCAGCTCTGTAAATAAATATTTGCGATCGGCCATCTGACCCGAACACTACGGGTGACATGGCCACAATAATACTGGTAGTCAATTAAGCCTAGAGAAGGATCGAAATCGCACAAACATTTTTTACTATATTTCATGTTGTCTACATAACCTACAGAATGACAATAAACACCTCTGTTAAATGTTTCAGATGCTAAACTAAAAAGAAAACAGTGTTACTGGCCATATCACCCGGATAGTGCGGGACAGATGGCCACGGGGCCCACCACCATTGACGTGGCCATCTCACCCGCAATATTCGGGTGAGATGACCACCCTCCGCTATTGCAGGCAGTGGCCTACCACCATTCATGTGGATATTTCACCCGCAATATCCAGGCGATAAGGCCATCGCTCGCTGTCGCAGGCGATGGCCCACCACCATTGACGTGGCCATCTCGCCCGCAATATCCGGGTGAAATGGCCACCCCCTGCTATTGCAGGCGGTGGCCCACGACTATTGAGGTGGCAATATCTCCCGGAACATGGGTGGCCATATCATCCATTTTCCGGGAAAAATATCCACTGCTTAAATGTAGGGAAGACATTTTTAAAAATAGGTTTACTACACGCCAATCTTTTCTTGAAAGATCCAACTATAGTGTGCAATATTGATTTACTAGCAACATTATAATTTAGTATGTCTCCAGAGCGCAAGAAATATAGTTCGAGAAATTTCTGGCTACCTCGAAATAGGGATTTGCGGCTCGTACTGGCCCTTGCACGTACAATCTTAAAATTTTTTGTGCAATCGCATTGTATCCACATATACTAAAAACTGTGCAAGCGATGATACCATTCGTTTGTTACGTTAAAATATATTACGGGTGGTCATCTCACCCTGATTTACCCTGTCATTGTCCCAACTAAGAATATGTTTGATCGAACGGCGTAGGCAATTAGCAATTAACTTGCTTTTGTCCATTCAGTAGTTGTTTAACGCACGTAACCCGAAAACCTTATAATTATTATAGCGAAGTGAATGCGTCCTGTAACTAAACGAAGAAAACCTTTGTTCGAAACAAATATTTAGTCACACAAATAAAAAAAAGTTTGGCCCAACTCAATCTGGAGTTGGGACCCGGTACTGTTATTTACGTTGTTTGTTACTACTTAATTTCATACATGGTTTACATCGTGTTTGATATGTTCAATCGATATCAGTACATCGCTACTTATCAATATAACACAATTTTTATAAAACAAAATTCTATATACCCTAGCAGGGCTCGAATCCCGAACTAACGCATCCTGAGTCAGGATTCCTGACCCGGTACACAGTAAAAAATAATTTCGTAAAATCGGAATGCGAAATTGCGTAAAAATAATTTTGTTAAATAAGTGACAAACTCGTTTGTCACTTATCGACGATTTTAGTTTGTACTATTATTTGTAAAACTAGAAAATTAACAAATAAAAAATTGTGGACGTTTGTGGACGATAATTTTTTGTAAAAAGTACAATTTTACCAATACGCTACAATTGGTTATTGATATGTATGATCTTGAATCGGATGTGAGTTATTCTCCGTCATTGACTTAGACTCAACTTCTATGATTGGACATTAAAATATCGAAACAACTTGAAAGTTGTTTATTGTGGATATAATATTTGTGAATGACTAAATTGATGTTTTGCCGAATTGATAAAATCATTTTCAAGATGACAAATGTTCGTATATATACGAATACATCGAATCATATTTTTCCAAATTGATCAAATATACAAGTCGAAATAATTCTGTATGGTGACATTATATAAGATTGAATTGAATAAAAAAAATGTTTTAACGTAGTTTTGGTTCACTTTGAACCACGGTTGTAATCGCAGTAATTGCTATACGCAGTTGACACAACCACATCAGTTTAATTGTTTCAACAACGGTTCAGCCTATTTAAATGTGCCTCGATTGATTCAAACCAATTTTCCGCGACCGCAGCTGTGAGGTTGATATTACCAAACCTTTTTTCGGTGGACCCCGTCAAAGAAATTCATTACCGTTTTCTTTAAGAGCTGAGCCTGGGTGAGCAGGAGGCGAGCGAATTTGACATTGCCTTGACAATGTAACACTTGTACTTGATCGTCAATAGTACCCAGTGAACACGTTTTATTATGGCAACATAATATGGAAGTTACATGTAATGTAGCAATGTTATTCTTCCGATATATAGAGGGTATATAACATGGGAGTAATATGTAATGTTACAATTGTTATATGCAATTAATGTAACTGTTATATATCAGTGTAACTTTATAGTTATGTATAAAAATTGTGTAACCGTTACATAACATACTTGTAACAATGTGAGTGTAACTTTCGTGATACTCAGGTAATGTCAATAGCGTATACATTACAATAATATAACTGGACTCTGTAACGTTTATATAGCAAGTTTATAACAATGTTTATGACCATTACTAATCTACGGGCAATGTTAATGTTACAAAGTGTGGTAGCGTTACGGTTACAAAACCAGGCTTCATAACAGGTACATAACATACATATAACGATGTTATTACAAGCAAATAATTACTCGTTTCCTTATTACCGTTAAAGGGCTGACCGACTAATATTTAATGCTAGAAATTGAAGTTTATACATCAGTCCGTAGGTAATCCGTCGAAACCGTGTATATAATTTGCCAAAATTATGTTCTCAAGTCCAACATAGTCGAATAGGTAAGGTCACCGTCTACAATTCCGAGGGTCCCAGGTTCGTATCCCGTCGATAGCACATAAATTAATAACGTTTTTTCTGAGACGTATTTGTTCCTATCGATAGAATAATATAGTTTGTCACTAATAAAGATGCTGATCCAAGGATGGGATTAGTCATAATATGTTTTTTAAATAAAAATTGTATGTTACATTGTTATATAACCGTGATATAACACGGCAATATAACAGTGTTATTTTGCTGAGTCGGAAATGGCAACTTACATGTAATTTACATGCAACATTCTCATCAATATTACCTGTTATTTTCGGATAAATTGCTGTTACATTGCTGTTAGATTACTGTGTTTACTGGGTAGTATGTTGGTGGCAATTTAAAGCAGTATAATTTATGGTAGAATAATTTTATTTATTATACAGCTATAATTCACTTGTATTCTAAAACAATAATTGTTTGCTCCAAACTCTTTGAGTTTTTGGGATGAAATGTCACTTCTAACGGCGTTTAAAAAATAATCGGAGTCCCTTAAATTTTAATTTTCGTGCCAAAAACGATGACCATTTTTTTCTTGGTGGCCCCCAAGCCAATCGCGGCTGGATCTGGGCTCGTTGTTTCGCTATTTTCAAATGTACACTACACATCACTAGTTAACCGATAAAACACAAAAAAGAACACGCCAACCCTCCACCCAGAATCACAAAAGCAAAACGCAAGTCACTAAATGTCATGACTCTCCTCTCCGTATTTTTCTTTACCTCATTATCATCCACCAAATTACTCTATAACATTGCGAGAATTTCATCATTACGGCGTAAAGTATACTCATTCCATGCTCTAAACATCTCCTCTATTCTTCGTGCAAACGAATTGTTATTCGAGAGCCAATAATAAGTATAATCTTTTCTAATTGAATCTCTGCTGACGTGCAGATTCCACCGGTACGCTTCCGGAAGTGCGTGATACTAACTTAAGACACAAACACCCAAAGGATCGCGCAATACATACTTCACACACGGTCTATCAAAAATTTCGACGACACGTCCATCAAAGGTTGGATCCTCAGCAAATTGTTTGTAAAGATAAAGTCTACCAGCATAAATTGTATAACCAAGATCTGCAATATCCTGCTTCGTATTCACATGTGGATAAGATATGGTTGTCGTCATTAGCGTTGCCAAATTGCCCGTATAAATTGCCTGAAGAGTTACCACAAATATAAATAGACAGGCAAAATAAATTTTAGGTGCTAGATTCTGAGGTGGATTCAAGATACCCACGTTACAATTTAAACGTGCTACGTTCAATATCGCTGACATTACAGACTGGCGCAAAAAAAATTTGAAGAAAATAAAAGTAATCAGGTACACTAAGTACATGCCAATACGCGACGTTCTATCAATGACCGATAAGATCTTGTCAAGTTTTGTCCGGTGAGCGGTGTGCTGAGTAACAGCAACCAGTGGAAATTCGACGATGGATAAATTCTGACATCGTTTGTTTCGACAGTCTCGCTTGACAACCAATGTGGCATAATGAACATTGCCTTGGTGAACGGCACAAAATCTTCACATATTACCGGTGATGCATTCAGACCCAGTACGATATTATCGATGAGCCACTTAAAGTCATGGGTAGTAATCTTGTCGACTTTTGACAGAATAGCCTCATTGCCTTCGACTTTAAGGAACGACTTATCGAACTTATCCGTAAGTTTGGAAGTGAGCCAGGACCATGGCGACAAAAAGTGGAGCGGAAAACCACCTATGTCTACCGTCTTGGTGAAATTCATAGCTTCGCATGTTTCTCCTCCCTCTCCATATATTCGTCTGAACATATTAACAGGCATAATATCTGTTTTGTATACCCGAAAGAATTTCCACGGTTCTGGTATTTTAGGCGTGAATGGATTGATTGTGAAGATTAATACGTTCATTTCACGATCGAGACAAAAAAATTGTGCGTTAAGCACACCGAAATTTTTAAATGCCAGGTACAGATATGTTGGGATGTTTGTATATTGGTGGTTCGAACCTGGTTTTGTATCCGGCATCGGATTCAGTATGAGAAAATTAGCGTAGTGGTTCCACCAAATAGTATTTTCGAGCTCTTTCATTAATTCGAAGAATCGTGTATAAGATTCCGCTGCGATCACAAAAACTTGTAGTTTGTGTAGATTTAAGCCGGTCATTGAATTATCAATTTTCTCAGTAGTATCAACCAATACTGCAGGGATGGAATGAGTGGACCAAATTTTCTTCAGAATAGAGCCATCCGAATCGCCGACAATGCCAACTGTATTGCCTGCATCTCCGTAACAGTTCATCAAGACGTCGATCTGAAATCCGTCAAATAGTTTACATTTTGAGTATTATGTGTACGTAAAAATATGTTGGCAAAGTGAAGTGGCACTCCCTTCCATTACCAGGGCCATTGTCGGCCCCGGTAATGAAACAGTAATGCTCTTCTTACACAGATACTAAAACTTTGGTGTCCAAAGGAAATAGGACTCCTTTGCAGAATTCACCCTTGGCTAAATCTCCCATTAACTACCATTACAAAATCCCATTGATTACCATTAACTATTCGTTAAAGGTAATTCCATGGGATTTTGCCAATGGTATAATTCCCACTTGTACTATCATTTAATGTACCATTCAATATGCCATTCAGTTTGCCGCTCGTTGTATGATATTTTTATCCTGCTGTCATTCGGATTCGCGAAAAAATATACTATGTATAATTTCCATTTTTCTACACTGTCTAAATATGTAATAAATTTAAAAAAAACTGCAATGCTACCGAAAAATGTTTCATATTATTCATAAATAATTTCGATCCTTAAGTTCACATCTACTATTGTGGACTCATTTGTCTGCAATTCATTATCACTTATACCATTTAAGTGAAACTTCCTACTCACGCACATGATTCCTTAGTGTCTGTCGACTCGATTCTCGTTCCTCGTAAATTATAAATAACTATTTATAACGGCACGTGTAACTAGATATGCCGTTGAAGATTCTCTAGCTTTATACCGTTTGATTCAGTTCCCATTTATTCCCAATGGTAAGAAATACCATTTCAGATGTTCCAGTTATGCTCCAATGGACTCCAATGGATAACGAATGTAAAAAGTACCACTTATTACGTACCATTGACTTCTCAATAAACTCCCATTAATAACGAATGGGGAAAAGTACCAGTCGAATTTTCTCAGGAAATTGCCATTGGTCTCCTGTTGGTAACGAATGGGAAAACGTGCCATTTAGAATTTCCCACTGATTTGCCAGTGGAGTCCCATTAAGAAGTAATGGTAGAAAGTACCGTTTCAATGTTCCCCATGAATTTCAATTGGGATCCCATTGATTATCTTTCATTACCATTCATTACCATTAACGACCTAATGGAAAACTTTGCCAAGGGCAGACACACAGTTGAGATCCTCCATTGATGTTGGACGCCAAACTTTTAGCACTCATGAAAAAAGGGACGAATTGTATTTTTAACATTCGGGAATTAAATCCCGCCCCGAAACTGATAACATAAATAAGACATTTATGTTTTTCGTGTTGCAGTTATTTATTTCTGAATACAGAAATGAGTAAGTACCTGTCGTACTTACTCATTTCTGTACTATTATTTGCTTAGAAACGACTTTAAGATTTTCAAAATTTGATTCACACGAACTAATTTTTATAGCCAACATTATAAAAGTCAAACACAACGTTGATGTTGAGAAAAGTTGGATATTGAAATTTTCATATCACTTTCCCATAAAAGTTTATAATTGAAATTTTTATATTGCGTCCTCATAAAAGCTGAAAACTAGCATTTTTATATCGTTTTCTTATAGTGTTCCTTTGTTAGCAAAGCTTCCTCCATGAGGAAACTAAAAATGTAGAAAATATTTTCTTATCGAAGGAGCTTTGCGAATAAAGGAATATTATGAAAAAGCGATATGAAAATTTCAATTTTCAACTTTTATGAGGAGGCGATATGAAAAATTGAATTTTCATCTTTTAGGAGGAAGCGATATGAAAATTTAAATTATCTACTTGTATAAGGAAGCGATCTGGAACAAAGTGGCACAGGTGTCAGCAGAGACGAGCCAGCCAATGGCTTAAGATAGCTCAAGCGAGTGGTGTTCATTTCGCCTAAATTCGAAAAATTCGGGCAAGAATTGCAAACACTTCCCAATGTTATAAAAATCTGAAAAAAATCATACTTATTATGGGCACTGAAAACACTAATTTTGCATAATAATAATGTCAAAATGGTATTAACAAATTGTTGAAAAAAAAATTGTTCATCAGAATATGCGGTAACTCAACTTTTTTTTTTTTATGGAAATGATTCGTTCATTTCTCGGATCCGTAATTTGATTCTTGCACATTTTTCCATGTAAAAAAGAAGAAAAATCAAAATAAAGATAAAAAACTGAAATATCCATACGTATTCCGAAAAATGAATGAATCATTTTCCATTAAAGAAGCTGAAAATTGAAATTTTCACATCGCTTCCTCATAAAAGTTGAAAGTTGAAAGTTGAAAGTTGAAAGTTGAAAGTTGAAATTTTTATATCACTTTCTCATAATGGTCCTTTATTCGGAAAGCTCCTTCTATGAGAAAGCATTTACTATATTTTTGGCTTCCTCATAGAGGAAGCTTTCCGAATAAAGGACCATTATGAGAAAGTGATATAAAAATTTCAACTTTCAACTTTCAACTTTCAACTTTTATGAGGAAGCGATGTGAAAATTTCAATTTTCAGCTTTTATGAGGAAGCTATATGAAAATGTCAATTTTCAACTTTTTTGCCCACATCAATATTGTATTTAACTTTTAGTAAAAACTGGTGGCTGACTCAGGTTTAGCCCGAAAAAATACACCAACCTTACACTTTTGGTCAAAACGGATGTAGGACCTGTGCTCGGCGCGAAAAATACATGTAATTATGTGTTCCAAATTTGTTCTTTCAATCTTTCAATTTTTACTCGAAAAACTCAAATGACATCGCTTAATCTAATTATCTTAACTCCGTCATATCCATCCTGTTGTGTATTTATTGTCTTAAAACACGATAGACCCCTGGATTTTACCGCGATGCCATCGGAAAGCAAAGAAATCGCTGTTTAAAAATACCGAAAAACACTAATTTTTGCAATTTTTTCTATAAAAATGCCCGATAAACTTTTTCGCTAGTTGTCGCCCCAGGACTGTAATTCCATGTATTTTTTCATGCTGATTACGAATTTGACACTTTTTTATACATAGATGAACATTTAATGTGGAAAAATGCGTCTTGAAAAAAAAAAAAAAATTGCATAAAAATCGAAAAATTCAAAATGTCATAAATTTGAACGGTTCGATCGATTCTTTTGAAATTTTAATGGGATCATCTGGTTATCATATTCCATCTATGTACGTCTTTTTAGCCCGATAACTAAAAAATTGCGAGCGGTAGAGCGCGAACAGACATTTTTGAAGAAATTAAAAATGGCGTACAAAAAAAAACAACTGAACATTTTTTAATGAAATTTTGACCAAACATTGACAACTTATCATACATGATGTGTGCTAAATTTCAGCTTCATCGGTCAAGGCGTTCTTGAGTTATAGCGGTTTGAATTTTGCACGTCCACTTCACGCACGTGCGCACGCACGCACGCACGCCCGCACAACATTTCTCGACGTTTTCGACCATTTCTAGTACGCTGACGTTAAAATTTCGAAAAAAAATTTTCACGAAAACATAGCTTTCTCTACGAGGAAGCAAAATCTACAAAATTTTGTTTTCAAAGGTTCATTAAAAACTGCAACTTCTATGTTTTACACGTTTTTTTGTATGACTAATAGTTTTTAAGATATAGAAGGTTTTCAAAAAAATTGAATTTTTCGATATCTAAAAAAAATACGATAAAAAATTCTGAAAAAATTGCAAAAACCCCTTGTAAATAATCACGAATTGTGGTGAAATTGCAACTTTTTTGGAGAGGGTCGGGTTTTTGACCGTTCGATTTCACATGGAATCCCTCATATAGTACACTTATGTAGAATTTTAAATAGTAGCGTAATTGCAGGCACAGTAGGCAACGACATTTTTTTGCTGGATCTTTATCTATGGCTAATACGACTAATCTTATCTATGGCTAATCACGAGAAAAAAATGATTCTTGCTTTCAACATTTACATTTACTTTTTATATTCGAGACAACATCAATTGTACCAAATATATTATACAGGCATTATTCTAATAATTATTTCTCGAAGTTTCTCTTTTGAATTATATCTCCCCCCTCCCCCCCCCCCGCCCCCATGGAAATAAGTTATAGCTCCACGTGCTCCAACTACACCGCACGTGCACTACGAAAGCATATGCGAAATTTTTTCATAAAAATTACCAATACATAAATAAAACAAAGCATCCTCTATGAGGAAGCAACAAATACGAACATAGATTTTGGAGAAAGTTTATTGGTGAAATAAAATTTGTAACAATTACGAGAAAAAAATGATTCTTGCTTTCAACATTTACTTTTACTTTTTATATTCGAGACAATATCAATTGTACCAAATATATTATACAGGCATTATTCTAATAATTATTTCTCGAAGTTTCTCTTTTGAATTATATCTCCCCCCTCCCCCCCCCCGCCCCCATGGAAATAAGTTATATGCATAAATATATTTCTGGATATATATTATATATATCTAAGATATAGAACTTTTTGCCGCATTATATATCTGCAAGGTATCACGAAGGTATATAAAAGATACATACAGGATATATAAATAATAAATCTATTGTAACGCGGCAAAATTTTGAGCGTTATTTTCCGGCTCGCTCGAGCTCACACAAGGCGATTCTAAGGGTTAAATTATAAGAAGGGATTATTTTTTATTTTATTTCGACACATTAATTCATGTGTACCGTGTCTGGGTTTACGAGCGAGCTGGTCAGCGGTAGAGTTTTTCCCGAGCTTCGAGACAATCTGTCTGGTGAACGAGCATCCCGTCATCTATCGCCGCGGGAATAATTTCTCTTGCATCGATGAGCTTTTTCGTCCCGGGCGTTTAGTTGTGGTAGCTTCGCGTTTTTAATTGTTAAAATATTTGCCGTGTGTTCTTGAAAATTTTCGGGAATATAGTACTCGTCAGACTGCTTCGCCTTGTCCGTTCCCGAGAGAACGCAAACGTGGCGTCGACCAGTGGATGCGAGCCGGTTCGTGCGTCAAGGGTGGATGAAAACGTAACGGCAGGGAGGCGGAACCGAGCGGCTTGATTTCGAGGATTTTTGTTATGGTTAAATTCGGGGTTTGGAGAAATTAAGTAATCGCCTTGAGGTAGTGACCCACGGGCAGGGGCCAAGTCATTTCGTCGTGCGCGGGCGGCCGGAATTTGTCGGTGTCAGGCTCCGTGAGTTTGAGAATTCGGCCGGGCTAGCTCGGGGATTTGTATCTGGATTTTTGGAATATTGTGACGGGTGATTTTGGATTTTGTTCGCGTGGAAATTGTGATAAATGTATGCTGCTGTTTGAACCGCTGCTCGAGAGTGTGAGAAATTGTGTATGAGCAGTGCAGTGCCATCCGGCCGTTCCGCGAGAGCGAGTACCTTCGTTGCGTGGTTCCGCGAAAGTGAATTCCGAGTGTGCGGAGCGATTTATAACTATTTTTTGTAACACGTGCACGAAAAGTCCCGCTTTTCGTGCTTGTAAAGTGTGGCGAAAGTGGCGCTTTCGCAACAGCAGAGGATGGACGAAATCTTTTTTGCACACTTTTTACACATCGTAACTACTTTTGCGCACACTTTTTTTTCATACATGTTACTTTTGCGCACACTTTTTTAACACTCTAGCTACTTTTGCGCACACTGAGCTGACAGCACTGTAGCTATTTGTTCCCACGCACTTTACAGGCACGGAAAGCGGGAATTTTCTTGCACTTGTAATAAGAAGTAGTATGCGATACTCGTACGAAAAAGCGGTCTCCTGACGGCGGTTGGGAAGTCAGCAGCACTCGCCTCCTCTCGAGCTACAAACTTCACTCGGCTTCGCCTCGTGTCGTTGTAGCTCTCAATCCGGCTCGTGCTGTCAACTTCACAACCTTCGTCGAAAGACCGCTTTTCCGTACTAGTATCGCAATAGTACATTTCGATAGGAGTGCAGACAAACTTTTTCTGACGAGTGTGAGTTTGCAGCACGAGCCGAAGGCGAGTGTTGCAATCACACGAGTTCAGAAAACGTTTTTCGCACGAGTATCGAATAAAATTTTATGTCACGAGGTGTGAAAATTGCGGTTTTCGCACGCGAAGCGTGCGCAAAATCCGCCATTTTCCCACCCAGTGACATAAAGTACTATGTTATGCGAGCTTGTACCAAAGTGTTCTTAATTACGGGACGGAGGTTTTACCCCGGGTACACCGGTTTTTTTCTTCCTTCGAGTTTGATATTTTTTGTTTTGTTTTAAAATAATGAATTAGTTTGATTGGTTCCCATAATGGGGATTTTATTTACTGTGAATTTTCGTGCTGACGTTTATTCTAACCCTGCCCCTCTCCGCTATTGATAGCTGCGGTTAGTCGGAGTTGACAATGTTATCATTTTGAATTTTCCCCGGTGCTTTACGCACCTGGCACCCATCCCGAAAGGGAAAATCTAAAGGGGATAATTATCTTGAAAGGGTAACATATAGGTGGCCGAAAGCGATTCCTCTATTATGACCAACCTTATCCAACGCATAGTCTTTAGCACACTACAACTCACAAACCGTTTCCGTACAAGTGATACGTGCTTAAAGTGATTTCCGTCCGAAATGTTCGCAGTCGAATGCATATTAGAGCCAAAAAGTAAAATAGTGTAATGTTTATCGACAATAATACATAAACCCGACGGATAAACGTTGTATACTCACCACCCGGTAACCCGTCCTGAGCGAATGGGATAATAATCTTTGAATCTCGCGCCAGTTGCCGAATTTAGTCCAAAAGGATTTCAAAGCATACTCTCACCAAGGATGGGGCAATTTACCGACGCTTGAAAGTACAAGCGGTCGGCAATGTAGATATCTGCTTGTCCTAAAGTTACAGATTTTCGCCGAAGGATGGCGTTAAGCGTAAACGCTGCAACGATATTACCGCGTTAAGATGTTTGGGCCGAAATCGCAGGAGGGAAACGGGGCTACCGGCTGGTTTTTCTGCGTTTCTCACTCGCACACTGACTAACGCGATCAGCGGAGCCCCTCTCCCGTTCCCCTCCCGCGATTTTGGCCCAAACATCTTAATGCGGTAATATCGTTGCAGCGTTTACGTTTAGCGCCATCCTTTGGCGAAAGTCTGTAACTTCGGGACAAGCAGATATCTACATTGCCGACCGTTGATACTTTCGAGCGTCGGTAAATTGCCCCATCCTTGTTGAGAGTATGCTTTGCAATCCTTTTGCACTAAATTCGGCAACTTGGCGCGAGATTCAAAGATTGTTATCCTATTTAGTCAGGACGGGTTATCTGGTGATGAGTATACAACGTTTATCCGTCAGGTTTTATATATTATTGTCGATAAACATTACACTGTTTTACTTTTTGACTCTAAAATGCATTCGACTCCGAACATATCGGACGGAAATCGCGTTTAAGCACGCATATCGGGTCACTTGTACGGAAACGGTTTGTGAGTCGTAGTGTGCTAGAGACTTTGCGTTGGGTAAGGTTGGTCATAATACACAGTAAAAAAAATGTCCACAATTTTTTATTTGTTACGTTTATAGTTTGACAAACAAAAGTGTAAAATAAAATTGTCAATGATGCAGGAAGTGAAAGGACAGGTTCGTATATTCAAAGAAGTGACAAAATCGTTTGTCACTTGTTTAACAAAATTATTTTCACGAAATTTCGCGTTCTGATTTTACGAAATTATTTTTTACTGCGTAGAGGAAGCGCTTTCGGCCACCTATATGTTACCTGGCGGAACTATCGTAGTTTTCTGTTTCGACCGCAAATTCGACTTGCTGTAAAAGGTCATTTTTTAACAAATCGACCACAAAACGGTCGCAGAAGCGATCGACGGTCTTGCACATGTGGTCGGTTTTTCGCGAATCGACTACATAACAACCGCAATAACGATCAATAAGGGCCTTAGCAACTTGAGTAACCGTTTGAAAACAAGAATAATCGAAAAAACAACCATTATTTCAGGTCACTTTTCGTACCGTTAAAATAACCGCAAAAGTAACCCTCCAGGAATAATTAATAATTTGGTAATATTTAAAAAAACACTGGTTTCGAATTATGATCGTGAATTATATAAATTTGCCAATTTGGAGAAAGAAATAAACCTAACGACCTAAAGTTGGGCTCAAACCCGGGACCTTTTGCATGCTAACCTGGAACCTTAAGCCCTTAGGCCACCCTAGAATTTTCGAAAAATCGATTTTTTTCTTTGTTTTAAACGGTCCCTTAAGGCCTCAAAAATGATGTCCCAAAAGATTATGGCCGAGAAAAATCTTTAAGTACTCGGTTTTCGAGTTTTAGTTTAAGGCCGTCGGGTCTGCAGCGAGTCCCTTTTGTTAGCGCTAGCGAGAAGGTCCGTTAGTGGACTAGAGCAGGTATACGGCAGATGTTATTGAAAATATTTATTTCCTGAGTAGTCTGGCGAGTTTAGAATTGTGGAACGGCTGTTTCAGACAGTTAGGCACGGCCAAGCAGTCGAGAAGGACGCTAGTCGACAAACAGTCGTTTTTCTCGATAGACCTGTAAATTTCAATTTCTTTTTCCGGTGCAATTATTGAGTTGATTTGTTTTGTTGTATTGATTTGTTTTTACAATGAGTGACGGATCGTACAGTAGGAAGAAAGAGACAAAAACGTCGGTTTCCAGCGTCAGGAGACCAAAAGTATCGCGACGAAGACCGTTGAATCGGCATGAGGCAGAAGCACCAGACGACTTGAACACCAGTTCATCGGTAAAAAAACTGAAGCAATCGTAATATTTATACGATATCGACGTGAATCCAGCGTTTGGTTATCGTATAATTAACTTCATTGCAGTTTTTTCGGCTATTTCCGACGTTGTCGTTTGCAAGGTATGCCAGTCGAAAGTAAAATTCACTGAAAGCAGCAAACGTGGTTTGGGATTCAAACTTGTAGTGTCCTGTGAAAAGTGTGAGAAGACTGAGATACTGAGTTGTCCACTTGTTGAGAAAGGCTACGAAATCAACCGTAGAATAATAATTGCCATGCGATTGCTTGGATTTGGTTGGCACGGAATCGGAAAATTCTGTGCATTCATGGAATTACCTTGGACTACCTTTCACTCATTTTACGACAAGGTTGTCAAAGGAATGAACATTGCAACCAATTTAGTTTGCCAGAATAGTATGATGAGAGCTGCGGAAGAAGAAAAAACGATTTCGATTGAAAACGGAGAAGATGGAATTGTAGTGTCAGACGATGGTTCGTGGAGAAAACGTGGATTTACGTCTCTGTATGGGTTAGTGACTCTTATTGGCTAAACTTTGGAAAAATCGTTGATTGTGTAGTGAAATCAAAATACTGTAAGGCGTGTGAACATTGGTTAAAAAAAAGATACCGACGAATATGCGGAGTGGACAGAAAGTCATGTAGGAGAATGCGCTGTGAATCACGATGGTACGGCAGGAAAAATGGAAGTCGACGCAGTTGTTGAGATGTTTCGCCGCTCTGAAACTTTGCATCAGGTCAAATACTCTCACTACATTGGTGACGGTGATTCTAATACTTTCAAAGGCATTACAGATGCTAAGCCATATGAGGATCTCGCAGTACTCAAGAAAGAGTGTATAGATCACGTGCAAAAGCGAATGGGCACCCGACTACGTAATTTGAAAAAGAAGACAAAAGGTCTCGGTGGAAGGGGCAAATTGACTGGAAAACTTATAAATAAGCTATCTATTCATTGAGGATTAGCGATTAGTAGAAACAGTGATTCAGTCGAAAACATGAGAAGCAGTATACGGGCTACACTGGATCACAAATTATCTACGGATGCCAAACCGCAGCACGACAAATGTCCTATTGAAGAGGATTCATGCTGCTCATGGCAACGCGCCAAAGCGACGAATACTTTGGCTGAGTACAAACAAAAGCCAGCTCTTCCAATTCAAGTCTACGAAGCTATCAAACCAATCTGTGAAGAACTGACCAATCAAGATCTTCTAACTCGATGCATCGGCGGTTATACGCAAAATAACAACGAAAGCTTTAATTCGACTGTGTGGACATTGGCTCCAAAAAATATTTCAAGTGGGAAAACAGTCTTGGATGTAGCTACGGAAATTGCAGTTTGTGTATTTAATGACGGGTTTTCTTCACTTTTACACATAATGGAGGCAATGAATTTGGAAATCGGCCCGAACAGCTACGAAATGTGCATGGAGATCGACAAACAGCGCACAAAGCTTGCAGAGAGATCGCTATCAGACCGGGTAAAAGAGGCCAGAATCGCTGCAAGATCAAGCAGAAAAGAAATGCAAGAGCAGGAAGATAATCTGGAAGAGTAGAACATGTACCTATACGGATTTCCAAGATGGCGGCGGTCGCTTGTGTTGGAGGGGGTAAGAGTGTCTGTACTTATACGGATTTTCAAGATGGCGGCGTCTCGGGGTGGGGAGTGCTGGCCGGCCGGGGCCGCTAGGCCCTGCTGTTCGGCGCGAGGGTGGTTGTCCCCCCTCCCCCCATCCCCCATATCTCGGTAGGGTGGTAGAGGGTGGTCAGGCTGAGGAACTGCTGCGTCGGCGGGTGAAAGAGCGAGAGAGGGAGAGGGAGAGGGAGAGGGAGAGGGAGAGGGAGAGGGAGAGGAAGAGGAAGAGGGAGAGGGAGAGGGAGAGGGAGAGGGAGAGGGAGAGGGAGAGGGAGAGGGAGAGGGAGAGGGAGAGGGAGAGGGAGAGGGAGAGGGCGAGGGAGAGGGAGAGGAAGAGGGAGAGGGAGAGGGAGAGGGAGAGGGAGAGGGAGAGGGAGAGGGAGAGGGAGAGGGAGAGGGAGAGGGAGAGGGAGAGGGAGAGGGAGAGGGAGAGGGAGAGTGAGAGGGAGAGGGAGAGGGAGAGGGAGAGGGAGAGGGAGAGGGAGAGGGAGAGAGAGAGAGAGAGAGAGAGAGAGAGAGAGAGAGAGAGAGAGAGTGCTGGCTGGAGCGTACGGGACAGCTGGTGACGGTGTATCGTCGACTCGCGCCATCTTGGATTCTCCGTGCGCCGACCGTAGGCTA
The DNA here is from genome assembly GCA_963922035.1 of Amblyjoppa proteus. Classification (NCBI taxonomy): domain Eukaryota; kingdom Metazoa; phylum Arthropoda; class Insecta; order Hymenoptera; family Ichneumonidae; genus Amblyjoppa; species Amblyjoppa proteus. The sequence continues at coordinate 34,298,050 of OY998228.1, read as the reverse complement.
GCGTCGGGCCCAGCGTACCTTCTCTCTCTCTCTTATGCATAGAGCGTGTTGAGTAGCGTAGCGCCGTAACGGTGTAGCGGCTGGCGGATGGAGTATCAGAAGCGCCGTGGACAGTTGGTGACGGCGTAGCAGTGACTCGCGCCATATTGGATTTTCCAAGAGTTGGCTAGCTACGGGTGCAGCGCTCTCGCTTGCGCGTAGGGTATTTCTCGAGGGTGGCTCGGTGCTTCAGGTGAGGTAGCTTGCTCGAGCGGCCGAAGGCGCTGTACTCAAGCTCCATTTTCTTAGAAACACGAGCTCGATTCTCGCATGGGAAAATGTTTTTATTTTTTCAGCTTATTAAGAATATATATGAAAGGAATGGTGGGAAGGTAAGTAAAAATAATGCTGTTTAAAATTTTTACAATAAAGTTTGCATTTTTATTCTTAAATCTAGATTTACATTTTTTGTGTTTAAATGTGTACAAAAATTATTTTTATTCTTACTAGCAATAACGCGCTCGCTTCGCTCGCGCTTATGTTCTCTAAGGCAATTCTTGCATACGTGCCACAACTGTACGGAAAATGTATTCGTGATGAATACACAATAATTCTTTGGCGATCAAACGCCGTTTGTCGCTCGCCTCCTCATCCTCTCCGTAGATAACCCGTACGTCTTTACGGGCTAAAGTCGCGCGTTCATCCGTGATATATTTGAACGCTATTGACGAGACTTTTTCTCTTGTAGCATTATTCCAGTCCTTTACAGCACCCTCAACACTGATTTTCTCAACAATAATATCTCTGATCTCTTTCACGAGATCGAGTTCGTGTTCGAGTAAACGAATTCGATGATATATGCATTTACTCAGTCTCACTAGACCATCGTACGTTGTCTTTTGAAAGAGAATACCAACGGACCACGTATTCTTGGGTCTTTTGTTCTCCTGTTGCTGTTTCTCTTCGGCACTAAAGTTTTTCTTCGCTGAGTCCCTTATTTCCAGTAAAATAGCTTTTTCGTTGTAAGCTGTTGTAAAACTTACTTTCTGTCGACCAAGCGGATTCATATCCAGAGTTCGATCGTTCGCGGAGCCCTTTTCTGCTTTGAACCACGGGGTGATAATTGTCATCCGCTCGTACAGATGGGCCCACTCGGCGACGTTGAGGGAAATCGCTGTCGAGCCACGGCCAGCGAATTTTATTGCCACCTCGAAGTCGTATCCGTTCACGAGCTCAAGCCCCACCGTGACCGTTTTACTATCCGAGGCATTCAGGCTGTACGTTGTGGATAATAACATTGCCTTGCTCAAAGGTTGCCATCCAATTACGGGGTCGAGCGTATTGTCTTCTCCGCGAACTCGCTTGTCTCTCGACACCAACAATTTTTTCTGGGCCTCCTTTATGGCTTCAGTAAAATTCTGCATTTTTTCTCACTAATTTTTGGAGGATATTTGAGAGAGACTGCACTGTCCAAGGCGTGGAGGCGTAATGACTCGGAGGTGAAGGCCCACTCGGGGGTTACAGTCGACGAAGGTGATGCAATTTTCCAGGGAGGGGGTGAAGACACGCCTCAAGGATGCTATTGTCTCAGGTAGGGGTGCGCGCGCTGCATTGGGCCTTGGAATCTGTGTAGACCTCCCGCGACGAACCACTCTTTGTCTAGCATTTTCCGAAGTGACATAACTCTTCCCCTGATACTGGTGCACACGCTACCAATACAGGCGTGTCAGGCAATACACAAACGCTTGCGAAAAAAAAAACTGAAAATGTATGGCTACTCGCGACAGTCGATGGTCAAACGTTGAAAGACGAGGACAAACTTTCACCGTGAGGAAAATTAAATGAAAAGAAAGTACAATGTTAGACACAGGGTACAATGAGACGCTCTAACCTTTACAATGTCGAAGGGTTTCGCGCCGGTTAAGACTCTGCGTAGATGCGATAAAATACTTAAGCAGGGTTACTCTCTGCCTCGCACCGCTCGAGTACTATTTTTTTATAGTACGTAGCCCAAGGGTTTTTTTTTACCTAGTGTTTCGGAATGCCACAAAAAAAATTAGAAAAGGATAGTTTTTAACCAGCCAGTGACAGTTCTCGGGTCATTGCAGATGAGTGGGAGTGAACGCTATAAGTTTGCGAGTTTCACAGAAATATACATTATTTCGTGTAGACGCTCGAGTCGAAACATTGTCAGTATCTTCAGTGAGTGAAATTTTAAATAAATAAATTAAAATGGCCGATGCAGTGCTCCGTAGAATTATTCGGGAGCTGATAAAAGTGTTGAGGGAAAACACCTCGCGGGCCGTGGAAAAGCTGCTGGCACGGTCTAGCAATACAGCTCTGGAGAAAATGGGGCATGATGACCTCATCGAGGTATTTAATGATCTTCTGGATCACGTTCCGGTGAAAACTGTGCAAAATATGTTTAAAGCTCACTTCTTCAGAGCAAGTAGTGAACTGCAGACGATTGTGCGTGGGATGATCGGACAGTGGCGGGATGTTTCATCGGGGGCTGTTATCGCTGCCAAAAGAGAAGCAGCGATAGCCCTAAAGGAAGCTCGGGCTGCTCAGAGGGATGCTGCGAGGACAGCTCGAAGAGAAGCCGCGAAGCGCGCTCAGGCAGCAATGGATCGTGCCAATGTCGAAAAGACAATGGCGAATGTGCAAGGAGCCGATTTCGACGAGTCATTTCCGGAACCGGTTGAAGAACCCATGATCCTGGAGTCAGCGCCGAATGCCTCTGACGCGGTTACAGAGCTGGAGCGGGCCCTGGTAGATGTTCAGGGGATCGACTTTGAAGGTACAAGTTTAATGCGTATTAATTTATTTCTTTTTTTTTTAAATTGTGTGTGTGTGTGTGTGTGTGTGTGTGTGTGTGCGCGTGCGCACGCGCAAACGCTATTTATATAATATATAAGTTTTCATGTTTTTCCAGAACTAATGAACTGGGATAGCGCGGACGACGACGATCTTGTTCTCACTGCAAGAAATTTGTCACTGGTGGAAGCGAGCGCCGTGGAGACTGGTGCCGTTGTTACCGAAGAAGAAGACGCTGAGCTTGAAGATGTGGAGCTCTCCATGTACAATGGGGAATTTATACCACCACCACATCCCATTCAAGTTAATGTGCAGATCGGGGGTGGTTCGACTGTGGAATCTGCAGCAGAACCCCCGGAACAACTCCATCCGTCGCAGTCTTCTCCATCAACGCCTCGACCAGCGGTGCTTGAAGAAGAAGACTACCCTCCATCCGGTGAGTCGAAAATTGTCCACCGCGTCGAATCGAAGCGTTATTTCGATAGATTTAAGACTTCGGGGGCTGTAATAACGGTCAAAATCCGCGAACCTCCCGCGGAGGCTAATCTTGTAAAATGGTTAGAGGACGCGATACGCGAATTGCATACGCTCATCGTTAGCGGTTGCGAGTCAACGGATATGGTCGGGGTAGAATTTCGTTCGAACGCGTTCACGCGAGGCCCATCAGGCGTATCTTTCAGGACCGTTGCTGATTTTCACTTCGACGATTTATTTAAAGCCATAAATAGTGTATCCCAGAGTGCTGCAGATTTCAGTATCGACGACTCATTTCTTATAACGACCAGCGTAGTATCGATGCCTATAGGAGCGGGGCGCCCTAAAAAAGCAATGGGGGAAAGCTTCTGGTCAAAAAAGTCAGTCATCCAGTTCCGAAACAATGACAATCTCTGTCTTCCGCGAAGCATCGTAGCCGGTAGAGTTTTCGCGGAGCGTGGTCAAGTTCGTCAGGGAGACCTTCAAAAGCGGTGGGATAATGTACGCCGGGAGAGGTCTGTACTTCAGCGCACGTTAGCCGAAGAATTAGTTAGAGCTGCCGATCTGCAGATCCGGGATGCTGGATGCGGTATACCGGAGCTGCAGGCATTCCAGAGAGTACTGGCGTGGGACGGTATTGCGTTGATCATCTATGATCGCGACTCTTTCGGTAGTAGTGAGCCACCTTTTTTCGACGGTACTACTACAGTGCTACGGTGGGCACCGAGAGTAGTACACCATATTTATTTAGTGCACGACTCTCACGAAAACCACTATGGTTTAATCTTGAACCTCCCTGCTGCCGCCGGTGGTGCGTTTTTCTGCGTCCCATGTGGACTAGCATATGATAGGATAACAGGTCATCAGTGTCGACAAAAGTGTCCACACTGTATGACCAGTCCTCCATGCGATTCAAACGCAGCGAAAATTCACTGCGGTGACTGTCGGCGCTTCTTTCGCGGTAATGACTGCTTTGCAAGTCATAAAGCCTTCGGCTCGCACGGCCCGCGAGCGCGGTTGTGCGATATGCTGCAGTCCTGCGAAACATGTTTGCGTCAGGTTTATAAGAAGGATGGTTCAGAGCATGTATGCGGGGAGTTCTATTGTAGAACGTGTAAAGAGAAACGACCTGAGAACCATAAGTGCTTCATGGCACCGGTGCGTCCGGCAAAAAAATCCGACAAGCCCGATATTTTTATATTTTATGATTTCGAAACACGCCAGGAACTCGAGGTCGCGGGAGCGCCTGATACGTATTTGCATGAGGTGAACCTGTGTGTCAGCCAGCAGCGTTGTACGCAGTGCATAGGCAAGGATGACGAGAACTGGGAGTGTGGGCTGTGCGGAGAGGAGAGCGCCGAAAAAATCTTCAAGGAAAATCCTTTGTCGGCGTTTGTAGAGTATGCGTTGAGAAAGAGGGACAACGTTGGCCGTGTTATCTGCATAGCTCATAATGCGAAAGGGTTCGATGCCCAATTTATTCTCCGATACATCGTCGAGGAGAAGCGTGAGACGCCTAAATTAATCACAAACGGAACTAGCATCATGGAGATGAGAATCGGGAACGTAAAGTTTATAAATAGCTTGAATTATTTTCACATGCCACTCGCCAAACTCCCAAAAGCCTTCGGCTTAGGAGAAAATATTTTTAAAGGCGGTGACCATAGCCTCAGCGTGCAACAGAGTTTTCCGACGAAACTTTCTAGAGAAAAATAAAATATCGGTCTTGCCGCGAAACGGTTATCGCAGGGGCGATAGACAGTCTGAGATAGCATTAGAATGGTTGGTATGGTGTGAGCACCGTTTTGGCAAGCAGATAGAACACGCAGGTCGCGGTCGCGAACATAAGTTAATCGACGGTACGCGTGTAGATGGCTACGTTGAAACGGATGATGGTGTACAGCATGTCCTCCAGTTTCACGGGTGTTTTTTTCATGGGTGTGACAAGTGTTACACCAATACGCGTAAGCGGGAGGAAGTGTGGTACGGAAGCACGCTCAATGATCGGTACCAACGAACGTTGAATACTTCCGAGCGTATAAAATCTCTCGGCTATAAACTTCATGAGATCTGGGAGTGCCAATATATACAGTTGAAGTCAAGAAACCCTGAGATTAACAACGTTGTGAGCGCCCATCCGCTTCTCGCTGAGAAACCGTTAAACCCGCGCGATGCATTTTTCGGGGGACGTACGGGAAATACACGCAGTTATTGCGAAACTCGCGGTGCCGAGAAGATTCGTTATATTGATGTATGCTCGTTGTACCCATACATTTGCAAGTATGGAGCTTTCCCCGTCGGTCATCCCGCGATATACACTGCAGACACCTGCCGCGAAATAACTGGGCCAAATCACGATTTAAGCAGCGTTGAGGGACTCGTACGATGCAAAGTGTTGCCGCCTCGAAACCTCTACCATCCTGTGCTTCGAGTGCGTATGCATAATCGATTAATGTTCGCATTATGCCGAAAATGCTGCGAGGGGATGTATCAGGAGTCATGCCCCCACGAGAACGAGGATGATCGAGCTTTTGAGGGCACCTGGGTATCCTGCGAACTCCTTAAAGCTGTAGAGAAAGGTTATAAAATCTTAGATGTTTACGAGATCTGGCAATACGAGGTAGAGCAATACGATCGACAAAGTCAAACTGCGGGTCTCTTCGGCGACTACATCAATCTGTGGTTAAAAATCAAGCAGGAAGCTAGTGGCTGGCCGTCTGAATGTACAACTGCTGAGAGTAAAACAGCGTACGTTACTAGTTTTCGTGAGGCCGAGGGTGTTCAATTAGATCCGGAGCGCATTGAAGTAAACCCTGGTTTGAGGTCAGTAGCGAAACTATGCTTAAATTCGTTTTGGGGAAAATTCGGTCAACGTGAAAATCTGCCGAAGACAGAGGTTGTCACTACGCGCCAAAGACTTTTAGAGCTATTGCACGATCAAAGTTGCGAGGTTAGCAAGATTATTCACGTGAACGATGCAATAATGTACGTTTGCTGGCGTTATACGGTAGAAAGCACGGAAGTAAATCCTCACGTGAACGTCGTGATAGCCGCGTACACGACTGCGCAGGCGAGGTTGAAATTGTATTCATATCTTGAGCCCCTAGACAAACGCGTCTTCTACTATGATACAGATTCGTGTATATATGTAAGTAGTGGTACCGCAGGAGAGTATGAACCGCCTCTAGGGAATCTACTCGGGGAGATGACAGACGAGTTAAAAGATTACGGACCGAATAGTTTTATAAAGCGTTTCGTGTCGGGTGGACCTAAATTTTACGGCTACTTGGTACAGAAAGCCGATGGTAAAGAGGGCACAACCTGCAAGGTGAAGGGTATCGGACTCAATTTTACAAACGGGGAAAAAATCAACTTTGATTCCATTTGTAAATTGGTTCGAGAACCCGGTACAAGTATTACCGTTAAATTTAGTGCTATTCGACGCGATGCGTTTCACCATGTGACCACGCGGCAAGAATCAAAGACTTGCAAACCCGTCCTTGTCAAGAGACGACGATGGGGCGAGCACGATTCTCTGCCGTATGGTTACATAGGCTAAGGGCATTAGAAACAGTTGTAAATTGTAAATTTTATAAATAAAAATGGCCATATTATAATTTTAGGCGCAGGTTGTTTATGGGAGTTATACCCCGATCTCTGCGAGGGAGAATACCGTAAGCGGTATATCTATTTCTAAGATTTATATCTGGTGTTTTACATAATTGTATTATCCTCTGTAAAATAAAAAAAAATGGATTTATTGTAAAAATAAAAAATATGAATTTATTCTAAAAAAATATAATTTGTTGAAACCACTTTCCCCTCTATCCTACCATATGCCTTAACAAGCTTCTGAGGTATATGTATAACTGCAGTTTACACTGTAAATAGTAGCTTATTATTATTTACGGTGTAGACCGGTGGTACATACAAGAGCTTATCCTGTATGTAGCTTCGCGTCCGCGGCGGCGGCGGCGTCCGCGGCGGCGGCGGCGGCGCCGGCGTCGTCGACAGTGATGATGATGGTGGTGGTGGGCACAATGGATAGTATTAGGAAAATAATTTATAATCTAATATTTTATTCAGTATTTATTTATTCGCATATTTTTTGTATTAGTTTCAGAACTAAATCCCACGATTTCCCCTCTAAACGATAGTGCTGCAGCATTTTTGTGGGCAGAAGTTGAGGATGACTCCGGATACCGCACCGATTTCTTTTAGCGAAATTAATTTTTAAAACTGTTAAATTTTTTTTTTAATTTTTTAAATTTTTTATTTATTTAGTTTTTAATTTTTCAATTTTTCGTATGTATGTATTAAATAAATAAAAGAAAATTTAATAATACATTTGTATACTTAATACCTTCATACTCCTCATTCCTCTCATTAATCGTCATGGACCCGCGATGGAAGCACCCCTGGACCTCTATTATCGCCGGTCCTACAGGCTGCGGGAAAACATGCTTCGTAAAGAAGTTTTTAAAATATATTTCGAGCATGGCCGATGTAGAGTTTGCACGCATTCTTTTTTACTATTCGGAATGGCAGGACGGGTATGCCGGTTATTCAAAAAATATCGAATTTTTAGAAGGTCTATCCCAAAATTCAGACATTGCTGGCGACCGTAGGCCGAAACTTATAATTATCGACGATTTGATGCGGGAATCTTCAAACGGTGAAATAGTAGATTTATTTACAAAGGGAAGTCACCACAAAAACATTAGTGTAATTTTTATTACACAAAATATTTTTCACCAAGGTCGTGGACAGCGTGATATTTCCCTTAATACTAATTATATCGTAGCTTTCAAAAATCCGCGCGACCGTGCGCAGATCTCACATTTGGCTCGTCAAATATATCCTGAAGATCCGAAATTTTTACAAGAAGCTTACCACGATGCAACTTCGAAACCGCACGGTTATTTGCTTCTGGATTTGAAACAGTCTACCCCCGATAATTGTCGATTCCGCACTTGCATTTTCCCGGATGATTCTCATAATTTTGTGTATGTACCAAAACGAGGATCCGGTTCTCGCTAATTTATAAAGTATAAATGGGTAGTAACGAATGTACGAACATCAGTTGAGTCTCGGCTATGGCTCCATCAACAACTGCTAAAGCTTCGATTGGGAAGAAGAATATAATCTTGCTGCACGCTCTATGTCATCTGGATAAACAGCAGCGTACATCGCTATTACGCACAATAGACAGAAGCGGAGTTCGATCTATCTGCGAGTGCGCATTAAATACCTTAAATGGTACAGTCCCGCTAAAAAAGAGCGAACGAATAAAACTGTCTAAGCATAAAAAAATTTTACGCCACCTCGTAAATAAAGCTGGTGGCTGGAAGAAGAAAAGACGCGTAATTGTGCAAAAGGGGAGCGGATTCTTACTACCGCTTCTTCTCTCAATCATAGGCAGTGTGCTGTCTAATATTTTCACACGTAATTGACAAGATGCAGCATGCGAAGAAAATGGTTTTAGTGCCTCACGATGCTATCATGCCATCGCGCGAGCAGATAGAGCAAACACGCTCCGTTCAAGCACCAGGTACGACACTCAGTAGACTCGATGCCGAAATGGATGATATACTTCGCTCAGTGACTGCTGCGAACCAACGAGAGAAATGGAAACTTTACCAGCAGGTTTTACAACGTCACCAGTTTTTTGTCGACGAGGAGAGACGACCCCCTCTAACGTGGGATAAATCGGGAGTGGTCCATATCAATGGTGAGCCGATAAAAGAATCGAATATTATAGATCTTGTAAATGATACTATGCGCCATAGAAAAACGGTGCGTGCTATTGGTCGTGAGCAATTTGGAAATGAGCTCAGACGTTTAGGGATCCCTCGTGAATTCATCGGTAATGCAAGCCTATTGTATGAGAGTCTAAATCTCAACACACCTGTAAACTCTAGACGGAACGTGTCAAATTCAAATCCCAATACACCAGATACAAGTCAGAATAGCTTAAATTTATCAGACAACAAACGCCGAACTCCTACTAGCGACTCAATACGATCGTGGAAAACATTGAAACTGTAATAAAAATATAATGGATTTATTAAAGAAGTTTTATTATGATCCTACGCATCACGCTGGATACGCCGGCGCTCCAAACCTAATTCATGCAGCTGATAAAGAAAAAATTTCTCGTAAAGCCGTTACTCACTGGCTAAGAAAACAGAACGCTTATACACTACACAGACCTATACGACGAAGATTTCCACGGCGTCACTATGCCGTGGATAATATCGATGACGTGTGGGAAGCTGATCTCGTTGATCTACGCTCTCTCAAAGATGAGAATGACGGCTCCGTTTATCTTTTAGTGGTTATTGATGTACTCAGTAAATATGCATGGGTTGAGACGCTGCGTGATAAAACTTGTGCAGAAACTACAGAAGGATTCAAGCGAATATTGTCTAGAAGCGGTGGCCGAACGCCTGTATGGCTACAGACCGATCGCGGCAAAGAATTTGTCGGTAGCGTTTTACAACGCTTCTTGAAGAGTCGTGGCATAAATTTTCGAGTTGCCCGAAATCCTGATATCAAAGCAGCTATTGTAGAACGTTTCAACAGAACATTAAAGGAGCGGATGTGGCGATATTTTACACATAAAAATACACGACGATATATCGATGTATTACAATCTATCGTCCATGCTTACAATGATACAAAACACTCTACTATCAAGATGCAGCCGGCGGCCGTGACTCTGTACAATGCGGCGATAGCACGCGCGAATATGGTCAAGCGATACAAGCAGTGTCACAAAGCGCCTAAATACAGCATCGGTGAGCTTGTACGCGTCAGTAAAGCAAAGTCTGCGTTCGAGAAAGGTTACGAGGCTCGCTGGAGTGAAGAAATATTTAGGATTCGCAAGATTCTTACAAATAGACAACCGCCCATATATGAACTGGTTGATCTGAACGACGAAGAAATTGACGGTTTTTTCTATGAAGAAGAATTGAGTATTGTGAAGAAGGACATTGAAACGGAAGAATTTTTAGTTGACAAAATTCTCAAGACTAAAGGAAAAGGTCGTAATAAACAATACTTTGTTAGCTGGCGAGGATACCCAGAAAAATTTAATTCCTGGATTCCTGCAGCAAATATAGTGAATAAATAGTAGCAAAAATAATTAAAAAATTAAAAATGAGAGATCAGTTTTATGTCGTGTTACCGAGTAACAGTAGTATGAAGTACTACCCCGATAATACGGTGGCCCACTATATAACGCAGCTTCCAAAGCAATTGAAGATGCCTGGGGAGTGGGTCGTAGCCTTAACAGAAATTCAATTTCCCCGTACGTTTCTGCATGTAGATGAGATAAATGAACCTAATGCTACACCACCTCCAATAACAACCCGTAGTACCCAGTATGAGTGGATTAACTTTAACATTAACCGTAACCCAAAAAAGAGTATCATATCGCTTGGCCCTTCTATACCTCCGCTAGGCACAGGATCTACTTTAGATTCTATACCACAATATGCGGTGGAGAAGCTAAACGCCACGCAGACGACAATCTCGCAAGATGGTGTCACCAAGAGCGTTACGCGAAAATATACTAAGCATCTGAAAACTCATGAAGTTATAATTCCGGCGGGGCTCTACGCTAGTGTGAAAGCACTAATCGATACCATTAATGAAACAGATATATTCAAAGACCATATCTACCTTGAATATAATGAGGATGTTGGTGGGATTGTAAGCTTGAAACGAGTACCCGATAACTGCGTTATAGATAAGTGTGTACTTCCACATCTTATATGTCTTGACGATAAACTTTCTAAAGCTTTGGGTTTCGAACCTGGAAAAGTTATGGATATTCATAAACAATCGAAATTCATTGCAATTATCCTGCTAACTTATCGCTAGCGCTTCCTGATAAATTATTTGTGTATACGGATATATGTGAAAATTATATAACCGGTGATGCTCAGACACCTCTGTTACGCATCGTACCTGTAGATAATACAAATTATATTTATGGATCCACGCAAACTAAATCATTCTCCCCGCCAATTTATATACCCTTATTACGGACCGAATTCGGTACGATCGAGATAGATATAAGGACCGACACTGGTAAACCAGTACCATTCCAGAGTGGGACGTTGACCGCTACATTACATTTTAAGCGTATACGATAAAATATATCGCTATGGATCGATATATTGATCATTACGAGAGTCAGGTTGGTGGCGGAGTTGATCGTGTTTTCATTGGTGCTCCATATCAACGAGGACATGGTCTAGGAAGCTTCCTCAGTGGCTTATTTCGGCGTGCGTTACCATTGCTCACTCGCGGCGCTCGCGCCGTCGGGAAAGAAGCGCTACATGCAGGGATGAATATATTGGGTGATGTTGCGCACAATACACCCTTCAAAGATTCGTTTAGAGCCCGTATGACCGAGAGTGGGAGAAATTTAAAACGCAAGGCCGACGAAACATTTGAGAGTCTCATGAAGGGTTCAGGATATAAAATACAGGACCGCTCGCCACAGCATCATTCGTTGTTTGGTCACGCCAGCCCTCACATCGGTACTCCTACACATAGAGCTCTAAAATATACAAAAATTCATAAGCCTAAAAAATCTACGAAGAAAAAGAAAAAAGTTTCATCCGCTAGACATAGTAAGAAAAAGGGACGTAAATCAACAAAGTCTAAGAAAAAGGCGACTAGAAAAACTAAGAAGACTAAAATTGTTAAGCGTAAAAAACGAACCGTTGCAGATATATTTGGCTAATTAGCGAAACAATATGTCTTTTTTACACGCGCACTCTTGCGAGTGCCTGAAATCAGAGCTGGATTTATTCACGCTTCCACCAACGCAGACAAGTATAGAAGGTTCTCAAGGAATTCATTATAAGCCCATTTCTTCACTGACAGATGAGGCTCCCATTGAATTTGTTGTCCCCGGACACGGTGATGAATATATTGACCTAGCCCATACTATGTTAAATTTACGTGTTAAGCTACAGCCGAGGAACGGTGTAGTTGACGCCCATGATAAAGTAGCACCTGTTAACAATCTACTGCATTCATTATTCAATCAACTTGATGTATCATTTAACCAGAAACTTGTATCGCCCTCGAATAATGCTTATGCGTACCGAGCATACATTGAATCACTACTGACTTATAAGGCTTCAACAAAAGCCTGTCAGCTCGGTGCCAGTATGTGGGTAGATGATACACCGCAATGTTTCAACTCTCAACCAGTTTCGACGGCCCCACCAGCTGAGAGTAGACCAGTCTCCGTGCAAGCGAACAAAGGTCTAGCTGCGCGGCAGGCTATGATGGCGAATGGTAAAACGGTAGATCTTACCGGATATCTACATTCTGATATCTTCAATCAGGAAAAGTTTTTACTCAATGGTGTTGAACTACGCATTCGTCTTATACGTTCGAGAGATGCTTTTTGTCTTATGGATGCATCTGGGAAGGATTATACGGTACATATAGTCGATGCCAGCCTCATTGTTCGACGTGTTAAAATTAGTCCGGGTATTTTACTAGCCCATGCTAAGGCTTTGAGTAGAGGAACGGCTAAATATCCGTTTACTCAAGTAGAAGTGAAACCATTTACTATTCATGCAGGCGTTCATGGTGAAACACTCGATAATGTTGTACTGGGTCAGCTTCCGAGACGGATAGTATTGGGCTTGGTCGATAATCGAGCCTTCAATGGAGATAGAGCTATGAATCCGTTTAATTTTCATCACTACTCATTAAATTTTTTATCCCTGTACGTAGACGGTGTACAGGTACCTAGTAAGCCTTTGCAAACTGATTATCATGAAAATCTTTATACCGAGTCATACCATACTCTTGTTTCCGGTACGGGAATACTTTGGGATGACGATAGTTGTGGTGTAACAAAAGATGCGTATCCATACGGTAACTGCCTATACTGCTTCGATTTAACGCCTGATCTTTCGGCCGGACGAGCTGGTCACTGGAATCTTGTGAAACACGGTAGTGTGCGTGTAGAAATACGTTTCAAGGGTGCTTTGACGAGTACTGTAAATTGTATTGTGTACTCGGAATTCGATAATGTCGTCGAGATCGACGCATCCCGACAGGTCATGGTAGACTTTTCGGGGTGAGCCTGCGTGCTTAAATACATTCTATAAGACTAGTAAATATGATTATATTTTAAGGATTGTAAGGTTTTCTAAATAAATAATATGTAAACACAGAATTAAGCGGATTTATGTTTTATTCAATTTTTAATCTCCCGAACGCCTCTACTAACTCCCGCATCTCATCGTCATCATAATTTATTACAATATTAGTTCCTTCCCCCGTCGCTTTCGACTCTTCTTCTTTCTTCTTCTTCTTCAACTCCTCTGCTTCTTCAGGCCTTTTTCGCTTCTCAGCTCCGGCCTGTTCGTTACGCCGTGGATGTTGTTGACGGATGCATTCACAGGGCTGCTGACGCTGCAATAGACGAATGTATATATTTAAAGAATCGGTTTTTATTACTGCGTGCTTTCATTATTAAGCAGCGTGCTACTCACCGCTGCGTGCAATTGTCTCCGCCTTTCACGAGCGAAATATTGACGTCTCCGGATAAACCATATTTTTGGAGGCTGTTTTGGATGCTACCTCCGTTCGTCCCGGCGCGTTGTAGACTTCGTCCTTGAGTGCTGTACCCAACCATGGTTATCCCGTTCTTCCACACGTGTTCCTCTCTGCTGGGCCTCGTGGTTAGGTCTCGTGAAGACCTCCACAGACTTTGCTCTTCGGTGGACCATTTTAAGTTGTATTCCGTAGGAGAATTATTTTGTAACTGGGCTTCCACGGCGTTACGCTACCCAGCAGGACTCGTACAAGGTGTAGTAAAATAGTGGGGGTGCTAGAAGGGTCTGATTACGTCACTTTCTTCTTCGCTATTTGTAAGTAGACGTCTCAAGGGGCTGAACCCTTAGAGGTCCAGAAGAAAAAAGTCAAACTGACGAATTAGACACACCCCCGCCCATCCCCTCTATTACCAAAACCTTGTAGATGAATCTGCACCGTTCATCGGTAGTACGCGGCGATCCTTCGACAGTAGCAGTTGTCCTTACTGGACCATAACATTTTTTCCCCCAAAATGGACTACGTCATCGATATTCAAGGGTTTTACGACAAAGATGATTGCTTCATTGCTAAAGAAGTAGCTGTCGTAACTCTTGATAAAGAGTATTTCGGGCATTGGATTACTTCACCGACATACGTCTTCACGGATCTCCCAAGAGCAGTGCGCGCGAAGAATAATTGGACGACTCGCCATCATCACGGCCTGGAGTGGTTCGAAGGAGACGTAGGACTCAGAACACTACATGCAAATCTCCGACAGATCACACGGGCTGCTGGAACCATTTATACTCGAGGACATGAGAAGGCGAAATACCTTCAAAATGTTACAGCACGTGAAATAAAAAACCTTGAAGAAACTGACTGTCCATCATTCAACGATCTGCCTTCCTCGACGCAGGTCTGTTTGCATCACGGACTTTTAAACAGACCGGAGCTGTCTTGTGCTTTAAACAACGCTGCAAAATTAAAGGAATGGATCCTTCGCGACGTACCTCCTACCGCTACACGGGTACCACAGTTTGACTTCTCACCAGGACCTTTGAATCTAACGAAACCACGCGATTGTTATTCTCCAGTCGTAACAAGTGATGAATACGATCCAGATTGGCCAGGCCTTGCAGGGCTTACACTCTAGAGTGTCACGAAGTGTTCATGCAGCCGATCAGATTCCAACTCTGTTAACGAGACCGACAGCGCTCGTTGTGAACACTGATGACCACACGCGCCCTGGAACGCACTGGGTCGCAACCTACATCGATGGCCGAGGACGTGGATCGTACTTCGACAGCTACGGCCTTCCGCCGCTTATACCAAGCCATATCCACCGCCTACGCAAGAACTGCACCCTCCATCGATGGAATACCAAGCAGATTCAGAGCCTCTCTTCAAATGTGTGTGGCCAGTTTTGTATTATGTTCCTTCATCATATGTGCGGCGGGGGATCTCTACTACAATTCCGGATTCTTTTCACCGCCGATCTCAAACAAAACGATCGAATCGCCGCAAGATTTCACAAACGTATAATGAGTAAGCTGCCGACTGCTACGAAAAACATTAATAAACACTCTGGAAACTCGCTAACAGGTCGCGGAGTCTATGTTAAAAAATTTATTCAATATTGCTGCGCTAGACTTAAACATTTTTAAATCGGTAAACACAAAAAATGTAAATCTAGATTTAAGAATAAAAATGCAAACTTTATTGTAAAAATTTTAAACAGCATTATTTTTACTTACCTTCCCACCATTCCTTTCATATATATTCTTAATAAGCTGAAAAAATAAAAACATTTTCCCATGCGAGAATCGAGCTCGTGTTTCTAAGAAAATGGAGCTTGAGTACAGCGCCTTCGGCCGCTCGAGCAAGCTACCTCACCTGAAGCACCGAGCCACCCTCGAGAAATACCCTACGCGCAAGCGAGAGCGCTGCACCCGTAGCTAGCCAACTCTTGGAAAATCCAATATGGCGCGAGTCACTGCTACGCCGTCACCAACTGTCCACGGCGCTTCTGATACTCCATCCGCCAGCCGCTACACCGTTACGGCGCTACGCTACTCAACACGCTCTATGCATAAGAGAGAGAGAGAGAGAGAGAGAGAGAGAAGGTACGCTGGGCCCGACGCTAGCCTACGGTCGGCGCACGGAGAATCCAAGATGGCGCGAGTCGACGATACACCGTCACCAGCTGTCCCGTACGCTCCAGCCAGCTCTTCCCATATCTCTCGCTCTCTCTCTCTCTCTCTCTCTCTCTCTCTCGCTCTTTCACCCGCCGACGCAGCAGTTCCTCAGCCTGACCACCCTCTACCACCCTACCGTGATATGGGGGATGGGGGGAGGGGGGACAACCACCCTTGCGCCGAACAGCAGGGCCTAGCGGCCCCGGCCGGCCAGCACTCCCCACCCCGAGACGCCGCCATCTTGAAAATCCGTATAAGTACAGACACTCTTACCCCCTCCAACACAAGCGACCGCCGCCATCTTGGAAATCCGTATAGGTACATGTTCTACTTGGAAGGCCAATTGTATGGTGCAGGCATCGCAGATTAAAGGTATTGCAAAATTATTCATGATTTTCTACTACTCAAAACTTTAAACGTGTTTATCTCAAATCTACATTTTTGTAGCTGGCCGGAAACATAACTCAGACAATTTTCAACCGATTGACTTGAAATTTGGAATATATTGTAACGGGACGTACCTGGGACCCCCCCCCCCCCCCGTTTTCGGCAGCTGGAAGACGGGAGAAAGATGGGCGACCCCACCTAACACCCTGGGGGTCCCCACTATCTCCGAAATCGACTCCCTCTAGGCAAATTCGGCCCATCGCCAGAGGCAGGAGTCCCACTACAGAGCACCGGGAAGAGCGGAGACAATAAAACCAGCGGGAGCGCACAACTCACTCTCATTTGTACCGTGGACATCGTTTACTTATAACGTCTCTACGCTCGAACCGGAGCATCGCTCCGTTGTTAGGTTTAAGGTCGTAAGTCCGTTGAACATCAGGAAGGGCCCTTACAACGTGAAGCCCCTACATTAAGCTAGGCTGTGGAACGTTGTAGCGAACGCAATTATAAGATCGAAATAATTGAGAACCTCGTTGTGAACGATAGTGACAGCTTGCGAGGTAAAATAACGAGTAAAGACCAACGCGCATTGTTAAACATCTAAGGTAATCGCGTAGCGTGTTTTGGCGCGTCAGTCTGATTATTTGAAACTCGGGTCGATTATCTACCGAAATTCCGAGTATAAATCAGGTAGCGTGCGTTAGCGTGAAACATCCCATACGCTTTCAACATCGCATAAGAAACCAAACCATCATATTCGATAAATTGAGTGTTAAGCTCCCTACGCGCGAATCTCTCGTCGCGTAGGAATATTCCAAATTATAAAATTTCACGATATTCTTCGCCGCTATTATTTCTCGACTGAACGCTATCTCCGAGCGCGCAAGATAGCCAAGGTCCGTTTTGTTTACATCGAAGACAAAAGGCTGCGACGGTCGAGGAGCACCGGCGTTCGGCTGTCGACCCACGGGTCGTTCCACGCGACACGTCGGCCTATTCGACGCCCTTTGTCATTTTCAATTTAATTCTGTCATTATCGCATGTGACGATTATCCCAGGCCATAAGCTGTACGGATATTTCGTATTTTTCTTTTCTTCATTCCGAACCATTCTATTATTCATCTATCCCAATCCTAAATTAAAATCACTGATATAAATTCATTTCCAACTTCCTTTTGACCCCTCACTTCTCGAGGGGCAGCTTTATTATTCTTGACTCAATATTGTGCCTAGGATGAAGGGTCAAGCACTGGTCTGCGAGGACTAGAGTGATCCCTACTGAGGATAGGTAAAATTAACTAATTACCTTTTTGCTTTAATTAACTTTGCCACTTTTCATAATTAAATCCACTTTTTCTAAACTTCTAACATCTTTTCCTACACCTGTCTCACGTCGAGTCCAGTACACGAACTCTTCTTTTTTTTATGAGAATTATTATATTTTGTCTGTCAAACTCGAGTCATATATCGAACGTCACTTCACGGCGAATTTCTATCTCGCGCCGTGAACTCGAGTTTTCGAAACGTTTCAATATATCTTCGAAAATACATTGTCTATAGAAGTACGTAGGATTTTTTTTTTATATTGCATAGTTCATTTGTTATGAACAATTATCTGACGATTTTTTAGGCAAATTTCTCACTTTCCACTTTAGAAGTGCGCCATTTTGTCAAAAATCAATATATCGAAAAAATCCTACGTACTTCTCTAGCTTATACTATATATAATCGAAAAAATTCATGCCCTAATCATGATTCATTAAATTACAGGAGCTGTTATTCCGGCTGTGGCGCATAGAAAAAAAAGACGTCGTCGCAAAAACGCTGTACCGCCGCCATTTTGAAATAAATTGCCTCAAAAAAATAATGTACGCAGTTAATGATATGTATAATAAAGTCCCATTTCTGTAATCTTGATTTATTTCGTAATATTTCTGAAAAAAATTCCCAAAAAAGCCTATTTTTTCGGCCTCTAGCGTGGCCTAAGGCCTTAAAAATACGCTACCGCCTGTCATTTGACCTTTCTTAATTCCTAGAAAGATTTGTACAACGCAAAAGTTTTCATATCTGAAGTGGATTGACAATGAATATTTTATTATTTATTTATTAAACCTTCACGTACCAGACCCTTGTTCAACAAGGACCTAGAATTTAGCCAAGACCAACCTTCGAACGATTCGAATAACAAGTTCATCTGCGAAAATACATATCACACACTACATATCAACATTTAAACAGAATGTTGAATAAAGATGATTAAAAGAGTATACACCATTTCGACGCCAAAAATTGCAGTCACATTTTTGACCAAATAAAAGAAAGCCTGGGGCTGAAGGACTTCGGTCGATGGCCCGTTGACATTATGTGGATGCAGTTACAAATGTTTAAATGTATAACTATTTAAGAACGGTAACGGTCATTAATGCACCGTATGTATTGTTAATAAATACACACCCAGTAAAAACATTAATCTAGCAGCATTGTAATAGCAATGTATTTGAAAATAACAGGTAATATTATGAGAACGTTGCATGTAAATTAAATGTAAGTTGCCATTTCCGACTCAGCAATATTACACTGTTATATTGCCATGTTATATCGCTGTTATGTAACAATGTAACATACAATTTTTATTTAAAAAACATATTATGGCTAATCCCATCCTTGGATCAGCATCTTTACTAGTGACAAACTATAATTCTCTATAGACAGGAACAAATACATCTCAGAAAAAACTTGATTAATGTGTGTTGCATCGGCGGGATACGAACCTGGCACCCTCGGACTTGTAGACGGTGACGTTACCTATTCGGCTATGTTGGACTTGATAACATAATTTTGGCAAATTGTAAACACAGTTTAAGGTAAACGGCCCAGTTTCCGCCGCTGTCCCAGTTACCGCCATTAATCGCAATGTATACTAATAATAAATACAGTATACGTTAAATGCAAACGAAATTGACGGCACGTCAATTGTGAAGAGCGGTTTTGATTAATGCTGCAATACGTACATTTTTTATAGAGTGTTCCTTTTAACGGATCCTTCCTTTTCCTCCTTTTCCTTCCTTTCTCCTTTCCTTTTAACTGATGGATTACCTACGGATCACGACTGATGTATAAACTTTAATTTCTAGCATTAAATATTAGTCGGTCAGCCCTTTAACGGTACTAAGGAAACCAGTAATTATTTGCTTGTTATAACATCATTATATGTATGTTATGTACTTGTTATGAAGCCTGGTTTTGTAACCGTAACGCTACCATACTTTGTAACATTAACATTGCCTGCAGATTAGTAATGATCATAAACATTGTTACAAACATGCTTTATAAAGGTTACAGAGTCCAGTTACATTATTGTAATGTAATTACGTTATACGCTATTAACATTACCTGATTATCACGAAAGTTACACTCACATTGTTACAAGTATGTTATGTAACGGTTACACAATTTTTATACATAACTATAACGTTACACTGATATATAACAGTTTCATTAATTGCATATAACAATTGAAACATTACATGTAACTTCCATGTTATATTGCCGTAATAAAACGTTTTCACTGGGACCTTTCTCGTATTTGTAACTCAACTTTTTTTTTAAATTTTTTCCGATTCAAATGCAACAATTTTCACCTTTGGAACTCATATTTAACCTCAAATTTTATATCATCTTTACATTCTATATCAATTATTGTCCCGTATCCAACATTAAATTTTATTTCAGTATTTATACAAGAATATGGAGCATTTTTTGTTTAAAAAATGTTACCTGCTCCGACAACGACAGCAACTCGATTTGAATAAAGCGACTGCCCAAATCAAGCGATTGACTAAATCAAGCAACTGACGAACTCAAGCGCTTGACTAAATGCTTGAATGGCTCGCACCCAGAAAAGTAATTTTCCTAACACATGCACGTAAAATCTCGCTTTCCGTTGCGGTGAAGTGTGCGCAGAAAGGCACTTTGTCACATGGCGTGGGGTAAAAATACTGCGCATGCGTACAAACGCAATCTGGAATTTTTTCCAGCTGTAGAGCGGAAAAGTGCCTTTCTACGCACAGTTCCTAAAAACGAAAAGCTCGATTTTCATGAATTTGATAGGAAAAATTATGTGGATGACATAGGCATAGAAAAGGGAGTTCTGATTCATGTGAATGCCGTGTGATTTTCACACTCGTCAAGAACTCCCTTTCTACGCCCTTGCTATATAAATAACTATTCTTTGACGGGTGCCCGCAAATAAATATTTATTTGATTTAAATAAATATTCATTTGATTTAAATAAATATTCATTTGATTTAAATAAATATTCATTTGATTTAAATAAATATTCATTTGATTTAAATAAATATTCATTTGATTTCAATAAAAATTTATTTGATTTCAATAATTAATTATTTTAATCAAATAAATGTTTATTTGCGGGGCACCTGACAAATAATTATTTTTTTTCCAGGTGCAGACAGCCCGACCGTAGGAGTTCATTAGCTTGACGGAGTCTTGAATGTCTTGAATATCTCAAACGTCTCAAACGTCTCGAACGTTTCAATTCGTTCGAGAGTCCCGAGACTCTCGAACGTCTCGTACGTCTCGGACATCTCGAGCAGATTGGTTAGCTCGATATTAAGTTCGAACGAGTGCCGAGTCGCCAGGGCATGACTCAAACAGGCTCAAATACGTTCGTGCACATCCCTAACACAGACACAGGTCATGGCTCAAAGAAACTGCTTGCCAAATTTTGGAGAAAAGTCGCAGTCACGTGATCGCTGTAAATCCCAGAACTCCCGTTTCTCGACTTCGGGCAGTCGGGAGTTTAAAAAAGTACTCCATTTTTTTCTCGCATATACGCGGTATGGGTGTCAACATCGAACTGATGGAAAGAAGGGAGTCGCTCTTCCGCTATCTAGCCAATATCCGAATCTGGCCGAACATACCCGAACGATTACGTACTACTCACACGCTTTGGGTTACTGTAGTGCAGATGGTGGGGTAGCTCTACCGACTCGGCTTTTTCTCTCACTATCGAGACGCTATAAACTATTCCCTCAATAGATCAATAAACGAATTCAGTATATAAAATAACACGGCCCCACCGCTGCAAGCAATAAATAAACATACTGTAAGAAATGACTAGACGCAGACATTTGACGATCACCCTAGCAGACTATACATAAAGCCCTCGTACAAATATTTTTTTTTACAGCTGAAGAAAAGGCAATTTTTTATATGGATAATCTTAAACAAAAGCAAATGTTTTTAAGAACGCTTAGACGAACGCTCCAGCGGAAAAACCCCGTCACACTGCATTCGAATTTATTATTTTAAAAGAACACCCTATACGCTCATCCTGGAAAGCTTAAGTACTAATAATTATCTTAACAATTTGAAACTTTGTGTGAAAACACTTACAATTTGAAAATCTTAGTTTTTTACTTGGAGTGATATCGCAGAGAAAATGTTAAAATTGTTCTCTTTGGCATCACTTCATAGAATACAATTTTTTCAGCAAATATTTACGTAAACTCAATGTTTCATCGTTCAGTTTTCCATACGGCTCGCGGAGGGAAGTCGAGTATCGCAGTATCTATAAGAGGCGCAGAGTCTATACCCTCTCGCACCGCTGTCGCTCAACTCTGACGTGTAGAAGGAGAGCAATTTAACCGTCGGTCGAGGTATGATACTTTGACGTAATTCCTTGAAAATCCACGATGAAAGAAGAACAATGAGACGCGTGGAAATGCAGGTTCGCGGCATGTTGCCGTGGGGAACAGCCTTAGTAGCGCCGAGACCATTGCTGACGGTACGTCGAGTAATGATGGATTTATTTCAACACCGTTACTATAGATTAAATGAAATCATTATGATGCTCCTTGGACAATGGCCGTATCAGAGCTCTCGTCCAAGACGCTGCTTTCATGCTGCTATAATTTATGTCATCACCAGTGAACTCGTATCTCGGATATTGAATATTGTGAAGTATCGTAACAATTTAAATATCCTTTTCGATTGCGCTGTACCATTCCTTACCGACTTAGTTTGTGCTACAAATTTGATTGGTTTTATGTCAAACTCTCAAAACGTAAGTTCTGTTTGTTTAAATTATCATAATCTTATAATCGAAGTGAGAACAAGCCAATCAATTCCGTCACTGAAAAAATTCTGTTCGATGCGCACAGACATTACAGTTGCTAAATCGAATTCGTACAGATTGGCAAGTGTGGGCGCAACATCAAGAAATTAACATTCTTCACGAATATGCAAAGCAGGGACAAAAGATGAATATTTTGTTTACAAGTTAATCCAGAACAGTAAAGATTTATTCACATTAAACTAATGTACTATATCGATGTATTAAATTTGCGTACAGCCACTGTATATTTCACCATTTTCGTCTTTGTGACCCAACCAGTCATACCGAAAATTATCGATGTTTTGCTAAAGAACGGTACCGAACCTGGAAAATTTCCAACTTATGTCGAGTATTATCATATCGACATGCAGAAATATTATTTTTACATTGTGATGTATTATTGCGTAATGATAGTTATGATATTGATGGACGTAACAGCCAATACTATAATGTTGGTCAGTTACGTGCAGCACGCTTCCGCGATTTTTGCCGCATTGGGGTGGGTCAATGTTGAATTGATTGCAATAATAGACGTAATAAAGTTGTAACTGAAATATTCAGGCACAAATTAAATCGAATCGGAGCTATTCACAGATCAATAGAGACGGAGGAAATCCAATATGAGCTGAACAAAAGGGACATGGTCCATCTAGCTTGGTGTATGGACAGACATAATGATGCCATTGAGTGAGATAGTTTACAGCATGTATCTAGTGAAACTAGTCAATATCATTAACAAATTCGCGGTTGTCAGATATGCTAATCTCATCGAAGGAATGTACACATGGAATATCTTTTTTAACATCGTGTTTGGCATGATTCTGAGCAACGCACTGGGACTTCAGGTAAAAGTTGTAAGCAATTGTGGGTAAGTTTCCGCATTAACAGATAAACTGTCTGTAAATTCAGATATTTATTCGTGAAAGCGATCCTATCGTAGCCATGAGATTCATAGCTTTTGTATTGGCTCTAATATTCCTCTTCTTCATAAATTGCTACATTGCCCAAATTCTGATGGATCATAGTCTTAATATTCATTTTCATATGTGAGTAAACAGTCAGGAACTGGTGGCCTTATAACAATAAAGTCTTTTTCTGCACAGATACAACAACCAATGGTACAGGCTATCGGTTAGGGCTCAAAAGCTCCTACAAGTAATGATGATTCGGTGTATGGTACCTTGCCAATTAACAGCTGGGAAAATATTAATTTTGTCGGTAAGAACTTTCGGACTGGTAAGAAATATAGTTTTTTTTTATTTTTTTTATTAACGTTGCATAAAACTTCTGTATCGTGCGATAAATTGTAATCGTGATGTGTTATTTTGATGTTCCAGACAGTTAGGACAGGCCTGTCATACTTTGCGGTTGTGCGTTCGACTCAGGGCTTATAAAAATTAATTATAAAGATACAATACATTACATGTATTATTGGAGCCAAATGGCACAACTTCACCGAAGGGTAAAAATATAGCGTTACTGTTGTTTTTATTGATTTAGGAGCAGAATGGCAGAGTTAGTAAAAGACGGTCGGATAAAGAACTAAAAGAATGTCTTGCTTTATTGCGGTAACCCGTAGCACATAGTGGCGAACACATGCGTCTGTGCGTAAGGAAACGGAAGTAGTGATGAAAAAACAAAATGGCCGCTGTAGCCGCGGTAGAATTGTGCCTTTAGAAGACGTAACTTAGCCTTAAGTTAAGACTTGCGCACTGCTCGCGAATGTCAACCCAATAGGAAGTGATCCTCTTTACCAGCAATCACCAACAGTTACTTATCTGAGTGTTAATATTTTCTGGTGATTCACAATTCTAACTCCGATGTGGTACAGATTAAGTTCCAACGTTTTCACACATGCATGACACCGAAAAAAAGATTTGGTAATATCAACCTCACAGGTTACGGAAAATTGGTTTGAATCAACCCAGGCGCATTTAAATTGGCTGCACCGTTGTTGAAGCAGTAAAACTAGTGTGGTTGTGTCAATTGCGTATAGCAGTTATTGCGATTACAATGTTTTTTTCAGATCAATTGTATGTACTGTCACCATACAGAAGGTATATTATTTTGACTTGAATGTATATTTAGTCAATTTGAAAAAAATGCGATTTGATGTGTTCATATATATACGAACATTTGTCACCTTGAAAATGATTTTATTCAATTCGACAAGACATCGACGTACAGTAACGTTGTAATCGCAATATAACTGCTATACGCGGTTGACATAACCACACCAATTTTATTGTTTCAACAACGGTGCATCCTACTTGAATGCGCCTGGATTGACTCATATCAATTTTCCGTGACCGCAGACGTGAGGTAGACATTACCAAACTTTTTTTTTGGTGTATGGTTTAATTACTTAATTTAATTGCAAAAAGGTGCAAAGTAATTTGCACATAGATTGTTCATTTATTACAATCTTGCCCACAACTGTATTCACGAGAAAGTTCATTGACCGATTTTGGTTTCCTCATGGAGGAAGCTACACTAGGACCTCGAATGCGTCCACAGCGGCGGTACCGGGTCCGCATCCCACTTAACAAAATCAAGGTTGCGCATGCCCGCCCATACTAACCATCGGTTCCCCCTCCGCAGGACGCGCGGATCGATATTCGGTCCGTAGTGGGGACTGTTGAGGAAATCGAAAGCGCAAAAATCGACGTCGTAGTTTATGCCCAAAATTGTAATAAATGCGGAAGCCATAGGCACATTACTTTGCACCTTTTTTCGTCATAACATAAAAATTGTCTACATCTCATAAAATTGAAATCCCATAAAGTCTGACCACTTGGATAGATTTTCACCAAATTCTTTCTTTCGGACAAAAGCTTTCTACCGAAAGCTTGTGTCCGAATTATACTATAAAAGTCATTAGAATTCCGATCCGATGCGTCGTTTCCGAGAAAATCAAGAAGCAGGAATCCACTTCCGGCATATTGGCGTACATATACTTGGTGACGTTTCGCTGTCGCTTAATAATTTTTTGTACGTACTTGACTTTGAGACGCTACCGTGATATGTGTGCTTGTAGCTCTTGTTTAGCTGGGTGTTCGGCACGTATTTTTTAAAATTTTATCGTTTGGGCTATTTTATGACGGAATAAATTATTCATTACAGTATTGAATAATTCTTTATTTTCTATGAACAAACTCGACGCGTCAACACGCGTCGAGTTTGTTCATAGAAAATAAAGAATTATGCTGTGCTGCGAGAGCTCTGGCCTTTTTATGCCGCAGCTAAGCATGAGCGGAAGAGGGGAGAGGCCCCAAGCCTGCCCCTAGCGGCGACCGAGATCCCGGTACGCGGGAAATTCAAAAACAATTATATTTGTCGAATAGCCGAAACAATATGCTTTAGGCAAAACTCAGTGGGAGTTTCGCCGCGCCTACTGTGTAACGAAAATCAATATCTCTAGTCTTGGTTTTCTTTTATTCCTTTATTCCTTTATTTCAGGCAAACCTTATGCTACACTCGATATTAATTAATCTCAACGACTTTCTATCGCTTTCCAGGTTGAAGCCTTGATCATAGTGGAAATGTCTATCTAGTATTTTACCCTTCGGGCGGTGGGGAGTTAATAATTACAAAAAAATAAAAATAAATAGACTCGCATGTATGCGACACGGGTGCAGACGACGGACGAGCGGAGGAAGGGAGACTTCTATCGACGTCTCGCCAATTATTTTCTTTACAGTTGAAATGACCAATTTTGATAAGCCTAATCTGAAACAAAAGCAAATGTTCTTACGGATGCTTCGACTGGTTAAGTAAAAAAATATAAAATCACACAGAAATCAAATAAAAATATCTATTTTGTTGGTAAACTTGCTAATGGCTCTTAAAACTGTTGGGTCCATAACGGACAAGAAAGACTCGACGTTGCACGGAGGGAACTCACAGGCTTTCCTCAACTCCACACGAAGATCCGATGTAGCTTCATCATAACGAGAGCATTGCCAAAAAACATGATTGGCAGTTTCCTCTGCTGACCCACATGGACATAAGCCCGACGGCACAATATAAAATCGATGAAGGCTTAACCTCAAAGAATGATGGTTACTTCTTAATCGGTTAATCAAAACAATCGCTCTTCTATTTTTAAACGGCAATCATGAAACCACGTGCGGAATTTCCGCTGAAAATAACTCGTAAAATAGTCTTTACCCTGCTACCTACCGTTCGTTTGTCATGGCTCCGAGTCCAGTGGCGAGAGGTTCGTGGCGCTGGATTGGGGTGCTCGTTCTTATCCTAGCTATAGGGCGGGTGCAGTTTCCCCGTTCCCCGTTCCTTCGTGCAGGCCGGATGCAGGTTTGTAGACCGTTATACTTTCTGCGTCCCCAGCTTATCTGGGGAAGACCGCTCAGGTGGGGAGCAGGTCGAAACCGTTTCCCATTCCGCGTCCAGACAGGGTGCAGATCGCGCTAAACGGACCGTTAACCGTTCTGGAGCCCCTACGTTCTGGTGACCTCTGGATAGCAGGGAAGGAGTATGGGAACGAGGGCATAGAAACGTGGACCGACAGTGTATTTGAATTAGAAAATTAGCACTTTATTATTATCGGGTACAATTGCGGAGCTTCGCTCTCTGACCCGGACTGCCTATTGTTGCCGCTGTCCGGCTCTTTTAAGCCCTGTTGCCGTGGTGGGGGCCTCTCCCTTCCTTCCTTCGCACCTGCGCGTTGTAGTTCTTGGTCTCGCAGCGCCTCGACGGTCGGTTCAGGGGTCTCGTCACTGGCGCGGGAGTTCGAAGCCGTGGCCACCCCTTTCGCGACCCGCCAATTCACACCATTCATAAAATTTCTCCCGCATACGATCTTCCCAAAAATTCCTAAAATCCGAAAGCGGAATAACCAGTTGCGTGTCGCGAACATTGACGATTGCCAACCTCGCTGCCTGATCCGCAAGTTCATTACTCACAATTTCCTTATGAGCCGGTATCCAAAACAACCGAGTTACCTTTTCTATCATATCCAAACTCGCAAATTGATCTCTTATATAATCCACCAGATACGATTTCCTCTGAAAGTTTGAACTTGAATCAAGGGCCAACAGAACACTTTTCGAGTCAGAAAATATCGCAAAACTGTCACCCTCTAACGTTGAAATCAAGAACAGTGTTTCAGCAATGGCCATAGTCTCAGCCGTAAAAATGGATGAAAACCCGCCGAACGGAAAACTACAGTTTCCCCATTCTCTCTGACAATTCCGAATTCTACATGGGAATTCCCTGGCACCTTAGACGCATCCGTATAAAAACAAACAATATCAACTAAAGTCTCACTAAAAACAACATTGAAGGCTTTATTACAATTATCTGCACCCTGAATAAACAGGCCCTCCTCAAACGAAACACTAGACCGGTACGAGAGAGAATCATACCCAAGTGCGGATTGTCGACGCTACGAGTTTGGCCGACGATTAGCTTTTAGTCGGCAGCAGGTTGGAGGCCGATGATCAGATCTCGACGAATTCCCAGCACCGGCTAAACTGTCGATTGACAACCACTCTATCGTTGGGCTCAATAGTTGGAAAAACGCTGCTTACCAGAGTTGAGCCAGCGCTGGCGTATTGTCAGAATGATGCGTGTTCGCCGATAGCAAGTGGACGCTCGCTCTTGACGTCGAACGACCTTGGCCCAATACCTGCTAGCGACGTTCAGCCAACGTCCAACACCAAATATTTATAAACAATGAATTTTTTTTATTTGCGCGTCTGCTAAATCCTTTTTTATTATTCCAGATCCCTTTATTATAGTTTTATCTACAGTACTGTAATGCCGACAGCCTAAGTTTCATCGATTTTATTAATTAAAGTGTGAATACAAAAATGAAATAATAAAACAGACAATTTAAAGCAATTGGTAAGTTAATATTAGATACAGATGCAGTAAATATGCAGCTTATCCCTTAATAATATTCCCTGATATATAAGATTCGAACAAAAATCTTCAAGGTGTGCATAGCCGAGCGCGTAAGAACATTGACTAGTAGTCCCGGGCTCACGGGTTCGAGCCCCCATTACCGACAAAAAAATGTATTCTGATGATTCCAATGTATGAAGATAAAAAACTATAAAAAAGCAATTGTGGGGTGATAAAAGAACATTTAAAAGTCGCGTGGATCGATAACAATTTTCTTATTGCTTATTAATATTTTCCATTTAACGTTGGCTGGATATCGGCGGCCAACATTGGGGCAACGTTGTTTGATAACGTAGGGCCGATGTTATTGATGTTGGTGACCAGAGTCGGGTCGACTTTCTAACTCAGTCGGTTATAGTTGGTCCAACGTCAGCCCGGCTCTAAAATTGCACCTGAGTAGCGATGGTTATAATATAAAGGTTTACTTGACGAAAAAACCAGGTGGTCCTTGTCAATATGATCCCGAAAACATTCGATGATGGTAACGTCACCTTCCCTGCTAACATTAACCGGATTATCAAGATTATCTGTAATCCTCGGAAGTGCACTAATCAGCGGATGTGTTGAGTATGCGAGAACTCGAAAAAATTTAATTTCTACCCAAATACCTAAAACGCGACATCACCGGAGGTTGCTTTGCCTCCGCCAAAATGACATTTGTCGGAGTCGACGCCCTGTAACCTAACGCTAATCGAAGTGCCCTAAACTGAATCCTTTCAAGAGTCCTGTATAGTACTTAATCCCTGAAAGAGAAATCCTGCGTATTCGATTCTCGATCTCACGAGTGCAATGTAAATACCCATCAGCAAAGTAGGGTCGCGACCCCACCAAGTATGCCACAAGCAAGTAAACATTTGTGAAGGATTCTGGCATCTCTGAACAAAGCCTAATCTGTAGCCCCCAATTTAAGTTTTTATGAAACGGTAAACCCAAAAAACGAATGTTCCTACTCTCCCTAAATATATTTCAATCCACTACAATTTGCCGTGATCTACGAATAGGAGCATTCCTAGACCATTTCCGCAACCGTTTGCTCTCGCGAGTGTATTGGTGTTAGCTCGTTACCGTTTCGTTCCCGTTTTTATTGTCCTTGCGGAGGTCGGTGCCATCGACCTCCAGATTAGTCCGGTTTGGTGATTCCGGCGAAACAAAAATCAGCCCTGCGGAGGTCGGTTCTATCGACCTCCAGATTATTACGCCGGATATATACGCCGGTTGTTAATACCGGCGAAACAAAAATTAACTGGCGCCCATCGGTTCGGCAATGCATTCGCGTGGGTGGACGGTCGAAGGTGACGTTTTTTGGTTCTCGATTTCGCGTTTGCTCCCGTACGGTTTGAGCTTCGGTTTCCGTGTTTTCGTTTTTTTTTTCTCGCGATCAGACTTCGGATTTTGAGATACTGGAAAATACGTCACAGTACATAGACAAACGCGTTCGAATAATGGCACCATGCTGTTTTAACTTGGAAACAGGATATTGTAATAACGATCCTCCCTACATCTTCCTTTTTTTCGCTTTCACACGACTACCACACGATTGCCGCCTATCTCTTCTCACCCGCTGCCGCTGCTTATCGCACCACCGAGCATCCCGTCATCTCCTCGAGGACTCCGAACGCCTATTCCTTATCACCCCCCAAATACACAATCCTAGACTTCGACCATTGCATTCCTTTTCTCATGACTAACCGCCTTCCAGGAATCCGAAACATCTGCCTTTCCAATATTTTTCCGACGCCCGAATTCCTTTCCCCACTATCTGGACTTTGTCACGAGATAGATCTATAAGAACGAACCTCCACCCAGTTTAGTCAGTCATTTAGTTATCGAAACTCCGCGCGACACTGTTACGCTGCCGGATTTGTATTAGAAAATAAACGTCTTTAACAGTTCGATAAAGTGTTTACCGAGTCTTTCCCGTCCTATAACCGCGTTCTGTGGCAGAGTCGACTACCACCCGTAATAAAATTACATGAAATATTCCTCGCGACATCACAATTGGTGCTAAGTGTGGGGTAGTCTACTCAACATTGCTGGGAACCTAGGACCGATCGACGACACGAAGAATCTGCAAGAGACAAAATAATTAAAGCTGGAACCACGAAAAGAATCGGTAAATAACAGTTCATTTACTCAGTACCGCGAACCCTCAATTATCGCGACCGAATCAGAATCTGACTCCGTGGTTACAAACAAAATGTCATTCTCAAACGTGAACGACGCACTCAAGAACGCAATGGACAAAGTGCTAAATCAACCAAAGGGATCAGGCAACGGTCAAATGCCGCGACAGACGGGTCAAATGTCGCGCACCGGGAGCGTAACAACCGTAGCCTCGTTTGAAGAAATAACACCAAAGGAAGCGATAGAGCTAGTCAGAGAATTTGACGGAAAAGGTATTGGTGTTGAAGCGTTCATCGCATCGATCGAAGATGTGAGGTCACAGGTAGCCCGACCAGATTATCTGCGGAAATTAATAATCGCCAAAAGAATAATAGGCGACGCGGTTCGAGAAATAGAAGAATACGAAACTGACACGTACGATAAGCTGTATGAAGGACTCCGAATATTATTCGGAAATCTGCAACCTGTCAGCGTTTGGAGAGACAAGCGTGCGCGTATGTTTCAAGGCAAAAACGAAGCCGTCTCGAAATTTACGAATCGTTTCCTCGCAGTGCAGAACCAAGTACTTGCAGTTCTCTCAAACTCCACCCCGGACGAGGTGAAGAGAAAATTCATCATCGAATATGAAAGAGAACAGGGCCTGGAACAATACTTGCTGGGTCTCCGCAAGGAACTTTCAACTGAGGTACGCGCCCAGAGACCCGGAACCATCCGAGCAGCAATCGCTTTCGCACAGGCCGCTGAAGCCTACGATTACACAAGGGAAATGATGACACGGAACCTGAACCTCACAGAACGAAACGCAAATACACAGCATCAACCGTCCCATCCGTCCAGCAGGCCACCCGCGGCTTCATCTTCGACCCAGCGTACGCAGGTATCGTGCAACTATTGCCACAAGATAGGGCACTTCGAACGTGACTGCCGCAAGAAAAATTATGACGCTCAACGGAAAGCAAGCGCCCAGTCGTCGGGTTTTCGCGAGGGACTGTTTCCACCTCGCCCCCCGCAACGAGTCAACCATGTGCCAACGGAAGAAATGAATACAACGCGAAAAACGGACCATTGCCTTGAGTTAACGTCATTGGATCCACCAAACGCGTCGTCAAATTATCAATGCGAGATGTACGAGGACCAGGAAGATTTTTATTAGATACTGGATCCGCCATCAGTTTGATCAAATTAGGCAGTTTGAAGGGAACATCTTTGGTAGACAAGAAGGTAAATACTGAGTTCAAGATGGGTAATGATTTACACCGATCGTTGTTCGTTACACAGCAAGAATTTGAAGGGGAAAAACACATTTTCCACGTCATTCCCGATGACTTTCCCCTGGAAGAAGATGGACTGATCGGCATTCCATTTATGGAAAAATATCAAACGTATATCGGTATCGGCCCAAACAACTTCTTGGAGTTCAACGGGAAACAGCTTAGGTTTGAACCTCTCACCGTCACCATTCCACCAAGGTCAATTGATTGGATTACAACGCCTACAAACATTTCGAACGGACCAGCCATTGCAGCAGAAGAAAATTCCGACTCCATAATACCTTGCGTGTACGTAGCCAAAAACTATGAAGCTCGAATACCGGTCATGAACGAAACGGAAAAGCTGATTGAAATCACTGTAGACTTATTACGTGGGCTACCATTCAAAGAACATATCCCTTAATCAGCGGAGGAGCGCCTAGACGCACCG
Source organism: Amblyjoppa proteus (assembly GCA_963922035.1). Lineage (NCBI taxonomy): Eukaryota > Metazoa > Arthropoda > Insecta > Hymenoptera > Ichneumonidae > Amblyjoppa > Amblyjoppa proteus. Next base: position 34,265,731 of record OY998228.1, on the reverse strand, counting down.
GTGGACGTACCTACAGTCTACAGCATCAAAGAACAGAATACAGCAGAACGAATCCAAATGCTGAAGGGAAACGTGCGCCTCGAGCACGTGCCGCCGGAGCAAGCGGAAAAGGTATGGGACATTGTCTCATCCTATCCCGACGTCTTCGCACTACCTCGTGATCCACTGCCAGGTACAAAAACGGTCAAACACCGCATAATTACCAGCGACGATGCACCTATAAACGTGAAACAATACAGATATCCTCCGGCGCACAAAGAAGAAATCGACCGGCAAGTCAATGAGATGCTGCAGAATAAACTTATTGAAGCAAGCGATTCTCCGTATAACTCACCCTTGTGGGTTGTGCCAAAAAAATCTGATTCATCCGGAAAAAAGAAGTGGCGGATAGTGATTGATTTTAGAAAATTAGACGAAAAAACCGCTCACGACGCATACCCTCTGCCGTGCATCAATGAAATTCTGGATCAACTGGGAAGAGCAAAATACTTTTCAGCGTTCGATCTTGCGTCGGGCTTCCATCAAATACCCGTGGACGAGCGGGACAAACAAAAGACAGCCTTTTCCACACCCTCGGGACACTATCACTACAACAGGATGCCATTTAGAATAAAGAATGCGCCACCGACCTTCCAGCGGATGATGAACAACGCCCTACGCGGTCTCATAGGTAACGCGTGCTTTGTGTACTTGGACGATATAATCATCTACGGGAACACGTTAGAGGAACACAACAAAAAGTTGATAGATGTTCTGAATCGTCTACGAGAATCAGATTAAAAATTGCAACCCGACAAGTGCGAATTCCTTCGTCCAGAATTGGAATTTTTGGGTCACGTTATATCCGAAGAAGGTATCAAGCCAAACCCGAAGAAAATCGAGGCGGTCAAGAACTTTCCGGCACCACGCGATCCTAAGCAAATAAAACAGTTTCTTGGGTTAGCCGGATATTACCGCAAATTCATCAAGGACTTCAGCAAAATGGCAAAACCACTCACCGAACTCTTGAAAATGGACATTACCTGGTCATGGACAGAAAAACAGGAACAGTCCTTTAATTTATTACGCACAGCTCTCACGACAGCGCCAGTGCTACAATATCCCGACTTCACGCAGCCTTTTGTTCTGACCACCGACGCAAGCAACTACGCAGTGGGCGCTGTACTATCCCAGGGACCGATCGGGAAGGATCGACCAGTGGCTTACGCCTCCCGGACGCTTAACAAAGCCGAGCAACGATATTCGACGACCGAGCGAGAAATGCTGGCGATAACATGGGCTACGAAACATTTCCGGCAATCCCTGTACGGGAAGCGCTTTCAAATCGTCACCGATCACAAGCCGCTAATTTGGATACTCAAAGCCACCGATCCTCCGACCAATAGCCGCCTAATGAGGCTCAGGATGAAAGTGGAAGAATACGAGTATGAGTGTCTGTACAAAAAGGGCACATTGAACACCGACGCCGACGCTCTTTCGAGGATTTACGCCGTGACTACCCGAGGTCAGCAGCGAACGGCAAGCTCAGCCGAGATAACGAAACACACCACCGAAGAACAGAAAAAGAAAGACGATAAGAGAACAGAAGAAGAACCAGCCGAAGAAGTACCATTATATATGGAATTTGAACTCACTGACAAAATTCCGTATGTCTCCGAGATTAGCGAGCAAACTGCTCCAAAAAATGTGTCAACTTTGAAAATTGCAGACGCATTGACAGAAGATAAGGACGCGCTACACATTGACTTTTCCGAAGAAGAAATAGTTTGGTTCAACCAACTGACAGACGCACTAATGGAAATCACCGAATCAACAAAGATCTTTCTGGGATGCAAACACCTGACCATTCACCCAACAGCGAAAGCACGAATAAAACAGATGATAAATTTCATTTGGTCGAAGAAAGTGAAACGACCCGCACTGTACCTTTATGATTTCGAACTTCACGAGGCAGGTACAGAAGAAGAGAAGAACGAGATTATCAGGCACCATCACGGCACGAAGGCCACTGGACATTTTGGAATAGCTAAGACCCTCGATCGCATAAAGGCGGTCGCTACCTGGCCAAATATGCAACGGGACATCGAGGAGTATAATCGAAAGTGTGACACGTGCCAGAGGGTTAAGCTCGTCAGAATACGACCTCAAGCAGAAGCCGTTATCACCGACACACCAGAAAGGCCCAATGATAAAATAGCGCTGGACCTCGTCGGGCCTATACCTGAGTCAAGCGATGGGTACAAATACATCTTGTCAGTTCAGGACCAATTAACGAAATATGTCACCCTGATTCCTCTGAAGACCATGGATGCTCAAGCGACGGTAAATGCTCTCGTAAGTCACTTTATCTACATCCATGGCGCACCGAAGATCATTCTCACAGATGGAGGTCGTAATTTCATCAGCCAGACCTTCAAGCATATGGAAAAACTCTTTAAAGTTCACCATATGACAAGTACGGCGTTTCACCCGCAAAGCAACGGAAGCCTTGGGAGAGCTCACGGGCCTATCAAGGAACAGATCAAAGCGCTCATTCGCGACGATCGCGAAGATTGGGATAAAAAGATAAAATTCGTTTCGATGGCATATAACAGTGCAAAACATGAAGGCACTAGCCTAACGCCATTCGAGATGCAGTTTGGACGCAAGCCGAATATCCCAAACAATCTACCAACCCATCGGACGAACGTCACCATTGACCAATATTTCGAAGGACTTCGAGCTGACCACGACCGTTTCCTGAAAAAGGGACGTGACCATCTTCTCCGATCAAAGGAACGATACAAAGCAACCCAGGATGGCCACATCCTTCGTTCCTCACCAGTCTTCTCAATAGGAGACGAAGTTCTCGTCGACCAACAACGGGATACGTCTCCTCTCGCCGAACGCTGGGAAGGCCCAGCGATAATCCTCAATCGAACATCCGATGTCGACTACGAAATATTACTTAGAAATAGAAAGAAACTAATACATGTAAACAAACTCAAACCCTATTTTCGTAATTAACCATTTGTATGTTTAGATCACCGTACACTCTCATCTACTCACCCTGTATTAATGTTCACAGTAATTGTGTCCATACTAATAACTCCGACCTATCAGATTACCATGTATAATATTTACCTGAACAACTTGAACCTTTAGCCATATGCATACCACACTACTAGAATTGTACATGTCGTAAAACAACCTTACAGCAAACGCTAAGACTTAAGAAAATTCCTTTTCCACCTTTAGGAATTTTCTAAAATATGGGGGGATGTGTAATAACGATCTTCCCTACATCTTCCTTTTTTTTTCGCTGTCACACGACCACCACACGATTGCCGCCTATCTCTTCTCACCCGCTGCCGCTGCTTATCGCACCACCGAGCATCCCGTCATCTCCTCGAGGACTCCGAACGCCTATTCCTTATCACCCCCCAAATACACAATCCTAGACTTCGACCATTGCATTCCTTTTCTCATGACTAACCGCCTTCCAGGAATCCGAAACATCTGCCTCTCCAGTATTTTTCCGACGCCCGAATTCCTTTCCCCACTATCTGGACTTTGCCACAAGATAGATCTATAAGAACGAACCTCCACCCAGTTTAGTCAGTCATTTAGTTACCGAAACTCCGCGCGACACTGTTACGCTGCCGGATTTGTATTAGAAAATAAACGTCTTTAACAGTTCGATAAAGTATTTACCGAGTCTTTCCCGTCCTACAACCGCGTTCTGTGGCAGAGTCGACTACCACCCGTAATAAAATTACATTAAATATTCCTCGCGACATCACAATATATAATATGAAAATTATCCGCCACGTTAAGTCCAATAACATGGCTTTTCAAACGCCCTAATACTGCGTTATTTTCCCGATAATTTGACTACGTAGTTCGGTCTTTTTTTCTCTCTAACTTCTACGTGGTGGACACGAGAGAAGAAATGAACAAATATCAGTACACGAAATCGTTTATTTCCGCGGTCTTCGAGTATAAAAATGATCCCAGCAAAGCGATGACATCGGTTTTATAACACCTCGGTGTAAGTACAAATGAAAATTGATATAACACTTAAATCATCGCAGGATGAGATTTTAAATAATGAAAAAACTGTTATTACATCCTATAACATTTCTGTGCCTGCAGTCTGTTTCGGAGCCTACGAGTGATGAGACATATCTTCTCTATCTCGCAGTTAATCGGCGAAATAGAGATTTTTTTTAAATATGTATAATACATATATTATCACATCATATATAATCTTCAGTTACGCGTTTCGATCGAATTATTTCTCGATGATCGTCGATATTTTTAAGCCTTACCTGATTGTTCTTATTGAGATTGTCCTGCATCTTTTTTATTTGCTTCAACTCGCGAGTTTTGATACTTGATTGCTTTGTCGCAGCATCGGCGGTCGATAGTTGACCCTCTACTTTTATTACCTTCTCAGTCAAAACAAACAATTTGTTTTCAGATGTCTTGAGTTGCTTCGCCAGATCCATTACCACGTGATTGTTACTCTCTGTTTGCGCCGATTGGTCAGCTATGTTTTTCTTCAATTCTTGTATTTCCTGCTTTACGAAATAAATTTTACATTAATACATATTATCCTGTTGAGTCCAAACGCCAGACGTGGTTCTGTATGCAATCCGAGGTCGCCGAAATAACTTTGTTGGATGCAATAGATTTTGACCTCCTGATCACGAATATATAAGGTGTTTTGCGGAAATCCCAGTCGTTTAATTGTTAATTGCAATTGTTTATTAACAAATAAGTTAATGTTTTTTTCACGTCGGATATTTTTTTTCGTATACTTTGGTCGGTTTTGAGTCGAAAACGTTGTATGAAACTTTACCCTATAACCTATAGATTCGGAGCAATAAATTGTTGAAAGTTGCAAATAGGCCAAAACTGCTCTAATTAACAAATTTGTAACGCCGAAAATATAGCTCGTAGACGAAAATTGTAAAGAACTTTTATTCGCCAAATGAAGCGAGGAATATGGGAAAAAAATGCGACATTGTACGAGACCGAATATTATGATTTTCAATCAGTCGCGCAACTGCAGTTTTTTTGGTTATTCCGTATGCTCGGCTATTCCTTCACATCTCCGAAAAAACTGCGGTTGCGCGACTGATTGAGAATCATAATATTCGGTCCCGCACAGTGTCGCATATTTTTCTCCATATTCCGCAGTTATTTAGCGAATAAAAGTCCTTTACAATTTTCGTCTATGACCTATATTTTCGGCGCTAAAAATTTGTTAAGTAGAGCAGTTTTGGCCTATTTGCAACTTTCAACAATTTATTGCTCCGAATCTATAGGTTATAGGGTAAAGTTTCATACAACCTTTTCGACTCAAAACCGACCAAAGTATACGAAAAAAAATATCCGACGTGAAAAAAACAATAACTTATTTGTTAATAAACAATTGCGATTAACAATTAAATTACTGGGTTTTCCGGAAAACACCTTATATATTCGTTATCGGGAGGTTAAAATCTATTGAATCCAACAAAGTTGTTTCGGCGACCTGGGATTGCATACAGAACCGCGTCTGGCGTCTGGATTAATTTATTTGTTTTGTTTCGTTTTCGTCTTTTACCTCGATCTTTTCGTCGTTAGCCTGTGGCGTCGCGTTGGGATTCGCATTCTCCGCTCGTACACCCGCCAGACACTGCTGATCGTGAGGGAGCAAGCGTCAAAGTCTCGTAGATTCCGCGAGGATCTGGGCGAGCTTTTGCCGAAGACTCGCCATGTGATTGTTCGCCGCTTCTAGACTCGCTTGCATCGCCCTTTCCGTGCGTTCTATGTCCGCTAACTTTGTTACATTTCCAAAAGAAACAAAAAGCAAAGTTGTTTGCAATTGATACAAAAAAACATCCATGGAGTAAAAAATATGTAAATACCTTGTATTCGTACAACTCTGTGACGACGAGAGTCGTGACATCTATTTGATTATTGTCCCAAACTTCATTGAACTTTATAAGAACAGCGTCGATGTGATCTTCCTGATTGAACGAGAAGAGAGGGGCTGTCTCGACGTTTTGTGGCGGAGCGGGATACTTCTCGGCCGTCGCAGGCACGGTTGCCGTTGCGTTTCGTATCAATAAAAGAGACTCCAGCTCGCACATACATCGAGAGACTGAAGACATGCTGTTCAGTAGAAGATAAATGAACATATTTTTTAAGGATGCTACACACGATGCTTCACAGGATGCTGTACATTCCCAGTCAAAAGTGAGATTCAGTGAGAATTCGAACACTTCCTAATGGTATAAAAATCTGAAAAAAAATCAACAGTATGAAAGGTACCAACAATATTAATTTTGCATGATAATAATGTCAACAAGTTATTAACAAATTGCTAAAAAAAATTGTTCAGCAAATAATCAGTAAATCTTTTGTTTTTCCTCTTTTAAAATGAATTCATTGATTTTCTAGAAGCCACATAAATTGTTTCAGAATTTTCTATCATTTTTGAATTTTTTTTTAAGGCCATAACTCCGGAATGGTTGGCGCAATGGCCTCGAAACATTTTGTGTGTTCTGTAGAGTCACGATACTGAAACATATCCGACATTCATGTCTCTACATAAATTTTTTAAATTTTCGAAAAAAAATTTTTTGAAATAGTAGAAAATTCGGTAAAAATTTATATGCATTCTAAAAAATCAAGGAATTCATTTAAAATGAGAAAATACAAAATTGTTTGAATTTTTTTTAAACAATTAATTTTTTGGCATTATTTGTTAATAACTTTTTGGCCTTATTATTATGCAAAATCCAAGGTCTCGATATACATAATGCGGCCGATTTTTTTCGAATATTTGGCATGTTGCAAGGTACTGGAATTTTGATCGCTTTAAACTTTTGGTTGGCAATGTCTGTGTGATGCATCTTTAAATTAATTTCAAACCAAATAAATTGCACTACAATAGTTATTTGTATCATAAGGGCGAAGAAAGGGAGTTGACGAGTGCGGCATTCACACGAGTCAGGACTCCCCGTTCTGCGCCCCTGCCATTCGCATAACTCTTCCTAACAAATTCACGAAAATCACGCTTCGTTTTTGGGAAGTGTCTGCAGAAAGGCACTTTCTCGCACTAGTGCGAAAAAAGCATATTCCATTTGTACGCATGCGCAGTATTTTTCTCGTACGCAATGCGAAAATAGTACATTTCGATACAAGTGCAGAAAAACTTTTTCTGACGAGTGTGAGCTTACAGCACGAGCCGAAGGCGAGTGTTGCAATCACCCGAGTTAAGGTAGCTCCCGCGAGTGGTGTTCATTTCACTTAAATTCGAGAAATTCGGGCAAGAATTGCAAACACTTTCGTTATAAAAATCTGAAAAAATTCATACTTATTATAGGCACTGATAAGACTAATTTTGCATAATAATAATTTCAAAATGTTATTAACAAATTGTTAAAAAAAATCGTTCATCGAAATATGCGGTAACTCAACTTTTTTTTTCATGAAAATTTCATGAAAATTTTTTCAGATTTTTATCTGTATTTTGATTTTTACACATTTTTCCATGTAAAAAACAAAAAAAATCAAAATAAAGACAAAAATCTGAAAAAATTCATACGTATCCCGAAAAATGAACGAATCATTTTCATAAAAAAAAAAAGTTGAGTTACCGCATATTTCGATAAACAATTTTTTAGAACAATTTGTTAATAACATTTTGAAATTATTATTATGCAAAATTAGTTTTTTAGTGTCTATAATAAGTATGAATTTTTTAGGGGTGAGCGTGGCCGAGTGGATCGGCGCGCGCTTCACAGGCAGTAGGCCCGGGTTCGATTCCCGGCAAGCACCAAGAATTTTCTGTGGTGTTTTTATCTGCGAAAAAGTGGTTCGGAACCCACTATAATAGTAGGTCCAGAGGAAAAGGACCAGCGCCTCGTTATGGGAAACCAAAAGACTGGGAAAAGTGTCGCGGGTTCGACTCCCGAGACTGAAGTCCCGTAGGGTAAAGAAAAACGGACGAGGACGTAGCTCCGGAGACAGGACGTACGAACTACGACTATATCCGTATGTCCGGGACTACTGACACCTGACGGGCCGCGACGAAGCTCCGGGCCCAAGAATCGAACTGGCGACAACGGATAAGGAAGGAGGAGGGAAAAAGTGAAGGAGCCCGTAACCCTTAGAGGATCAGTGTAACACACAATACCCAATATCCAAGTATGAATTTTTTCAGATTTTTATAACATCGGGAAGTGTTTGCAATTCTTGCCCGAATTTCTCGATATTAGGTGAAGTGAACACCACTCGTTGGAGCTACCTTAAGAAAAAAATGTTCGCACGAGTATCGTACAAAATTTTATTTCACAAGGTGTGAATACGGGCTTTTACCCACGTGAAGCGTGCGTTAAACTGCTATTTTCGCACCGAATGACATAAAGTAACTATATTAACAGTGGAGCGATGATACATCTTACCACTCCTGAGGGAAACCCACGGACGAAGTCAACTGAAGAACCTTCCGTTTGATCTCGAAACCCCTCGTGTACAAAGCCAGCGCCATAACCATCTGTATCTATGCCTTTCGCAGAATTTCCGAGTACAACGTCAGCCATACAGAATCGTGAGCCGCGAGATCGGCGGTAAGTGTGAGTGCGTGAATGCAAAGACTCACTGCTGGATCATCGAAGGAAATCCCTGGCCCTTCATCGGCTACCAATAGATCGTTTTCTTCCAACATCGCTTCGAGCAATTTACGCATCGAGTGATCGCCGAAAGTTTGCATGACTTTATTTTTCAGAGTCGGTATTCTCGCCATCTCTTGAAGAAGCTGTATCAGTTCCGTAACTCTGGTTTGCATTTCAGCACTTCGTATCTCATGTTTATCGTTCATCTCGACAAATCGAGCTCCTCTTGAACTTCGGTAGAACTCGTAGTTATTCGTGAGTCGATCACGATGGTTCGTATGAGAGCGAGAGCTTTCGAGTATACATTCTCGCAGGGTACCCAGCTCATCGCGGCTTTTACGCACATCGGATAGAGAGGTATCATGGATGGGATTTTCAGACTTGCCAATGATAACAAAAATGCCATGACGAGAGACAAGCACTCGGGCTCCGAATCCCTCTCGATCGTAGACAATATTTTTTCAATGTCTGCAGCATAATTTTGATGATTCACGATAATAGCTTTCGAATGTTCGTTCTGACTTGAGGCGACGAAAAAATCGACTATGTGTCTCAATAGAAGAAGTTCTTGATTTTTCAGAGCTGTGGCAAGACTCCTGCAGATTATCGTCATATATTCAAGGATATGTCCTCTGGATGAGATCGGCTGTGTGTTCTTGATTGTTACTAACAATTGGCAACATTTAACAATAGTGAGTATGTCGTTGCAGCCATGCTCGAACAGCGTTCGTACGAACGTTTCTGCGTCTACTGTGCGCACGAGGGTATACACGGCTAAATGATCGTTGCAACAGAGATTGACCAGTGTTCAATAGTACACGGTGCTCCGAAGCGAGCTGCCCATGTTGCGTAGAAGTTGTTGACGATTGTTTCAGCGGTCATGTCTGCGATTGGAACTGCTTCAGGCCATCGTGAGAATCTATCAATCATCGTCAAATAATACCTGAAGCCTCTTGAGGGTTGCAGTGATTCGACAATGTCTATGTGTACGTGGCTGAATCGAGTGTCTGGCACATGAATGTGCTGTGGTACACTTCGATTGTGACGACCGATTTTGCTTCGCTGGCAAGCTAGACAGGTGCGAGACCATTCGTTGATGTCCTTGTTCAGTGAAGGCCAGATGAATCTGTGCGAGATCATTTTCTTCGTAATTCTGCCGCTGGGGTGAGATCGACCATGCGTACAGTCGAAGATGCGTTTCCGAAGAGCGAGTGGCACGTACGGGCGAATTTCGTTAGTCGATACGTCATAGTAAATGATCGTTTCTGTGTTATCGACTCGAAGTTTTCGAAGTTGCAGAGAAGTAACGGAGTCGAGCAGTCTCTTGAGTTCTTCGTCCGATTCTTGGGCCGTTGCAAGTTCTTCCGTGGTGACGATTACCGGGATGTCGATGGCATTAACGCGTGACAGAGCATCAGCGATTACGTTGTTTGCTCCAGCCACGTGAACGATTTGTGTCGAAAATTTACAGACGCAGTCTAGCTGACGAAGTTGTCTCGGAGAAGCTTTCTCCACTTTTTGTTGGAAGGTGAAGGTGATGGGTTTGTGATCCGTCTTGATGACTAGCTGTCGTCCTTCGACCATGAACGAGAAGAATTTAATGCCCGAGAAAATCGCTTGGAGTTCCCAATCGTACGTACTGTACTTGAGTTGAGTCGGGGTGAACTTTTTTGAAAAGAAACCGAGAGGTTCCCAGTTGCCATTAGCAAACTGTTCGAGGACAGCACCCATCGGTGTGTCAAAGGCATCCGTATGCAATGCGAGAGTAGCGTTTTCGAAGGGATGTGCGAAAAGCGAGGCATTCGCTAGTTGCGTTTTGCAGTCTACGAATGCTTTTTCAGTTTCCGTTATCCATTCGATAGGTCGTTTGTTCCTCTTTTTTCGCACCGACGAGGTAATTGTTGAGCGGTGCTTGCGTCTGGGCAGCGTTCCTGATGAATCGCCTATAAAAATGTATTATTCCGAGGAATCTGCGGAGTTCTGCGATGTTCGTGGGTTTTGCGTAGTCCTGGAGAGCTGCAACTCGTTCTGCCAGCGGACGAGTACCATCCTTGTTGACCGCATATCCCAATTACTCCACCTCTGCTGCGCCGAACGTGCACTTGGCGACGTTGATTGTTATGCCGTACTGCATGAGGCGCTCGAAGATCATTCGGAGGTGTTGGGAATGCTCTGCTGCGTTTTTCGATGCGATCAAGATGTCGTCGATTGGGCATGCTCTGCTACGTTTTTCGATGCGATCAAGATGTCGTCGATGTAACAGTAGCAAAACTCGAGTCCACGAAGAAACATGTCCATAAACCGTTGAAATGTCTGACTGGCGTTACATAACCCAAAAGTCATGACATTCAACTCGAAGAGACCAAAAGGTGTGATCACCGCTGTTTTCGGTCGATCCTCGGGAGCTATCGGTACCTGGTGGTATGCTCGTGTGAGATCCAGGGTCGTGAACACTGATCAGTCGCGGAGTCTGTGCGTGAAGTCGTGTAAGTGCGGAATTGGATATCGGCCCGGCACTGTTATTGCATTTAGACGACGGTAGTCGCCACACGATCGCCTTTCTCCAAACTTTTTCGCAGCCGTAAGATTTCGCAGATGTAAGGGGCTCGCCCATCGGCTATCGGATGGACGGTACATGCCCTGATTCAGCATGAATTCGAAATCTTATTTCGCTGCCTTCCGTTTTTCGCCCGTCAAACACTGAGCGCGTTCCGCTATCGGTGGTCCTTTCGTCACTATGTGATGTTGCACGTCGTGTTTCGGTGCTTCGGTGAATTTTACAGGCCGTGTGATGTCCTTGAATTCGTTGAGTAAGTCCTTGTACGGATTGTGAGTGTCGATCGTTGATACGGTTGGCGAATCATCCAATGACAACGTACCGATCGCGAAGATATTCGTTCGAGCGTCGATGAGTCTTTGGCCTTGAAGGTCTATGTATAAAGCGTTGACATGGATCAAGTCTGCACCTATCAAGGGCCTGTTGACATCAGCGACGGTGAATCCTTAACTAATTGGACGGCGTAACCCAAGATCGAGGGTTAGGAGTTTTTGACCATACGTCTTGATGACGGTTTTGTTGGGAGCGTACAGCCCGAAGTACGACAGTGAGGCGATAGATCTGCGCGTCATCACCCGTGGAATCACCGAGACATCTGCCCCCGAATCAACGAGAAACTTTGCTCCTGTGTTCCGTTCTGTGATGATTAGGCGGTATCTGCGCGGCACGTCGTCACTAACCGCCTGTATGTGTGACGACGGAGTTAGTTTTTCGCATTCCTGTTGGAGTGGGGCCAGGCGCGAGGAGCCTGACACTTTTTAGCCTCGGGACCGAATCTGCAATGATAATAGCAAACTATTTTTGTTGTCGCTGTTTCTCTTCCTGCTTTTTGAATGAGCTGACTTCTGTTTTTCCTTGTTGCCCCGATTGTTCCTGTCTGATGCCGACAACTCCTTGAGCACTCGTTGAGTCACCGTGGCTACGGTTTGTTCAAGCGTTGCTGTTGCGGAGCTTGTGTGTGCTGTCTGCGTAAATTGGGCAGGGCTGGGATTCTATAGGGAAAAAATCTGAGCAGGTCGCTGCAATTCGATTAGCCTATCCGCCAAACCAGCCTGCCTCGAAAAGTCTTGTTGCTCGTGTGCGACAAGAATGCTTTTAATTTGTTCCAGAAAGAGAGTTTTGAGAACTGCGTCGCTGCACTGAGTTCCGGCAGCATTCTTCATCAGCTGGACAAGGTGTGACGGCTTCTGGTCTCCGAGCGTTATACCTTTCAGGACTCTGCGTAGCTTTGATTCCTTAGTTTCCGCAAAGGCTTATAGGATTCTGTTCTTGATGGCATCGAATTTACCGGTGCGCGGCGGATTTAGTAAGATATCCGTGATGTGAGGCAGGATCGTTCAATCGGCATTCGCTATGACATATTCGAACTTTGTTTCGTCTCGCACTATTTGAGCGAGTGCGAAAGAAGCCTCGACTTGCCTGATCCATATCTCGGGATATTCCTTCCAAAATGTCGAAAGTTTCGGTATTCTCGCTGCGTTGACCCAGGCCCGTTCGTCTGATCGATTGTTCGGCGGATTCGCAACATTTCCGTTGTTGATAGGATCCCGGGTAGAAATTCAGCCACGGCCCCAATACGGGCATTATCAGGCTTGCCGTAGTGCCTCAGCAGGTTACAGTACGGCAGCCTGAAAAGAGCCTTACACGAAATGTAACGTAGTGGTTGATAAGGCCGTGAACAGGCTGCCTGATCACGGCCTTATCAAAGTGCCTGATTGCCCCCTAAGCGAAGTATAATAAATATATTTTATTTATTAGCGTTATTTTATCGGACTTGTGAACCTTTTATATTTGTTTTTCGTATTCAATTAACTAATTACTACAATGTAAATCACAGAAAAATTAATTTTGATTTCACTCATGGTCGGACTTGAACCAGCGACCTTGCCAATGGAGACTGCGATGACGGCGCCTTAACCAACTCGGCTATCCTGAACTTGAGAAACTTGATGTCAAATTTGCATTTAAGTTCGGGAAGAAATATGTACATGACTATATATACTTTTACAGTGCCAGTACACATGCATTCTCGGCCAAAAATTAAATTCCGTGACAATTTCGAACAATTTCTGATGACATAAAAATCGGTAAAATGCTGTCATGTGTAAGATGCTAGGAACATAGATTTTGGATAACAGTAATGTAAAAAAAATATAATAAATAGAAAACAAGTGTTCAACAAACAATCAGGGAATATTTTTTATTAAGTCGTATGAATTATTTAAGGAGGGAGTCTCGCTGCGCGCTGACTTCGCATAAGTTCGACAGAAATAAGAGAAAATTGCAAGTACTTCTTGATGGTATAAAAATCTGAAAAAAATTCATGCATACTAAAGGTACTGAAAAGATTAATTTTGCATAATAATAATTACAAAATGTTATTAACAAATTGATGAAAAAAATAATTGCTTAACAAATTTACCCGCAAACCAACTTTTTTTTTCGTGACAAAGATTCGTTTATTTTTTTGAATACACATGCATTTTTTCAGATTTTTCAGTAATCGTTGATTTTTCCATGAAAAACAAAAAAAAAATCAACGATTACTGAAAAATCTGAAAAAATTCATACGTATTCAGAAAAATAAACGAATCATTTTCACGAAAAAAAAAGTTGGGTTGCGGGAAAATTTGTTGAGCAATTATTTTTTTCATCAATTTGTTAATAACATTTTGTAATTATTATTGTGCAAAATTAATCTTCTCAGTACCTTTATTATGCATGAATTTTTTCAGATTTTTATATCATCAAGAAGTACTTGCAATTTTTCTATTATTTTTGTCGAACTTATGCGAAGTCCCCCTCAGCGAGACTCCCTCCTTAAGTTATTTATTAAATTATTAAATTATTCAAACTTTCAAAGTTCGTTGCAAGAGTTCGTAGATATTTTTTCCAATGTAAGAAAATTCTATAAAAAATTCACATCGACTGTAAAAAATGTACAAATTTAGTTGAAATTAATATAGGAATACTGATAATAATAAATGGAATACTATTCAACCATAGTGAAATAACAAAATGTTCAGAATACTGTAGAGATATATTGAGTTAACAAAATTATTATGAAGCAGTATGGCAGACCTGATAAGGCCCCTACTGTGGCCGGGGCCGAATATCCACTCAATTCCTTTACTATCGATTCACAAGGATTGCCCGATCAATGCCTGATCTGGACCCGATCTTACTAGTCGTAGGCTACCCTAGTCATGCAGAACATGTATACTCCAAACCCGGGCCAGGTAAGGCTTTCCATAAAATGGCAAGTCTTACCGTTTCCTCATCACGACCTGATCAGTCGTACGGCATGCCTCATCAAATTTCTACGCGCGATGTTCGTTGTTTCTGGGAGGATTCTCGCTGTCTCCGGGGGGATCTTGGCCGTCCACCATTTCGGGTAAATCTGTAAAAAAATCAACGAGCCGCGAAGCAGAGATGCCTATGATTTCTGTGGGTGATGTTATTGTCTTTTGTACGCACAAATACGCCGGTAAGTTTACGTGCCCGCGACCCGATGCCGTGGTTATGATATTTTGCGATATAATACGAATCGAAAAGTCTGTGCAAAGTCACGACGGGCACGCGGGCACGACGTCGGAATCGCGAAAGATGTTCGTAGATCGCACTGGACACACGAATTGCGCGTTTTTTGGCACGCGGTGAAAATCACGTTGGGGTCACCAATTGTACTGTAGGGGATTCAATGAGGCAGTGGAGCCCAACCGAGTGGTTGTCCGAGAAAGGATACGATTTAATGATACTTGACTTTATTAAAACGTACATAAAAATATTAATTAAACTGAGGTTTCTTTGTTCGTGCTGATTTTGGGCGCGGGTGTGTACTCGATCGTTGTTCTAGAGACTTCTGTCTTCGGGACAGCTTCGTGTCCCCACGCTGTACTGTGGCGCCGCGACTCAGGTGTCTCGGCGAGGTTGGAAACCCGGATGGGTAGTTCCCATAATTTCGCGCATGTCACGTGGTTCGTGGAAGCTGTGGTGGGAGACTCGCTCTAATAGATTCTCTTTAGTACCACGGAAACCCAGATCAGACACCGCTTAGATAGAGGGAGTTGACTGTAATAATTTGTGATAAAAGTGTGGTAAAGCGAAGTTTATACACACGCTGTGAAGAGCCGAAGGCGAGTGAAGCGTGCGTATAGTAAGATTGGTCCGATGTACGCATGCACCGGGTATTTATATAGTACACTTGACTGTAAAGCGTTACTCTCGACGGGTCCGAAAACTAGCACTTTTCATGCATGAGTTACAAAAAAATGTTTTCGAACAATCCCGACTTAAAGAATGACATAAATTGTCGAAATTCGAAAGTACTGGCGGTCGGTAACACAGATAACTATCTACATGTTCAATTTATTTTATGTACTCTCACATTAACGATTCCATATTTATGTGAGTAAATTGCTACCTCAGCAAAGTAAGTAACAGTAGCGCATATCATTTCGATACCAAGAATCACAAATGCGAACGTCAACTCGCCTAGCTCGATGTTTTTAAAGGCCACGTTGTTTTTTACCTCCTCATCGAATTTAAATTCAGTCAATTCTGTTGGAGCACATCTAACTTTCCAAGGCTCGAGAACATCGGCCTCCACCAATTCGCTGATTATTTTGTTGGCTCGTTGTTCGAAAGGACGATCCCATTCGATTTGGAACCCAATATAGTTCCGAACTATGAACTCGCTACTCATGTGCAACCCGAACTTTCGCACTCTGTCAAATGTAACACCAGATGCTATCAGGAAACAAGCAGCCGATGGATCGTTCGTTACTTGCATAATACATTCGCTGTCTTTTTCTACTGGTTTGTAACGTTCCCAGAGTTCTGGATGGTCGACCACCTTTATCGAAGCATTCTTACCATAAATCGTGTAACCAAAATTCACAACGTCCTGCATCGTTTCGATATTTCGAAGAGGAATAATTGTTGTCAGCAGCGACGCTAAGTTACCTTGATAAATTCCCTGCATTGTCACCACAAAGAATAGTAAACCCGTCAAAAAAATCTTGGCGTGTTGTTATCGGGTAAATTGGTAAACCCCGTGTTTCAAGTTATGCGCACAAGGTTAAGAATTGCCGGCACGAGAGTCTGATGCACGAAAAACTTGAAAAAAATCAGTGTCATCAAATAAACAATTCCCATGACAATTCGTGAATTGTAATCGATGACGGTAAGAATTTTGTTCAATTGTAACTTGTGACCTCTAAATTGGGATACAAGCACAAATCCGATCTGTCCGTGTGGATAAGTCATTAACTCATGATCCCATGTCACCGCGTTCATCCAAATGGCATGCATACGCATATCTCCATTCAATCCTCGATGACTGGTCACCGTCAAGGGCTTCGGTATTCCGTTTAGGACATGACCAATAGTGGACAAAATTCTCTTGTGTGTCGTGGCCAAATTATATGTGTCTTTGCGCTCCCGCACACTACGTATATATTCATCTCCGTAGTATCCGTCGATGAAGACCTCGTGGCTGCCGAGATCCTTTGATTTGTCAAAATCCAGGTTCTCGCATATTGCCTTATTTCCCCGATACTCCCGAACGAAGATAGTGAAAGGATGACGCTTATTTTGTTTGCTGTCCAGTATTGTGAACACTTGCATCTGGAGCCAGGCGACTGGTGCTTGACTTGTAAAAGGGTTGCAACTGAAGATAACTGTTTCTTCTTTTCCGGGGCAGCATATCACTTTTGCATTAAGTATGTTTCGCTTCCAGGCTAGGTAAAAGTAGTTTATTTTGTTGACACATCCGGGTGCGAGATCGAGTATAAAAAACGATGCCATGTGATCCCACCAAATAGAATATCTGACGTTCATCCGAATGACGCTATCGAGTTTGTAATAGTTGGAGGCTTCTACTATGAAGACATGTAGTTTGTATCGAAATTGTATAGGCACATCAGGCAGGCCCCGGTCGGTGCTTAACAAGAAGGATCTAACCAGAGTATCCCATTGCAGGTGGACACGTCTAAGTTTTTCATAATTAGTTACTCTGGACAGGCTATGGAGGGGCTCTGACTAGTTATTATTGTAGGTCGGAAACGATATATGTGGCGCTACCGAAGTTCAACATGTGGCGATCAGGTGGTCCACGAGCGAAAGACAAGGGACAAGGGACGAGGGACGAGGGACGAGGGACAATTTTTTCTATGAATGGTTTTAGGTTATATTATGTCAACGTCACAAATGTTTGTTATGCACCTGTAATGCTACAACGTGTTTCTAACATTCACATTACATGAATATTCCGAATGTTCTATAACCATCGTTATAAGCATGCTATGTAAACGTTTCAAATGTTTGTTTAAAAACTGTAATACCACAACGTTATATAACATTCATGTTTCCTTGCATATCAAAAATAATATATAACACATTACACTTCTGTTACGTAACTGTTACATCACGCAACTATTGCATTGTTACATTACATTCAACTTCCATATTATATTGCTGTAATGAAACGCGTTTCATTGTATAAGTGGTGTAACACTTTTTATATAACCTTCGCATTACCTGAACATTGCGAATGTTATATAAAAGGTGTTATAAGCATGACAACTTTACAATGTAAATGTTAGAAATGTTAGTTGTATAGCTGTAACGCTACAACACGTTCGTAACCTTCACATTACATGCTTATAACAAATGTTATATAAATGTTGTTTGAGCAATGCCGGGTGAGCTATAGCGGAACGGGGGTAAAATAAATTCACACAGATAACAGTGAAAAATAGATCTTTTTATTTATAACAACAACGATGGTAAAAAGTGCGCGAAAAATATTGTACATGAGTAGACCGATCGTGAGCGAAACCAAAAATGAGCGGTACCGATTAACAACAATTTCTATGAGCAGTCTCCGTGTGAGCACAATGTGAGCACACTCCGATGAGCCAAGACAATTCGGATCAATTATATGAGAATCGCTTGAGTCGACCGGGTGAGAAGATCTACCCGCGGCGCTGTATCGCCGCGAGGTAGCCGTTGAGAATGTGAGCCATTCCAGTGTGACCACGCGTGTTGCGTGCCCGAGGAAACACTCGCGTTATGCTCCGGGTGAGCTCGAACGATATCCCGAACTCGAAGATACGGCGCCATGATGAGATGTATCGAAATTGAGCAGAACCGTTGAGCCTTTACCGTAAGAAAACCGCTGGAGAACGGCGATCTACCCGACCGCGTAGTGACCCGTGTCAGCCATTAGGCGTAGATGAGCGCGAAACCTGTTGCACGCGGCACGTAACCCGTGCCGTCTCGGATGAGCGCGGGTGCGCGTGCGTCGCCGGCGCGCGTCGGCCTCGCCGGACTCAGCCGGGAGATGTTACCGGACAGCGGCCCCTCGAGCTAGCGCATGTAGCCGCGCTGATTTTCGAACAAATGTCGTTATATGTTATAGATGTAAATTATACAACTGTAATGCTACAACGCTTTCTAACATTCACATACATGCATATAACAAATATTATATAAATGTCGTTAGAAGTACGTGATCTCAATGTTACGGATGTCAGTTATACAACTGTAATGCTACAATGCTTTGTAACATTCTCATAACCTGCACATTACGAATGTTATATGAAAAGTGTTATAATCATGTTCTGTAAACGGTACAAATTTTAGTTATACAGCTGTAACGTTACAACGTGTTCGTAACCTTTACATTACATACATATAACGAATGTTATATAAACGGTGTTATAAGCATGTTATGTAAACGTTACAAATGTTCGTTATAAAATTTTAATGCTACAACGTTATGCCGGGTGTCCCATTTTAATCTTACACCTGATTTTTCTCGAAAAATACTGCTCCGATTAAAAATTGTGTATAGTGAAACTTTTAGGGTTAGAAGGGGGACGTTCAGAAAAAATTTTTCTTTTGTATCATAATTCAATATGGCGGCGTTAGGATGGCCGACATATTTTTTTTAATGGAAACATGCCATTTCTTTGTCACGAAAAAATTTGCCGCTTCAAAACTAACAACTTTTGTAGGAACATTTTTTTGATAAAGTCCATAATTTTTGGAGTAGAACACCATTTTTGACTATTTTAGCGTTATCCAGGATGTACCACGAGGGGGTAAAGTCTTTAACATCCCAAGTGTAAGTGTTTGCGCGCGCGTGTGTGTGTGTGTGTGCGTGCGTGCGTGTGAGTGTGAGTGTGAGAAACACTCACAAGGATTAGGTCTCTGCGGCTCGTCACATCCGCAGTATTTTTCGACTCCAAACCCTCCTTGTAAGTGTGAGTGTGAGTATGAGTATGAGTATGAGTATGAGTATGAGTATGAGTATGAGTATGAGTATGAGTATGAGTATGAGTATGAGTATGAGTATGAGTATGAGTATGAGTATGAGTATGAGTATGAGTATGAGTATGAGTATGAGTATGAGTATGAGTATGAGTATGAGTATGAGTATGAGTATGAGTATGAGTATGAGTATGAGTATGAGTATGAGTATGAGTATGAGTATGAGTATGAGTATGAGTATGAGTATGAGTATGAGTATGAGTATGAGTATGAGTATGAGTATGAGTATGAGTATGAGTATGAGTATGAGTATGAGTATGAGTATGAGTATGAGTATGAGTATGAGTATGAGTATGAGTATGAGTATGAGTATGAGTATGAGTATGAGTATGAGTATGAGTATGAGTATGAGTATGAGTATGAGTATGAGTATGAGTATGAGTATGAGTATGAGTATGAGTATGAGTATGAGTATGAGTATGAGTATGAGTATGAGTATGAGTATGAGTATGAGTATGAGTATGAGTATGAGTATGAGTATGAGTATGAGTATGAGTATGAGTATGAGTATGAGTATGAGTATGAGTATGAGTATGAGTATGAGTATGAGTATGAGTATGAGTATGAGTATGAGTATGAGTATGAGTATGAGTATGAGTATGAGTATGAGTATGAGTATGAGTATGAGTATGAGTATGAGTATGAGTATGAGTATGAGTATGAGTATGAGTATGAGTATGAGTATGAGTATGAGTATGAGTATGAGTATGAGTATGAGTATGAGTATGAGTATGAGTATGAGTATGAGTATGAGTATGAGTATGAGTATGAGTATGAGTATGAGTATGAGTATGAGTATGAGTATGAGTATGAGTATGAGTATGAGTATGAGTATGAGTATGAGTATGAGTATGAGTATGAGTATGAGTATGAGTATGAGTATGAGTATGAGTATGAGTATGAGTATGAGTATGAGTATGAGTATGAGTATGAGTATGAGTATGAGTATGAGTATGAGTATGAGTATGAGTATGAGTATGAGTATGAGTATGAGTATGAGTATGAGTATGAGTATGAGTATGAGTATGAGTATGAGTATGAGTATGAGTATGAGTATGAGTATGAGTATGAGTATGAGTATGAGTATGAGTATGAGTATGAGTATGAGTATGAGTATGAGTATGAGTATGAGTATGAGTATGAGTATGAGTATGAGTATGAGTATGAGTATGAGTATGAGTATGAGTATGAGTATGAGTATGAGTATGAGTATGAGTATGAGTATGAGCGTGGGCGTGGGCGCGGGCGCGGGCGCGGGCGCGAGCGCGAGCGTGAGTGTGGGGGAATCCCCGAACACCTTTAAGCGTTCAGAAAACACTCACAAGGAGGGTTTGGAGTCGAAAAATACTGCGGATGTGACGAGCCGCAGAGACCTAATCCTTGTGAGTGTTTCTTATACTCATGCTCATGCCCATGCCCATGCCCATGCCCATGCCCATGCCCATGCCCATGCCCATGCCCATGCCCATGCCCATGCCCATGCCCATGCCCATGCCCATGCCCATGCCCATGCCCATGCCCATGCCCATGCCCATGCCCATGCCCATGCCCATGCCCATGCCCATGCCCATGCCCATGCCCATGCCCATGCCCATGCCCATGCCCATGCCCATGCCCATGCCCATGCCCATGCCCATGCCCATGCCCATGCCCATGCCCATGCCCATGCCCATGCCCATGCCCATGCCCATGCCCATGCCCATGCCCATGCCCATGCCCATGCCCATGCCCATGCCCATGCCCATGCCCATGCCCATGCCCATGCCCATGCCCATGCCCATGCCCATGCCCATGCCCATGCCCATGCCCATGCCCATGCCCATGCCCATGCCCATGCCCATGCCCATGCCCATGCCCATGCCCATGCCCATGCCCATGCCCATGCCCATGCCCATGCCCATGCCCATGCCCATGCCCATGCCCATGCCCATGCCCATGCCCATGCCCATGCCCATGCCCATGCCCATGCCCATGCCCATGCCCATGCCCATGCCCATGCCCATGCCCATGCCCATGCCCATGCCCATGCCCATGCCCATGCCCATGCCCATGCCCATGCCCATGCCCATGCCCATGCCCATGCCCATGCCCATGCCCATGCCCATGCCCATGCCCATGCCCATGCCCATGCCCATGCCCATGCCCATGCCCATGCCCATGCCCATGCCCATGCCCATGCCCATGCCCATGCCCATGCCCATGCCCATGCCCATGCCCATGCCCATGCCCATGCCCATGCCCATGCCCATGCCCATGCCCATGCCCATGCCCATGCCCATGCCCATGCCCATGCCCATGCCCATGCCCATGCCCATGCCCATGCCCATGCCCATGCCCATGCCCATGCCCATGCCCATGCCCATGCCCATGCCCATGCCCATGCCCATGCCCATGCCCATGCCCATGCCCATGCCCATGCTCATGCTCATACTCATACTCACAAGGAGGGTTTGGAGTCGAAAAATACTGCGGATGTGACGAGCCGCAGAGACCTAATTCTTGTGAGTGTTTCTCACACTCACACTCACACGCGCGCACACACACACACACACACACACACACACACTTACACTTGGGATGTTAAAGACTTTACCTCCTCGTGGTACATCCTGGATAACGCGAAAATAGTCAAAAATGGTGTTCTACTCCAAAAATTATGGACTTTATAAAAAAAATGTTCCTACAAAAGTTGTTAGTTTTGAACCGACAAATTTTTTAGTTACAAAGAAATAGCATGTTTCCATTAAAAAAAATATGTCGGCCATCCTAACGCCGCCATTTTGAATTATGATACAAAAGAAAAATTTTTTCTGAACGTCCCCCTTCTAACCCTAAAAGTTTCATTATACACAATTTTTAATCGGAGCAGTATTTTTCGAGAAAAATCAGGTGTAAGATTAAAATGGGACACCCGGTATAATATTCACATTACAGTAGGACCTCGATTGTATGGTGTGACGTTCACAAAGAGCCCGTCCATCCACAAACACACATCAAACCACGGGAATATGGGGAGACTGACGCGGAGACCCGAATCATGCCGATAAGGTAGAGTACACGGGACACAGGCGCTTACCCTGCGAGTCAGCATCAGCATAGCAGCCTAGCTTACCCCGAGATCCACAGCAAGCGATCGATCATGCGACAGGTACGCAGGAGTTGCATCAGCCGCGCGTGATACTTGGGAGGCCAGGGAACAGACGTCACTCTGACGTCAGAAGGCGCAGGGAAGGAGTACCGAATCGTGCCGTGTGCAACACAGCCGATCGGATTTAAAAGGCGGGCCAACAGCCGGAAGAATCATTCTTGGCTGGGCCGTACGTCCGGGCACAACCAAGGCTCCTCTCCGAACGGCAGCAACGGTAACTTCTCCTGGTGACGCGAGTAACCACGACTTTCCCTGGTGACGGGGATAACTGCTGTCGTCTGACTCCCGCTTTACCAAAAAAAAGGCAGCGCTGGCAAGCTTCCCTGGTGACGGGGATAACCGCTTTCGTCTGCGACTCAATCTTTTTTTTTCTTTTCTCGACCTTTTTCTTTTTATATTTTTTTAATTAAACGGATTTACGGGGCTGATCAACATAAAGAAAGCTACGGAAAGCTGTTCTACGTTATAAAAATCACCGACGATTTAATTTGTATTAAATAAAAGAGAATTTGTTTCATTGACAATTAGAATCAATTTGCCTTGAATTTTGATTTACAGCACCTGCCCTCACATTAAAGTGAGCAAAGATCTCACATAACGTCACTTTCGGAGCAAAGAGCTGTAAGCCTCCGAAAGTAATACGTCACAATGGACACTTCGGGACCGGATGTCCATAGAATCGAGGCTCTTTAAGCTCCGCCCCTAGAATGCGTCGGACCGCTCACGCGCTTGTGTCCAGTATCGTATCATGTAGTCACGGTGCTCTCACATATTATTTTTTTTTCATTTTTTTTTGTATTTGCAAAAACTATACGTAACATTTATGGGTCATTTTGCATATTTAAAAAAACAATATTCTGCATTTTTTCGAACACTTTATTTATTATTTGTATCATTCTCAACGTGAACAGAAAAACGTTGCATTCACTAACTTTCCGTTCAGAGTGAGTGCTTTCTCACACAACAATGAGCCACTAATCGGTTCACCGAGACTTCTTTTTTGGCAAAAGCATAAATACGTTGCCTCATCGAGGGCTTCATTTTTTGCGGTTTTCAAACTTTTTTGGTTTCAAAATTAAGCACTCGGTGAGTTCGCGAGAGCACGAAACTTGTCGTTATTATTATTGAGGTTGTACACGAACACGCGCGAAACACCGCATTCTCTGGCAATATCACACGACCGCGGGCCTTCGTCAAGTTTGTCCAGCAATTTCAGTTTCTCTTTGTTCGTGATTATTTTTTTCTTTTTTTCGGTATTTCCATTATTATCCGATATCTACTTTTCATTATGATATTTACGACACGTAACTAACGGGGCGCCGCTGAATGCTACCTGGACGCAGAACTATATGTACGATACTGGTCGGCGTGGCGGAAATGCGCTGTAACGCATTCACAGCTAGCCGCCTGATAAAAATGTCCATTCGGGATTATACCCTCACTTAATACTCGGATATATTGATTATGATGCGTGTAAAGGCGTCGCGTTCGGCCACGGGAGGCTACGGCCAATCCAAGCCCGACGACTCGATTTACCGTGTAAAACTGGGGCTTTTTGACCTCCCAAAAGCCCCGAACTTGGTGGTTTTAACCCCTCCGTTTAGCGGGGATGATTAGTATATAAGACAGGATAAAATAAACCAATTCAGTTCAGTTAACATCGAACCGTTGTACGAACAACGCCGTGCTACACGCCTATCAAATTCATTAGAAGTCAGAGTTCATAGCTCGTACGACTTGTCAATAGAAGCTACGATATCAACAAAGATAGTCACATTATATTAAATCTACGGATAATTATTTAAGTTTAAACGTGTGTTATATGTGCAACAAATTGTATCGACCATTTCTCACTAACATTGTGAGAGAATAAATGTGAGTAAATAAATTGACAATTTATGAAATATTTAACCACGATAAAAAAACCTTTAAAATAATCGCGCTAAGTATCGACGACAGCGATTATCCTAAAACCCATAAATCTATAGTGTAAACAGGCGAGGTTTCCGTCCCCGGTGTAAAGGGCTGCCCTGCCTTGACCCGAAAAGAGAAGCCGATAGTGTTGCGCTCTCCCTTACACTCTCACGAGTTTGGCTGGACGTAACAGCGCCATACCATGCGCGGGCGACACGTAGTGGGGGCAAAACAGTGGGGATTGTTCATACAATCGAGGTCCGAGTGTACCTGCATATTACCAATAATATATAACATGTTATTATCATGTTACATAACAGTTACATTACGCAGCTATTGCATTGTTACATTAAATCCAACTTCCGTGTTATATTGCTGTAATAAAACGTGTTCTAACTGGGTTCTATACCGATCTATCGATGGCTTATTTTATTCAGCTTCGCATTTGGCTTAACACCTCCATAATAATCGGCGGGTCGTTTCTTAGATTTCGTGGATTTTGTCGTTTTATAAGTTTTGCTGCGGTCCCTAAAGTCTTGAGATATCCACTTCAATTTATTGTAAACGTGGATGCGTACGAAGAGTTGTACTATATAATCTCGATGTTCACGACAGGAGCCTTCAATAGACCAAAAGTCGGCGTGCTTATTGAGCTTTACTCTGTGGGGCTCCGATGAAAAGACTTATGTGAACACGCTGTACATTTCGTCCGTGACTTTGTTAAATTCTCCTGTGTCTTCAAATTCCCAAGCTCAAAGTTTTCTTTGCATCTATAAGCTTTCCAAAAGATCAAAAGCTCGTTCGTATTTTCATAGCTTTTATTACTTTTCATTAAAGCAACGCGACAATCCGAGCAATTAAATTTTTTGCAGCACTTCAAAACAAGATATCCCCCCCACATACATCTTGACACAATTTTCGAGAGTGCAAATCTTCAAAGATGGATTTCGTCATTTGACCCGCCAACAATTGGTTCTTGATCGATCCCAAAGTCGAGTTCGTTTCCGAGGTTGATTGTTTCATCGACGATGGTGCTGTGATTCTCAGCAATTGGATTATCAATGACGCTCTCGTCGATCGAAAAGGGCTCGATGGCTTCCGGTGCCTTCCATTCATCGCTAGATACAATTTCACCCGCGCCAAATTCAGGGTCGTGCTCGATCTCATCATCAGGATCATTCTCTTGAACGGGCCGTGCAACAATGCAATCTTGATTGACCAATGCGTCAATTTCACTTCGAAAATCGGTTTGTTCGCTGGAGGCAAGACCCTCATTTTGGCGACAGTTTTCCAACATTGGGAGCAGCGCCATTGCGTCGTCAAACTCACAGTTTGTCGACGACGACGGTTTCATCAAGTTTGCGGTCATAGCGTACTGCAGGTTCCTGCGGAACGTCATCGCAGATGGGCATGAATTGATTGACTCTCGAGGTGATGAAATACAACGATCTTGTCTCGTGCAAGTCATCGCACAGTTGGAGAACGCTTCTGATCGTCATGATGAAACCCGAAACGCATGGGAGAGTGGATTTTGAATTCGCCACGGTCCATTTTTCTATCCACGATAGCTTCGACTCGAGGTATTCTTGTACCTGAGGATATGATGACGAAAGAGCTCGTTTCAATGGATTCGGATCCGTGGCGCGGCGACTGTTTAAACAATCAAAGAGATCGTTCATTCGTTTGCAAAAATTTGCTGACGTCGAGCAATGAGGATGCTGTATTTCCCCCGTCAGGTGAGCCGCATTTAAAGCGGTAGAGACAGACCCGCTGAACACTTGAATCGCAAGACTGACCGTCATCTTATCAAACGTGTTCGGATTAATGTGTTTATCGGTCAGCTTTGGCGCTGCTTTGCAAGCGCGGTCTCTTTCAAAATCCCTTAGTTGGGAAATAGGTTCCCACGAAATCTCATCTCCATCGATCAAGAAAACTTTCTTCCCGACCAAATTATTTCGCACACTTTTCATCAAGTGAGGAACGTCGTACATGCAAAATATTTTCCGGATTCTCGGATCATGAAAGGCTTTTCCACGGTAACACCAAGCGAAGCTGAGGCCGTTCGGTTTGTTGCACCCTGGTCACACACCGTTACCTTTATTACGAGTCCAATCGACTGAACTTTGCCCATAACTTGCAAGATAAGTTTTGTAAAGTCTTCGTTGTGTACGCTTGAATGTGAGAGCACATAAGCGATTGGTTGCTTCCACGAGTACTTTAGCCCTGTGAGCATGAAAGTGAGAGCATGGGAAGCCAACTTGTCTGTACGGCCGAGCTCTCCGAGATCTTCGAATCCCTCCACCTGATCGGCTTTAGGATCGTACTCGAGGAGCTTTTTCAAGCTCACCTCGTCCCACATCAAAACACACTCACGTTCGTGGTCAGTCATGGTTTCAGCTTTTATCGCTAATCTATCGAATATTCCTTGACTTATGCCGGTTGTTAAATCCAATGCATTTACCCACCACCTGATACAAAGCAAAGTGAATTTTGTCTCTAAGACAAAATTCAGTGAATTTTGTCTCTAAGATGAGTGTACGCTTTGGGTGATATGTAGAATAAAGCGAAAGCAAATTGCTTGCCGGCCTCAGACCAGGGTTTTTGTTTTTGATGATCGATCTGCATGTCGATGAAGGCTTGCTGATTACTGTGAAGCGACTTGGCGGATTTTGCAAAATCTACGAAATTCTAATTTTTATCCTCTGCAGCCTTCATTCGTCGAATTTTTTGTTGACAAACTTTTAGTTTTCTTCGAAGTGACTTCACTAATCGGTCGTGGTCAGTTTCGATAAGTGTGACGGTGGGAACACTTTTCTTTCACGAAACTCGACGATTCGGAATCACAGGAGCGATGGGAGAACGATTGGGATTATCATCAATCACAGGGTGAAGATCGTTGTTAGCGTGCTCCAGCGGAAGATCAGTACTGGCAGTGGTAACAATCGCATTGACCCGGTTTTCGGAAACTGTCGTGACATCGACCGATGGGTCGTCGACGATCGGTACAAACTCTTTGGAAGAAACAGCAATGTCGTTGGGAGTCTGCAATGGTGGATCTTGACTCGATTCGAAAGCGCGCGACTCGGTACAGAAACTATCATCGTTTCGGATAGAGAAGGGTTTGATTTTTCGCTTACCTTGTCGACCATACCTTCGAAAATCATGCGGGGAAAAGTGGCGGCTGCAAACTCTGTTATTTTCAAGCTGTTTTGGCGTCAACCCTTCTAATTTTTTATTACCCCACCGTTCCAATCCATACTCCAATCCATACCCCACCGTACCAATCCATATCCCAATTGCCTGTAAAAGGATCCCTCACTGGAGTGGTACGGGGCGTTCCCTGGCTGAGAAGGTGACGGGCGGGGCTTGGCGCCGCGTCCGCGACTGGAGCACGGAACACCGGGAATCACTCTGCAAGGCAGCGGTTTAGCGCTTTACATAGCCTGAGCTGCCTAGTCATGGTCACACCTTGCAGATGGTGTTAGAGGGCTTATAAGTTATCCGATCGACCTCGGCCACGGCCTGGAGCGTGGACGGACGCAACACGAACGGACCCTCTGACGACAACGTACGGTGCTGGTTGAGCCGTAACGGATGGTAGATCTACCCACGCTCTGAATGTCAAAAGTGAAGACATTCACGTGAGCTGGAAAAGGTAGTGTGTTTTTATAATAAACCCACGACGGGTGAGCGGGTCGAAGTTTAGTTGGTGTGTTCGATGACCGAATAGCAGCAAAGTCTGGAGGACGCGACCTGCAATCTGGCGCAGTGCGTTTGGGCTGGGGCTCGCGAAAGCCCCTACCCGTCCGTATGGGATATCGACAGAGATGCGGTCGCCCAAAGGGCCTAACTAGTTATTCGTGAGTTCCAGCCGCCGCCGACTCGATCGTTGGTCGGCCTGAAAGCTTGTTCTAAGTGGAAGGGTCGCGGCGCATAAGGGGGCCCGGATGAGATGCCGTACGCGAATCTCCGCCTCGATGGATGCGTCGAGTATGCCTCCCAGGGCTTATCAGATGTATGGTTCCTGAACATTGCTTTCAGGGCGCAAGCCTGCATTGTGAGCGATCGTACGGGCTGGTTCTTCGGAAGATCGTACGACGGAGAGGATCGGACGTGCACGTATCCGAAGTGGTGAAATACTTGGAACCCACACTGAGGCCTACCAACGGATACAAAGCCAGTATTCGTAAGACATTTCGTCAGTCATGGCTACCCAGGGAGCGGTATAACTTATACCTCGGGAACGGTTGCTCAAAAATTCGAACGTATGATTTTCCTGGCCTGAGCAAGCTCTGGGTGGCACATGGGTTTGCGCACAAGAACGTAGATAGAAGTTCTGTTGCGTATGCTCTCAATGGGCGCGAGATCCCCTCGGGGTTCGAGCATAGGATGACAGTTTAGCGCTGAATTCCTTCACACTATCTGCCTGTAAAAGGATGCAAATGTTAACCAACAATCCACTGAGCCCAAGCATGTAAACCATTTCTTGCGACACCCTGAATTAAATAACTCCATGAGTTGAATTTAATACTTGACGATTCTTCATCTGAGGTCCAGTAGTTTACTCATTCACACAAGAATATAAAGAAAATAATACATGCACAATGAGGTCACGTGAAACACGTACCACTTATCACATTCATGTCACGATCGATGAGAATAAAAATGAAAAGGTTAAAATTTGGGAAAATGTTCTAACTCATTAAACCGAACAAGAAATCATGGAAAAGCATGCAAGCATGCGACTCCATTCAAAACAACTCATATTTAAATACCAAATTTTTTTTTTATGAATACGCACAAAATATAGTCGTTGCATTTTATATAGAACGCGATTAGTAGTTGACAAATTGTAATCCCACGGAACACATTTTATCAAGCTAAGCGAAAACGTTTCGAAGCCAAGTACTTAAAAAAAAAAAGTTATATTTTGCGTATACGGACAATGCTCGGATATAATTTATATATCGATATCACAACTGGGCAGTATTTGGAGAACCGGGTACTTATTTGGCACTTGAAGTATACGTCTTTGAAGTACACAAGTCCTTTTTGATAATTTCAAGTACAAAGTACAAGTACACGCTCGCATTACGGATACTCGATGAGTAGCACGACATCCTGTTTCTATTAATATATCCATCTAAACGTTTCCATAAACATCCATCTAAGAATAATTTTAATCAGAATTTCTTTTTAAATTTATTTATAAAAATGCGATAAAAAACGATAAGGTCCCCCCCTTTCTTTCTTTTATATGAAATTTTGTATAGAGGTTTTTATACATTTTCGTTATGAAAAAAAGTAAAAAACAGATTTAAAAAAAAATACATCAAAACGACTATTACGATCATTTTAGATAACGATTTTATATAATCAATTTTGCAGTAAATTTTGACCCTTTAAATTTCACGAAATGTGAACAATTTTTAATGTTACGAATAAAGGCGCAGTAATTTATTAGCCCATGGCTTTGCAATGGAAGCCATGGGCTTCCAGCAGCAAAAGCAGCAATGGAAGCAAAAGAAATATATATCAGAGCTGGGGAAAGCAACAATAATATTTCAAGTACAAAGTATCACAAGTACTTGAAGTATCAAGTACTTTTCGTATTTGAATAAAAAAAACTGTAACGATGAAAAACAAACGAGCTAGTGAAAAGAAGCAGGTCCACACCATACATACTTTAATGCTTCCATTTTTACAAATGTATAGCATAGTGCTTTTTTCAGTTGAATATGACTTATTGTTAATTTTTTTTTTATCAAGCATTCTATACATAAGATATATATATATGCATATATAAAAACTATATATACATGGATCAAAGCTGAACAAAGTACCAAAAAATACTTCAAGCACAAAGTATGTATAAAGTATCACAAGTGCTTATAGTGTCAAATACTTTTCGTAACTAGGTTCATATCGTTAAGCATTATCTCGGCTTAAAAAAAAGGTGAAAAGTAATGTGCATCTAGCTTCCTCATAAAGGAAGGTAATTGTGATAAACGAAATATTATTTGCTGCTTTTCATTTATCACAATTACCTTCCCTCGCTCCGGTTCGTGTGTCTCGCTCGCGCTACCTGTCACCGCGCGCGTTCGCGGTTCGACTCGTGTGACGTTTCGTGCGAGTTCTTTACCGATTTTCTGTGTTCGAGATGCGTTTCGGTTAACGCTCTTGAGGTGCAGTGAGTGTGGTTAAGTTCCGGGGCATCGTAAGATGCGGTTCTCGCCCCATACTATTGGATTTATCCCTGCGTTCAGTGAGTTTATCGTTTCAATAGATTTTCGATCGCGATAAGATTCGTTCTCGCTGTCGTTACGCTCGCTCGACTCTTCGGTCAGCTGAGCGCTCCCGATGCACGTGTGTGCGATCTCGCGGCTTATAGCCGACAAAATTAGTCATTCTCGTTTCGGTAATATTGAGCTCCTGTTCGCATTGATTCCACGTTACTTTATTGGCAAAGGATCGCGACCCTTCTGCCACACCCAACACACTGAGCGACCGTGCATTTCCGCACCTGTCCGCTCTCGCGGGGGAATCGGCGTTAGCTCGTACTTTTCGTTCGTTTGTCCTTGCGGAGGTCGGGCCGTTCCACCGACCTCCAGTTCAGTCCGGTTTCTTAGTTTCCGGCGAAACAAAAAATAAGCTGGTGGAGTGAGTCGTTTCACTCACTCCCAGATCAGTCCGGTTGTTAACACCGGCGAAACAAAATTAACTAGCGCCCACCGGGACGCCGATGCATTCGCGGGGAAGGGCGGCCGAAGGTGGCGTTTTTTTTGCGGTTCTCGAACTCACGTTTGCTCCCGTATGGTTTGAGCTTCGGGTTTCGTTTTTTTTCCTTTCGTTTTCTTGTTGTTGCTTTTTGTTGTATTTTCTTTTGTTCAGATTTCGCGTGAGATACCAAAAATTACGTCACAATATATATATATATATATATATATATATGTATATATATATGTTGTGACGTTCACCCTAGGCGGCCTCCTCGCTAGAGACGAGCCTGGGCGAATTTAAATCGAAGCACCGAAAATCCCCCTTCTCGACATACCGTTTGTCGAATCGTCTCGAACGTTCCAGAACATTCGAGAACGTTGGCCCCACTCACGCACTTTTCGGCGCACGCCGCGAGAATACGCCGGGGGGGCCGAGATAGTGGGAGCCCAGCACGAGCGATAGTGCCGCGTGCAAACCCGCGATCGGGTATAAATTGACGAGCGCGACACAGAGACGGCACTTACTATTTCGCGAAGGCGACGAAGAGAAGGTAAGTCAAACCCCATTTCCTCTGATCCTGGTAGCTTGTGGTGACATGAGCATAGCCAGTGTACCATCCGAGAGGCTAGGAGTTACCAGTGGGGACGACGGCTATCCTAGCTTTCTCATCCCCATAGCCTGTGAACAGGGAGGCAACCCGACAGGATGGACCCGGAAGCGAGTACCGGTGGGGTGGTGGGGACACCACGTACCACGCAGCTCTCGTGGAAGCCGAAATCTCTGCCGAGGACCCGACCTTGGGCTGGAATGGAGGAGTATGGGAACGTTTCCCATACGACTCCCGTAGATGCCGGCACCGGGTTCTGGTAGACAATGGGGAAAATATTAGAGTGACCGAACACCAGGTCGAGAAGAATAAAACCAGGAAGAATTGGCCATTTAGTTAAATTAATTCAATAAAATTAATTTTTATTGCTCAGAATAATTCAGTTCAAATACTAACGGGTAGCTGACGCACCGTCGCATTACATTTAATCAACAATCTCTTTTCTGTTTGACCGACACGATGCCAAAACTTAAGATTAAGACTTAGGATTAAGAATAATATCTTTTCCAGTTTACGCGCAGCTATTTCTGTTCAAAGAAGACACCAATGAAGAAACCAACTGTATCATAATTTACACAATAATCTCAATAAACAATCAATTTTTCTAGTAACCGACCGCCTACCGATAATTTCTCGCTGGTCCCGAACCCAACGTCCACAAGTCCCCTAGCAATCACCCGGGTGGGGACGAACTGTACACCTCCCAAGTCTACACGAAGACAGGTCTATACTAAAAGTGTACACCGAACGACTCTACACGCAGGTAGGTCTACACCAAATAACTTCGCACTGAAAATCGAACAGCACATAACTGTACACACCGACGGTCTGCACTAAACGTGCGCACCGATCGACTGTACACGCTGGCATGTATATACTTAATAACTTTAATGAAATTGCGATGGGATAAAAATTGATAAGGTTATTAACGTTTAACGTTGGCCAATCACAGCTCATTTTACATCGGAATCTCGGCGTTCGGACGATGGCTAAACAATGACCTGACTACCACATGCAAGCAAACACGAACGAGTGACAAAAGACAGCGAGCGGGAATACGAACGGTTCGAAGTTAGCCTCGATCTCGACGAAATGTGCCGATATGCCGTCAGGCTAATTCCAAATAATGGATATTACAAGCTTTGCTTTTTAATAATTCGAATGAAATTCAATGAATCGAATATCGAATGAAATTAAATATCAGATTATAATTCCTTTGGACGGGCCATTTAACGAGTTGAAGCGACCTTGGGACATGGTTTATGTGAAACCTTATTGTCTTGCGCATCTCGTAACACCGATGCGGGCGTCGCTTCAACTCGATATAACCACCATTGTGATAAATCCACCTTTCGCCTGAATCGAATTAAAAGAAACAGCACAGACTATAATTCCTTTGGAGGGGCCATTTAACGAGTTGAAGCGACCTTGGGACATGGTTCATGTGAAACCTTATTGTCTTGCGCACCTCGTAAGACTGATGCGAACGTCGCTTCAACTCGATATAACCACCCTGGTGATAAATACACCTTTCCCCTGTATTGAATGAAAAGAAACAGCACAGACTATAATTCCTTTGGACGGGTCATTTAACGAGTTGAAGCGGGCTTAGGACATGGTTCATGTGAAACCTTATTGTCTTGCGCATCTCGTAAGACCAATGCGAACGTCGCTTCAACTCGATATAACCACCCCGGTGATAAATCCACCTTTCCCCTGAATCGAATGAAAAGAAACAGCACAGACTATAATTCCTTTGGACGGGCCATTTAACGAGTTGAAGCGACCTTGGGATATGGTTCATGTGAAACCTTATTGTCTTGCGCATCTCGTAACACCGATGCGAACGTTGCTTCAACTCGATATTGTACTGCGCATCTTACGAGATGCGCAACACAAAAAGGTTTCACGTAAACCATGTCGCAAGGTCGCTTCAATTCGTCAAAGAGCCCGTCCAAAGGAATTATAGTCTATGATATTTCAATTCATTCGATACAGAAGAACGCCGCGGATTTATCACCAGGATCGTTATATCGAGCTCAAGCGAAGTTCGCATCGGTCTTATGAGATGCGCAAGACAATAAGGTTTCACGTACACCATGTCTCAAGGTCGCTTCAATTCGTCAAAGAGCCCGTCCAGAAGAATTATAGTTTATGATATTTCTTTTCAATTGATTCAGGAGAAAGGTGGATTTATCACCAGGATCGTTATATCGAGTTGAAGCGACGTTCGCATCGGTCTTATGAGATGCGCAAGACAATAAGGTTTCACGTAAACCATGTCGCAAGGTCGCTTCAATTCGTCAAAGAACCCGTCCAAAGGAATTACAGTCTATGCTATTTAATTTCATTCGATATTCGATTCATTGAATCGAATTGAATTCATTGAATTTGAATTCATTTCATTTGAATTATTAAAAAGCAAAGCTTGTAATATCCATTATTTGGAATTAGCCTGACGGCATATCGGCACATTTCGTCGAGATCGAGGCTAGCTTCGAACCGTTCGTATTCCCGCTCGCTGTCTTTTGTCACTCGTTCGTGTTTGCTTGCGTGTGGTAGTCGGACATTGTTTAGCCATCGTCCGAACGCCGAGACTCCGATGTAAAATGAGCTGTGATTGGCCAACTTTAAGCGTTAATAACTTTATCAATTTTTATCCCATCGCAATTTCTCAAAAACCAAAATTTTCAGCGCGATCCGCTCTGCACGCTGGCATAAATTTCGTACATAAGTTACAACTCACCCGTATATATATATATATATATATATATATATATATATATATATATATATATATATATATATATATATATATATATAGATTATATAGTATATATTGAATGTTTAATGAAAAATATAGACCAATAAGTCATATTCAACGTAAAAAAAAGTCACCCCCATAAGGAATCGAACCAGCATCTTTGCGATTATGAAGCTGGTACGAACGAGACTGCAGTACGCTATACCTTTATATTAATTAAAGCATTCAAGTATTTAAGTAGTGGACCCGCATATTTTCACTACCTTGTTTGCTTCTTGTCGTTAAAATTATATTTAATTAGTAAAATATTTTTCAAAAACTCATCAAATTATTCGAAGTCTCATTTGGTCAGACTGCGCTATTTGATGAGTCTCAAAGTGTCATCAAATACCGCACTTAATACATTTGACAATGAGACAAACGCTACAACGCTGATAGTATTTATTGTGCGTTACCTCATTGTATTTTTTAATCAATGCAGAAAAAATAAAAACTGAAAAAAATGTATGGCCGGGAGAAATGGGACGCAAGAGCATCATCAAAAATGGTATATATATAGGAGAAGCAGAAAAACTTACGTCGCAGGATCATTAGGGAAGCGATGAAAAGTGACATCCGGATCTCTGCTTTTCACGCTTCCGCATGTGCCGTAGACGCACACGTTACACGTCGGCATTCTAAATTACAAATTCATTCAACCTTCATCCAACTTAGAAAATAACAGAGAAAACAATTAACCATCAAACAGAAGAAAAAAAAATGCAAAGCATGCAAAAAAAAAGGAGTTGGAGCGCGAGGATTAGTGATATAATCACGGGATTTTTTAATTTATACGGTTAACTAGGATGAGGATTTATTATTAAAGAATAACAAGCTTTATCTTATTTATAATCTTTAAAGCACTCAGAAAGTACACAGCATGCACCCGCGGACACAATGAAATTGGCGGGAACTGTCGTCTTTACAGCGGCGATAAGACAGAGATAGCATGATTACCCCAACGCATATAAACTAGTGAGAGTGAGCGAGACGAAACATTCGGGGCGGAACTAATACTCTCACACCATCGTAAGCATGTGTCGCGTCGTAACGTAAACGCTCCTATTAGTGGCACCTTAAGAATGACGCCACAGAACAAAGAAAATATTCACACAAATATACGTATCTGGTAATTGAAATGAGATCTATCGGGGAGAGGACACTTTTAGCTAACCAAAAACCTCCCAATCTAATTAATAACCTATTTTCCTTTCAAAGGCGCGCCAACACTGACTTGCACCCATTAGTGGTCGCTCGTTTCACCTATTAGTGGCACCACAAACACTGACTTGCACCCATTTGTGGTCGATCGTTGTACTTATTAGTGGCCACGACGTGTCGAGTCAAGAGATTTCTTGAGTTACAGACAATTGTCTATAACTCAAGCTTGTCTCGGTTGTATCGTGATTATAAATATAAAAGGATGATGAATACATGTTTTATTGCATTCAATCTTCTTTGAATGTTTTTTTTTCAATTTCTTAATCTTTTGCTTCCTCATAGAGAAAGCTTTGTTATGGTGAGAAAAAAAATTTTCCAGATTTTAATGAAAACGTGTTCGGAATGTTCCAAAACATCGAAAAACCATATTTAGAATGTACAACAAAAACCAAACTTACGAACTAGCTCAATACTGCCAAGATACATACACAAACCCGCACTCATATTGTTCTACACAAATCACAGATAATAGTACTTTGCGATACTAGTGCGTAATAGCGGACTTTCGGCGAAGGTTGGAAAGTGGCTGCACGAGCCGGATCGAGCACTACGACGGCACGCGGCGAAGCCGAGTGTTGTTGTAGCGCGAGAGAAGGCGAGTGCGGCCACTTTACAACCGCCGTCGGGAGTCCGCTTTTACGTACAAGTATCGCATACTACTTTTTGTGTCGAATGTATGAAAGGTTCCAGGTTATGTTGCTGGCCGGGCGCGCCAATAAAGGAAAAATAAACGCCGTGCGCATGCGCACAGTATTATCGATACGCTTTTGCGTTGCATAAATACTCAAAACGTGTCGTAAATACTGATTACGACATGCTTCGAGAATTTATGCAACGAAATATTGCAATGAAATATTCCAGTATTTATGTAACGCCTTCTTGAAAAACACCACTTTATGTCGCGCCCGACCCCCTCATAAAATAGCACTTTTCATGCATGAGTTACAAAAATAAATAAAGTAAAGAAACCTCGAGCTGAAGGACCAAGGTCGATGGCTCGTTAGCAGATATTGTTACCATACATTGATGTAATCACCAAGACGTTTGTTACTCACTGGAAAGATCGATAACCAATGCAACATCCTCCTAATAAATACGCAGTACTACTACTACTCACAGGTGCTGCAACTTGAAACCTTGGATTGTGGGACCGCTGGCACCCGCAGGCCGGACTGGTAACCGGATCTACTATTTCATTTCTTGTCCCAACATCTTCCTGGACGTGAATTCCTGTTTCCGCTCCTGATTTCTGGGTCGTCAAGCACACTTCCACGATTGACAGTCACGTCCCTCGGTAGCCTTTCCAGAGCATTTTTGACCGCTAGCGTTTCCCTTACGGCCTATTACTTTTCAACTTTTCCTGATTTGGTCGACATGCCTTACAATTCGTATTCCTGCCGTAAAAGATAGGAAACAAAATTAATTCGATAAAAACAACACTGAAAGTAAAAATATTTTTTTGCGAGAATTATTTGTTTCTTTTGATGATTTTTATCATGCCGATGTACCCATTTCCAA
The DNA here is from genome assembly GCA_963922035.1 of Amblyjoppa proteus. Classification (NCBI taxonomy): domain Eukaryota; kingdom Metazoa; phylum Arthropoda; class Insecta; order Hymenoptera; family Ichneumonidae; genus Amblyjoppa; species Amblyjoppa proteus. Next base: position 34,228,255 of record OY998228.1, on the reverse strand, counting down.
TTAATGGATAGACCGACAAAACATGAATATGAACATAACCATGACTGATTAAAACATGAACATCAGCAGACCGTACTGTTTCGACCGAAAAATTATTTTTATCAAACCTGATTTTATACGTTCTCTGCACGATGCACGGGTAAATTAACAAATCAGGCTCGTAATTTTCAAACAATGATCTCTCATTAGTTGGTTAACTTACCCGTGAGTTGTAGAGGGGTGACATATGTACTGAGTTTCCACCGGGACTGAGGACGGACTAAAACGAGTCTGAACTAGGGGCCAAATTCTAGATAATTCGAATCTTACTAGTTAACAGCCAATTCCATAACTGAATTTTGAGTGTACTAGAACTTTTCCACTAGTTCAGAGTAAATTGCGGTCCGATCTCAGTAACAGTGGAAATTCGGTAATAGATACCCGAATGCAAATCAAGTCCCAATGCCAATACAATCCTGTACGAGATATCATGTCCGTTGAACGTAAATGTTCGTCTTTCAATTCCGGAAACCGACATGTACCCTCGCAATTAAAGAAAAATATAGTGCACTTTCTTGACAATAAGACGGAATTCCGTCACCGAAACGTTAAAAAGGTTACTCCTAGTAACGCGTCCTAGCTTCATACTATACGCATCGTTTGAAATCTCCGCCACAAGCCAATTGAAAAAAAGAAGGTTTTTTCACTTGAGTTCCGAATAGAACGAGACAAATCACCGATCCTAGGAAATACGAACCGTCGGCCATGCAGATGCCGGCTTCATCCAAAGGTACAATTATTCATCGAGCGATGTCGCTGGATGCTAATTTGGTCACGCATCGACAGGGGTGGATGTGCGGTTGGTGTACGGCTTTGGTAGTCCACAGTCAATACTTGGAGTCAGTGCGCTCAATCGTTCGCGGTCAGTACTTGGATAGGTGACCGCCTAACCGTGCACTAACGGTCGCATTGGAACCGTTGAGCGGGAGGTCGAAATCTGAGGAGTGGCAGTTGTACTTCAAGTCTACAATGCGAACATCAAGATTTAGTTGGAATGACCGGCTGTATCGATGTAGGTTTTCTGCAGTTTACATGTGTTCTCGTGCAAATGCGATAGAGTAGGCGAGGGGAGGAAGCGGCAGTAGACGTTCATCTACAAGCGAAAATGAAGATTTGGAACAATTGAGGAATAGTGGCTTGATGGCAGAAAAAAATAGCCAGTGCCACAAGGAGCACTTGGAAAAAAAAAGAAGTTCCCAGGTGCGGTTTTAGAGCCGGGCTAACGTTGGACCAACTATGACCGCCTGAGTTAGAAAGTCGACCCGACTCTGGTCACCAACGTAGGCCCGACTACCATTTAACCTTGGGATGATAACATCGGCCCTACGTTATCAAACGACGTTGCCCCAATGTTGGCTGCCGATGTCCAGCTAACGTTAAATGAAAAATATTAATAAGCAATAAAATTTTTTATTATTGATCTGTCCGATTTTTAAATGTTCTTTTATCATCCTGCAATTACTTTTTTTCAGTTTTTTCTCTTCACACATTGGAATTAGCAGAATACATTTTTTCGTCGGTAATGGAGGCTCGAACCCATGACCCCGGGACTACTATTCGATGTTCTTACGCGCTCGGCTATGCTCACCTTGAAAGTTTTTTTTCGAATCTTGTATATAAAGGATAAGCTGGGATGTTATTAAGGGATAAGCTGCATATCTACTGCATCTCCATCTAATATTAACTTACCAATTGCTTTAAATTGTCTAAGTTTTATTATTTCATTTTTGTATTCACACTTTAATTAATAGCATCGATGAAACTTAGGCTGTCTGCACTACAGTACCGTAAATAAAACTATAATAAATGGATCTGGCATAATAAAAAAGGATTCAGCAGTCGCGCAAATAAAAAAAAAAATCGTTGTTTATAAATATTCGGTGTTGGACGTTGGCTGAACGTCGTTAGCAGGTACTGGGCCAAAGTCGTTCGACGTTATGAGCGAACGGCCACTTGATATCGGCAAACACGCATCATTATGACGTTACGCCAGCGCCGGCTCAACTCTGGTAAGCAGCGTTTTGCCAACTATTGAGCCCAACGTTGGAGTGGTTGTCAATCGACAGTTTAGCCGATGCTGGGCTTTCGCCGAGATCTGACCATCGGCCGCCAAACTGCTGCCGACTAAAAGCTAATCGTCGGCCATACTCGGAGCGTCGGCCATCCCCACCTGGGTTGATGCAGTAACTAATGAGTTACTGCCACACTCTATACCAACCTGCGAATGAGTCGCTGGGTGGTGTAGAGTATGTTTAAAAACTCAGCACATATCCCATTCAAAGCGTTATTATCTTTTCTTACGAATTTGTACCAATAAATGAACAAGGTTATTTACTTTAAGTAATTAATAATGTCATTACGAGTAAAAATTTTTTTTTTGTGTTGTGGTAAACAACGCAAGTCTACTACTTGCGTGACGCGCTGTAATGAACTTGATCACGCTCGCCCTGTTGGCGTCGAGATCGCTCCTATACTGAATTACGCCTGCGCGAAACGGCGAATAGAGCCATTTCCCTCTCCTTTCACGTTGGTGCTGGGAATGTCTTACATTTCAATCGATTATTATAGAAAAATATTTTTCCAGCACATATACACGGCAGCTCATGTCACGCAACCCCTCATTATAGTTACTACAGTTCATTTCAAGTCTCGTGTAGGGACGTTGAATAAGTGATGAGTTAATAACGCTTACGGAAGGCAGAGGCTATACACACTCGTATCGTTGTCGCTCGACTTTGCCATGGGGTAATTTAAACGTTCATCATCGAGATGTGATACTTTGACGTAATTCAATAAAAATTCATGCTGAGAAAAGAACAATGGAGCATATGAGAAAACTTGTCTGTGGTTTATAGTATTTCGTAGGGAACAGCAGTAGCAGAGCTAACGTCATCCTTAACAACAGATCGAGTCACAATGGGTCTTTTTGAACACCGTTACTATAGATTAAATAAACATTTCATGAAGCTCAGTGGACAATGGCCGTATGACAGCACACGTACCAGACTCGGCTTCATTGTCATTTTGCTTTTTGTCGCCATCACGGGGCTCCCACCGCTGATATTGGGTATAGTGAAATATCGTGATGACTGGAGTACTGTCATCGACTCAATTAACGCATTTCTTTTCGTGGTAATCACTTTTATGAAGTGGTTTGACATGATGTGGAACGCAAAGAAGGTTAGTTATATTGTTGCAATCATAATACTACAATAAAAAACCTGAGAGCGAGATAATCGATACGTGTGGTATGTACAGACGTTAAAGTTACTAAATTGTATTTGTACCAATTGGCAAGTGTGGGCTCGGAATCGGGAAGTTAACATTCTCCACGAATACTCTGAGCAGGGAGAAAAAATAACAATTCTGTATACAGGTTAATCAATTATAGTGGTTGAAAAGTTAACAAATTCCTTATAGATTTAAGGTAAACGTCCCAGTAATCGACCATGTACCAGTAATTGACCAGTCAGCGGTAAAAAAAGCGATAAATAAAGACTGTGAGTACTTTTCGACGCTTAAATAAATTAACGACACTTCCTCCGAGGCACATACAACATTGTACAAAATGTTGAGGTTTGTAATATCACAATAGTGATAATGCAAGACCTGCGAGGCACGAATACTTTAACTGCGTAGGTTTAATTTGACATTACATATGAAGAATTTATTATTACGAATGTTCTATTGTCGTAAAATTGTTATTTGCGCAAAAAAATCGCGGGTATCGATAATTGGTTCAGGATAACATATAAATGTCCGGGTAATCGACCTACTATCGATCACTAGGACAAAATCGCGGATCGAATATTTATAAAAATCTAATATTAATGTTTTTATGAATAACATGATAAAAAACTGAAAATTCTTTACTATCTACGTTACGCTCTTTTTCTGCATTGATATTTATTTTTTAGCCAATATGTTTATACATATTGTGTTATATTGCTGAGTCGGAAATGGCAACTTACATGTAATTTACATGTAACATTCTCGTAATATTACCTGTTATTTTCAGTTACATTGCCGCTACATTGCTGCAAGATTACTGTGTTTGTTGGGGTGCCTCGTAGTAGGTTCTATACGAGCTTTATTTATTTTTAAATTGAACTATTCGCTTAAAAATTTAATCACTTGTTGAAAATCGTCAGCAATAAAATATACATAAAAATCTAACCATAATCATAGGTATTTCGTGATAATTTTTCTTCGAAAGAGCCGTACCGATGATTAAATTTGCGTGAATGAATTCCATAACTTCTACTATGTCATTCAGAGATATATCAATATATTTTCACCACTACAAGGGACCGCACAAATATCCAGTCGGGGAAGATATAGTCGAAACCTGCGAGGGCCATCTTGACATAATAGTAATTTGCAAAACAAGTGTGATGAAGCGAACTTTATACACACGCTGTGAAGTGAGTCGTACGAGCTGCAAGAGTACCACAGAAGCCCAAACCGAAGACAAGTACTCCCTGTGGTACGAGTGCGGCGAGATCGCTACACCGCACTAGTATCGCATAATATTTTATGTAACGAATGCAGGAGAAGTGCTACTCCGTGCCTGCTGATTGTGGCGCTGGATAGCTGACGCGCAATAAAGTACGAGTAGCGTGCAATAAATTCCAGAAATCGCACGCGAAGAAGCCGATCTGTGCATACGCCGGAATCGATTTGTTAAGACTTAGTCATTAGTTTACGTTTTGATGTCAATGAAGTTGGTAATGAGTAAAGAAGTTTCCGGCGATATTGCAATATCCCGGTATGGATTATACACATTTTGCATTTATACTGATGGTGTAATTTCAATCACGGTCTGTGAATAAGCGATTTGAACAGTATATACCATTGACAATAACTGACCCGGAGGAGGGGGAGTTAGTCGTAGTTGCGGCACGCGTGTACTTCGGCGCGGTACGCCTAGCGAGCTAGAGGGGAGGGGGAGAGGCGGGTCCCCCGCCCTTCCTTATGTTTAAATGGTTTTTATTGGCCCTCAAAAGGGCCGTTTAAACCCGGGTTTTACCCCGCTCCTACTTTCTCATTCGGTTTAGCCCGTTGAAGGGCACGGTATTCTTACCGAGGGGGTCTGTTTAGCCCGGCGAAGGGCACGGTCACTTAACCGGGGGGTTGCTGTCGCGCCGAACTTAGCGGGGTCCGACGCGGACCGGTGGGGGGGTCGATTTTTCCCGTAGATACGTGGCGGCGGCGGTCCGGAGGGGGAGGTCCCGCTCGAGGGGTCCGTGGGGACGGGTTCCTCCCTCTCGGGCTCGATGCGCGAGGGCCGGTACTCCGGCGGCGCCCTGCGGAATACCCCCGAATTCCGCCCTACCCCGTCGTAGACCGAGAGATACTGCTCGGTGGGGTCGTAGACCTCTGCGCGGGGGGTGTGCTCGGCTGCCTCGGCCAGGACGTGCAGGGAGTTCACTTCCCCGAACCCAGGGAGTGAAGGTGACCCCGTGGTGCAGGCGAAGATGGCGGCGGCGCTAGCGAGGAGGTTCAGCGAGCTACGGGAGCTGAGGTCGCTATCGGGGGACCAATTCGGTCCGGATTTCGCGGGCGGACGGCCTCCGGAAGATGTCGGAGGGGGATCGGCGGGTTCCCGGGCGACTTCCGGGGTATCGCCGAATAGATCCTCCGGTCGGGCGCGCTTCTTGGCCGCGTTGCCGTTCTCGACGGGTTTCGGGGGGCTCGGGTTCGGAACGGCTACGGCGGCAGGCTCCTCGAACAATTTATTCCACAGTCCGTGGAGTGATTTTGGCGTCTCGTCCGGCGGCGATGGCGGGGCCACTCCCGGAAGCGTCGTCGGCACCACGTCCGGTAGCGCGGGTGGAAGGTCGCGGCGTTCGTGGGATACTCCGGGGTAGACCTGGTGTTGAGCTGCGCGGGGGCCGGGTCGATTCCACTCGCGCAGGACTCCCCTAATCGGGCCCGTATGGCTCACCCGTGGAGGTTCCGGAAGCGTCCGGTGGCGTGTGGGCCGGAGGATTGCGACCGGAGGGGCATAACCCCCACCCTGCGGCTCGGGAGGCGTGGGTCGTCTTACATACACCGGGCCGTTGGGCGGGTACGGAAGGCTCCGAAGCTCGCGTATGGGTGGCCTGGCGATGGTTTGCGGGTATAACCCCCGTGCAATTATGTCCACCGTATTTGACACGGGTCGAGAGCGCGGCGAATAGGGCCAGGGGCGCGGATCGGTGGTGATGATATGCACGATGCGCACGACGCGGTCCAAATGGCGGGCCCTAAGTTCGCCCAGCAGCGCTGCCGCCCGCTCCTCCAAACGCGCCTCCGCTCGGGCGTTTAGGCGACGCCGGTAACATTGGTTATTATCCGAGCGCCGCATCCGTCCGATCTCTTCCTTACCGACTGTCGGGAGTCTCTGCCCGCTCGGCAGGCCGGTTGCTCGATCGCCGCGGTCCAAAACCGGGTGATAGCGGTTCCCGCTTTGCAGCGGTTTAGGGCTGCTTTTGCTGCAGTGACGCTTCTCTGCTTCTCAGCAGGATGATGTTTTCCGCTTTGCAGCAGGATGATGTTTTCCGCTTTGCAGCAGGATGATGTTTCCGCTTTGCAGCAGGAAGATTTCGTTTCGTAGAAACGGGTTTTTTTGTTTGTTTTTGGGGTGGTAGTCGTCTGTGTGGACGACTACAAGAAAAGGCTTTCCCTAAGTCGGAGACTTGGTAGGCGTAGGTTCGTTTTTTATTCGTGAAATACTCGGCTATTTATTGCCGGCTAGTGCATATTCGCCTGCGAGAAACGGGTTGACCACCATCTCCCTCTAGCGGTGATTTTTACATCTAGTTTGGTCGGCGCGAGTGGTCGCCGCGCTCGGCTATCTCCGGTAAAGTCCGGTTCTCGCGTGGCTCGCCGCCTCGAGCATGTGTTTCGCGGAGTTCGCGTGTTTAACCTCGTCGCGAGTGTTTTGTTTTTACAAGTTTTTACAGTTTTAAAAGTGTTTTCTAAAAAGTGAAGTGAACAAAAGTTTGTTTATGGTGTAGTTAATTCTTCGGAAACGAAGTGTGTGTGTGTCAGTGAGTATTTATATGTTTTTTTCAGGTTCGTGTATGGTGTTGTTGCCGGCGAGCAACAGGTGGTTCGTTGACAGCATTCGCACTTACAGGTAAGAATATATTTTTTAGGCCTTAAATAGTGTGTCAGTGGCCCTCCTAGTGAGGGTTTATATTATCTTATTTTATAATAATAATTATTTGTGTGTTTTTTCTGTTCCAGGTTTCGTCGTGGGAGTTTTTGCCGGAGGAGTCCCCGTCGCATGACATGGGTGGAAGGCCCATGTCCAACGCTGGATTCACAGGTAAGTTTTTACATCTATTCTTATTTTCTATTCAGAGTTTACTCTGGTTTTAAACTTAGTCTCTAATTATCTCGGTTTCTTTTTCAGGTTCGACGAGGTAGCGGATAAGCCGCTGCCCGGCTCGGTGCCGTCGGGGTTTCCGCCGTCGAGTCCTCGTCGCACCCTCATCTCAACGGGTAAGTTTTTTAGTTCGTAAGGGTGATATATATATATTTTACTTAATGTGTATTTTTTGGTATTTTTGCAGGTTTTTCCAGGCTGCGTGTAAGACGCTGCCTGGCGAGGCGCAGCTGCGGGTAAGACGCTACCTCGCCTGGTGGCCTGGGGATCCTCGTCGCCTTGTCCGGAGTTATCGGTAAGTTTATCTCTATTGTACTATGCATTTTTAGCAATTGTTTTAATTTCTTTTTTCTGTTTCAGGTTGAGGTGCCCCGGGCGGGGAGACGAGGGAGCCAGATCGACGTTGGGTTCGCACGACGAAGGGTTAATCCCTTCGTCGTCAGGTAAGTATGTAGAGTACGGTAATCTGTGTATTTTTAAATATTAATAATGTGTTTCTTTTTGTTTCGGGTATTTTTCAGGTTTCGGCGAGGGAGACGCCGGCGGCGTACATCACCATTTACCAAAACTTTATTCTCATCTCCGGCACAGCTGAATAGGTATGGTTGCAGACTACAAATCTAAGAGTCCTAGGTTCAAATCTAACCGATGTCATAAAAATGAATTACCTTTCTCCAATATATATTTGTTTCTTATAGAGTGAATGCACCTATGAATAACAACGATGCTAATTAAGGTATGGTTAAGCACGAACATATTTTTTTAATTGGCTTCCATACTATGTTAACTGTTATAACCAGTGACGTTGCACTTATGTAACTGTTATTGTTTTTGTTATGTTACAGTTAGATATTGCAATTTTTATTTTACGTATCATTGACAGAACCGTTCCGTTTTAAGTATATAACATGTTATATTGTTGAGTTAGAAATGGCAACCTACCCGTAACTTGCGTGGAACACTCTAGTGATGGTACTTGTTATATTCGATTTCGTTGCCGTTCCATTTGCAGATGTATTACTGTGCTCACTGCGGTATGTCACGTTATGGGGAATCTGGTAAGGCATTACGCATTACACATTATACATGTCATATAACAATCTATGTCCAATACATTAACCAACTCTAGCAATATCGATCGAAGTAATTTACTTCAAATTTTCGATATTTTCGGTGCGTCATGGCGACACTCGCCCGTATAAACGTATGCTTGGCAACTACGTTTAAGGCGAGGCTAAACCCGTGCGGCGAGCGACCGAGTGCGAGAGAGACAGCGCTATAGGGTTCGTGTGAGAGCGAGCGAGAGAGGGGGCTTAGACTCCCCGGACTCTCCTTAAGGGGATGCTGGCGCTAATTTTTTTCCTTCTTTAACCTTTTTTACCTGTTTTATAAACTACTTTCAGGATATTAATACTAACTGAATACTAATAATTATATGCACAGATTTTACCCGAAACAATCCACGTAGTTGCTAATCGTGAATATTATGTAGAACCTTTAGGTGGCAATGGCAGTGATCTGAAGTGTATTGAATATTAATTTTGATATAAAGCGTTGTTTCATTATTAATATCCTGATAGTATTTCTTATCCCAATAACAATTGCAATAGAACGATGTACACTGAAAGAAATATACGTTACTGGATACCAGAAAAATACTGCCCAGTAGCATATTTTATAATTCGTATAGGGATAAGATTAATAAATGTACAGATAGGGATTTGTTTATAGTATTGATAAAACCGGTGCGGTGGTCTAGTGGTTAGCGTGCTTGCCTCTAAGACCTAAGCATCAGGAGGTCGACGGTTCGATTCCCGGCTTCGTATGTTTCGCCGAGAAGGGAAAAAAACATGGACGAGACGAAGCTCCAGATATATACATCGGTCACTCACACTCAGTTACCGCGGTGCGAGTGTCGGATGTATATAGCTGTACTCCATTGTTTTCATTCTCGGTGAGACGCGACAAGGCTCCGACGTCGGGAATCGAACCTGAGACCGCATCGGCGTAGGGGACGTAGCGTACCCATCGCCCGGGACGCCGAGTCTGTGTATCAGACTCGACGCTCCGCAATAGCTATCCCTGGCCAGAGTGTAAGCTATCGTGCTCGGGCTTCATGGCACCGGGGTATGGTGCATCATAACGATGCTTCTAGGTATACCAGGCGACTATCCTAGAATACTTGGAGCCTTGCCTCCTTAACCTGGGGCTCTGAGGAGGCCGACAATGATATCCCCAGCATGACTACATTTAGGGATGCCGGGGGACGGGGGACTAGGCCAACGATACTCTGAGCAACTGGCAACCCAAAGAAGGGATGCGGTGGTGCAGAAGTACTGGCCCAGATACCCTGTACAACCGGTAATAGCCCACGAAGGGTTGCTGGAGCACGGGGGACTGACCAAGATACCCTGAGCAACCGGCAACCCCGAGAAGGGATGCTGGGGGACGGGGGACAGGCTAAGTTACACTGAGCAACCGGCAAGCCCACGAAGGGTTGCTGGGGACCGAGGGACTGACCAAGATACCCTGAGCAACCGGCAACCCCCAATGAGAAAGCTGTCAAGTCGCAGAAGTAGGTGCGAAAAAAGTCAATGACATCACGAGGGACGCCTGTCGGTTGTGTTCCGCGTCTGAGGAACACAACGTGGACAATTATGGCGGTGCGAGTGCCCCACGGGGCCCAAGTACAATGGTCCAGCAGGACTGAGTGCTCGTATCGCTAACAAAAACAACAAACAACATAGTATTGATAATATCTTGTCCAATACCATCTACACATAATAATAATTCCAACAATCTAGTACTGCACACTTCAGTACGTGCGTATTATTCTGAAGATTGATACTTTTTAACATGTGAGATACTAACAAACTTTGCAAGTTCGTATTGCGCTGTTGAACGTCTTCGTATACCATTGGTTATAAATGATTTATTGTACTTACAATAAACAACTTTCAAGTTGTTTCGATATTTCAATGCCAAATCATCGAAGTTGGGTTGAGGTTAATGACGGAGAATAACTTATATATCCGATTCAAGATTACACATATCAATAAACGATTGTAGCGTAGTGGTAAGGTACTGGGTCAGAATGCGTTAGTTTCGGGGTTCGAGCCCCGCTAGGATACATAGAATTTTAATTTGCAAAAATTATGTTATATTGATAAGTAGCGATGTACTGGTAACAATTGACATATAAAACACGATGGAACCATGTATGAAATTAATTACTAACCAATAACGTAAATAACAGTACTCGGACCCAACTCCAAATAGAGTCGGGCTATTTTTTTTAAATTATATGCATTATTATATCAAGATATTTAATAGTATAATTTGAGATTGCCCAGAGTTTTAGTATCTTTTATCAAATCAAATTAAAAAAAGAATCATTTATAGCCAATGGTATACGAAAATATTCAACAGTGCAATACGAGATTGTAAAGTTTGTTAGTATCTCAGATATTAAAAAACCATGAATCTTCAGTACAATACGGATATACTGAAATGAGCAATGCGAGGTTGTTGGAATTATTATTATCTGCAGATGGTATTGGACAATATTTGATTAATACTATAAACAGATACTTACCTTTACAATAATTAGTCCTATCCTTATACGAAATATAAAATATGCTACTGGGTAGTATTTGTCTGCTATCCAGTACAATATATTTCTTTCAGTGCATATGTGTCAAATCATGCAGGATTATGATAGTGACATAAACTAGGGGTGTGCGAATAATCAAAATATTGCATAATTCATTATGAATTGAATATGAATAATTCAATTCGAAATTTGAATTGAATATTTGAATATTTCGAACAATTCAATTTTTTACTAATAATCATGAATATTCATGAATACTTATGAATAATTCGAACCTCAAAGTGTAAGACCATATGCGATCAGCGGTGGGCAAAATACTAAAAATACTCAAAATACAAAATACAAAATACTAGAGGAGGGCGGGGCAAAATGGTGCAGAATAGGATACATCGCTGAAGCAAACGGGACTGAAAATTGGGATGTATCGATGGGTCGAAAAATCGGGATGTATCGATGGGTCGAAAAATCGGGATGCATCAATGAGGTAAAACGGACAAAAAATCGTGATGAATTGATAGGGCAAAGTGGGTAGTGGGACAAAACGGGGCCAAAAATCGGGATGTGTCGATGAGACAAAATGGGCCAAAAAAATTGGTTTGTATCGATGGGGCAAAATGGGGCATAAAATCGGCGAATGTATCGATGGGGCAAAACAGGGAAAAAATCAGGCTTTATCTATCTGGCCAAACGGGGCAAAAAATGCGGATGCATCGGTGGGGCAAAACGGCGCAAAACATCGTGATGTATCGATGGGGTAAACTGGGATCTTTTCAAATCGTGGAAGGTAAATCGGGGTAAGGGAGAATGGGTAGCCAGACAGCCAGACAGGCAGGCCTGTCTGGCTGCCCCATTCTTCCCTACTTCATTTTGCCTCCCACGATTTTAGGAGATCCCATTTCGCCCCACTGATGCATTCCGACTTTTTTGCCCCGGTTTGCCGCATCGATACATCCCTATTTTTTTGCCCCGTCTTGCCGCATCGATATATCCCAATTTTTTCCCCCGTTTTGCCCCACCGATACATTCTCCGATTTTTTTGCCCGTTTTGCCCTGACGATACATCCTGATTTTTTGCCCCCCCCCCCCCCCCCCCCATAACGTTACCTAATTTTTTGACCCGTTTTGCCCCAACGATGTATCCCGATTTTTTGTCGCGTTTTGCCTCATCGATACATGCCGATTTCTTGCCCCGTTTTGCTCCACTGATGCATCCCGATTTTTTGCCCCGTTTTGCCTCACTGATGTATCCCGGATTTTTGCCCCGTTTTGCGCCACCGATACATTCGCCGCTTTTTGCCCCGTTTTGCCCCAAAGCTGTATCCCGATTTTTTCGCTCCATCGATACCACCCGATTATCTGCCCCATTTTGTCCCGTCGATATATCCCGATTTTTCCCCGTCTTGCCCCATCGATGCATCCCGATTATTCACGAATTATTCATGAATATTTGAATAATTCGCATTATTCATGAATATTCGTATTATTCAAATTTTCGAATATTCAATCCGAATTTTGAATTGAATAACAATATTCAATTCAATTTAATTCAAGTGCTATTCGCACACCCCTAACATAAACGCTTCATCGTGCAGTCGAACTTTCATTGAAAACTTACAAGAAATTAAGAAAACTGAATATTATAGTTTGTGAAAGTGCGTGAATGTAGTGTCACGATTGACGCACAGATGGCTCTGCATCGTGCCCTATGTGGCGGGTTTGTCGCCAGTAATAAAAGGGAAGCCAGGTTTCACACCAAATATATTATTTATTAGTAAAACTGTAACAATGAGACTCGTATTTGTTCGACGGAAAAAAAATACGTTAAGAATTAACTTAAAACTGGTAACATTTGTCTAGGGTTGTCAACCCCCTGGTATGGCGCTAGTCGCGCTTTGTACAAAATCCCCAGAAAGGGACCAGAAACTCTTCACCACAGCCGTGGCGGCCGTGCTCTTGCTTCTTTTCTCGTCTTGCCCGCTTAGGGTCGAGAGAGTCGCTGGCGTCGCCGAAAGGCGCGAAGTTGGCTCGGGCGAGCTTGTGTCTCTACACCTACACTACATTCAGCCGTCTTCATCGGCTCTAATCGCCCGTCGCAAGTCGATCGATTAAGTGATCGCAGTTTACACTATGCGTGATTATCATTTGAGTGAGCAACTCAACGAACTTTCCGATGGTTTTGGAATATTCGGAGACCTTTACAGAATCGGCATGCACTCCCTTTTGACGTATGCAAGATCTAGAAGTTTTTATATCCAACAGAACGGACCCTGTAAACATTTCAGCAGCCATGTTGGTTTCCGCGACAGTTTATAATATTCGATTTTCTTTATTTTTCGGAAGTCCTGTAAGATTTGAAGCATAGGCGTCGCATGGTAACGACGAATAGTGAAAACTAAGAAATTCCAGCAGCCCCTTAAACTAACTTAGATGTGATCGAATCACCACACTTCGCATACGTTAAACATTGCAATTACAAATATAGATATTATGTCGAGGCAACGCTCGCAGGTTTCGACTATATGATGTTTTAGAAACATGCAATGCCGTGGTTTTGTTTTTTCATTTAACCGAAATTAATTTAAATAAATTTTAAAAACTAAACTAAAATTGATATTTTTTTTTATATATGTTTCCATCTGCGTACGGTTTCCCTTTTACGCCCCCACTTCCCCCCCTTTCCCGCAATTCCTGCGGCCGCGTCCGACTTCCCCCTCTGTATCGCATTTGCCATGACATTTCTGCCATGGCCATAGGGAAACTGCGGAAAACCTATGCCGATACAGCCGGTCTCCGATTCGGTTTCTGGCCTCGGAGCTCCGTCGCGTTTCACCGAGAATGTAAACATGGACTACAGCTATATACATCCGACACTCACACTTAGGCGCCATTACGTGCGAGTGACCGATGTATATATCTGGAGCTTTGTCCCGCCCATATTTCTATTCTCGAGGAAACTACGAAGCCGGGAATCGAACCGTCGACCTCCCGATGCTTTGGTCTAGAGGCGAGCACGCTAACCACTAGACCACCGCACCGGTTAACTAAAATTGATAATAATCATGCCTTTGAGCAGGTACAAAATAATACAGACAATTAACAGAAATAATGTTGGCATGAGGTTTTATAAGATATTTAGAGTCTTCTAGAATTTACGACCACGAACCTGGCTTGGAGGATAACGTAGTCAGCTAGATCGATGATATAAAAAAAAATATGCCTACAAAATAAAAAATATACATTCAATAAAGTTGCAATATGATTTAGTTGCTCAGACTTCCAAAATATACAGAGAAACGGCTATCACAAAAAAAAAAAGAATCGCTAGCACGGATTTATAGTCTCTTGGCAAACACAAAAAAAATCATTCTTATTTATATTAGCCGATCTCGATAGACAGGTCTACACCATTAGCTTCACTCCACTCTCCTTCGCATTATTCGACCACACATACATATGATTACTCTCGTCCATCTCCCATAATCTTTTTTCAGCGAAATGACATAAAATATTTCTTTGAGGATTCCTCCTCACACACACATAATCTTAAACAATAAAAAAATCGGTTTACTCAACTTAATGAGGGAGTGGTTTCTTCGATGGCTCCTTCTGAATTCTCCGGGGCTCACAGTATGGGATCGACGGAATAAATTCTCAGGCTGATCGGCTGGCCAAAACCAATCGGAAGGCGTCCGACACGAGGCGTCTCGCTATTCCTTCCCGTCCGTCTACCAAAACAAGTGGTCAAGGTCCGTTTCACTCGACGTCCCCGGAGAGAAAGAGGCCGATCCAGGACCAATTCTCGGCTCCTAGCCCGACTTTCGTCCGGAGACATGCGCATTATTATTCTTTGTATCTACGCGTGTCCCTGGATATCGATGGTGATATCGATCGTAGCCTGATCGATATTCGTAATTAGTTTATCTTCGCATTGCAATAGCTTATTCATATATTTGATATATCACATTGAGTTAAAACGAAATAAAAAAATAAAAATAAACTTAATCTCTAAACACATCGACGAATTCTCATAAATACTCATAAACGATTTTTATAGAATAGTAGAAGAGAGATAAAGACAAATTATAATTCTCGTGAAATTTGGCTATTTAATGAATACTTCTCGGGTAGGCCGTATCAAAATTTACTATTTCGGTGACGGTGTCTGGAGTCTGAGTACTTAACTTGGACCGACGATGGGACGCTCCAATGTCGACTTGCCAATGTCCGAACGTCGAATCTTCTTTTATTCCCAAGACATGTTGGTTGAGGGTGTCCCCCGTCTCGAATTCATCTTCTTCGTTGCACCACAGCAAGAAAGCTTGCAGGGTGTAATAAAAAAAGGGCAATCGAGCCTCTTCCCCGGACTCGTATAACGTATCGCAGCGGACACACTTGAATTGGTACGACCGTCTCTGACCGCTGTCTCCACGAGAATCTTCGCTACACCGAAATTATCGCGCTGCTGACCAGTCGCCGAAATGATCACGTTAATGGGGGAGAGTCCCGTTAATCATGAAGGACCAACGGCTCACCTATCGGTCTCAGTGATTTGGTCTCGTTTCTGCATCTATATATATCTCTCTTTATCTCTATCTATATCTCTCTCTGAACGGTTATCGCGTGCTCTTTTCTTATACTCGATTCGTCGTAACATTGCAACTACTTCTTCCCCGATTGGATATTTGTGCGGTCTACTATAGTGACGAAAATATATTGATATATCTCCGAATAAAATAGCCTTTGAATTCATTCAAGCAAATTTAATCATCGATACGGCTATTTCGAAGGAAATTATCACGAAGTACCCATGATTATGGTAGGAGATTTTTATCTATATTTTGTTACTGACGATTTTCAGCCACTGATTGAATTTTTAAGCGGATAAATCGATTTAAAGATAAATAAAGCCCATGTGGAATCTACTACGAGGCACGTTTCGACAATCGACGCAGATTCCTCACATTATTTGAACCAAATAAGTTTATAGGAGCATTCATTTATTTCACAAAATAAAAAGACGGTGGAAGTAAACATATTGACTAAAAAATAAATATCGACGAAGAAAAAGAGCGTAACGTACATCGTAAAGAAATTTCACCTCATCCGCGCGTGAAGGTTACACGCACGATGTAACATATTTTTAATAAAATGCTGAAAGTCTTACGTACTAAATTGTTGTTTCGTTATTATTGGGGAATTGTGTGGTCACACCGATCCCCCCAAGAGTTACGCGCTTTTTCACTTTTCCTCTTTCCTTCGTCCTTATCCGGTGTCGGCGGTTCGATTCTCGGGCTCGCACCTTCGTTAAGTTCCGTCAGGTATCAGTGGGCTCGGACATATGAATATTGTCGTAGTTATGGAGGAAGAAATTCCAAACAAGATTTTGTAATATTTCTCATTTTTGTTGTCCTTTGTTCTTAGTTCTAGTTAAATGTTAGGAAAAAATGTTTAATATATTTTTAAAATTGTGTGTTTAACTGTAACTACTAATGATAAGGTGGAGCTCTAGATGAGCAAATGGCTTGATGGGACAGAGCGGCTCCCAAAGTCTTATATTATTTTTGTATTTGTATTTTTATACTTTTCAATTAAAAAAAAATATATATGTATATAGTCGTAGTTCCTACGCCCTACCTCCGGTGTTATGTCTTCGTCCATTTTCCTTTCAGCTACGGGACTTCTTCTTTCTTCTTTTTTCTTAGATTTATACCACTTGGACAAGTTCCATTGCAGGATTTCAGTCTCGGGAATCGAACCCGCGACAATTTCCAGTCTTTCGTTTTCTCATACCACGGCGCTTGACCTTTCTCCTGGATCTAAAGATACCACAGAAAATTCTGGGTGCTTACCGGAAATCGCATCCGGTCCTGCTGCATGTGAGACGCGCTTCCCATCCACGCAGCCACGCTTATACCCTCGTTGTTTCGTTATTCTTTTACTGTTAAATAACCCTTTTGTTGTTTTTAACAGTCAGCAAGTGAGTCTCCTGTGCAGAAGGATAATAACGGATGTCGATCACTGGATCATACACGAGTCGATTACTGGGCAAACCATGACTTTAGTATGTCTACGACTGGTACATTTACACAAAGTTTTATGTTAATTTTTCGTTACAATAAGATACGGTAGACCAAAAGTTAAGCGTTCTATTTGTTGACAAGAGTATACTGATTGATTATAACTTACATTGACACTTATTCACGTCTTAATGGGCGAACTACAATTTACTGAAGTTGAGAATTTTGCTTAACACGTTGATTACTGGGACATTTACCTTATCGATATTGTTTAAAGCTGTGATCTATTCTACTATCATTATCGAAACAACTCAACCGCCAATACGAAAGATAATCGATGTCATGCTGAAGAACGGTACCGAAGTTGGCAAATTTCCATATGCCGTCGACTATTATTATTTCGACGAGCAGAAATATTATTGGCTCATTAGTATACACTTTTTCATATGCGAATGTGTGGCTGCGATACCCGTAGTAGCCTGTGACCATATGTTAATAATTTATGTGCATCACGTTTGTGGTATTTTCGCGGCGTTGGGGTGAGTCTATGATAAATTAATTCCTATACAAAGCATCATGAAGTATCACTTGAAAACTCCAGGCGCAATTTGGAACGAATTGGGAATAGTTATACATCAGCAGAAAACGACGTAACCCTGAGGTCTTTCATCGACAGGCATAATGATGCTATTGAGTAAGATAACTTAGAAAATGTATCTAGTGAAACTTCTGAACATATTATTAATAAATGCACTATGGCTAGATACGCTAACCTCATCGAGGCCACTTACACATGGAATTTATTTTTTATCGTTGGGGTTGGTACGATTCGGAGTAACTTATTGGGACTTCAGGTAACAGTTACAAGTAATGAATAATCTGTCGAATTGATAGAGAAGCTGCTAAATTCCTTAAAATTCAGATTCTTAAGGGAACAAACGATCGTGAAACAACTATAAGATTCATGGCTGTTCTGCTGTCCGTTCCAATAATACTCTACATATATTGCTACTTTTCCCAGATGTTAATGAATCACAGTATTGATGTTGGCTTTTATATGTGAGTAATCAGACCAGTACTGGGGGGCGTCGCCCTTGACAAAGTTTTCCATTGGGCGTTTAATGGTAATAAAAGGTATCCAAAGGTAATCAATGGGATCCCAATGGAAATTCATGGGGAACATTGAAACGGTACTTTTTACCATTTGTTTCTAATGGGACTTCACTGGCAAATCAGTGGGAAATTTTAAATGATACGTTTTCCCATTCGTTGCCAATAAGAGACCAATGGCAACTTCCTGGGAAAGTTCGACTGGTACTTTTCCCATTCGTTATTAATAGAAATTCACTGACAAGTCAATGGGAGTGACAAATGGTACTTTTTCCCTTTGTTACTAATGGTAGTCCATTGGAGCATAACTGGAACAGCTGAAATGGTATTTCTTACCATTGGGAACAAATGGGAATTGAATCGAACGGTAAAAGCTAGGGAATCTTTAATGGCACGTCTAACTATTTATAATTGACGAGGAATAAGAATCGAGTCGACAAACACTAGGGAATCACGTGTGTGAGTAGCAACTTTCACTTAAATGGTATAAGCGATAATGAATTGCAGACAAATGAATCCACAATAGCAGCTGTGAACTTAAGGACCGAAATTATTTATGAACAATAGGAGACATTTTTCGGAAGCATAACAGCTTTTTATTTGTTATATATTTAGACACTGTAGAAAAATGAACAATTATATATAGCATATTTTTCCGCGAATGGGAATGCCAGCGGGATAAAAATACCATACAACGAATGGGAAACTGAATGGCATATTGAATGGTATATTAAATGGTAGTAGAAATGGAAATTATACCATTGGCAAAACCCCATTGAATTACCTTTAACGATTAGTTAATGGTAATCAATGGGATTTTTAATGGTAATTAATGGGAGATTTAGCCAAGGGCGCCTCACAAAAAATGTATTGCGTGCAGATGTAACAGCCAATGGTACACACTATCGCTGAACGATCACAAACTTCTACAATTGATGATAATGCGTTGTCGGGTAGCTTGCCGACTAACAGCCGGGAAAATATTGATTATGTCCATGAGAAATTATGCAATAGTAAGAACGATCATGTTTTATTAATAGTATATAAACATTGTGTGATACCTGAAATCCA
Source organism: Amblyjoppa proteus (assembly GCA_963922035.1). Taxonomy (NCBI): domain Eukaryota; kingdom Metazoa; phylum Arthropoda; class Insecta; order Hymenoptera; family Ichneumonidae; genus Amblyjoppa; species Amblyjoppa proteus. Next base: position 34,209,030 of record OY998228.1, on the reverse strand, counting down.
ATTGATAAGTCATTTTTATATTCTAGATACTTCGGACAGCCATGTCATACTTTGCGGTTGTTCGTCCAAAGTAGAGATTATACATTTTATTGCACTTGGAGTGAAAATGGCAGTTGGACGCACGCTTCGCGTGCGTAAAACCCCCATTTTCATATCTCGTGAAGTAAAATTTGGTACGATACTTGAGCGAAAAACTTTTTTTTCCCGACTACGCTAAAAAGGCCCTATTTCATGCCTGCAACGGGGGCGGAAAGTGGTCAATTCTTGACGAGCGTAGGAAAAGTAATTTACCCTAGCGGACTCAGCCACCGATCAAAGCACTGAAAAACCACAATGATTTATTGTCAAAAGATAACTGATCAAACCACTGTGAAAAACACGGGTCCACCGGACCCAACAGTTCCAAAAGAAGCATATGATATCGTAGAATTCAAAGTAACCACCATTCAAACCACCGTCCAAATAAACTCAAGCGAGCTTGTAACATGATGGTTTAGTCGTCAAAACTACCGGTCAAGCCACTGTACACACCACCGTCCGAGTAAACTCAAGCGTCTTTGCAACGCAGTGGTTCTGTCGCCGAAAGTAGCACTAAAACGACCGTTCCAGTAAACCCGAGTGAACTTACAGCACAGGGGTTTTCATGGGCCAAGCTACACTGTAAAAAATCGGTGTTAAAATTGGCACTGTTTGAACACCAGCGCGGTGTCTATATAGGTCCATCAATTTTGTGTTAACCGAGTACTCTGCCATGGTGTAAACCGACTGTGTAAGAAAATTAGTGTAAATTAAGAATTTCACTCAACACTATATAGTTAACACCAATCTACATTAATACTGTTCGGTGTAAAAACACTCCAAAGTGTAGCAGATTGACTCAAGTCTGCGTGATGACTATTATTATTGTTATTGACCGTTAGATAATATGTATTTGAAATGAGTATTCAACTAATGAATCTCAACAGATACCCACTTTACCAATGAAATATTAGACAGTGTTCGACGAACAATAAGATTTTTGTGAATTTAGTAAATCTTTTTCGCGCTTTACACTGAACGTATCTTCATCTTCATATGTTAACACTAAATTGATCGATATAAATGTACCACCACTGCGGTATTAATATTATAATAATTTTAAACCTGAATTTATACATGTATATGTACACCTATAGTAGTGTTGAAATGACTTAATTAACACCGAAATGATAAACTTATACATATAACTATATATATATATACTATACCGGTATAAAATTGTCATAATTCGGTGTTGAAATTTTAAAAAATACGCTTTTAAGACTGCTGTTGGTGTACACATAGGTCCATCAATTCGTTCTCAAAATAAATACCATTTTAACAACGAATTGATGAACCTATATGTACACCAACAGCAGTCTTAAAATGGTATTTTTTTATTTCAACACCGAATTATGACAATTCTATACCCGTATAGTATTGATTTGCTACAAAACCGTATGGTGTTACTTTTAATAAAGTTACACCAGATCTTGTTTTTACACTTTGCACTGAGTAAAATGGACTCTATAATGGTGTTGTTATTGGGTATTGTGTGTTACACCGATCCCCTAAGGGTTACGGGCTCCTTCACTTTCTCCCTCCTCCTTCCTTATCCGCTGTCGCCAGTTCGATTCTTGGGCCCGGAGCTTCGTCGCGGCCCGCTAGGTGTCAGTAGTCGCGGACATACGGATATAGTCGTAGTTCGTACGTCCTATCTCCGGAGCTACGTCCTCGTCCGTTTTTCCTTTCACCTACGGGACTTCAGTCTCGGGAATCGAACCCGCGACACTTTTCCCAGTCTTTCGGTTTCCCATACCGAGGCGCTGGTCCTTTCCTCTGGACCTACTATTATAGTGGGTTCCGAACCACTTTTTCGCAGATAAAAACACCACAGAAAATTCTTGGTGCTTGCCGGGAATCGAACCCGGGCCTACTGCGTGTGAAGCGCGCGCCGATCCACTCGGCCACGCTCACCCTAATGGTGTTGTTATTAACACTGGTGTTTTCTTACATCGCACACTGTGGCAGTTCGCACCGGCACATTTTTTACAGTGTACCAAACAAACCATCGGTCACAGGCAAATTTACTCGAATTTTATCCAATAGTGGTTAGTATGGCGATCTGGACGGTGGCTATTTTAAAAACTCCCAGGCCGCAAGCTCTCCTCCAAACTTTCGGACCCGATGGGCCGATGGTTTTTATAGTGGTTTGTGCGGCTACGTTTTGACAATAAACCACCGTGGTAACCACCGTGGCTTTTCAGGTGGTCGAACCCACTAGGGTAACTGGTGTAAAAGTGATTTAGCGGGAGGAAAAGTGAACTTTTCCTCCCGCTAATTCTCTTTTCCTCCTGCTAAATCATTTTTCCTCCCGATCGTCAAGACTCGACCAATTTTTATCTCCGTTGCAGGCATAGAAATATGGCCGTTTTTTAGCATAGTCGGGGAAAAAAAGCGTATGCCACTAGGGAGGAAGTGGCTTTTCACCTCGTGTGAATTTCTATCCTCCCTTCGCTCGAGCAACAAACTTCACAGTTGATCAAAAGACGCACTTTCCTCCCTTGTAGCATAATATACTACTCTGAACTGATGTGATTTCAGCGTGCGCCAGAAAAAGTTATATTGCATTATGATCGTACATTATTATTATATTGCGTGATTGAAGTCAAAAGAAAATATTTTCTATGTGTATATTCCTTTCTATGTGTAAACGCCTTTCCCAGCAGATTCAACCACTGCGACAATCACCATGTTTCCATGGCGGTTCTCACCACGGTCGTTTTGTGCAAAAAGTTTACGAAGTATTTTGTTGGAACCATTACGCAAACCACCGCTACACGATATAAGCACCCAAAAAAAGGTTTGGTAAGATAAAAAAAAATTTGTTTGTGTCAACCAAATCCGGCGGTTGCGGGTGGCGAAGGAAATATTTAGTTAAGTTGACTAAAAAATTACATCAGCATTAAAAAAATCATTTCATTGTCCTAACTAAGAATATGGTTGACCGAACAGAATAGGCAGAATAGGCAATTATTATCAATGAACAAAAAAGTTTGGACCAATTCAATCTGGCGTTGAGTCCTGGTATTGTTATTAACGCTATTTATTACTAATTAATTTTATACATGGTTACATCATCTTTTATATGTTCAATTGTTATCAGTACAATCACTACTTATCAATATAATACAATATGACACAATTTTTACAAATAAAAATTCTATATATCCTAGCGAGGCTCGAACCCCGAAACTAAAGAATTCTGACCTAGCACCTTACCACTACGCTACTATCGCTTATTGATATGTGCAGTCTTGAATCGGATACATAAGTTGTTCTCCGTCATTAATTTAGACTCAATTGCGATGATTTGACATTGAAATATCGAAACAACATGAAAGTTTATTGTGGGCATATTATTTGTGAATGGCTAAATTGACGGCTTCCCGGATTGATATATACGAACGAATCGAATCACTTTTTTTTCAAATCAACCAAAAGTACGTTCAAGTCAAAATAATTTACCTTCTGTATGTTGACAGTATATACAATTGAATCGAAAAAAATGTTCATTTAATGCAGTTTTGGTTCATTTCGAACCAACGTTGTAGTCACTTTAACTGCTACACGCAGTTGACACAACCACACCAGTTTTATTGTTTCAACAACGGTGTAGTCTATTCAAATGCGCCTGGTTTGATTCAAACCAATCTTCCGTGACCGCAGCTGTGAGGTTGATATTACCAAACCTTTTTTTCGGTGCGCAGTCGAATTTTGATTCAAAATTTAGAAGGAATCAAGAAAACCGACTATTATAGTTTGCGAAAGTGCGTAAACGTCGTGTCACGATTGGCGTACAGGTGGCTCTGCATCGTGTCGTGTTCACCGGCTCTAATCACCCGTCGCAAGCCGATAGACTAAGTGAACGCAGTTTACACTATGCGTGATTATATTTTGATAATCAGAACGGATGCTGTAAACATTTCAGCGACCATGTTGGTTTCTGCGACAGTATATAATATTCGATTTTATTTACTTTGCGGAGGCCCTTAAGGGGCTGCTGTTTGACCGGATCTTCCTGTTTTACCGACGAAAATTATTCGTTCATTTTTTTTTTTTTTTAATAGGTATGAATTTTTTCAGATTTTTAAATTCACTTTGATTTTTTTTATATGGGAAAAACGTGTAGAAACTCAGAAAATTCAAAGTGAATTTAAAAATCTGAAAAAATTAATACGTATTCAGAAAAATTAACGAATAATTTTCATTTAAAAAAAGTTATGTTTCAGAGAGAGATTAGTTGAACAATTTTATTTTTCATCAATTTGTTAATAACATTTTGGAATTGTTGTTATGCAAAATTAATCCTTTCGGCATCTTTAATACGCTCGGTTTTTTTCAGATTTTTATACCATCGAGAAGTGTCTACAATTTGCTCTCATTTCTCTGAAACTTATGTGAAGTGAATACTATTTGCAAGGACTAACTTAAGGCTTTAGCTATCTGAGAGCCATCGAGCCGCTTGTTCGTAATATATCGTCCTTTCATTATAAACAGAATTAAAAGCAAAACAAATAAAAATGTTAAAACTTATCCAACATTTTTAATAAAAAAACGTTCGGTCCTTCCTCGGTTTCCACAATCGAAAAAGGACCAATCCAAAAACGTATGGTCCGTTTTATCGTTTTTGCGGTCCGCTTCGTACCCCAACAGACGTGTCCGTTATTCGGTCCGTTTTTCAGTTTTTTTCTGTAGAAGCAGCCGTCCGTCAACTTGCTAGGGTAATATATATACGTTATATGGCAATCTGAATGTTTACGCAAAACATTTTTATTCCGTTTCTATCGTTCTCTATACGATCTTGTATGTTTTTTATAATATTCACAGTGTAAAATGCAAGATTGTAGTTATTAAGAATAATCAGGATCTGTACTTTATGTGTACCTCCGAATAGGGCTGTACTGTTGAGCCGTCTTATCCGGCTAATGGACATTATAGTTTGGCCGGCTAAGCCGTCTTAGCCAGCTAACTATTAGCCGCGGCTTAGCTGGCTAAGATCGTTTGGCCGGCTAAAAATTAGCCGCAATTTAGGCGGCTATTATTTTTTATTGTGAATTACAAGGAAACTGATAAAATAAATGACATTTATCTTTAGCACATTACCTGTTGTATTTATTCATTTCTGTACTATTATTTGCTTAGATTCGACTGTCTCTAAGATTTTCAAAATTTCATTCCCACGAACTAATTTTTATAGCCAATATTATAAAAGTCAAGCAGACATTGATGTTGAGAAAACCTGAAAATTGAAATTTTCAGATCGTTTTCTCATAAAAGTTTAATATTGAAATTTTTATATTGTCCTCATAAAAGCTGAAAACTGGTATTTCTATATCGTTTTCTTATAATGTTCTTTTATTAGCAAAGAATGAAGGAACGTTATGAGAAAACAAGATAAAAATGTGTTTTCAGCTTTCATGAGGAAGCGATATGAAAATTTCGATTTTCAACTTTTTTCAACGTCGACGCCGGATTTAACTTTTATAATATTGGTTATAAAAACTATTTCGTTCCAATAAAATTTTCAAGATCTTAAAGGTAGTCGAATGTAAGCAAATAATAGTACAGAAATGAATAAATGCAACAGGTAATGTGCCAAAGATAAATTTCATAGTTATTTTATTAGTTTCCTTGCAATTCACAATAAAAAAATAATAGCCGGCTAAACTGCGGCTAATTATTAGACGGCCAAACTATCTTAGCCGGCTAAGCCGCGGCTAATAGTTAGCCGGCTTAACCATCTTAGCCGGCTAAGACTGCTTAGCCGGCCAAACTATAATGTCCATTAGCCGGATAAGATTTTTTAGCCGTCAAGACGGCTCAACTGTACAGCCCTACCTCTGAATACATTGGAAGTTCAGTAATTTTCCATCGATTCGTTTCATGTTCAGTAAAATCCCGTTCTATCCTGCCCTAACCGGCCCTACCTTATCATTAGAGATGTGCCATGACGGTCGATTGTTGGAAACGTTAATTGACCAAAAAATTACCATCAATCGACAGTCTTTTTTGATTGCAGAAAATTTTTCTTATGCCATGACTATCATTTTTGTTTGTGATCACAGATATGGTCAAAACGGCGATAAACATCTATCTAGGTGGGATTTTACCGTCATTTTTTTGTTACAAATTTGGTAAACTATTTTGCAGTCTAGATTGATTACAAGCGAACTTTTCTCCCTTATTGATTTCGTAATCTTTTGTATTTTAATTTTTTTCTATTAATTAAAGAATAAAATAATACAAAATGAATACATTATATTTTTTCTTTAACGATATTACGAGGTACTTTGTTAATTTTCAAGTATTAACATTTTTTAAATAATTATAATAATAACAATTTTAAGTATTTATACAGTGTTAATACAACCGCATTTATTGACATCAATCATAAAAGACGTGAAAGTCTGCGGATAGAAACGTATAGAAACTTTCACGTTTATGCTGATTCATTTGACCCTTTTTTAACAAACTTATAAAAACAGACATGTTTTTTAAACGGTTACCCGGAAAATATCCTATACAACATTTTGCGTACGCGGACCGATAGAAAGCGTTTCGCAAGACACAACGTGTTCCGGATCGAAAACCACGTTTAGAAAGACATATGCCGATACGAACGCATAGATTGCTGTTCCGATTCATCAACTAAAGACGTAATGTGTTTTTGTATGGATAGAAACTGATTGACTGTAAATAGCGTTTGTCAACATCTATCGTTATAGAAAAGAACGGAAGTCGTTGCGGATAGAATTGTATAGAAAACTTTCAGGTCAATGCTAATTCATCTGACTCTTTTTTAATAAACTTATATAAACACGTACATGATTTCTATATGGTTACCCGCATTAACTCGGATATAATATTTTGCGTATACAAAAGAATACATTATTTATCCGTTATTTTGAACACCGGACAGAACGGAAACAAATCGTATTAAAACGTATAAGTTATGTACCCGTTTCTAATGGTGTCTATCAGATATTTTGAGCAGGGGTACCGCATTTGCACGAGGACGCAGGGAAACTGCAGAAAACCTGCGCCAATACAGCTGGTCATTCCAACAGAGTCTTGACGTTCGCATTCGATACTTCGAGTACGAACACCAATCCTCAGAATTCGACCTCCCGCTCAACATTTCCAATGCGCCAGTTAATGCCCGGCTAGGCGGTCACCCATCCAAGTGCTGACCGCGAACGATTGAGCTTGACTCTGGGGACCACCGTCTTACATACAGGTCTGGAAACCACGGTCATATGTCATAAGCATCACCCCTCTAGCTACCTTAAAAATTCCAGCGTGATAACTCAAGCCCCGGGAAAAAATGATCATATCTGATCATATATGTCCATATCTGTATCAGATATGGATCTTATCTGTAACTGATATGATTCTGATCGGATAATATATGATCATATACGATCAGATATGTTCAGATATGAATTCATATCTGATCATATCTGAACATACCTGATCATGTCTGATCATATCTGATCAGATAGTAATCATCCCTAATCATATCTAATCATATACTAATCATATCTGATCATACCTGATCATATCTGATCATGTATTAATCATATGTGAACATATAGACTATCTGGTGTCAAATTTGAACAAGTTTATTTTCGTATCCTCATGAATGATGTGTATCGATAAAGGTAATACATTTACATTGTCTACGCATTACGCGTGCAACATAACGAATAATGGTATGGTTGAAGTAAAAATTGTTTATTACCGTCTGAAAAGAAAAATATTCAAAGTCCAATTGTCCTTCAGACGTCACTTATATACCTTGTTATTTGGATAGTTTGTCACGAAAGTCCCCGTGACCGAGTGGTAAGTGACTTGGTTTAAGAGCATGTGAAACACTATGGAGTGGGAGAGAGATAGCTTCAGTGGCGCTCTCGGTGGAGCGAGAGACATACCCTCGGAAAGGTGTTTCACATGCTCTTAACACGCCGTAGTTCTGGATTCCATTCCCGTTTACTGATTAAAAAAAAAAAATTATTTTATTGTTTTTTTTCTCTTTTATTTCACACATTCCATTACAAATGTGGGTTCCTCCCTGAAACATATTGTCTAACGGGAAAACCCATTATTAAAATCGAGTTTTAACAATTTTTTCGCCAAAATCTCGTGTCAGATATGATCATATCTGATCAGATCTGTTTATCCATGGTCGCCAGAATAATGTTTTTTTAGATGTGACCATACCTGACCAGATCTGTTCAAGTATGATCAGATATGTTCATATTGTTGTGGGACCGGACTTTGAGCGCCACCTGGTAAAAAGTAAACGGACTAGGACCCGGGCGTGTCCGGCCTACGGCATTATGTCGAGCACGCTGAAAGAGTATATACACCTTCTTTTGTCTCTGCCATTTGAAACCTTTCCTGCGCGAGTTGGCATCGTTTGCCGAACTTAAAACATGGTGTCAGAAGCGGAAAATTAGAAGAAAACGTTTCGGATCAAGGGGAAACAACAATCTCGTCGCATAGTTGCTGTAAAATACGCCACAGTACGGTTGAAATACACCAAGCAAGATGGGTGATCCTATCCCCGTAATCCAAGTTAATGCCAGCGCGGCTAATTTTCTGCAACTTCCAAGCAACTTCGACTTCTCAAAGCCAGAAACGTGGCTCACCTGGAAAAATCGTTTCATGAGATATCTAAACGTAGCCGACCTGTCGGCGAAAACATCAGTGGAGAAGACCGATCTCTTGATGTACGCGATGGGAGAAAAAAGCGAAGAGATTTTTACGCAAGTGAAGCCACAGCCCTACGGTAAGAGCTTTGAAGACGTGATGAAAGCTTTCACCGACTCCTTTGAGCCAAAGAAGAACATCGTTTTCGAGAGATCTCGTTTCAACTCTCGATCTCAACTCGCCGGAGAAACGGTCGACCAATACGTCACAGCGCTGCACGTCTTAGCGGAAAAGTGCAATTATGGTCAGCTAAGGGACGAGTTAATTAGAGATCGTATCGTCATGGGGTTAACAGACTCTCGAACAAAAGAGCGCCTCCAAGCCGTGACTATAGCTCGCCAAACCGATGATCAACGTCGGCAAGTAAAATCTCTACCGGCAGCGCCCGAAGTCATCGACATCGATAGAGTGAAGAATTTCACCACTGGCGGTCAACCCACTGCGCCGAAAGGACGGAACACTGATTGTTCAAAATGCGGACTGAAATTCCGCAGAAATAACAAATGCCCTGCGCTAACCTCAAAATGTCGCAATTGCGGAAAGATAGGGCATTGGGACAAAGTTTGCCGATCAAAATCGGTTAACCTCTCGCAAGCCGCTACAAGCGAGGTTACAGAAGAAGAAGAAGAGTCCAAGGTTTATTTTCTGGGGAACGTCTCTCAAAGCGGGAGGAACGAAGACTTCGACGTGGACGCTTTCATCGACGAGTTTCAGCAGAGCAGGAAATTCGACATAGATACGGGAGCAGACGTGTCCTGTTTGAAATACTGCGACGTCCCAATAAACGAGCTCGGTTAGATAATTCCGAAAAAAATGAATGTACATGGTCCCGATGGGAAACTTTTAGACGTAGCCGGGTTGCTGCCCGTAACGATAAAAATCAATAGTCTTGCGAAACAGGTGCGGTGTTGCGTTATAAGAAATCTCCGAAAGAACCTCTTCGGAAAAAACGCGATTAAAATCTTTAATCTGGTACGAATAATGGGCCCGCTCCAAGCTTTTGGCAATTCGTCGGTGCACATCGAGCGAGAATTCCCGGAAATTTTTAAAGGCCTCGGAAATTTCAAGCAGGAATTTAAAATTCACTTGAAACACGATATTATTCCTTACAGTCAGTCGGTCCCTCGATCAGTGCCAATACCGTTACTTCCAAAGTTAAAAAACGAATTAGCCAAGATGGAAAAAGATGATGTAATAGAGCGTGTAAAAGAGCCAACAAAGTGGTGTAGCCCTATAGTTTGCATTCCGAAAGGCGAAACGGTTAGAGTATGCGAAGATTATACGCAGGTCAACAAGAACATCCTAAGGCTTGTCTTCCCAATTCTAAATGTCGACATTTCTCTGGCGCGCATGAGAAAGGCTAAATTCTTCAGTAAACTAGACGCCAAATCAGGATTTTATCAGCTCAAACTAGACAAAGAGAGTCAACAACTGACGACTTTCATTACTCCGTTCGGGCGATACGCATTCAAACGTTTACCGTTCGGAATCAACTCCGCACCAGACTTGTTCGCAGAGGTTTTTTCGAGAATTTTCGACGACATGGCTAACGTAATCGTCCATATGGACGATATACTGATCTATGGGGAATCCATGGAGCAGCACGACCGAACCCAGAGAGAGGCTCTGAAACGAATTAGTAAGAAAGGAATAACTCTAAATCAGTCGAAATGTATAAGCGGCGTGTATAATCGGTGCAGTTTCTCGGGCACTTAGTCTCAGCTCAGGGCATAAAAATCCTGCCGGAAAGAGCCTCGGCCATACAAAATTTTCCGGAGCCTACGAACAAAACGTCCTTGATGCAATTCCTCGGGATGGTCAAGTTTGCAGCAAAGTTCCTTCCCAACAGATCCACCATTTTGGAACCTCTAAATTCTCTTTTAAAGAAAAATTCAGCGTTTGTGTGGGACTCAGCTCAAATAAACGCGTTTCAGAAAATAAAAGAGCTTTTAGCAACAGCCCCCGTCCTGGCTCTGTACGATTATTCAAAACCTATATGGATTGAAACAGATGCTTCAAGCTACGGTATTGGTTTTGTTCTTTTGCAGGGGAATAGTGAGGAGCGACAAACGCCTACGGTTCGTACACTTCGCCTACGGCTCGTACACTTTAACACCTACAGAACAACGTTATTCTCAAATTGAGAAAGAGGCTCTAGCCCTGACATACGCACCCGAAAGATTCGCAGATTATATAGTAGGGATCACGATAACTCTCGAAACGGATCACAAGCCCCTCCTTCAAATTCTCCAAACAACGCCTCTGGACGATTTAACGTCGCGTTTACAACGGTTTCGTCTTCGCCTTATGCGTTACAGCTATACCGTAAAATACAGCTCCGGAAAATCCTTGGTACTGGCCGACGCTCTGTCTCGCAACCCGGAAAAAGGAAATGCGAGTACGAATTTAATCGAACAGGACACCTCTGATTTTGTAATAGCTACCGTCAAGAGCCTGCCAGTCTCAAACGATATGTTATATAAAGTCCGCGTGGAACAAGGAAAAGACCCAGTTTGTCAAACGCTAAAAAAGTTTTGCGCAACCAAATGGCCATCGAATGATCGGATCCCGTCAGCGTTGAAAGAGTATGCTCAACTCAAACATCACTTCTCGATAGGTGACGACCTGTTACTGTATAACAGTCGTTTGGTAGTTTCGCGCAGTCTCCAAAAAGAATTATTACTGCGGTTACACGAGGGCCATCTCGGTATTACGAGGTGCAGAGATCGAGCTAAACAACCCATTTGGTGGCAAGGGCTATCGACGCAATTAAAAAACTTAATACTCAACTGCCCAAATTGTATAGAGCATCCCGTTAACCCGAGTCAGCCTTTTATACAGGAGGACTCTCCGTCCAGGCCGTCTCAGAAAATCGGTAAAGATCTCTTTAAACTAGACTACTGGTACGTCATTATCACGGACTACTATTCGCGATACTTCGAGGTTTTCCGTCTCGCGTCGTTAAGTTCGAAAGCGATTATAGAAGTGTGTAAGCAAGCGTTCTCGAGGTATGGCCTGCCGGATATCGTTCGCTCGGACAACGGTCCACAGTTTACGTCCGAATTGAAACGGTTTGCCGACCAATATGGTTTTCTCACTGTGACGAGCTCACCTCACTTCCCACAAAGCAACGGAGCCGTTGAAGCAGCAGTAAAAACAGCGAAAAATTTAATAAAAAAATCCAGGGGCGACGATATCTACCTAGCCCTACTTGCATATAGAAGCACACCCTTGGAAAACGGTTTCAGCCCTGCGGAACTATTTTTTTCGAGACGAATTAAGTCGAGCATCCCAACCCTGCCAAACAGGCTCCTACCAGCTGACAGTGCTGCAAAAGAGCCCAATCGCGATGAGGTAGCTCGGAAAATGCGTCAAGCTAGCAATTTTAATTCTAGACACCGCGCCGTCGAATTATCTTCACTCAAAGTAGGAGACCCAGTTTGGGTAATCGATCTCAGGACGTACGGAAAAATACAAGGCCCTTCGTTGGCCGAACTTAAAACACATATATGATCAGATCTCGCCATTTCTCTGCACTGATCAGATATGTTCAATCAGATCTGATCCATATACGATCTTGTATGATCATTTTTTCCCGGGCCGTTCTTAAGTTATAAGAGTTTCAATTTTTCGGGTCTTAGACACACGCACGCGCGTACGCACGCAAATCCGCGCTTTATTTTCGTAAATTTTATTTTTCGCAATTTTGGAATATTCTGAACACGTTTTCATTAAAATGTCGAATTTTTATTTTTGCACCAAAAGAAGCTTCCTCTATGAGAAAGCAAAATTGTCATCCCATAAAGCACGAATCTCTAAATGATGAATAAAAGATATCCATTGTAACCCGGTGACGCGCCGAGTGCCACGTCTTGCGCAGACTCTCCCGAGAGTAGTCGGCAAGGCACATTACCGCCGAATCGATCCGGCATCGACCCGGTGGCCTCGTGCTCGCTCACCGCGAGAATCTCGTCCCAGTCGCCGCCGAGATCGCCACAGAGCGACACGTTATAGTCACTGCGGTGCCTATTGTTAAAATTTTGTCCATATATCGGCTCCGCGTGAGCAACTGTATTGGTCGTGCGCGACCCACATTGCCTATAGGCCTTGAGCCTCTAAAAACAGTCCAGGCGACTGGGTATTTGAAACCTCGCAACCTTCGTCATGCATCTAACATTCCCAACTTGAAGAGGAGGGCTGGAGCCGCCGCACCACGCCAGCGCAACTACTCCAGAGGTCATCGTCAATCCAACAATCTCCGAGGAAGTGAATCTTGCTATCGCGCGCCCATTCGGAGGGCGATCGACCAGTTTTTCGGCGGATATCGACGCCCGGCCATCGGATTCTTCGTCTCCAACAAGTCCGCCACACTGTGCGGGATTATCCCCTCACCTCTACGAAATCCCAAGTAGGTGTCGAACAAAAAAAGAGAATCGCGCTTGATCCGGCGCTCACGGCAAGGACGACGTCGCGGGCCGAGGTGTCGCGCCGTGGTTCTCGCGTCAATATGTATATATATATATATATCTATAAAAAAAAAATAAATAAATAAAAAGAGAAAAGAATAATACTATAAAAAAGAAAGAAAAGGAATATTGGGACGGAAATAGAACGGGAAATTAGTCAGGCCGCCCGTCAGGCATGACGTCCGGTTGTTTTCCCTTTATTTTGTATTTATGTTAGAATCATCGAGTCTGTTGCGTAGAGAGTGGTGTGTGATCTGTTGCGTTAGGGTATAAATTTATCGTTTCGGATCCGATTGTTGTCCGGGATTGTGAGTGAATGTGTATCCGCGTATAGTAACGTAGAAAAGCGAGTCTTACAGCGTAGGCTAAAAAGAAAAGAGATTTTTTGTAATATTTCCTCGAGTGAGGAGGAAAGCGTAACCCGAGAGCGAGTTATACGGAATCGTCGCCCTACACCATTAAAGTTTCTATCTGTCTTCTGAATTTCACCGCGTGTCTATCCATTTATTTATAATAAAGCCTCCACCGAACCAACGTCGAACCGCGAGTCTTCCCCTCAACGCGGGAACTTATTACACCATTTAGAGAGGTCCTTGCGATCTTAAAGAAGACGTCTTTTATATGTCTCAACTTCTCTTAAACTTGTCCGATACATGTAATCATTAAGACATTTCGAAAAGACCTCTTTTATTGGAGTAACGAGACGATCGGGACTTTGAGCGCCATGACAGTTTATAGTTTTTAAAAATTTGATGACTTTAAGATAATCTGAAGAAAAAATTTGAAAATTGAAATTTTCATATCGCTACTCCATTATAGTTTAAAATTAGTATTTTCATATTGCGTCTTCATAAAAGGTAAAATTTGAAATTTTTATATATTTTTCTCATAATGTTCCTTTATTCCCAAAGCTTCTTCTGTCAGAAAGCATTTTCTATATTTTTGGCTTCCTATGTGGATTCTATGTGGAAAATCGCTTTCTACGTGGTGAAACGCTGAGACGGATAATCAATCATTATAAATGAAAAATGTACCGGAAGTTTCGGCAGTGGTTTATATATATCTTTTTTTTATTCGACACTTTTTTCAGCAGCTTCGCTGCATTTTGTATGCAAAGCTGGAATTTTGTAAGCCTTCGGTGCAGACGTAGCAGTGAAATATTATCGTATCGGTACTATTTTTCATTACTATGTCACTTTTGTACTGAAGATATTTTTTGTGATTGACATGAAACCATATATATTATTCAATAAAAGTATTGTATAATAAATTACTTACATGTAGTGATTTAGTGACCTGAGATGATGTAAACTTCTGATCCAAGCGACTATCTTTTTATAGTTTCAACATTTACAATTGAAATGCAAGAAAGTACAGAGAACATACTTCCAAAATATATCGTAGTTCGACTGCCTGGATGAACCGCCCACGAAATAGCTTAATATTCAGTGATCTATGAAAGAGGTTTTTTTTTGTTCACAAAAAGAAATTCTTTAAGATCTCAGTTTTAAGACATCCAGAAGATGTCGAAAATCGACGCATTAGACGTCTTTCGGAGGACTTTTAGATAACAAACTGCATAACTTTGAGATAACATATAAGTGTCGGACATTTTTTAGGACCGATTTATGATCACTTTATGTCATCGCAGTGCTATATGGGATGTCTCTTCACCTAAATGGACATCGATTTTGCTCAAATGGCAAGAAAAAGTACTGAAATTGAAGGTCTTGAGATATCGTAATCTTCCCAAACGCTCTTACCATCGCCGACACTTTGCCGCGTAATCCTAGTTCGTCTTATTTGCCGCAGTGCGGCACCTTCCGCACTGCCCCATCTTCGGCAATGAACGTTGCGTCTGCATTCGTTGCCACAAGCGTTCGTCCCCGAATTTTTTTTGGAGTTAATCAGTCGCAAGTGCTCTGAATATCTTCACATTGTTCTGTCAACATTGTTGCAAAAAATTGGTAAGTTTTACGAACGTCACAATACACCAGTACCAAAAAAAAAAAAAAAATGATCGAACAATAAGGCTGCAGGTTATTTTTGTTATACTATTTTCCCTTCAACTTAGTTACCGTTCCGTGCTCATAGCCTGAAAAGCGGTATTATTGATTTTTGCACACTCGGCCAAAAAAAAAACATCGCCGACAATTAAAAATATCATCCAAATTGTTTTTGGAGTAAAATCACAGAGTTCGATTATTCGACTACACTAACGTTCGTAAACTTTAAAGTTGTGGAATTAATAATAAAAAAAAATATATTTATAAACCTGCTATATTGCAATTTTTTCATACGTATCGTGTATACGTTGATTATAATAATAATAATAATAAATAATTAAACGTATAATTATATTAATTATATATTATTATATTAGATATATAATTATTAACAATTAAATATAATTAATAATAAAATATATTTCAGACATCATGGTGCGCGGCGGTAGAGGTGGAATAATCAGAGGCGGAAGAGGCGGCATGGGAAGAGGAATGGGATTCCCGAGAAAGCAATTTCTTCCTCGTCACCCATTCGACTACACTCTCTGCGAAGCTGCGTTTCCCTCTGTCAAGCCGGTCGCCGACGAGGCTGACTTTACGCAGGCTTTGGTCAAGAAGAATACGGACATGTGTCCCACTCCGACCGAACAATCCTCTATTCTCGACCTAGTCGTCAAATTGCAGACTGTGCTCGATAATTTAATTGTTGCTCCTGGAACTTTTGAAGCTTGCGTAAGAATTGCTCTTCATTTAGTTGATAAGGTCATCGCTCATATTTATTTATTTATTTATTCATTCATTTATTTATTTATTTTCATTGAAGACTGTTCGGTTTAAGGTAGCTGTGTCGCTTTGCGCTCATTTCGCATAAGTTCGAGAAAAATGTGAGAAAATTGCAAGTACTTCTCGATGGTATAAAAATCTGAAAAAATTCATGGATATTACAGGTACTGTAAAGATTAATTTTGCATAATATTAATTCCAAAATGTTATTAACAAATTAATCAAAAACTTAATTGTTTAACAAATTATCTGGCAAACCAACTTTTTTAAAAATGAAAATGATTCGTTCATTTTTCTGAATACATATGAATTTTTTCAGATTTTTCAGTCAACTTTGATTTTTTTTTTTTCACATTTTTTCCATATATTAAAAACAAATCAAAGTTGACTGAAAAATCTGAAAAAATTCATAGGTATTCAGAAAAATGAACGAATCATTTTCATTGAAAAAAAAGTTATGGTGCCGGAAAAGTTGTTAAACAATTAATTTTTTGATTCATTTGTTAATAACATTTTTGAATTATTATTATGCAAAATTAATCTCTTCAGTACCTTTAGTATGCACGCATTTTTTCAGAATTTTATACCATCGAGAAGTACATACAATTTTCTCTTATTTTTCTCGAACTTATGCGAAATGAGCGCGAAGCGACATAGCTACCTTAAATATTTTCTAACGAATGCCCATTTTTTCTTTTTTTTTTTTTTGAACAGCAATTGGAAGAGGTGAGAAAGGTCGGGAGCTTCAAGAAAGGAACGATGATAAAGGGCCACAACGTCGCCGATATCGTCGTCATACTAAAAACATTGCCGACGAAAACGGCGGTCGAGGCTCTAGGTACGAAAGTTCACACGGATCTTAAAACAGCAAATTCCAAAGACACCTTCAAGCTGTTGCAAACTGAGCGTGGTTTCGACATATCAAACAATGAAGCTACCGTCAGAATTCTCATAACTACTTTGCACCAAAATTTACGAAAATTAGAGTCCGATCAGCACCTCGACGTCAAGATTTGTCAAGGTAACGAAAAAAAAAAAAAAAATCGCTAAAATGGTAGATAATTGAGCGAGAATAAAAAACAAATTGTTATTCCTCAGGACACCTCGCAGCGATTCGACACTCCCGTTGGTTTGAGGAGAACGCTCATCATTCGTGCATAAAAATTCTCATTCGCTTGCTGCGCGATTTGCGAAGCAGATTCGAAGGTCTCGAGCCAATGTCGCCGTGGATGCTGGATCTTCTGGCTCACAATGCTATTATGAACAATCCCGGTAGGCAAGCTCTGCCGATAAATCAAGCTTACAGAAGAGTTCTCCAGTTGTTGGCCTCGGGTCTGTTTCTGCCGGGCTCAGCGGGTAAGTTTTTATTTATTTTTTAAAGAGAGGACTTTAAATTTTGTAAAATTGTTGAATTTTACAAACCGCTATGTCGCAACCACCAACAGGTTGAAAATTTGTGCAAATATTCAAAAGAGCTAATGGAACACGGCAGTTGAATTTTGGGAAAATTCCCGCATAAGTGGAACTTATGCGGAGATTTTCACAAAATTCAACTCCCGTGTTCCATTAGCTCGTTTAATGTTTTTTTTTTTTTATTATCTCAAATTATTAGTCTTCCATTAAACGAAGTATGGACTGGTTCTATATGGGGCATTCCATACCGATTCGACCTACGTCGGATCCTCGACATCTTCGATTCGGTTGGTAATTTTTTATAATATTGTTCTAACTCTAAAAATCACTCCAAATAAAAAAAAAAATTTATTTGCATTAATTACAATTTTTTAAAGTGAACATATTTTTAGCCGGAATTAACAATTCTGAAAAATCCTGTATTTGATATGAAAATTTTTAAGCCTAAACTCAGAATGGTGATACGTTTGTTTCTGGATGTTTTTTGAGCTGTGCTTTCTTTTTTTAAGTGAGCATATTGTTAGCCCAAATGAACAAATCTTTAAAAATTCTCAAAAATCCTGTATCAGATATGCAAATTTTCAATACAGGATTTTTCAGAATTTTTTATTTCGGCTAAAAATATGTTCACTTTAAAAAATGGTAATTAATGCAAATAAAAAAAAATGGAGTGATTTTTATAGTTAGAATAATATTATAAAAAAATTACCAACCGAATTGAAGAGGTCGCGGGTCCGACGTAGGTCGAATCGGTATGGAATGCACCATATACGTTTTTAGTTTTAAAAAATATGTGTCCCGCAGCCGACTTATCCACTTATTGTGTCGCGTTTGCAAAAGCACACAGGCAATCTGCGGAAAACCTGTCGATATACAGACGGTTCTATCCCTAGAGATTAGAAATTAGAGTGTTCGTGCAGGGTAACAACCAAACAGGGTAATATGGGCGGTCACCCATCCAAGTACTGACCGCGAGCAGTACTGCTTGACTTTGGGGACCTCAGGGAGTTCAGGGAAATGTCAGAGAATTAAATATTAGTCAGGAAAAATACGAAATATCAAATCAAGAAAAAAAAGTGTTTGGGCGAACTTTTTTTTTTGCGTACTGCTGAAAAACAATTATGGACGAACATTTTTTTTTTTTTCAAGATAAATAATAAACACAAATGGAATATCCGTGATCACAATTAATAATTTATTAGAAGTATCAATAATCGGGCATTCTAACCATCGTTGAATTGGTAAATATAGATAAACTGACTCAAACACTCGAGCTTAAAGAACTCGTATAGAATGCAAAACAATAAGAAACTCTTCTCAATGAAAAAATTACGGAATTGAAGAAAGACCAATAATTTTTATGTTATCTTGTTTATTCCTTCCGAAGATATCATTTAATTTAAAAATGCCAAAGAATAAATAAAAATGACAATGTGTTACTTTTTTCGCAATTCTGAATTGTTTGTCAGAGAAATTTTCGAAAATGTCGGGGAATTTTTTTCGTCCGGTTTAGCGGCCACCCTGTTATGGTTCTACGTGAGGTATTCCTTGTGAAATCGAATGGTCAAGAACCCGACCCTCTCCAAAAAAGTTGTAATTTCACCACAATTCATGATTATTTACAAGGGATTTCTGTAATTTTTTTTCAGAATTTTTGAATCATATTTTTTTGAGACATCAAAAAATTTAACTTTTTAAAAAATCCTTCATATCTTAAACCTATTAGTTGAATAAAAAAACGTTTAAAATATAAAAGTTGGAGTTTTAAATGATCTTTTGAAAACAAAATTTTGTACATTTTTTTGAGTGCCATAAACGTCCATTTCTATGAAAAATAGACTAAAATATTCTTTTTTCAGCTAATAGGTCATGTTTGATTTTTCTCAAAAAATTTCAGAATATACTCTCATGTATGTAGAGTGATCTCATATTTTTGTTTGAATGGGCGAGACGTCCGTTTGATAGCCGTACTCCGTTTAAGATCAATTTTCCATAAAAAAGAGAGATATCTATTACTTCCCATTGAATTTTATAAAAATTGTAACACTATCGACAATAATGGAAGTTAAAAGATCAAATAAACAAGGGATTGGGGATTTTTTATTTTAAAAAAGGGATTTTTAAAATGAAAAATCGATCTTAAACGGAGCACAGCTATCAAACAGACGTCTCGCCCATTCAAACAAAAATATCAGATCACTCTACATACATGAGAGTATATTGTGGAATTAAAAAAAAAAATCAAACATGACGTATTGGCTGAAAAAAAATATTTTAGTCTATTTTTCATAGAAATGGACGTTTATTGCATTCAAAAAAATTTACAAAATTTTGTTTTCAAAAGACCATTTAAAACTGCAACTTTTATGTTTTAAACTTTTTTTGTACGACTAATAGTTTTTAAGATATTGGAGATTTTTAAAAAAGTTCAATTTTTTGATATCTCAAAAAATACGATTCAAAAATTCTGAAAAAATTACAAAAGTCACTTGTAAATGATCATGAATTGTGGTGAAATTACAACTTTTTGGAAACTGTTTTTGGCCTTCGATTTTACATGGAATACCTCATGTAAACTTGTCTGTTTTTCGTTTTTAATCGAATTCTAAACTTTTTCTTAACAGGTATTTCGGATCCTTGCGAAAGCGGCAACATCAGAGTCCACACGGCGATGACACTGGAGCAACAGGATCTCGTTTGTCTAACAGCCCAGACACTGCTTCGTGTGCTGGCTCACGGAGGCTACAGACCTCTCCTTGAAGGTGGAAATAAACTTGCTGTGGAAATGAGCGTTTGGGCGGGTGGCGTGGTGGCGAGTCCTCTGGACAAGGCTTACGAACCGCCGACCGAGCAGGAGCAGCAGGAAGACATGGAGGAGGGCAACGAAGAAATGATAACTGAAAGTGCTTGAATGGACGATATCTTTATACCGCATTTCATTTTTTTTTCAGTATCATATTTACATCATCGTATTGAATGGACTCGACGCAATGTTGAATAAACGTACGTCGCGAAACAATTTAGGATAATATTACGTAACTTTGACAATTGTGCTAATCGACATTTATACAGACTCTCAGTGGAATTCGCAGGCAATATCTCGTTTCACGATTTTACGGGTTCGTGTCCACGACTGAAATAAAATATTGTTTATGCGACCAATGCAGAGGCGATTAATTCTTAACCCTTTCGAGGCTGGTCCTGTCGTGTCAATCAGCGATATTTATCCATTTTCCTTTGCGTTACATTACAATCTAGTAAAACATTTGACGATTTTTTTACATTGAATTACTAGCCAACTGATAAAAACGACCGAGAGGATTTTTCGGATGATTAACATATTTATTGAATAGTTTCAGTCCAACTGTCGTACCGTTGAGGGAGGATTTCGATGAATTCAGGCACCAAAAGCACGTTCAATGAAAAAGCATATTTTTTTTTAATGTAAAATATAGTCTAAAAAATCCCATGCGTTTGGTCGTTCGCATTCGTGCTCTGAACACATTAAAAAAAAGCCCAGATTCTGAATCCCCTCTTAAAAAAATACATGACACTCGATTATCGAAATAATCGAAATCGTGAAGCCAGTTTACGTAGCCAATCAGGATCGTCCGTTCTATAGTAGGGTCGGCACACCTAACCTAAAAGAAATGAAATAAACGCGAGCGAAGCGAGCGCGTTGATGCTAGTATTAAAAAATGCAGACCGAGTTAAATTACTGAAAAATTGAAAATATCGTACGGTTCTCACATTATGTTATATTTGAATGTCGAATTCTTTTTACATGATCGGAGGACCAGTAAGGTAGTCCTTGCAAATAGTGTTCACTTCACATAAGTTTCGGAGAAATGAGAGGGAATTGTAGACAATTCTCGATGGTATAAAATTCTGAAAAAAATCAAGCTTATTGAAAATGCTGGAAGGATTAATTTTGCATAACAATAATTCCAAAATATTATTAACAAATTGTTGAAAAATAAAAATGTTCAACAAATCTCCCGGAAACATAACTTTTTTTTGAACGAAAATTATTCGTCCATTTTTCTGAATACGTATGAATTTTTTCAGATTTTTAAATTCACTTTGCATTTTACAACTTTCTACACGTTTTTCCCGTGTAAAAGAAAATGAAAGTTAATTTAAAAATTTGAAAAAATTCATATGTATTCAAAAAAATGAACGAATAATTTTCATTTAAAACAAAGTTAAGTTTCCGGGATACTTAGTGAGCAATTTAATTTTTCATCAATTTGTTAATAACATTTTGGAATTATTATTATGCAAAATTAATCTTTCCAGCGCCTTTAATATGCTTGATTTTTTTCAGATTTTTATATCATTCAGAAGTGTTTGAAGTGAACACTATTCGCAAGGACTACCTTATCTATCGATCACGTGGGATTTTTTGTATAATGATTTTTCACTGATAAAGATAAATAAAACACTTTTATTTTTGGTCTGAGTTCATCGAATTCTCCCGCGAGAAAAGTCACGTGTCTAAATTCCTAATACGCGTATGAAGTTTAGAAAAATCCTGGCTCTGCGAATTTGAGCAAGACTGAAAATTGTGAATCGTCCATTCACGTCGCATTTTAATGCAAAAGTTTTTGTTGTTCACTGGCAGGGATCGTCGGCTGGCGAAGTGCTCACTCTGGCACAATTGACTCTGATGTTACCACCGGGAGGCACCGGAACCCGAAAGAGTTTACCCTGTGGCATGCAGACGCACACCTTGTACTGGGTCACTTCCGGTCCGCTGTTTTCGTAAGCCGGTGCGAGGGGAATTGTAGTTGCGTCGAGAAAAATGCCTTTCTTCGCGTCCAGAACAACACTGTCGTTGCTCTTTATATAAACATCGCGGTCCGCCATCCAAACGATTCTTTTACTCTCCATTCTCGTGCTCTCGGCTCCGTGCATAGTTATCTGCCTGTTCGCTTCGAAGCTCAGATTCGAATTAACTGGAGACACAATTCTGTGTGTCTCGGCAAGCTGCACAGCCAATCTGCCGACGCCGCTCGGCAAACCGAAATTCGGAAAATCCGTGGTAAAAAATGTGCTTCCGGTGCGCGAGTCCTTGACTTCGAAAGACTCAACTGACGAGAATTTTGTGACGTTATGTTGAACCCGAAGATTCGCCCGTCCGTCGTCATGACGACGATTTTTCACCGTTAATTCGACTCCCGAATTGTCACCGGTGAGCTCGACCGGCTCGTCCCCGTAACCCTGGCAGACACCCCCTTGGACGCAAACCTGTTGGAATAAAAATTTAGATGAGAGAGTTAATACAATTTTATCAAAAAATTATAGCAAAGTATAAAATGTAAAACAACACTGTAATTTATACGCGGTATAGAAGTTTCAAGGCATTAAACGATAAATTAACTTCAATCCTTAAGGTAGTCCTTTGCGAAAGGTGTCACTTCACATAAGTTTCAGAGAAATGAGAGGGAATTGTAGACACGTCTCGTTGGTATAAAAATCTCAAAAAAATCAAGAGTATTAAAGATGCCGAAAGGATTAATTTTGCATAAGAATAATTCCAAAATTTTATTAACAAATTGATGAAAAATAAAATTGTTCAACAAATATCCCGGAAACCTAACTTTTTTTGAAATGAAAATTATTCGTTCATTTTTTTTGAATACGTATGAATTTGTTCAGATTTTTAAATTCACGTTGATTTTTTTTTCTGAAACTTATGTGAAGTGAACACTATTTGCAAGGACTACCTTAAGGTCCCAATGCAGCATATTTGGTACGTCAATGAATCAGCCTTATTTGACAGGATTATTTTACCTTGTCCAAATCGGTTCTACCGTAGAACTTCACGAGGCTCTCTTCAGGTATAACTTCCATCGCTTCCATACCTTGGCTGACTCTAAGAACCGCGATAATCGTTATGCTCAGCAGAAGATTGCAAATACCGACCACGGCGAGAACGAACGTTAGAGCCCACAGGCAATATCGTTTTTTCGTCGATTCGAACGGCGATACCGAACTTTCCCGGCAGGAAATTCTCGACGGATGTTTCGAGAGGACGGTTTTAGCGCCGGACACATTCTCGGAGCTGATGGAAAACAGAAGTACGAAAAATCTGTTAAAAAATATCTTTGAAGACCAGAAAAAACACGGAAGACATAAACATAAAGACAAAGTCGAGATTAAAAGTCCACCTTCATTGAACGCACTATACTTTCTTCACTTCTGTCTTAAAAAATCCACGATCCGAAATCTGGCGACATAATCGAAATTATCGTTGCCGATTTATTTGTTCGCTGATTGGATTTCGCACGACTGCCAAAGTGATTCGTCGAAACGAATAACTAAAAAATAATAATTTTTTAATAAAAAATTATTCACTATTATTATTAAACAATTATTCAATCTGCTATCAAATGGTTTGTTTTCAGCGATTGCCAATGTTCGGCTTGAATGTAAGTAATAAATGATATTGCATTGGTGGTCTTTTTCTTGAATCGAAATTTAATTGAATTAGAAATTATTATTAAACGCGAAACGTTGAGTAAAACATTAGTAATGAGGTATTCCATGTGAAATCGCACGGTTAAAAACCCGACCCTCTCCAAAAAAGTTGTAATTTCACCACAATTCATAATTATTTATAAAGGGATTTTTGTAATTTTTTTCAGAATTTTTCAATCTTATTTTTTTGAAATGTCGAAAAATTGAACTTTTTTAAAAATCCTCCATATCTTAAAAAAACTATTAGTCGTACAAAAAAAACCTTTAAAACATAAAAGTTGCAATATTAAGTGAACTTTTGAAAACAATATTTTTTCAATTTTTTTTTAATGCAATAAAGGTCCATTTCTATGAAAAATAGACTAAAATATTTTTTGTCGGCGAATACATCATGTTCGATTTATCTTAAAAAATTCCAGAATATACTCTCATGTATGTAGAGTGATCTCATATTTTTGTTTGAATGGGCGAGATGTCCGTTTGGTAGCTGTGCTCCATTTAAGATCGATTTTTCATTTTGAAAATCCCTTTTTTCTATGAAAAATCCTCAATCCCTTTTTTATTTGATCTGTTAACTTCCATTATTGTCGATAGTGTCACAATTTTTATAAAATTCAATGGGAAGTAATAGATATCTCTATTTTTTTTTTTTTATGAAAAATCGATCTTAAACGGAGCACAGCTATGAAACGGACGTCTCTCCCATCCAAACAAAAAAAATGAGACCACTCTACGTACATGAGAGTATATTCTGGCATTTTTTTTTAAAGAAAAATCAAACACGACGTATTGGCTGAAAAAAAATATTGTAGTATATTTTTCATAGAAACGGACGTTTATTGCAAAAAAATCTACAAAATTTTGTTTCCAAAGGTTCATTGAAAACTCCAACTTTTATGCTTTAAACTTTTTTTGTATGTCTAATAGTTTTTAATATATAGAGGGTTTTTAAAAAAGTTCAATTTTTCGATATCTCAAAAAAATACGATCCAAAAATTCTGAAAAAATTACAAAAATCCCTTGTAAATAATCATGAATTGTGGTGAAATTGCAACCTTTTTTGGAGAGGGTCGGGTTTTTGACCGTTCGATTTCACATGGAACACCTCGATACAATTGACGAAAAAGAAGATAACATCCAGAGATCATTCACGGTTGGAAGAGAAAGACGAGCCTGAACCGTGACGACCCACCTGACGGCGGTGTTATTCTTCCCGATGCTCCGTTTGAGCAGAGGGCCATCGCTGTTCGATAAGTTGTCCTCCGCTCTCGACATCGAAGGCGATCCGGTGTCGTTGCAAGGGTCCAGAAAACTCGCCATCCTCACAACGATATTGTATTTTACTTGTCGACGAATGTCTAATTAAAAAAAATAAAATAAATACATGTTTCGCTTAATATGTTGGCAAGAGACCGAAGATAACGTGGGATGGAGGAGTAACTCGCTGGAAATAAACTCACCGTGCAGCCTCTCTTCGTGCGTCCACGGCGCCGGCGCTTTCTGACCTAGCCAAAAAAACGACGGAGCTTTAGCTCGAAAGCGGCGCTTGCGCGCCCCACTGTAATATCGATGTTGTCCGACTTATATTTGTCATTCCACGGCTGAGAACCGATGCGAAAGCGCGTTTTCGAATCTCACGCAGCATTGAAGATTCATCAATTTCTAACTGAGGGAATTGTAATGACCACGCCTTTTCCGATAATAATGCATCGATCTAAAGAACTTGCATAACATTAATTGTTATAAAGTAAATAAATACGGATATCAGAGGATTATAATTTAATAGAAACCAGAATCGGATAACACATTGAATTAAATGGTAAATCAAGTTGAACAATAAATTAAGTTGAATAATTCGCCTGAAGCAAATCTAACGCCTCTCGGGCTCGAAAAGAATGTTGCTCGTGCCCCAATTAATTAACAACAATACCAATCCTTACGACTAACTTAAAACAAAACACATACAAGTGGCTGATAATGAATTATCAAGGCGTAGTTAATTAAGCTCGAGATGAGCAGCGTCCCCGCGGTCAATTACGTCGGAACCAGCGGTTGCGAACCGCTCCGGTTGCAGTACTTTATCGGCTCCAAAACAGCCTTTTTTACTACAAAAAAAAAAAAAAAACAAGCAACTAACAAAAACGATATGTGTGAGGACCCGTGTAGTCGAACTGACCGGACTCAATGTACGCTATGATTTTCGGCTAGAGGCAATTTGTACTCAGTGTATGGAGTGCAGTGAGGCCGTGACTCCCACCTCCAAAACGACTATTGCAGCTGTTGACTCTACTAATTTGTCGCGGCACCTCGGAATTGCTCCGTTCATTATTTATCAGGAGTATCCGCCCACCGGAAATTCTTTTTGAACCTCGACGATGACCCTGAACGGTAACTAATACAATAGAAATTGATCGGTTGCTTTTCGTTTGCTCTTCGGTTGCTTTCGAATTGATCGTTGCCAACCGAGAGTTCTAATATTTATTGAGATTGTTATTATGAGAATAATAATTGAAGCACTTCATACGCAAACCGATTATTATAATGACTTTTTGATCTTTGCTTCCTCACAGAGAAACTTTGATTTCATAATAAAATGTTATTTTCGACATTTTCATGAAAATGTAGCCAAGGCTTTCTAAAACATCGAAAAATCACAATAATTTTTTTTTTAAATTGACATTTCTGTAATTCGAAAATGTCTTGAACGATCAGGATAGAATTTGTTATGGATATCGAGGGATCACCCTTGGCTAAATCTCCTATTAATTACCATTAAAAAATCTCATTGATTACCATTAACTAATCGTTAAAGGTAATTCAATGGGGTTTTGCAAATGGTATAATTTCCATTTCTACTACCATTCAATATGCCATTTAGTTTCCCATTCGTTGTATGGTATTTTTATCCCGCTGGCATTCCCATTCGCGGAAAAATATGCTATATATAATTGTCCATTTTTCTACAGTTTCTAAATATATAACAAATAAAAGGCTGTTATGCTTCCGAAAAATGACTCCCATTGTTCATAAATAAGTTCGGTCCTTAAGTTCACAGCTGCTATTGTGGACTCATTTTTCTGCAATTCATTATCTCTTATACCATTTAAGTGAAAGTTGCTACTCACACACGTGATTCCCTAGTGCTTGTCGACTCGATTCTTATTCCTCGTCAATTATAAATAGTTAGACGTGCCATTAAAGATTCCCTAGCTTTTACCGTTCGATTCAGTTCCCATTTGTTCCCAATAAGAAATACCATTTCAGCTGTTCCAGTTATGTTCCAATGGACTACCATTAGTAACAAAGGGAAAAAGTACCATTTGTCACGCCCCATTGACTTGTCAGTGAATTTCCATTAATAACGAATGGGAAAAGTACCAGTCGAACTTTCCCAGGAAGTTACCATAGGTCTCTTATTGGCAATGAATGGGAAAACGTATAATTAAAAATTTCCCACTGATTTGCCAGTGAAGTCCCATAGGAATTAATGGTAAAAAGTACCGTTTCAATGTTCCCCATAAATTTCCATTAGGATCCCATTGATTACCTTTGGATACCTTTCATTACCATTAAACGCCCAATGGAAAACTTTGCCAAGGGCAGTCCTTGCGATTTATAGAATTTTTTTGACTAATTACATATATGTTCAAAGTTAACGCCGTTTGGAGCTTTTGAAAAATGTCTGTGTAGGGGAAAGCGGGGCAAAATGGCACGGCGGGGCAAAACGGGATAATGAGACAAAACGCAAGTTTTCAATAAATTTTGGATGACGGCGATGGTGGTACGTGGGGCAAAACGGGTTTAAAAAAACTGGATGTACACTGAAAGAAATATATTGTACTGGATAGCAGGCAAATACTACCCAGTAGCATATTTTATATTTCGTATAGGGATAGGACTAATTATTGTAAAGGTAAGTATCTGTTTATAGTATTGATAATATATTGTCCAATACCATCTGCAGATAATAATAATTCCAACAACCTCGCATTGCTCACTTCAGTATATCTGTATTATACTGAAGGATCAAGTTTTTTTTTTAACATTTGAGATACTAACAAACTTTACAATCTCGTATTGGCACTGTTGAATATCTTCGTATACCATTGGCTATAAATAATTTTTTTTTAAATTCGATTTGATAAAAGATACTAACACTCTGTGCAATCTCGAATTATACTATTAAATATCTTGATATAATAATGCATATAATAAAAAAATTTAGCCTAACTCGATTTGGAGTTGGGTCCGAGTACTATTATTTACGTTATTTGTTACTAATTAATTTCATACATGGTTTCATCGTGTTCTATATATTCAATTATTACCAGTACATCGCTACTTATCAATATAACACAATTTTTACAAATAAAAATTCTATGTATCCGAGCGGGGCTCGAACCCCGAACCTAACGCATTCTGACCTAGTACCTTACCACTACGCTACAATCGCTTAGTGATATGTGTAATCTTGAATCGGATATATAAGTTATTATGCTGCGTCGTCTTGTCCTCTAGATCAATAGGTAGTAACGCCAGTTGCTCGATCCTTCACAGTTTTTAAATCCCGCTTAAAACTTGTGCCCCCAGCTATAGAGGGCAGGCCTGTTCCCTCCTGACGCCATAACGCCATTACGTCTTTCTGTGCGATCCGAGACAGTCGTAATACAAGTGTAGTAAAAATTTTTTTTTGGTGATTAAAGTGGAAATATGACCTCTTCATCGGAAGAATCGGTGAGGGAGTTCCGGAAACGGAAAAAAGCAACGAGGGACACATTTTTGGAGAAATTACGATGCTTGGAAGCCGAGTACAAGCAGTCGTATTCCCGTGACAGGCGTCCGGGGACTCGACGAGAACGTTCGAGATCTCGTTCACGATCTCCGTTACGAGAACGTTCATGGTTTGGCAGAGAGAATAATGAGCGTATCGCTGGGAAAACCAGACGAACGTCGTATTCTAGCCAAGAAAGTTCGAGGCCCGCCGAGTACGACAAAGAAAATGCTGAGCGTATCGCTGATATAAACAGACGACCGTCGCATTTTAGTCGGAAAGGTTCTCAACCTGGAAGCAGAACCGACAAAGGGAGCGGTGAGCGTTATCTGCGAGATGCGTCACGTTCCAGTCGGAAGAAGTCAAACTCGCCGAGGCGGGCGAAGGTTCAGTCTACAAATAGAGCCGATAGAGGGAGCGGTGAGCGTTATCTGCGAGATGCGTCACGTTCCAGTCGGTCTCGCTCATGCTCGAGAAATCGAGAATCGACGCCATCTTCGCACGCGTCCGATGGCGAGAAATCCGAGGAGTCGGTAAAACAGCGAGACATTGAGGACAAGGAAGGGCCGACGGAGCTCAACGAGTCGACGTTGGGGTTATTGGGAGACGATCCGTCTAAAGACGATCAAACAGGTCCCGATATTCACGTGGCCGTAGCGGAACGCTGGGAGAAAATTTTGCGTGACGGGCTCTCAAAAGAGTTGCGGAGTGAGCTACAAGCAAAATATCCAACAATAGGTAACTGTCGTCTAACCAAGGCACCGAAACTGAACCTCGAGATAAAAGCTGCCGTGACTGCAATCGGTTTAAAAAAGGATACTTACCAGCATGCAGCGCAAAATCAACTAGGAGCCGGCATTAATGCTATCGGAGCCGCGTTAACGGAAATAACGCAGAGAAAAGTTCCGAGCAGACGGTTGATACTTCGAAATTCATCGAACGACTTGCCGACGCAGGTAGAATCTTGGCCGACTTACACCACGGTATGTCAAAGACAAGGAAATCTTTCATTGTTCCGGGATTAAACCCGATTATCAAACTTATTGCCGACGAGTCGTCGGTCGATTCGTGGTTGTTCGGAGAGAGTTTTTCCGAAAGACTTAAAGCAGCACAGGCCATGGAAAAATCGTCGAATACGGCCTCAGAATCCGAAGTATGAAGAAATCTGGGATCCAGACCCAGTGTTAGTTTATTTTAAGACACTTTGGCCCCTCGAGACGTTATCGCTCGAATTGGTAACTAAAAAGCTAGTTATGTTATTAGCATTAGCTACGGCTCAAAGAGTACAAACACTTACAAAGATTAGAATTAGTAATATTAAGAGATTTGATAAAGAAATAAGAGTAAAAATATCGGATAGAATAAAAACATCTGGTGCAGGTAGGACACAGCCAATGTTACTGCTGCCGTTCTTCAGAGAACAGCCACGGTTGTGTGTAGCAACAGTACTGTGCCGATATATTGATCAATCGGCACGAATAAGATCTCAGAAACTGGATACATTATTATTAACGTACAAAAAACCTCATCGGGCTGCGACGACACAGACAGTTAGTAGATGGATTAAAAGTGTAATGGCCATAAGCGGTATAGATGTGAACATTTTCGGTTCACATAGCACAAGACACGCTGCTTCGTCAGCAGCATTCCGTAGGGGTATTGATATTGATACAATTAGGAAGGCTGCAGGATGGTCGGAAAAATCGAACGTGTTCACACGATTTTATAACCGGCCCGTGATAAAAAATACGGGTGTAGCGCAGTTGGTTATTAATCCAGTTATGTAAGTCGTCCACGATGTTTATCAAGAACGCAGAAGTTCTAAGTGTTGAAGAGTTGTGTATTAAAATACAGTAAATACAAATTGTTGTAAACTTTAAACAACTACCTATTGATCTAGAGGGCAAGACGACGCAGCATAATTATACGATCAAACGAACTTACCTAAGTGAAGTTCGATCGTGATTATGCTGGTCGTCTTGTCCGAATAGATCAAACCTACCCATTTACGCTCATCCCATTTGATCTATTCAAAGGAATTTGTGGGCTTTGAAATGTAATGGCGTTATGGCGTCAGGAGGGAACAGGCCTGCCCTCTATAGCTGGGGGCACAAGTTTTAAGCGGGATTTAAAAACTGTGAAGGATCGAGCAACTGGCGTTACTACCTATTGATCTAGAGGACAAGACGACCAGCATAATCACGATCGAACTTCACTTAGGTAAGTTCGTTTGATCGTATAATTTTCCGTCATTAACCTAGACTCAACTTTGATGATGTGACATAAAAATATCGAAACAACTTGAATGTTGTTTATTGTGAGCACAATAATACATGTATAGCCAATAGTATACGAAGACGTTCAACAATGCAATACGAGCTTGTAAAGTTTGTTTGTATCTCACATGTTAAAAAATATCAACTTTCAGAGTAATACGGATGTACTGAAGTGAGAAATGCGAGGTTGTTGGAATTATTACTATGTGTAGATGGTATTGGACAAGATATTATCAATACTATAAACAGATACCTACCTTTACCATTATTAATCCCATCCTTATACGAAATATAAAATATGCTACTGGGTAGTATTTTTCTGGTATCCAGTAACATATATTTCTTTCACTGTACATCCTTCCATTGCAATTGCTATTGGGATAAAAAATATTATCAGGATATAAATAATGAAACAAAGCTTTATATCAAAATTAATATCCAATACACTTCAGATCACTGCCATTGCCACCTACAGGTTCTACATAATATTTACTATTAACCACTACGTAGATTGTTTCAGGTAATATCTGTGCATATAATTATTAGTATTCAGTTAGTAATAATGTCCTGAAAGTAGTTTATAATGCGACGTTTGTATTCGACAATATCTGTGATTGTAGTGTCTACTTCTCTATATAGTAAACATTAGATAATTCATCTCTACAATAAATGAATAGCGGCGGGAACAATATCATAGTGCAAATATACGATTGATCTTTGTACACAGTAATATCCACATGGTAACGATTTGCAATTAATATTTGCACTATCTTAGATATTACGAATCTTACAATCTATTTTTTTCAGTGTATCGTTGGGACAAAATAGGCCATCTAAAAATTATTGTAAAATTGAGTTTTGCACTTACAGTCCAGTTTTGCTCTGCTATGCCATTTTGCCCCGGTCTTCCCTAAGCGCTCGCGCTCACATTTTTTCGTAATACCGGGATATAGTGTTATTGTTCTACAAAAACAGAATGATTGTCACGACAGATGGTGAGCAATCGTTTTTTTTTTTTAGAAGTTAAAACGTTAACGGGTTAACCCCATTTGCTTTCGTCCCTTGTGCAATATAGCTTACACATGTAGTCTACGTGTTTGCTAACTTGTAGACTATATGTGGGAAAAATTTGTACGTACATTTACACGTACATTTCCAGCCAAACGTGAGATTCAGTGAGAATTTGATTACTTCCCAATGGCATAAAAATATGAAAAAAATCAACTACAGTAAACGGGCCAAAAAGATTAATTTTGCATAATCACAATGTCAAAAAGTTACGAAAAAATTGCTAAAAAAATTGTTCAGCAAATAATCAGGGAACTTTTTTTCGCTTTTCACATTAATCCGTTGAGTTTTTAGAAGCCATATGAGTTTCTTTTTAAATTTTCTTACATTTTTTAATTTGTTTGAATTTTTTTTTAACGCCATAACTACGAAACTGTTGGCGCATAGGCCTCAAAAGTTTTTGTGGTACTGTGGAATCGTGACACGGAAATATATATATAAAAAAAAAATCGTTCAACAAATAATCAGGGAACTTTTCTACCCTCGGACTTGTAGACGGTGACCTTACCTATTCGGCTATGTTGGACTTGAGAACATAATTTTGGCAAATTGTATACGCGGTATAGACGGATTACCTACGGATCATGACTGATGTATAAACTTCAATTTCTAGCATTAAATATTAGTCGGTCAGCCCTTTGACGGTAATAAGGAAACCAGTAATTATTTGCTTGTTATAACATCATTATATGTATGTTATGTACTGGAGCGCGGCTAAATTCGAGGTCGTAATTTTTCGGCTCGCTCGGGCTCACACGAGGCGACACCGCAGGGCCTAATTGCTAAGAAAGAATATTTAGTAATCTAGTTGTATACAAATTTCATGTACGCCGGGACGAGAGCGCCGTTTTTCGAGAAGAGCGTCGGACGTCGAGGTCGCCGGGGGAAACGTCGAGGGAAGAGACGTGCTCGAGAAGCCTTACCCTCCTGCGGTCGGAGTCGCAGGCAGCGAGATGAAGAATGTCACCATAAGATCGTCGGTGCATCGCCGAAAGCAGTCTCGCCGGTAGTACACAGCCGTCCGGAGTCTCGGGCTGTGTACCCCTGTAGAGCTCTGTATTACCGGCGCGCGAGGAAGTCATCTGTCGCGTGAAAATCGATGATCGGGTCGATAGGCAAAGCGCTGCGAGGTGTCGGAAAGGGCTGAGCGCGGCCCGGAAGCATCCGAATTGTCGTTGCGATTAGGCAGGGGGGTAGGCAGGCGCGTTAACGAGAGCGATCGAGCGTCGATGCTCGCGACACTTCTCCGTTGAGAGACCGAGCGAGCGGATCGAGCAAGAGACGGATTCCGGGATTTTTCCGCTAAGCAAAGAAGAAAGGAAGCGGGTTTACCCGGCATAACATCCAGCCGGTTTCCTTTTGTATCGGGATTTCGATCGAGACGGTAAGCTCTTGTCCAAGAGACTTTTACTTTGTATAAAATGGCGAGATTTATTTTGTAAACGTTGTGCGTAATTCCCGTACGACTGAAATTGTAATTTTGTATACCGACGACATGCTTTGTTCGGTCGTGCCGGAGAGATCGGCGCCGCCGTGATTTGGTGAGTGTGTTTGTGAGTTTCGGTCTTCGGTTTTGTTTTATGCCGCGTGGTCGGGCCGGGAAACCGTACACGGTCTTACTCGAAAGCCGTCAAGCGTTTTTCGGGAATAATAGCTGTAAAGTTCTCAGTAAATTCAGTAAACTCAGGGAGGGATTGGAATGTGTCGCCTTGAGAAGTGTTTCACGGGGAAGTGTGTCAATTAGTAGAGTCGTCGTTTGCGGGTTTTTAAGCGCGGGATAAAGGATGTCAGTGAGTGTTTCTATTGCCGTGGTTAACCGGCCGGGTGAATGTTTTTCTGTCGCTGCGTTAAATCGGGCGGTGGTGGATGAGAACGTTGGAGCTTGTTCCGCGCTGAGCGTGTGTGCGATTTTCAGGAGAAAAGATCCCGCCTGAGAATAATAAGAAAATCCGGGAGAGCGCGACCGTCTGTGTGCGTGTGTCAAAGTGAGTGTGTGTCGAAGCGAGCGAGTCCCGTGTACCGGGCAAATATTCTTTATAAGAGAATTGTGATTGATTTTTGGGAATTACGGGACGAGGGTTTTACTCCACGTCCTCCGGTTTTTCCCCTCAGTAAAGTTTTGTTTGATTTAATAAAATATTCGAGTCTTTGGTTCCCGTATTTTTTGCGTTCGCGTGTATTTATTTATTTCATTCTTTATTGTGCGTGCTTCCGTACTACCGTCGCTTATCCAGCCACTCTGCCCTCGAGACGACAGCAGTTCAGCCGGGACTGGTGGTTTTCTCTCTCGGTGCATTCCGATGCACCTGGCGCCCATCCCTTCCGGGAACAATAAAAGGGAGAGAAATCCGGGTGTTTGTTAGGCGATTCTCCGCTCGAAGGAAATCGCGCTACAGTACTTGTTATGAAGCCTGGTTTTGTAACCGTAACGCGACCACACTTTGTAACATTAACATTGCCCGCAGATTAGTAATGGTCATAAACATTGTTATAAACATGCTATATAAACGTTACAGAGTCCAGTTACATTATTGTAATGTAATTGCGTTATACGCTATTAACATTATCTAATTATCACGAAAGTTACACTCACATTGTTACAAGTATGTTATATAACGGTTACACTATTTTTATACATAACTATAACGTTACACTGATATATAACAGTTACATTAATTGCATATAACAATTGTAACATTACATATCACTCCCATGTTACATATCCTCTATATATCGGAAGAATAACATTGTTACATTACATGTAACTTCCATGATATGTTGCCATAATAAAACGTGTTCACTGGGTTGGTTGGAATGCATGTGGGAAGCATCGTTGTAAAAGCTTTTTCTCTGAGAAAGCAAAATTGTGGGAATCAGTGCAAAAACTGGTATTTTTGAAAAAAAAATCCGGAATGCCATAAATTTTGAACCGTTTTACGGTGTCATTATAAATTCACCTTAAGAGCATGTGAAACACTATGGAGTACGAGAGAGATGGCATCAGTGGCGCTCTCAGCAGAACGAGAGAGACACGCTGAGAACGTGTTTCACATGCTCTTGACACTTGATTAATCATTGTCTGTCTGTGGACCAAATATACGGCCGCTAACACGTCGATAAGATTCGATCAGCTGACATTTCATGTAAATCACTTGTCTCGACGTTTTAGAGTGGTATCAGCATTTCGAGATGAAAATTTCAAAAAAAAAATGTTCACGGAAAGAAAGCTTCCCTTGCTGTGGAAGCAAAAAAAAAAAAAAAATTAAAGGCAACTGAAAAGCAACCCATTTCCAACCAAAGAACGACGGTTGCTTTTCAGATACATCTCGGTTGCTAGACGACAGAAAGTAACCGAACCGTTCGGTTGCTCGAATCCGCTAGGGGCTGTTACGCCCCCTCCCCCCCCCCCAATACTGTATCGCATTTGCACGAGGACGCAGGGAAACTGCAGAAAACCTGCGCCGATACAGCTGGTCATTCTAACTGAGTCTTGATGTTCGCATTCGATACTTCGAGTACGAACACCATTTCTCAGAATTCGACCTCCCGCTCAACGGTTCCAATGCGCCAGTTAGTGCACGGCTAGGCGCTCACTCATCCAAGCACTGACCGCGAACGATTCAGCTTGACTCCCGGGACCACCGAAGCCGCACACCAACCGCGCATCCACCGCTGTCGGTCGGCACGAATGTAGTGGAGGGCACGATGCAGAGCCACCTGTGCCTCAATGGTGACACTACGTTCACGCACTTTCGCAAACTATAATATTCGGTTTTCTTAATTCCTTGTAAGTTTTCAATCAAAATTCGACTGTACAACGAAGCGTTTATGTCAATATCGTATAAAATCATGCAATATCATGCAATATCTTGCATGATTTGATGCATACGTGTAGCATATTAACGATGTTAAGTTGGAACTGAAAAATTATCTTGGTCCGTCGGTAAAGCAGGTAAAGCAAGATAAAAAAAAAACAGCTCCAGCATCCCCTTAAGAGGGTTCAACGATATTTGCCACGCCATACGATTTAAATAAGAAAAATCGATGTTCTTGCGAACATTGATTACAAATGAAAAAATGCACACTTAGAGAATTGCATAACGAAGAAAGTGAACCCAGAGAAAAGTCTGTACGATGAAAAATAAGGGACTTATGGCGTGCTAAAGATTAATTTTTGTCTCATGCAGATATTTTCGAGATCATGTATTCAAAACTTTAAATATATTTATTAAATCATTTTATTTTATTTTTTATATGAAATCATCAAGGACTAAACAACCTGTTGAACTATGTCGGTTTCATAAAAATCCATCCATCCATCTTTGAGATATCAAGGACACCAATTGAGAAAAGCGTCTTCAAAGTTTGGCGAGCGAATCAGGGTGAAAAAAAAACAAGCCGCTTCGCGGCTCGTTGGGGGGGGTCCACCCCCCAAGCCCCGGGTTGGGGGTTCCGCCCCCCAAACCCCCCGAAAAATGTCTCCTCGGGACATTTCAAGGCACTCACAGATTTGTGCGCATGTCGCGCTTCGCGCGCCGTTAGAGCTCGCACGGCGCGCTTGGCGCGCTGCGCGACTTGTTTTTACATTTAATAACAAACAAAAAAATGTTTTTTCCGATTACGCTAAAAAGGTTCTATTTCATGTCTGTAACGGGGGTGGAAAGTCGCCAATTTTTAACGAGCGGGAGGAAAAGTGATTTAGTTGGAAGAAGAATGAACTTTTCCTCCCGCGAAATTAGATTTCCTCTCGTCAAATTACATTTCTTTCAGCTTGTTAAGACTCGGCCAATTTTTATCCCCATTGTAGGCATAGAAATATGGTCACGTTTTAGCATAGTTAGGAAAAACAAGTAGGAAAGAACGGCGTAAAATAGGACCTTGGGGCAAAACGGGACAGTGAGGGCAAAACGCAATTTTCCAATAATTTTAGGATGCCCCATTTTGTGGCAACGATACATCCGGCTTTTCAAACCCGTTTTGTCCCACGGACTATTATCCCGCTTTGCCCCGCTATGCCATTTTGCCCCGCTTACCTCTACTGATCGCGCGCGGGCCTTGATCACTTCGGGGTGGCGCTGGCGTCGATCTCTCACGCGAGGGTCTAGCCGGTCCCTCGCGCTGAGACCGACGCCACCGCCGACCCGAAGAAAAAGTTTCTATTTTGACAGCTATAATTGTGTCTTGTTTCGCATATAATAATGATTGTTTGTGAGCGATAAAAAAAATTATTTGTGAATTATCGTGGAAATCTCTAAGTGTACAAAGTGGAATTTTTATGGAATTTTTTAATGTGATATGTGTAAAGTGTATGATGATTTTTGTGAAAAAATAATTACGTCAAAACGTTTAAAAAGTGTTATAAAAGTGATAATTATCACGTAATATAATTGGATAATATGATATTATCCATCTATTTTTGTTATCCGTATCATCCAGACCTTTTTGTATTTATTTTTTACTTATTTTATAGTCAAAAAAAAAATCATGGTACATAACCTCCCAAATAGATAACTGTAATAAATTCTTGCAAAATATTGTTTGCAGCTATCTAAATGGGTCCAAATTTGGTGGGCTACATGGTAAGGTTATAACAAACGTAACAAACGTAACAGGTTATAACAAATTAAGACTGTGAAGCATATGTTAATTGGTTCGCAAGATTTTAAGTTTGAGCATGACACAGACGTCCGATGCGCAAGCTTTGAAACTAAAAAGGAGATATTTTACAGTCATTTATACTTAATTTGTTGATACCATTGTTATTAATCTTTCAAATGGTTTGAAATTTGCAGGGCTTCATGTTAATAGTATTTAGAAAGGAATGCTGCCAGGTACAGTGAAATTCCTTCACCCGTACTGAAATTGGAGCATGATACGGACGTCCGGCCGACTAAAAGATTTATAAAAGGTAATTTTTCTTGTTTTTAGCTAGAATGTTTATAAACATTAACTTATATTAGTTTAATTAGTTTCAGATTCTCCAGGATCTTTGTGAACGATACAACCCAAGTACGTAGCAAATTTTAGCTGCATTGGTTGATTCGTTGCCAAGATATACCATGACACGGACGTCCGATGAGAAAAATAGTCATTTTAATAGGCACTTCTTACGTGTAAGGAGTGAGTGCCTAAAAATGAAAAAGGAAATTTTACCACCAGTTTGCGATTTCAGGATCATATAATAATTCTTCTACGTTATCCAAAGCGTCGCTGAACTCTGCCTTCACAATTTGCATTGCTTACCAGAATGTGGCTCTGGAAAATCCACTCGATATCGGCGTTCTCACAATAATCTGTTTTCCAAAAATGATTTCGCTTTCATGGGGATTTTTTGTTTTTGCAATAATTTCTGCATAGAAAAAAGGGTCAACGATTTTTTTGTATTTCGACTTTATATCACTTGCGTTTTATAATTAACAATAGATCAGATACAGTTTTCTTTTATCACATTTTTTTGTAATTATCTTTTTTTAATACATATATCCGTTTTATACGCTCGTAAGACATATACAATTTTTGTAACATAATGTAAGTTTTTTCTATGAACGCCATATATTTATTGTTTTAGCAAGCCTAGCTTTTGCGTCAGTTATAAGATTCCACAACCCTTTCGTCCCACACGTCACCGTGTCGCCATATCTTAACTGCGCACATACATTTATATCCTATCGCTAATTCAATAATTAGTACTATAGTCGCGCACGCAAGTCCGATACCGAAAAATATGAACATGAACGTGAGCTCACGTAATTCGATACTTTTGAAATCTACATTGCTTTTGACCGCCGGATCCTCGTAGAAATCACTCATTTATACCGGTCTACATTTTATCTCCCAAAGATCAAGTCCATCGGCCTCAACCAGTCTCGAGATCATCGTGTTGACTCTTTCAATCAGAAGCCATTCCAGGAAAATTGGAAAACCCACGTGGATCATTTCGATGGGTTTTCTACTTATGTGCAAATTGAAATTTTCCACCAGGTCAATTATGAAACTTTCGGTACGCCCTATATAAGCGGAAGATGAAGAACTTATCACACGCATAATACAATCGCGTTCGTTATCATCCGTGATGAAATTTTTTTGAGCCTCCGAATCTTCGAAGACCTTTCTATAATATTCTTTTCCACAAATCTTCGTGTAATTTAACTCCTCAAGATCCTGAATACTTTCCACATTTCTAAGAGGCATATATTTCGTCACTCGAGCTGCCAAATCACCCTGAAAAATACCGTGCATTGTCACTACGAAAAACAACAAACAACCGAGATAAATTCGCGATGCGGTATCGTTAGACAAGTTCAAAAAACCCGTGTTGCAAGTCATACGAACAACATTGAGCATCGCCGGAATAACGGCCTCACGAACGACAGTTTTCAGAAAAATCAGAGTGATCAAATAAACAACGCTTACTGCAAGCCACGAATCCGTGTCGATGATGGAAAAAATGTTTGTAAGTTGCGATTTAGGCCCTCTAAACTGGGTTATTATACTGGCTTCGACTTGTGTGTGCGGCTAAGTTATTACGAACATGTGTTGCAACGAGTATTGCAACCCTGCGGGTTCGGCTTCAATCCTATGAAAAAGCTCCGTCACACCATCGATAAATTTTACTGTCGCGTTCAGATTAGAAAAAATAGTGCCCAAAATATTTCTACGTCTACTCTCGAACGCGTATGTGCCACGTCCGTCAGTGTTCGCCGTTTTTATCGAATAGTCATCTTGGTACCCTTTTATTCTTATCGGCCAACCGCCGAGATCCACCGTTGTGTCAAAATTTAGATCCTCGCACATGGTTGTGTCATTTTCTCGAAACTCCCGACTGAACATAGTGAACGTATGATTATAAAGTACAATGTTTTGGTATTCCAATTTCTTTCGCCAGGAACCCTGTGCTTTGCTTATAAAGGGATTGCAAGTGAACATTATTCTTCCACTTTTGTGTCTCCTGCACAACACGGTTGCATGCAATGTGTCGTAGTACCAAGCTAGCCACAAGAGCTCTATGAAATTGTTACAGTTGCGTGAAAGATTGAGTATGTAAAATGAAGCCATAGAATTCCACCATATAAAATGTCTCATCCTCTCTTTAAAGAGGAAATAGACTTTCTCTTTATCTGTGCCTTCTATTATGAAATTATTTAGTGGCTGTGTCATCTTTGGTTTTATTGGCCACATGGAAACATGCGGCTGTTCGTTATAACTTCCCATCAGAGCTATTGGAATCATGTGCTGAACCGATAGTGTTTTGTACAGTGAACGAGGCAATTTTCCAACAAGGCCCACTCCATTTGTTCGGTCTTTGTGGCAAAATGTTACCAGGTGGACCTGAAAACCATTGAATCGTTATCAATCAATAGCGATGAAAAATAACATGATGGTTTGTGCTGAGTGCAACAAAAATATATGAGGCATTCCATCCCGTTTCGAACGGTCAAAAAGTTTTCCACTTCCAAAAAAAATTGAAATTTTGTCAAATGATGTAGTTACATAAAAAAAATGTATGTACATTTTTTCAGAATTTTTGGATGACATTTTCTTGAGTTTTTCGAAATTTTCAAATTTCCTAAGAATCGTTATATCTTGAAAGCATACGATTATACAGAAAAATGTTCGGAACAAAAAAGTTGCAGTTTTAGATGACCTTTGAAAAACATTTTTTTTTTGGTTTTTCCGAGTTAAAGAAATTACCATTTTTATCAAAAATATACAATAATAATTTTTTTCGGTCAGTATGTCACTTTCAATTTTTCTCAAAAAAATTCCAGAAAATACTCTCAAATATGTATAGTAGACACATATATTTTTTTTTGATGGCTCGATTACTTATTCCGAAGCTATGCTTCCTTTTATGATCTTTTTTTTCAAGAAAAATCAATTGTTATGAAAAATTACTGTCTCAAATTATTTCTTTCAAATTTTTGAATAAAAACCCATCTACAATAATAATAATGCTTTGGAGCTTAGTAGTGTTCAGTAGTTTGCCAATTTAGCATTAAGCAGTAGTTCATATAACACGACTTAAATACAGATGAATTGAAAAATGTTTCATTCCGCAAAAGCTTAGAAACCGTGACGCAAAGTTTAGTGAGAACTGTTGAATCAATCACGGCGTACCAGAAAAGAAATTTAAAAAACTTTGACGCGTGAAGATTGATGCTGTTGATATCCTAAGAGGTGCCGCACCCGATGTTCGTACCCAAGAAATGCGGCACCTTTTAAATACGCGGCGACCGTCTTCCGCGTATTTTTAACCGATCAAAATATATTCTTCTACAGGATGGGAGCTTAACATTCTGTCAATTTGCTTCCTTATATAGAGGAAGCTTTGTCATGGTGAACACATTTTTTTTCGAGATTGTTATGAAAACATGTTCAGAATGCTCCAAACATCAAAAAATTATGTTTGGAAAAAATGTCTGGATGTATGTGCGTGTGCGCGTGCGCGTGTGCGTGAGCGTGTGTGAATCGAACGCCAAAAATTCAAACCGCTATAACTCGAGAACGCCTAGACCGATTAAGCTGAAATTTTGCACACATCATGTGTGGTTAATAGTCAATGTTCCTGCAAAATTTCATCCAAAAAATAGTTTTTTTTTTGTACGCCATTTTTAGTTTCTTCGGAAATGTCTGTACGCACTGTAACGCTCGCAATTTTCCAGCTATCTAGCTAAAAACGGGTACACAGATGGACTATGATCATCCGAAGACCCCAATAACATTTCAAGAGAATCTATCGAACCGTTTAAATTTTATGTCATTTTGGATTTTTTGAATTTTATGATTTTTTTTCGACGCATTTTTTCTGTTTTAAATCTTCATCGACGAATAAAATCAATGTCAGATTCGTGATCAGCGTGAAAAAAATACACAGAATTACACTCCCTGAGAGACAACTACCGAAAAAGTTTACCGGGCATTTTTATAGCCAAATTTGGAAAAATGAGTGCTTTTGGGTATTTTTA
The DNA here is from genome assembly GCA_963922035.1 of Amblyjoppa proteus. NCBI lineage: Eukaryota > Metazoa > Arthropoda > Insecta > Hymenoptera > Ichneumonidae > Amblyjoppa > Amblyjoppa proteus. The sequence continues at coordinate 34,167,006 of OY998228.1, read as the reverse complement.
AACAGCGATTTATTTGCTTTCCGATAGCTTCGTGGAAAAACTCAGGTGCCTATCGTGATCTACAGCAAAACATACACAAGACGATGGATATGTCGGGGTTGAAAAAACTAGATAAAGAGGTATGACTTGGAGTTCTTGAGTAAAAATCGGAAGTGCAAAATTCCATGCATTTTTTCGCGCAGATCCGACAAAGTGAAGCGTGACAATGAAGTATTATTTTACGCGCTGAACCTGAATTGGCCAACGGTTTAGCATAAAAGTCTAAGAAGACGTTGATGTTGAAAAAAGTTGGAAATTGAAATTTTCATATCGCTTCCTCATAAAAGTTGAAAATTGAAACGATTATATCGCTTTTTCATAAAAGTTGGAAATTGAAATTTTCGTATCGCTTTCTCGTAATGTTCCTTTATTCGCGAAGCTTCCTCTATGAGGAAGCCAAAAATGCTGGCAATGCTTCCTCATAGAATAGAGGCTTCGCGAATAAAGGAACATTATGAGAAAGCGATATGAAAATGACAATTTCCGACTTTGATGATAAGCGATATAATAATTTCAGTTTTCAATTTTTTAAGAATTAAACACAAAAGACTAATATTTTATATTCGTATATAGAAAACTGTAAAAATGTCGCGTAAAGTGAATTTGTTGATAACAATCATGTCCCCCCCCCCTCCAAAAGTATAGACTTCAATCTAAAATTGAACCTCGCGAAGGGCGGATCTAAGTAAAAAATCTTAAAAGATGCCGCACTCGACGTTTAGACCCAAAAGAATTCAACAAGTTCTAAATTTAATTGAAAGCATCTGCTATTCGAGAAGTCTTTTTTAAAATTAACACATCCAACGAAGAAAAGTGCACGTTCGTTCGAAACTCTCAGCAAGAATCTTTTCAGAGTTCAGAGAAGTGTTTCTAGAATCTCGCATAGGAACGTGAACCGTACTAATTTTTTTAACTCTGTTTAATTAAAAATTGTTTTTTAATCATGTTTTTACAAAAATTTTGGCGAGAATCCTGTACGGATTCTTCGAATTTTCCGAATTATTGGCCACAAGCTGAATTATTGGCGAGAGTTCTGCACTGATTGTCGTTAACAGATATCTTGGTAAGAGCCCTGCACGGAATCCACAAAGTTGAACAAAAACTACAGCTCGCGTTCGTACGCGAGATTCCAGAAAGACGCCTGTTCAGAATCTATCACGAGTCTCGCAAATTCTCTCCCGGATTCTTTGCCGGACACGGAAAATATTCTTGCCGAGAGTTTCGCTCAAACATTCACTTTCACTTTCTACACACTCAACGATATTTTTATTATAAAAAAACTAAAAGAAATTGAAAAAACTTCTCGAATAGGGAGCGCTGACAATTCAATTTAGGAATTGTCGAATCCTTTCGGTACAAACGTTGAATGTGCACCTCTTAGGATTTTCAATTGAGATCGAAATCTGTATTTTACAAGGATGGCAGGAATTTTTTTTAACATCATTTTTTTAAACACCCCAATGCACAAGTCAATTTTTTTTCAGTTTCATACATTGAACCACAATGAATTATTATCAACGGTGCGGAATGTATATAGTACTTCAAGTCTTCTCTCTGTGTTACACTAAAAACTTACCAAAACATCGGCAAGTCTGTCCATTGATTTTTGCCGTTTTGAGATTTTAATTACACATTTTACCCGGCACAACCTCGCAGCGAGAAGCAAAAGAATAACTGTAAACTTGTATAGGTCCATGGCTTTATTGTGATTGCGAAGAGAAATCTTGAAGTTGCCGGAGCAGCGCTTGATTGACGACTGAATCGTATTCTCGCGCACTGCGCTTAAATACCTTCGGACGAAAGGGTAGAGGCGGTTGGTTGACTCATTCGCCAGACTACTTTATTTCTTTTATACAAGCTTGCGCCGCGTTCGGCGCTCATAACGACACTGCTACGGTGCGAGCGTGCTTGCGAGAAGATGCCTCGCTGTAAGCCGAACGGTTCCGACTTTTCCCGAACGACCTCGACGCTCGGTAACTCCGTTCACCTCAGCGAAAGTACGGATGCGCGATGAACCCTTTTTTACATCAACATTACTGCTGACGCGTGGCAGTGGTGAGTATAGCATGCTACCACCATGCTGTTCTCCATGTGAGAATAAAATGTCCGATATTGTAATCATATTTACTATTCCGCGATACGCTTCGAAGTAGAAATGTTTTTTTTTACAATCGTTACTGCTGCAACGGCTAAATTTTGTTTCTAATTTTTTCTTGTTCCAGATTGCTTCACCCTAGCTCAAGATGGCAATAACAATGTCAGCTAGGCATGTCGTCGCTATGAGAACGGAAGCGGCGACCGAAAGCTTAGTCAGGGGCATGACTTTGTTATGGTTGCTAAGAGAAAACGCGAGGCTGCGAAAAAACTGAACGATTAAGACTATGGGTTCTCTTCCAATGCACGATTAACACGTTTGGAAGAAATTGAAGGACACACGATGGTTTTCAGAACAACTTGCTGCGCACTCCTCCAAGCTAATCGATAAAAAAAAAAAAAACTAGAGTACAATATGATGCCAGATATAATTCCCAAGAGTTCCCGCCTCACACGAGGCAGTATAGTTGTCGCAACATGCACCGCTCCATGCTAGGAACGCTATACGATGTTGCACTTCATGTTGATTATTTCACGATTAGCTTCGAATTGAAAGTCGACATTACTGTTACCGTTGCGATAGAGGACAAACTTTGGTCATCATTTTTGTCCCATCTATGGAAAGTGATAATTCTCCACGACATGTTGAGTTTTTAGTGGCGCCGTCAGAAGAACAGAAATTGAAGGAATTGACCTCCTCCGCATCAACCAGCTAATGAGACAACTGCGTGGCTGCAACGGTCGTTGACTAGACCAACGTTCTCTTCACAATGCGCCAATCACTTTTCGATTGGCACATTGTGATTGTATTTTCACTGAAGGTACAATCGACAGTGTAAGAACATAAGGTTTTATTGTCACATCGAACCTGGGAGCAAAAAACTGAATCGTAAAAGCACTGACGATAGACCGCACGTGTCGCCATCAATTTTTCAAGCGGAAGCATGCCTCGTGCTGTGAGAAGGTCAAATGCAACCATTTTCCTAGGCGGGAGTTTCAAACAGACACGCAATAGGTGCATGGAAAATTTAGTACTGCTCGAGCGCAGCGATGCTCCTTCAGGTAAAAGGCTTCTCATATAATATAAATGTGTTACTTCCGGACGAGCTCTTGACGAGTTCGCGCTGAGTGAACGTAACGGCGGCCTCTCTTTCGAGTCGAGGCGTTGGCTCTTTACGTCAGGGACGGAGACCTCGCCTTCCACTGCCTAAGATTTACGATGCGCTGACAGGGTGCCTGAGACTGTGAGTCTTGTAGCACGTGGTGGAGAGCATGCAGGGATATACGAAGAGTTGTAGAACTGTTTTAAATACTCACAAAATATATCTTTATTAAACGTCGATCCGTCGATACAGTAATTGCGGTACTTTTGACTAGATCGTACTCCGCAAGAGCGTTGAACTCAGCCGCGCAGGGCTGCTCCGAGAGAGCGTCGAGACTTAGCTGCGCAGGACTATCGGAAACTTCCGACGAACAGGGCTTTGCGCGCTCCGTACAGTACAAACGAAGTGTTGCAGCTTACGAGGCTGGTAGAAAAACTGACTCTAGCCGAAAAAGCCTTAGCTTTTATACTAGTTTGCTTCCTATACTTCCTATGGTTAGTCGTGTAGCATGGTGGGGTTAATGCTACTTCCAAATATAGTATAAATGCGACTAGGCGGTGAGTTTGTTCTGAAAGAATTAGTAGGAGATTTTGGTAGCGCGGCTCCTTTGATCTCGGCGGGCCTAGAGGTTTTGGTCTAGTACAGAGGCGACAAGTGTCACATATAGTCTACTAGTTATGACCACAAAAATATTATTTCGGAGAAAAAAGGGATAGGGCAACGAGAGCGAGAGCGTTAGGTTACTCGGGCTGGCTTGGTTTCCTCTCAGTCGAGTCATTTTTGGTTTTTATAAATAAAGAAAGTCATTATTAATATTGTGGGATTTGGGAAAAGAAACGTAGGCATATCTTGTTTCAAGTGAATATATTATAGAAAATACAAGACGGTTAGCCCTACGCGTACGGTTCGCAGTTCTTCGGGTCAACGCCGGCTTATCTCTGTTTCTCTCGCCTCGCTTTGCTGCCCACCACACGCTCTCCCTACTTCGCTGTTCTCGCGCGCTCCCGCTCCCGAGTTACCGCGAGTCACCGCACACCTATTCTGTCAACGCTCGCGTAGCTGAACGCGTGACGCGCTTATTGTCGCTCGATACGGGTGGCCCCACAATATTATGGGAATAAATTTTATTCGGGGACAATCCGAACACCCCTAACCTGCCCGCACTACCCTCGAGTTTGGCAGCAGCGCGCCGGGCATCCATCTGATCTTTCCCCGGCGCGCTTAATCGCGCCTTACGCCCATAAATAGAATAAAGGGGAAAGAATGTTTAGGTTCGCGGCCGGTAGGTATCCACGTCACACAACATTGCACTGCCCGACATTGGTGGCGAATCGCAATTCCATCAGCCTCAGGCATCTTCTATAGGTATTATCGCATGTCAGGCATGTAGTATAGTATCGAATGCAACTCGTCGAAAAGGGGGAGTATCATCCAGTCGAGTTGGCAATATATCAGTCACGCTACAGCGGTCTCGTGGGAATTTACAGAAAAGTGCTCATAGGAAGTCCTTGGAAATTCACTTCAATCTCCGATCTATCGTTACATTTGTAGTTTCGAGCACTGTAAAAAAAGAATTTAAATTTAATGTACCAAAGAATTTGAAATTCACAAACTCGGTACATTAAACGGAAATTAATGTACCCTAAACTGCAAATTTGCAAATCTTCAGTAAAATTCATGTCCCGTACATTAAAATTAATTATGTTTTCATTAAAATTACAGAACTTGTTCCTTAAAACTATGTTTAAAGAACTTTTTTGGAAATTGTTGTACCATTATTAATATTTAAAGAAATGTTTATAGAATTTACGTTCTCATTGTGGCTTGAACTGAAATTAAAAGAGTTTGTAAAATCAAGCGCATACTCCTTTTAGAATTCTTTGACATTGATGCTTGAAAATCACAGAAAATCCGTAGGTTCAAACACTCGATTGTAAATTTCAATACTTGTATTAGAAAAATGAATTTCTGTGTAGTGATTTTGAGCACCGATATCTTGAAATGAAATAATTTAAGAAATAGCTTATGCACACCGAAAAAAAGTTTGGTAATATCAACCTCGCAGCTGCAGTCACGGAAAATTGGTTTAAATCAATCGAGGCGCATTTAAATAGGCTGAATCGTTGTTAAAACAATAAAACTGGTGTGGTTGTGTCAATTGCGTATAGCAGTTTCTGCGACTACACCGTCGGTTCAAAGTGATCCATAACTGCATTACATCAACTTTTTTTTTCGGTTCAATCGTATATAACCGAAATGTCACCATACAGAAGGTACATTATTTCGATTTGAACGTACATTTAGTCGATTTGAAAAAAAAAATGATTCGATGTGTTCGTATATATTGTGACGGAATGGCCTTACTCCCTGGCGTAATTCGCGCAAAAGCCATACTCGGCGCACCATCTAGCGACTCATCAGCCGAAAATCGATAAATCGATAAGATAGAGCGCGTTGGAATCGCCTAATAATACAATGACGGGACGACACACAACGCGCACACTCGGACGTAACGACGACGAAACGGAAACGATCAAATTCCAGAACGCTCGGGAAGGTTCGCGTCCCTTCCATCGAGAGAGTGGGGATAGCCCTATAAATTTGCGTACGCACAGCCACTCGCTCTCAGTCTCCGACCAACATTTAACCGCAGTTACTCGCTAACATCGTTTGATTAAATTCACGACTTCTTTTGCTTCGCTCGATTAAATTCGCGATCAAATAGTTTTCTTTTGGTTTCGTTTGATTAAATTCGCGTCCCAAATATCTTTCTTTTGGTTTCGTTTGATTAAATTCGCGATCTAAATATTTTTTCTTCTTTCGGTTTGGTTCAATCAAATTCGCGATCCAAATGATTTTCACCTGATTTCGTTCGATTAAATTCACGGACTCGGTAATTTTCAGATTGAGTCGCTCAATAAAATTCACAACCTGTCAACCTCAACAAGTGGACGCAGAGAGCATCCTGGACTAGAACCTCGACATTGTGTCGACCGACAATGTCTCCTAACTATCGAATTCCATCCATCCGACAACTCCGAAATGCTGCTAACTGACGAATTCTTACGCCAGTTATCGGGTCGCAAATTCTACAGTAGAAAACCTTCTCAAAATCCCGATCGTACACCCAACACAGTGTTGGCTTTGTGATCGTCCTACTAGGGGTCTTAGAAAGTGCCAAAACCGCACTAAAAGGTACCACGCCTGAATTGTGGGCACAGCATCGCTACACACTCAGATCAGGTGGTAGTTTGGCTGTGAGCGACACATAATAAACTCTCGATCAGACTTAGAATAACAGTTCCGCATTATGAGTGCCCGGCTCTGAGGAACTTGTTACTTAGAAAGGCAATTCCCTCGAAAATAAATTAATTCCTTGTTCTGAGCACGCGACGGTGTCAACCGTCATGCGTGAATTTCGAGTCACATTTTTTTGTTATTATTTTTTTTGTTTATTGCCGAATTAATTAGAGTCCAGTTTAGAAATATACTAATACGTTAAAGTAAAGGAAATAGACAGGACACGCGAGAGCCTTTGGGTGGCCGTGAACCCCTAAGTCTGTCGCGTTGTTACGTAGTTGGATTTTCCCTGCTTTCTAAGTCGAGTCATTCAAACAAAAGAAATGTCTATGATGAACTGAATGTTGTACTGGCTAGCATAGCCCACGAGCAACTCTGACTGAGGCATTCCTTTCCAAATACAAAAAAAAAAAAAGAAAAACATAAAGAGAGATCCGAGAAAATGTCTAAAAGCCCGTCCAGTACACGAACTCTAGTCCGTGCTCCTCTAGCGCGAGACATTTTTTTTTTAACCCGATTTTCAGCATTCGCGGAAGACGAAACGCGATAGCTTAAAAATCGTAAAGTTATAATATATGAACATTTGTCATCTTGAAAATGATTTGATTAATTCAGCAAGACGTCAATTTAGTCATTCACAAATATTATGTCCATAATAAACATCTTTCATGTTGTTTCGATATTTCAATGTCCAATCATGGAAGTTGAGTCTAAGTTAATGACGGAGAATAATTTATATATCCGATTCACGATCTTACATATCAATTAGCGATTGTAGCGTAGCGGTAAGGTACTAGGTTAGAATGCGTTAGTTTCGGGGTTCGAGCCCCACTGGGGATATATAACATTTTTATTTATAAAAATTGTGTTATATTGATAAGTGGCGATGTACTGATAACAATTGAACATATAAAACACGATATAACCATGTATGAAATTAATTAATAACAAATAACGTAAATAATTATACCGGGACCTAACTCCAGATTGAGTTGGGCTAAGCCTTTTTTTCAGTGCACAAAAACGTCCAGGGCTTACTTGAAATTTCATGAACCGCATTCAAACAAACATCGCAATAGTTTATTAAATTTCAAGAACGAAGGTATTGTAATATTTCCGACACCGGCTTCCTTTTTCATAAACCGTTACATGAAAATTGCGACATATAGGTGCTTGAAAGTTACAAAACGGTTTGTGCATAAAAACTTTCAGTAACGGTTCATTCATTTTCAAGCAAATTTTTTTTACAGTGAGTTTTATTTCCGCAGTCACACCAAAGCTATGGGGAGTTAACCAAATTTCGGGTTGTTCTTATGCTTCTCACAGCAAAGGCATGCCGAGCCAGCATCGTCCTTGTAACCTCGAAATTGGACGAAGCAACATCCAATCCCGTCGAAGACTCAATATGTTTTTTGTTCCGACATTAGCCAATGTGGGAGAGGCCGTGGACAGTTCTGATTATGTACATAAAAATATTTTTTAAGGCAACCCCCGCAGTACTCTGCGAAGGAGGCGAGATCACTCTGAGGGCTGAACAACGCACTCCCTGAAGGAGTTGGACCACTCCTACCTGTGGACATCGAGGAATTACATCGTCGCAAGGGAATCATCCGCAGGGAAGATTGGGAAAACTGAAAAGGCAGAACACGTTTCAATTTCAAGCTGTGCGCATCAAGCTCACAGCCGCGCGTGCGCGGCCATTTTTGCAAGAATTCGTACCAGAAAACGACCATGTGCATGCGCACCGTCATTATAACGGCAAATCGAACGCACCTCTATATGTAAGACCGTGGTCCACCGAAAGCGAAACGTGTATCATGATCAACCTGATCATAACGAAAGTTTCTAGCGACGTTTAAGTCCGAAATCTTTAAACTCAATATCGAAGGTGTCCACGGTTGAATGTAATTTCCGTATAGAAACCCCGGATAGGTTTTCATACTCTACCCAAACAGTTTAATGGTACAATGATTTTTGCGATAAATATAACAATCTCGATGAATACACACATCGCACTCACTACCTACGAACCCCTAACCACTGCATACTGTTAGAAAATTATAAAGTTTTTTTCAAGCAGCTCCATTGACCAAGTGATTTTTAGCCCACTCGATCGGTTAATAAATCGGTGGGCCGAATTCGCAATTTCTATGATGACTCTTTAGCACATTACTGCGTGAAATTATTTATTTATAACAGATAGCGCTCAAATACAATTTTCGTACAGAATCACCTGAGACGTTTGCTTGAATTGTTAATTATTTCTATATTTATTTTACAAATCACGAAGTACGAAGTCACTCATTTGAATATAGTACCAACGTAATTTTCGAGGAATAATGTATCTCGGCTCATACGGTGAATGCACGACAAAACGCGTGGCAACGTCGCACACGTGGTGAGGTTGGTATCAATGAGCTCACATGGTTCCGTCGAGATTGAAACAAATGTAAACAAGCCGGTGAAACGATGTCGTCGAAGTCCGACGCCAGGTCACAATTTCATTGTAAAGGTGGAAAATTTACTACAAAAAGGAAAGCCCAATGGTTACAAAACGTTTCGACAGCTGCGAAACGTCCAAGAAGGCGTGAACCGCCCGCATCAACTTATGCCGATCGCGGGTCGACGAGTGTGTAACCTCAAAGTTTTGGCGGATGAAATGTGGTGTACCCTGTGCGATGTACCCTTATCATTGAAGTACATAGAAAGTGAAGATATTCACGGATTGGCTTCGAAATTTATTTATTTATTTATTTATCTATCTATCTATCTGTCTATCTGTCTATCTGTCTATCTGTCTATCTATCTGTCCGTCCGTCCGTCCGTCCGTCCGTCCGTTCCCTCGTTCCCTCGTTCCCTCGTTCCCTCGTTCCCTCGTTCCCTCGTTCCCTCGTTCCCTCGTTCCCTCGTTCCCTCGTTCCCTCGTTCCCTCGTTCCCTCGTTCCCTCGTTCCCTCGTTCCCTCGTTCCCTCGTTCCCTCGTTCCCTCGTTCCCTCGTTCCCTCGTTCCCTCGTTCCCTCGTTCCCTCGTTCCCTCGTTCCCTCGTTCCCTCGTTCCCTCGTTCCCTCGTTCCCTCGTTCCCTCGTTCCCTCGTTCCCTCGTTCCCTCGTTCCCTCGTTCCCTCGTTCCCTCGTTCCCTCGTTCCCTCGTTCCCTCGTTCCCTCGTTCCCTCGTTCCCTCGTTCCCTCGTTCCCTCGTTCCCTCGTTCCCTCGTTCCCTCGTTCCCTCGTTCCCTCGTTCCCTCGTTCCCTCGTTCCCTCGTTCCCTCGTTCCCTCGTTCCTTTATTCCTTTATTCCTTTATTCCTTTATTCCTTTATTCATTTCATAAACACGGGCAACGCCCAATTCCAAGAGGACGGTACGACCGTCGCCGAAAATTAATATACCGTTCAACTCACAAGGAATTGAATAAAGACTAAACTAACTAAAATTATGTAAAGAATAAAAAATACATTAAAATAAAAAATATAATGTAACAAAAGAAAAAAGTAAACATGAATATCTCAACGAGGAGGAACAAGAATTACAGGATTGAAGAATTATAGGTTTGGAGAATTGTAGAAGTATAGAACTGCAGACGAAACCACAAACTTAAGGTATTCCGAGCGTGAAGGGCCGCGTTTTGTGGGTGCCTGAGCGGGGCCTCTAATTTTTTCGAGTGTACAAAGCCGTACCGCCGTGAAATGATTCTAAAAGCTTTTTTGAAGGTGCGATTATCCTTCGCGATGCCTAAAATATACAGTATTCTAATTGTTTAAAATAATTTTACAAATTTCAAAACCTCACAGCCCTGATCTCGCCAGCGATCTGGCAACGCCGTGCAGCGTACCACGTGATTTAGCGCCATATTGGTAGAAAAGGCATCAAAACAAAAGCTACGTCTGTCAAAAAAAAAAGTATACCGGATCATTTCGAAATATGACAAAAACGTCAAAATGCGCTGGCCGCTGTAGTATTGGCAGGAATAAATGTCAATTTATTTCAGTGAAAAAGATCCAGGCACGAATGAAAATTATCGACGCGAGGAAGAAACGATTCAGCAAAGATTCGTGCTGGGTAAGTACACATAAAAACGTATACTTACAATAACTATTTGTATAATAGAATTGTATTTATTTATATTTAGGAAAAAAAACATTCATTCAAATAAAATATACAAGTCACGCATTTATACATAGGCGAATTCGTTTCACTCGGATTGGGAGAGCCGTCGGCTTGTTGAGGTTAAGACTCTTGCTGAAGAGTTGTGGTGTACAACATGTGACAAACCGTTGTCACTGAGAAATATAGTTGCCGAAGAACAATTGGGTCTTGCCAGTATTTATCGAGTGCAGTGGGCGATATGTTCTAATACCTGCATTGTCCATACTAATCACCACTACAAAAATGAGGGACGACTGTACAGCGTAAACTGTAAAGCGAGTATTGGTAAGAAACAAAATGCGCAATACATTCATCATGTATTGCAAGTGAATATTATGAATACTATACAGTGATTATTTTTTTATTGCAGCACTACTGGATGCAGGCATTGGCGAAGCTCAACTTAACGTTATATTATCAGCTCTCAATGTACCCAGTATGTCGGCTACTCTCCTCAAACGATATGAACGTATCGTAGGTCCTGCGATCGAAACGGTAGCCCGAGAAAGTTGCGAAGAAAGTCTCCGTCAGGAAATTGCTCTAACGAAAGCTCGTGATACATCGGAGACAACGTAAGTTTCAATGGGTCGTACTAACGCGTGAGCAATGAAAAAAAATGTCTACCAAATAATCATCGGCTTCGTTTACTTTCGGTGGAGATTGTAGCCATCCGATCACGGAATTATTCTACATAAAAGTTTGTTTTAATTTCCCCGTATTGAATCGTATTTCACGTGTACCGAACTGTACTATTTTATGTGTACTTGTACGTGTGCCGTTCACTAATTTGATATTACCCGATAGAATATAATAATGTTATCAACAATAATAAATTCTTAAAGTTTTAGTCTAGGGAAAAGATCAACTATCATAATTGACTGAAATGATATGTAATCGATATTTTTTTAGATTCTTTAATTCTACAACTATATATATATTTTTTACGATTGCCTATTCGAATTACTAATTACAATTACTAATTTTGTATATGTACTACGAATTTTTATTTTCCACAATAAAGACAAACTTTTATTGAATCTATCATGATTATTCTGGCTGTTTCGATTTTGCATACATGTAGTCAAATTCCAGTTCCATACGACAATCCTTAAAACTCCGTTATCTTTCGTGTAGTACAATATCGATTCCAGTATCCATATCCAGTAGTACAGTCCATTAGCAAAGTTCAAATTAAAATTGTAATGCAGAGTAAATGTTTGAATTGTAGTGGAGCGGCGTTGAGCGAACGAGAGAATGAAGTTTTGAATGAAGAGAATCCAATCTCGAATGAAAATCTCCCTGGATGTAGCAATGCCAACGACGGGTCTATTATACAATTAAAAGTATCGTATGACGCTGGCTGGCAACGCAGAGGAACTGGACATGCATACAATAGTTTATCTGGTTCGCTTGAAATGCGCAAATTTCACGCGAGTGATTTATTTATTGTTAAACTATCCAGATCTTTATCGCGTAAATTGTATCTTCCGTTCTAGCCCCCAGGTCACTAATAGGGTACCATTCTGGCAAGATTATTTCTTATGCTTTGAGAAGTAAACGTTGTGCAATGTGCGAGCGCGGTCATAAGCCAGAGGATCACGACTGCAGAAAGAATTATGGATGGAGACCAATTGTACACCTGCCCAGTCTACACGAAGATAGGTCTACACAAAAAGTATGCACCAATAAACTGTAAACATAGGCAGCTGTACATCCAAAAACTCTGCACTGAAAACCGTACACAGCTTAACTATATACGACGAAGGGTCTGTACAAAAGTATGCACCGAATTATCGTACACGAAATCAATTCTACACCAAATAACCGTACACTGTAAACTTTACACCGACCAATTGCAAAAATTAGACACCGAGCAACTGTACACAAGGAAAAAAATACGACACGACGAAAGTTCGACACCAAAAACTCGACACTGCGAAAAGGTCAACGCCGAAAACTCGACACCGCACATCAGACTACTGTACACAACTCCATATAAATAAGTATATAGTGAATTTTTCACTTTTTACAGATAAAGTATATGATTTTCGTATCAGTTACTGTTAAAAGTCTTATAGAGCAACTGAACAGATATTTTTACCATACATTTTACCATACATACATACACCATACATAGACAGACCATATATTTTATCTGTAAAAAGTGAAAAATTCAATATATACTTATTTATATGAAGTTGTGCACAATAGTCTGTTGTGTCGTGTCGAGTTCTCGGTGTCGACCTTTTGTAGTGTCGAGTTTTTGGTGTCGAACTTTCGTCGTGTCGTATTTTTCCCCTTATATACAGTTGCCGAGTGTCCAGTTATTGCAGTTGATCAGTGTAAAGTTTTCAGTGCACGGATATTTGGTGTAGATTTGATTTCGTGTACAGTCATTCGGTGCATACTTTTGTACAGACCCTTCGTCGTGTATAGTTAAGCTGTGTACGGTTTTCAGTGCAGAGTTTTTGGATGTACAGCTGCCTACGTGTACAGTTGATTGGTGCATACTTTTTGTGTAGACCTGTCTTCGTGTTGACTTGGCAGGTGTACAATTGGTCTCCACCCAGAATTATGAGGGGTCGGCGAAAGCAATGGAACCTGACATGGCCGTCGAACTTATTAATAGAAATCCCATTTTAAAAGAGCAGAATGCTATTGTTTCGGTATTGATAGGAGATGACGACAGTTCCACAATTTCCGCAGTCCGCAGAGAGTCCGAAACCAAGATCGACAAATGGTCTGACTTGAATCATGCGAAGAAAGGACTAACAAGTGCGTTATATGCACTGCACTTACCTGTGAACATTATAAAGTATTTTGCTAGCTGTTTTTCGATTGCACTCAAACAAAACCGCGGTGACGCAACGGGAGTGAAAAAAAGCGTTATTGAATGTAGTCCCCCATTCTTACGGAGAACATGAAGAGTGTGGAGAGTGGTGTCGACATCGCTCTAGCGAGGAAACCGTACCTCATCAAGGTCTTCCAAACGGAGAACCTCTCAAGGACATGGATGCTCGTCCAGCTTTGACACAGTTATTTGCTCGATTCGCTAGTAGCGCAAGCAAACTAGCACCTTGTGCGTCCAGTCAAGGAAATGAAGCGTTCAACAACATCGTTGCAAGCAAACATCCGAAAAATAGACATTACGCCGCATCGGAGTCTCGAGAGTAGGGACGGCGGTCTGCCAAAGAAATATTGGCACTCAATTTATCTTGAGAGTCAATGAGAAATTATCCTTGTCGCCAGGAGGTGAGACTGGTAAATTTCGCTTCCTAAAAGATCGCGTTCTAGAACGAAAAATAAAAATGAGTCGGGCAATCGAAATAAAACGACGAAGACTTTTTACCAAGCGACAGAGATCGAGTAAGACTGCTGCTGCAGCAAATCGGGAAGGTATTACATACCAGTCAAACTGTGGATTCAGTAATATCATTCAATCACTGGGTAACTTTAATCACTGTTATAATTATTCTCAGTTGTTTTCTATTTTCCCAAAACTCATTGTACTTATGCTTTTTTTCTAGAGGACAAGGTAACGCCTATTAACTTTAGCGACTGCACCACTGCGATTTTCGATGTGGAGACAACAGCTTTACCAAAATCAGCCGAAATATGCCAGGTTCATAATTGATTATTTCTTTACTGAATCACGACACCCACAATTGCGAATGTCCGAACTTTTTCATATGATATTACATTTTCAGATCGCAGCTTGCTGTGGAGGAAATGATTTCGATGCATATATTGTCCCGTCGACATCAATGTCTCCAGGAGCGTTTGCAGTGACTGGCTTACGCGTAATAGGTGGCGAAATGTTTCTGAACGATGAACGTCTCGATACTATTCATTGAATATCTTCGTTCTCAGGGCAACAACGTCATTCTCATAGCACACAATGGGTTTAAGTAAAGGCTAAAGAGGTTTCCTCATGAGAAAAATATAACGGTTTTTTTTGTTAGAAGTTAATAATCCATAATACGACTGTCAATATTCTACAGATTCGATGCTCCGATGATTCTGCGCCACATGAAGAAGTTTGGTCTTATCAACGAGTTCACTTCAGTTGTGAAAGGATTTGCTGACAGCTTGGCAATTTTTAAAGAAAAGCTCTCTGACCGCACGAAAGAAATGAAAAAATTCAGCCAAGAATCTCTTGCACATGATTTTCTTGGACATGAAGCTGTTGACGGGGCACACAATGCTGTCTGTGATGTCAAAGTATTGATCCGGCTTTTGACGCACATTCAAGTTAATAGGGACACAATCACATGTCACACGAAGAGTGTCACTGAAATTTCGAACAGCGAAGTACTTGCAGTACGCTGTGCTCAAGCAAAAGCATCGTTGGATACGCTCAAGGATGTTTCGACAAGCATGAGATTAAAAATTGCTAAAGCCGGCATCGATTTGAAAATATTGAAGGAAGCTTATGGGCAGGGTGCTGGAGAAGGTGTAAGGCTGCTACTCGGAGAGGACGTAAGAGGCTGTAACTTGAGCAAGGCTCCTGTACAATTATTTTTCTGTATTTGTGCGCCTCTTTAAGGGACACGATACTCATACAGAAGGATTCGTGGACTCGAGCGTCTAGGAATTATGGGCTGGCGTGTCAGAGACAAATTTATAAGCAAATACTGTTCTTTATTGGTACAATACAGGTCTCAATGTAATTTAACCCTTATTCTTTTTATATTATTCGGATCTCTTTACTCTCAATATTTAAATATTTAATCCAAACAGTGTGTCCGTAATGCAATAGAGAATATAATTATAAATCAGATCTCGGATCTCGTCTTTTAATTTCTATTTTATTTACTTATTTATTTATTAATTATTTGGAAGAATTAGCAAAGCTGATTTTGTTTCGCGTTGTTCGCACTGCGTAGGCGCGGGCAGCTTCTCGATCGTCGTGCAGTATCGCTGACTGCCTCGCTCGGCGATTCCCACGGTGACGTCACAGCGAACGACGGTGACAGCTCGTACACCTCGCGATTTGCAATTGGTGTAATTTCGCGAAATCGAGGGTTTTACCTTACTCTGATGGTTGGTAACCCTTCAGGGAACTTGAACCTCTCCCTGGGTGTGCCTTTTTAGTACCCTCGGTGTTGGAATATTATTCACTTGGGCACTTGCAGCAGATCTGACCGGTCACTTTGGTCACATTACCGAACTGCACTGAGTGTTGCCGAACTTGATAATTTTATCGTATCACGGCGGTGGAGATCGTGTCTAAATCTCAGTTAACTCTTCACAATGTTCTCTAAGTCACTTTTCGTTGTCTTTTGATGAGCTCTAAGTCCTTTTTGAACTCACTGTATAAGTCAAATTTCCCGATAATTTTGTAAGTTCCACTTAGTCCAACAGTTTATAAGTCTACTTGCCGTATAATTTTCCAAGTCCGAATCGCCACAATTTTTCTAAGTCCACTCGGTCCAATTATTTATAAGTCCTTACAGCACAGATTTTTATAAGTTCCAATTCGCACAACTTTTATAAGTCCAAATTACACCAATTTTGGAAGTCCGAATTGCACAATTTTTATAAGTCCGAACTTGCACCAAATTTTATAAGTCCAGACAGGCACGAAATTTATAAGTCCAGACAGGCACGAAATTTATAAGTCCAGACAGGCACGAAATTTATAAGTCCAAATTCGCACCAAATTTACAAGTCCAAACAGCACGACATTTTTATAAGTCCTTTTTGGCACAAATTCACTTTAATTCACTTCTACTCACTTTTTCACTTTTCACTTTTCACTGTTCACTGGTAGTCCTGGAGAGCTGGCCGATGGTAAAGTAGATCGTTGAACTGATAATCGGATGTCGAAATCGCCGTCTTTTATACCCCGATTTTGGATTCCCACTCCGTCGGTTCTGCCGGGATTTGGCGGACTCGCGTCTGCGTGCGGTCACCTGGTTATTAATTTTGCTATTGGTTGACAGTGTCATCGTCCTCTACCCTCCAATCCCGGGTCGGTATTATAGGGACGATTATCCGGTGTTACCTCCTGAGCGAATAGTGTGCTCGGTCGGTACCGTGTGCAAAATCGATGTCGTCATTTTTGTCCAATCCGCGAGGCCGATTTTCCCTCGCTTTCACCTCTCTGCAACCTTGGGCGTGCTTTCGCCGCAAGCCCGCTCGGCAGCGCCGCTGTGCTTCCGATCTCTCGTCTGCGCTTGCGCTCGGTTGGATATCGATCGAGTCGCCGCTCGATCGTGGGAGATGGCGCCACTTATACCTCGCGCTGTCTCACTCGGTGCCGATAATTGCAGGTTTAGCTCGGCCTTAGGTAGTCGACGATAGTCAATTAGTTACAAGGCAAACCTCGAGTAACAAAAAACGCCAGAATTATCAAATCCATTGTGGACTATCTGGCAGCTTCGCAGTAACTTATTATAATAGTATTACGAAAATAAATACAATCTAAGCTAAAAGCTATCCCACACAGCATCTATTTGTTTTTTACCTCAATCTTTATGACTTCGATCCTCTATTCTATTCTCCATTTCATTCTATCCCGTTTTTTATTCTCAATTTTACTCTATCCTCTATTGTATTCTCTATTTTACTATGTCCTCTATTCTGTCATTATGTATTGTAATAACGATCCTCCCTACATCTTCCTTTTTTTTCGCTTTCACACGACCACCACACGATTGCCGCCTATCTCTTCTCACCCGCTGCCGCTGCTTATCGCACCACCGAGCATCCCGTCATCTCCTCGAGGACTCCGAACGCCTATTCCTTATCACCCCCCAAATACACAATCCTAGACTTCGACCATTGCATTCTTTTTCTCATGACTAACCGCCTTCCAGGAATCCAAAAGATCTGCCCTTCCAGTATTTTTCCGACGCCCGAATTCCTTTCCCCACTATCTGGACTTTGCCACGAGATAGATCTATAAGAACGAACCTCCACCCAGTTTAGTCAGTCATTTAGTTACCGAAACTCCGCGCGACACTGTTACGCTGCCGGATTTGTATTAGAAAATAAACGTCTTTAACAGTTCGATAAAGTGTTTACCGAGTCTTTCCCGTCCTACAACCGCGTTCTGTGGCAGAGTCGACTACCACCCGTAATAAAATTACATTAAATATTCCTCGCGACATCACAATTGGTGCTAAGTGTGGGGTAGTCTACTCAACATTGCTGGGAACCTAGGACCGATCGACGACACGAAGAATCTGCAAGAGACAAAATAATTAAAGCTGGAACCACGAAAAGAATCGGTAAATAACAGTTCATTTACTCAGTACCGCGAACCCTCAATTATCGCGACCGATTCAGAATCTGACTCCGTGGTTACAAACAAAATGTCATTCTCAAACGTGAACGACGCACTCAAGAACGCAATGGACAAAGTGCTAAATCAACCAAAGGGATCAGGTAACGGTCAAATGCCGCGACAGACGGGTCAAATGTCGCGCACCGGGAGCGTAACAACCGTAGCCTCGTTTGAAGAAATAACACCAAAGGAAGCGATAGAGCTAGTCAGAGAATTTGACGGAAAAGGTATTGGTGTTGGAGCGTTCATCGCATCAATCGAAGATGTGAGGTCACAGGTAGCCCGACCAGATTATCTGCGGAAATTAATAATCGCCAAAAGAATAATAGGCGACGCGGCTCGAGAAATAGAAGAATACGAAACTGACACGTACGATAAGCTGTATGAAGGACTCCGAATATTATTCGAAAATCTGCAACCTGTCAATGTTTGGAGAGACAAGCGTGCGCGTATGTTTCAAGGCAAAAACAAAGCCGTCTCGAAATTTACGAATCGTTTCCTCGCGGTGCAGAACCAAGTACTTGCAGCTCTCTCAAACTCCACCCCGGACGAGGTGAAGAGAAAATTCATCATCGAATATGAAAGAGAACAGGGCCTGGAACAATACTTGCTGGATCTCCGCAAGGAACTTTCAACTGAGGTACGCGCCCAGAGACCCGGAACCATCCGAGCAGCAATCGCTTTCGCACAGGCCGCTGAAGACTACGATTACACAAGGGAAATGATGACACGGAACCTGAACCTCACAGAACGAAACGCAAATACACAGCATCGACCGTCCCATCCGTCCAGCAGGCCACCCGCGGCTTCATCCTCGACCCAGCGTACGCAGGTATCGTGCAACTATTGCCACAAGATAGGGCACTTCGAACGTGACTGCCGCAAGAAAAATTATGACGGTCAACGGAAAGCGAGCGCCCAGTCGTCGGGTTTTTGCGAGGGACTGTTTCCACCTCGCCCCCCGCAACGAGTCAACCATGTGCCAACGGAAGAAATGAATACAACGGGAAAAACGGACCATTGCCTCGAGTTAACGTCATTGGATCCACCAAACGCGTCGTCAAATTATCAATGCGAGATGTACGAGGACCAGGAAGATTTTTATTAGATACAGGATCCGCCATCAGTTTGATCAAATTAGGCAGTTTGAAGGGAACATCTTTGGTAGACAAGAAGGTAAATACTGAGTTCAAGATGGGTAATGATTTACACCGATCGTTGTTCGTTACACAGCAAGAATTTGAAGGGGAAAAACACATTTTCCACGTCATTCCCGATGACTTTCCCCTGGAAGAAGATGGACTGATCGGCATTGCATTTATGGAAAAATATCAAACGTATATCGATATCGGCCCAAACAACTTCTTGGAGTTCAACGGGAAACAGCTTAGTTTTGAACCTCTCACCGTCACCATTCCACCAAGGTCAATTTATTGGATTACAACGCCTACAAACATTTCGAACGGACCAGCCATTACAGCAGAAGAAAATTCCGACTCCATAATACCTTGCGTGTACGTAGCCAAAAACTATGAAGCTCGAATACCGCTCATGAACGAAACGGAAAAGCCGATTGAAATCACTGTAGACTTACTACGTGGGATACCATTTAAAGAACATATCCCTTCACCAGCGGAGGAGCGCCTAGACGCACCGGTGGACGTACCTACAGTCTACAGCATCAAAGAACAGAATACAGCAGAACGAATCCAAATGCTGAAGGGAAACGTGCGCCTCGAGCACGTGCCGCCGGAGCAAGCGGAAAAGGTATGGGACATTGTCTCATCCTATCCCGACGTCTTCGCACTACCTGGTGATCCACTGCCAGGTACAAAAACGGTCAAACACCGCATAATTACCAGCGACGATGCACCTATAAACGTGAAACAATACAGATATCCTCCGGCGCACAAAGAAGAAATCGACCGGCAAGTCAATGAGATGCTGCAGAATAAACTTATTGAAGCAAGCGATTCTCCGTATAACTCACCCTTGTGGGTTGTGCCAAAAAAATCTGATGCATCCGGAAAAAAGAAGTGGCGGATAGTGATTGATTTTAGAAAATTAAATGAAAAAACCGCTCACGACGCATACCCTCTGCCGTGCATCGATGAAATTCTGGATCAACTGGGAAGAGCAAAATACTTTTCAGCGTTCGATCTTGCATCGGGCTTCCATCAAATACCCATGGACGAGCGGGACAAACAAAAGACAGCCTTTTCCACACCCTCGGGACACTATCACTACAACAGGATGCCATTTGGATTAAAGAATGCGCCACCGACCTTCCAGCGGATGATGAACAACGCCATACGCGGTCTCATAGGTAACGCGTGCTTTGTGTACTAGGACGATATAATCATCTACGGGAACACGTTAGAGGAACACAACAAAAAGTTGATAGATGTTCTGAATCGTCTACGAGAATCAGATTTAAAATTGCAACCCGACAAGTGCGAATTCCTTCGTCCAGAATTGGAATTTTTGGGTCACGTTATATCCGAAGAAGGTGTCAAGCCAAACCCGAAGAAAATCGAGGCGGTCAAGAACTTTCCGGCACCACGCGATCCTAAGCAAAAAAAAACAGTTTCTTGGGTTAGCCGGATTTTACCGCAAATTCATCAAGGACTTCAGCAAAAGGGCAAAACCACTCACCGAACTCTTGAAAAAGGACATTACCTGGTCATGGACAGAAAAACAGGAACAGTCCTTTCATTTATTATGCACAGCTCTCACGACAGCGCCAGTGCTGCAATATCCCGACTTCACGCAGCCTTTTGTTCTGACCACGGACGCAAGCAACTACGCAGTGGGCGCTGTACTATCCCAGGGACCGATCGGGAAGGATCGACCAGTGGCTTACGCCTCCCGGACGCTTAACAAAGCCGAGCAACGATATTCGACGACCGAGCGAGAAATGCTGGCGATAACATGGGCTACGAAACATTTCCGGCAATACCTGTACGGGAAGCGCTTTCAAATCGTCACCGATCACAAGCCGCTAATTTGGATACTCAAAGCCACCGATCCTCCGACCAATAGCCGCCTAATGAGGCTCAGGATGAAAGTGGAAGAATACGAGTATGAGTGTTTGTACAAAAAGGGCACATTGAACACCAACGCCGACGCTCTTTCGAGGATTTACGCCGTGACTACCCGAGGTCAGCAGCGAACGGCAGCCTCAGCCGAGATAACGAAACACACCACCGAAGAACAGAAAAAGAAAGACGATAAGAGAACAGAAGAAGAACCAGCCGAAGAAGTACCATTATATATGGAATTTGAACTCACTGACAAAATTCCGTATGTCTCCGAGATATGCGCGCAAACTGCTCCAAAAAATGTGTCAACTTTGAAAATTGCAGACGCATCGACAGAAGATAAGGACGCGCTACACATTGACTTTTCCGACGAAGAAATAGTTTGGTTCGACCAACTGACAGACGCACTAATGGAAATCACCGAACCAACAAAGATCTTTCTGGGATGCAAACACCTGACCATTCACCCAACAGCGAAAGCACGAATAAAACAGATGATAAATTTCATTTGGTCGAAGAAAGTGAAACGACCCGCACTGCACCTTTATGATTTCGAACTTCACGAGGCAGGTACAGAAGAAGAGAAGAACGAGATTATCAGGCACCATCACGGCACGAAGGCCACTGGACATTATGGAGTAGCTAAGACCCTCGATCCCATAAAGGCGGTCGCTACCTGGCCAAATATGCAACGGGACATCGAGGAGTATATTCGAAAGTGTGACACGTGCCAGAGGGTTAAGCTCGTCAGAATACGACCTTAAGCAGAAGCCGTTATCACCGACACACCAGAAAGGCCCAATGATAAAATAGCGCTGGACCTCGTCGGGCCTATACCTGAGTCAAGCGATGGGTACAAATACATCTTGTCAGTTCAGAACCAATTAACGAAATATGTCACCCTGATTCCTCTGAAGACCATGGATGCTCAGGCGACGGTAAATGCTCTCGTAAGTCACTTTATCTACATCCATGGCGCACCGAAGATCATTCTCACAGATGGAGGTCGTAATTTCATCAGCCAGACCTTCAAGCATATGGAAAAACTCTTTAAAGTTCACCATATGACAAGTACGGCGTTTCACCCGCAAAGCAACGGAAGCCTTGAGAGAGCTCACGGGCCTATCAAGGAACAGATCAAAGCGCTCATTCGCGACGATCGCGAAGATTGGGATAAAAAGCTAAAATTCGTTTCGATGGCATATATCAGTGCAAAACATGAAGGCACTAGCCTAACGCCATTCGAGATGCAGTTTGGACGCAAGCCGAATATCCCAAACAATCTACCAACCCATCGGACGAACGTCACCATTGACCAATATTTCAAAGGACTTCGAGCTGACCACGACCGTTTCCTGAAAAAGGGACGCGACCATCTTCTCCGATCAAAGGAACGATACAAAGCAACCCAGGATGCCAACATCCTTCGTTCCTCACCAGTCTTCTCAATAGGAGACGAAGTTCTCGTCGACCAACAACGGGATACGTCTCCTCTCGCCGAACGCTGGGAAGGCCCAGCGATAATCCTCAATCGAACATCCGATGTCGACTACGAAATATTACTTAGAAATAGAAAGAAACTAATACATGTAAACAAACTCAAACCCTATTTTCGTAATTAACCATTTGTATGTTTAGATCACCGTACACTCTCATCTACTCACCCTGTATTAATGTTCACAATAATTGTGTCCATACTAATAACTCCGACCTATCAGATTACCATGTATAATATTTACCTGAACAACTTGAACCTTTAGCCATATGCATACCACACTACTAGAATTGTAGTAGTGTGGTATGCACCTTTAGGAATTTTCTAAAATATGGGGGGAGGTGTAATAACGATCCTCCCTACATCTTCCTTTTTTTTCGCTTTCACACGACCACCACACGATTGCCGCCTATCTCTTCTCACCCGCTGCCGCTGCTTATCGCACCACCGAGCATCCCGTCATCTCCTCGAGGACTCCTAACGCCTAGTCCTTATCACCCCCCAAATACACAATCCTAGACTTCGACCATTGCGTTCCTTTTCTCATGACTAACCGCCTTCCAGGAATCCGAAACATCTGCCCTTCCAGTATTTTTCCGACGCCCGAATTCCTTTCCCCACTATCTGGACTTTGCCACGAGATAGATCTATAAGAACGAACCTCCACCCAGTTTAGTCAGTCATTTAGTTACCGAAACTCCGCGCGATACTGTTACGCTGTCGGATTTGTATTAGAAAATAAACGTCTTTAACAGTTCGATAAAGTGTTTACCGAGTCTTTCCCGTCCTACAACCGCGTTCTGTGGCAGAGTCGACTACCACCCGTAATAAAATTACATTAAATATTCCTCGCGACATCACAATATTGTTTATCTATTTTTAAATTGCCTAATATCTCTCGGATAATGGAACATAACGATTATCTCAGGAAATTAACAAAAAAATGAATAATCCATTATATTATTTTTCTACTTCTTTTTTCTTTACTTTATTTATTAAACTTTTTTCAAAACTAGTTCTCTCTGCTTATGGTGCATAACACTCAACCATAAAAGTAAAAAAAAAATCTGCTCTATTTACATGCTTCCGCAAGACTAACCATGTGCCGTCAATAGTCTAAACAATAATGTTTTAGCTCGATGAAAATCGTAGAAAGTAGCAGAAAATTGGCCAAGGAATTTCATCCGGATGGATACTACGCTAATGAATTATCACGCGGTAAGTATTTTTGACTATATATGCCTAATTATGCGTTGTAAATTGAGTTCTGATACGTTATTTAGAATGTAATGAATTTATTGGTATCGTAGGTCAGTTTCAAAACCAGATGAGGAGCGACAAGCACAACAGAGTAATTCGGTAGTAGCTCAAACTCAAATTGATACAAGGTATTTTTAATTTTTTATAGCTCAGTTGCCGTCTATATTTGATAGTTTTCTTTCATAAATATTTCCCTTTTTTCTTTCGCCACAGTACTCCCACACAAACTTCGCTTGTTGCTCCGTTTGATGGAGCTTGGCAGAAGAAAGGTGTTGGACGGGCTTATAATAGTAGGACGGGTAAGTAAAAATTTTGGATCAACATCCCTCGATTGTGCATTCTTCTTAGCACCGTAGTGCTAATAAAAAAATAATGTCCGCTCTAGCTCACTCAACATTGATCGGAGTTCGTAGGAAGAAAGTCCCAGGATATGCTACAAGAAAAAAGTCCTGCACGAAATGTAACAGAGGTCACGCGTCTAGTGACCACGATTGTCGCGCAAATTTTTCGAGAAGCTCCAAAGCTGTGGAACCGGATATGGCCGTGAAGCTAATTGCCCGCAACGAGACACTGAACGATGAAAATGTCATAATCGGAACTCTCATCGGCGACGGCGATTCTTCTTCGATAGCAGCAGTCAGGAGGGCAAGCACTTATCAAGTTATGAAATGGGAAGATCTTAATCACGCTTCGAAGTCTGTGACAAGTCATCTTTATTCCATAAAAGGCCTTTCCGCTGAATCAATCGAATACTTGACGCGTAGCTTTGGGTGTGCATTGAAGCAAAATAAGGACAACGTCGAGAATACTCGCAAGGCTTTACTCAGCATTCCAAAACACGTGTTTAACGATCATACCGACTGCGGCGATTGGCGTAGATACACAAAGGATCCAGAAAACTACACCCACAAAAGTTTGACAACGACCAGAGAACTCAGTCAGGATACGTTGAAAACAAAGCTCACGGAATTGTACGCTCGTATGGCGAATAACACGGAAGGACTTGCTCCCTGTGGTTCCAGTCAGGCGAACGAGTCTTTCAATAATTTAGTTGCTAGCAAGCATCCTAAGAACAGGTACTATGGAGGTACCGAATCTTTTGATTTCCGCGTAGCTGCAGCCGTAGCTCAGAAGAACTCGGGGTCTTAGTACGTCGTGGACGTGAACGGTAATATTGGAACGTCGCCCGGTGAGCACACTAAAAAATTTCGCCACCAAAAAGATAAATCTGGAAAGACAGAAAGTATAAAGCGAAATAGTAGAGAGTACAAGTCAAGAAGACGATTGTTGGCTAACGGGCAGAATAAACAGAACGATTCCGCAGCAAGAAAAGAAGGTATTTTCTACAAAAGCGCATGCTGCATCGATGGAATTGGTCAGCTCATCGAGAATCCGCGAGAAGAAGTCAATGCGTCACATATAGTTCTTTTCGATTTAGAAACATCAGGTTTTGGGGAAAAGGCCGAGGTATGCCAAATTGCAACTATGTGCGGACAGGAAGAATTCAGCGTGTTCATCGTTCCTGAAAACGGTATCGCAGAAAAAGCGTAAGAAGTTACGGGTCTTCAGGTAAAGGAGGCGAACTATTCCTTCACAATATAAGAGTATCAACGACGCCACCCATACTCGCATGGAAGCAATTTTTTTAGTTTTTGAAATCAATCGGAAGTGGCATAATTCTTATGGCCCATAATTTCACTTTTCACTTTTGATGCTCCTCAATTACTTCAGCAAGTCGAAAAGTTTAATCTCATGGAAGAATTCACAACCGTCGTATCCGGTTTTGCTGACTCGCTACCGCTATTTCGCGAGAAAGTGCTAGCCACGAAAAGACCACGAAATGAGTTCAAACAAACTGATCTTGCAAGAGATTTTCTCGATCTTGGCAGTGAAGATGCGCATAACGCCATTATTGATGTTCGAGTATTGGCACGTCTTATTGCTAAGCTAGACATTTCCGACGAGACTATAAAGCAACAGACCACGAGTGTTCATAGTCTCAATCAAGCTGGGGCGAGAAAATCCCAAATTGCCGTTACTGTAAAGTCGCTAGAAGTCCTCAGACCTGAAGTATCGGTAGGTACGATTAAGAAAATCGCTGAGAATAGGATTACATTGTTCTTCCCTATAAAACTGTACACCGAAAATGGGCTAAAGGGTGTGGAGATGCTGTTTGCCGAAGACGTGTGCGGTAAACCGAGAATTTCGAAACAAAAAAAACTTTTGTCCAACGTCGGACAAAAACGGTCCACACTGATCACCAGTTCCACGTAAAATGTATTAACTCTAAAGAAATAAAGTATATCTTCACTGTGCCAAACACAAAATATGTCCTATTAATTTTAGTCACATTACAGATCTATGTAGTCATGTAGTTATGTATTATATTTTTTGTAACACATGCATAAAAAGTGCCGCTTTTTGTGCCTGTAAAGTGTGCTAAAAGTGGCTCTTTTTAATAAGGCGTGCACGAAAAATGGTGCGCATGCGCAGATCGACTACTTTTTCTTTTTTACACAGTAGTTACTTTTGCGTATACTTTTTTCACACCCTAGCTACTTTTGTGCACACTTTTTTAACATTGTAACTACTTTCGCTCACACTTATCGAAATAAGTGTAGCCAACTGCTAGGTCTTAAACGTAATACTGCGCAACGCAACCGTCTGACGCAACGTCAGACGAGAAAATATTACGTCGCAGATGCGTATAGTTAAGAAATACGTAAATCTGAATCTGACCAAAATGACGAAAACACATTTCTGTGGGCAGTCGGGGGGCTCCGCACCCCGACCCACCCCCCCCGGGGGCTCCGCCCCTGGACCCCACTAGGGGCTCCGCCCCTGGACCCCGTTGTGTGGTCAGTAGCTTTGCACTTTTTCTGCATTTGTTACAAAAAATAGTATGTGACACTCGTGCGGACAAGCGGTCTTCCGACGAAGGTTGTGAAGTTGGCAGCACTCGCCTTCCGCTCGTACCACGACCAGCCCTCGGCTCCAGCTCGTACCACGGGCAGCACTCGCCTTCGGCTCGTGCTGCCGTGGTACTCGCGTCCGGCTCGTGCAGCCAACTTCATAATCTTCGTCGAAAGACCGCTTTTCCACACTCATATCACAATGTACTATTTTGTAACACGTGCACGAAAAGTCCCGCTTTTCGTGCCTGTAAAGTGTGGCGAAACTGGCGCTTTCTAGCGGAGAATGCGCGAAAACTTTTTTTGCACGATTTTTTCACATTCTAGCTATTTTTTTATCCTAGCTACTTTTGCGCACACTTTTTTAACACTCTAGCTACTTTTTTGCACACTTTTTTCACATCCTAGGTACTTCCGCACACACTTAGCTGGCAGCACTGTAGCTATCTTGTAGCACGCACTTTATCGGCACGAAAAGCGGGCATTTTCTTGCACTTGTCACAAAAAGTAGTATGCGATACTCGTACGAAAAAGCGGTCTCCCGACGGCGGTTGGGAAGTCGGCAGCACTCGCCTCCTCTCGAGCTATAAACGTCACTCGGCTTCGCCTCGTGCCGTTGTAGCTCTCGATCCGGCTCATGCAGCCACCTTCACAACCTTCGCCGAAAGACCGCTTTTCCGTACTAGTATCGCAAAGTACTATTATGTAGCGTTCACTGAAATAGCCTGAAATTTGTACAGGTAAGACATGCCGTCGTAAATGCAGCAATTAAAATTTAAAAAACCGATTGCGTTCAATTTTTTTTCAAACGTTATATACTTTCTAAACGTTATGCCCTTGAAATACGTCGAAATTTTTTCAAATTTTCCGAGATTCCCGCTACATAAAATATAGTTCACGGTAAGGTTAGGTTGGCCATTCCCCCACATTTTTCCTCACTATGTGCAGCGTTGCCACGCTTCTTTCGGCTGCTATTACCGAAGCAGAAAATCGCACACATTACCTTACTTGAATATAACTTTTCCTCTTATTTTTTGCTGTAAGATATGAATTTCTTTGTCGCATACGATTTATCGAAGTCTAATCTATCATTTTCAATAATCTTTTAAAATTGATCCTCTTCTTTTAATCATTAAATACACAATAGAATGTGATCCCCCGGTCTCGCATAAGAATCCATATTAAAAACGGTATATTTCAATGTGGAATATCTTTTTTTCGGGACGGTGAAATTTATTCCGATTTTTCGATGTGTACCAGAATACCTCAATTTTCAATATATATTCTTTTTACAACTTAATCTTATAAATTGATAATCGCAGATGCCTCCTTAAATATTTATCTACGAACAAAACAAGTATCAGATTCGTGATCGGCGTGAAAAAATACATGGAAGTACAGTTCCGGTGCAACAACTGACGAAAAAGTTTGCTAGGAATTTTTATAGCCAAAATTGTAAAAATTAGTGATTTTAGATATTTTTAATCAGCGATTTCTTTGCTTTCTGATGGCATCGCGGAAATACTCAGGTGCCTATTGTGATCTACAGCAAAACATACACAAGACGATGCATATGACGGAGTTGACGGAATTGCTTGAGTAAAAATCGAAAATGCGGAAAAAAAATGAAAAACGAAAATGCAATCCATGTATATTTTCGCGCAAGCGCAGGTCCGACAAAGTGAAGCGTGACGATAGAGTATTTTTACGCGCTGAAGGTGTAGTTGAAAAAAGTTGAAAATTGAAATTTTCATATCGCTTCCTCATAAAAGTTGAGAATAAAAATTTGCATATCGCTTTCTCATAAAGGTGGAAATTGAAATTGTCATATCGTTTTCTCATGATGTTCCTTTATTCGCGAAGCTTCCTCTATGAGGAAGCAAAAAAAAATACAGAAAATGTTTTCTCATAGAAGAAGCTTCGCGGATAAAGGAACATCATGAGAAAACGATATGACAATTTCAATTTCCAACTTTTATGAGAAAGCGATATGCAAATTTTAATTCTCAACTTTTATGAAAGAAGCGATATGAAAATTTCAATTTTCAACTTTTTTTTGTTATTTCACTCATTCCATTACAAATGTCGGTTTTCCCCTGAAAAATGTTGTTTCGTGGAAAACCCCATCATTAAAATCGAGTTTTAACATTTTTTCGCCAAATTCTCGTGTCAGATATGGCCATATCTGATCAGATCTGTCCAAGTATGATGAGATATGTTCATATATGATCAGATCTGTCCAAGTATGATCAGATATGTTCATATATGATCAGATCTCGCCATTTCTCTGCTCTGACCAGATATGATCAATCAGATCTGATCCATATATTATCATGTATGATCATTTTTTCCCGGGTATATTGAATTGGGCACACTCTCTTCAGTCAATTTAAGAGCCTAGACTTCTAGTTCGTCAACTGAGATTAAATTTAGACTATGGAGAAGTCAACTGACGGTCGGCTTTATTCGATTTGACTGATGTCGACTCAATCGGGGACACACATTATGGTCGCTTTAATGTCAACTTCTAATTAATTCTCCACGATTAAACTTAAGCGTCTCCGCGGTCAATTGTGTCGGAAGCAGCGGTTGCCAACCGCTTCCGTTGCAGTACTTTATCGGCTTCAAAACAGCCTTTTTTATTCCAAAAACAAAACAAGCAACTAACAAAAACAATATGTATGAGAAAACGTGTCGTCGAACCAACTGGACTCAATGTACGCTATGATTTTTGGCTAGAGGCAATTCGTACTCGCCGTTATGTTGTGCAGTGAGGGCGTGACGCCCAATTCCAAAACGACTATTGGAGCTCCTGACTACTAATTTGGCGCAGCACCTCGGAACTGCTCCGTTTTTTATTTGTCAGGAGTATCCACCTACCGAAAATTCTTGTTGAACTTCGACGATGATGTTGAACGTTTCCTCTCGTCCTGTTGCTCGCTCACAGCGAACCAAAGATTTTTCGCAAACGAATACTACGGTGTTGAAGCAACTTCTTCTTCTTTTAAATTCTACTGGGCTACCTGAGTAAGAATAGAAGGCGCCCAGTATGGCCACTAGAATGAACGTGTCGGTCGACGCGGAAGTAGCGGGACGTTGAAGAGATGCTTCATGACTGCTTACTCCAATGACATGAACTTGTGAAATTGTATAGTCACCTTTACTGGCGTCGTGTGAAATTGTCACCAAAATGGTGTAGCTGTATCCACATAACTCAATAGAAATTGAATTGCAAGGTTCGTATTAATATTTACACAAATTTCAAAAAATAAAAAACAAAAAAGTGAAGATATTTCACCTATGGATCCCCCGTTCAGCAATAGAAGCACATGATTGGTGATACCGTAAAACATATAAGCTATTAACTATCACTTATATGTGATATCTATCACATGTGATATCTATTGTAACGATGGTCAAGCCCGAGTATCACCTTTTCGCTGTGCGTACTCTTCTTCCCTCTCGCTCTTACAATTTACGACACTATCCGCTCCCCGACTCCCGCCGCGGCACCTTTCCGAAAGGACGTGCACGCTCATCCTACCCTTTTCCCGGAATGCCTAACAATGCCTATTTTCTATTTCCCACCGATCTGCCCGTACATTACGTAAACCTATGTCCAGACAGGCTGCTCCGCTTTCCTCAATACCGACTGACCTTCCAAGAATCTTATGCAGCTGCATCCAGCATCTTCCACAACACCTGCCTTTTCCAGAACACTCCAACGCCCAAATTCTCTCCCCACTACCCACGCTTTCCCACAGACAAACCTATAAGAACCACCCTCCTGTAGAGTAGTTAGTTAGTAAGTCACCGAATTTATGCACGACAACGTCACTCTGCCAGTTTGCACTTAAATAAACGGTTCAAGCACTTCGCATAGTGTAAACCGAGTTTTTCCTTCCTAAAACCGCGTTCTGTAGCCGAGTTGGCTACTCGAATATAATAAATAAACGTTAAATAGAAACCCGCGACGTTACATTGGTGCTAAGTGTGGGGTAGTCAACTCAAAGTGCTGGGAACATAGGAACGATCGACGACACGAAGAATCTGCGAGAATCGACAAAGTCAACACTGGATTCACGAAAAACATCGATTCTATGTCGATCACGAACCTAACTTAAACGCTCAAAGGCGTAGTAAACAAGATGGGCGAGCAACAGAATGGACAGGGTAATAATTCGCAAGGACAATTGTCGCAAGTCCCAAGTGTTGCATCCGGCTTAGATTTAGAAGAAATAACGCCGAAAAACGCAATAGAGCTTACTAAAGAATTCGAAGAGAAAAATCTCGGCGTCGAGAGATTTATTAGCTCTATCGAGGATGTGCGACAGCAAGTTACACGCCAAGATTATCTCCGTCGTTTAATAATCGCGAAACGAATTATCGGCGACGCGGCACGCGAACTTCAAGAGTACGATATTAGCACGTACGAAAACTTTATGAGGGACTTCGTATTTTGTTCGGGAATTTGCAACCAGTCAGTGTGTTCCGCGACAAACGTTCTCGCATGTTCCAAGGCCGGAACGAGACCGCCTCCAAATTTACGAACAGATTCCTTGAAGTACAAAATCAAGTGCTAGCTGTTCTCGCGAATTCCACCACGAACGAAGATAAACGCAAGTTTATAATTGAGTACGAGAGAGAGCCAGGGCTCAAACAGTATCTGCTAGAACTGCACAAGGGAATATCATCTAAAGTACGAGCACAATAACCAAACAACATCCGGTCAGCGATAGCGAAGCCTCAGGCTTCAGAGACCTATGATTTAACGAGAGAAACAATGACTCGAAATCTCAACGCTGCCGATAGGAATTCAACAGCTGCTCCTCGCCACCATACACAGCCAGCCTCTCGACCATCCACGACCTCGTCGGAAACACGACGAATATCAGTGACCTGCCATTACCGCAAGCGCATTGGGCACATCGAACGAGACTGCCGTACAAAGGTGCGAGACTCAGAAAATCACCGCAGCTCTTTCACATAGCAGTCGGGTTTTCAAAGGGACCGGCCTCAACCTCACCCCCCGCCAAGAGTGAACCTCGTACCACCAGAGCAGACATTGGACGTGGGGGAAGAGGAGGACTACCAAAAGTCAACGCCATCGGATAGGACAAGCGAGTGGTCAAATTACCAATGTCGGGAACAAAAAGAACTGGCAGATTTTTACTAAATACCGAGTCAGCCATTAATTTATTGGAAAAAGGGATGTTGACAGCGAAGTCACTGTCAACAGAAACATCAACACGAAATTCACGATGGGCAATGAAGACGAAGTAACCATTCCAGCCAGAACGATTCACTGGTAATCTATGCTCGATCGAATGTTCGATCGAATTGGAGGCAGACGGGCAGGAGTTTGAGTGAGACGCGCGGTCTCGAGAAATAATTCCAACGGTTGTCGGTTATAGGCAAATAAATTATTATATTTATTTGATAGAGTAACGCACGATCTCGGACTGAACTCGCTAGCGTTCATGACTACGCATACGCACGCACAATGAAACCTTACACTTACTTACACACATAACAAACGCTCGATTTTCGGAAGACTAGCTTGATTTAAGCCTTGTCCTCAAAGATCGGACGCTCGCTACTCAGTGTTGTTATCAGCGTGATCGTAACGATGTTTACCAGTAATGAGCGGGTCACATTGTTGCTGTACGATTTCCGTTACTCAACGGTGTCGCAGCTTTCGGGGAATTGGCTTTGTCGAACGACGTTCGCTGATCCGTCGTCTCGGGGTGCTGGATTGAGTCAATATATTTTTTGTTTCTCTTCGCTGCGGCTCTCGACGATAGGGTAAAATCGTTGCCTTGCATCTGCAGCTCTGCGACATCCGAGTAATAAGTGCTCTAGTCCTGAGCAAAAAATTACATCGTTTTGACAGTTTTTACATAGTCGTTAATAATAATATTTACTGTGATTTCAAGCAACCAGTGCATCACGAAATTCATTGCTACTACAGTGGAACCTCGATTATCCGAACCAATTGGTGCCGAGACCAGTTCGGATTAACGATTATTCGGATAAGTGAGTTATGATTAAAAAATATTATACGTAATGAATATGAGTTAAAAAAAATATAAATTCGCATACAAACATTATATGCATACGTTGGAACATAGTATTAAACGCTTACTTTAAGCATTCTTTTTGATAAAGTCGTCAATTTTTGGTTGTATAAGTGCAGGATACAAACTTGCACAGACCTGCAACAAGTAATGCTCGACGATATGTAACAACGAACTTTTGCGGCATGGTTCGAATAATAAAGGTTCGGATAAAATAAATTCCTGTTCGGATAATAGAAGTTCGAATAAAATAAATTACAGTTCGGATAATCAAAGGTTCGGATAATGAAGGTTCGGATAATCGAGGTTCTACTGTAATTATTTTGTTATCACTTGGGGACCAATGAGTGATATTACTTCACCTATTTTAAACATTGCTCGAAATGGCCACCATTCCTTTGGACGCAGAGACGAACACGCCTCATCAGATTTGCGTGGCATCTATCGAGCATCTCCGGTGTCACAGTATCTGTGGCGGTCTGAACCCTTGCCATAAGCTCGTTCTGATCACGCGGTAGGGTTCTGCCGTATACGATATGCTGGAAATGACCCCACAAGAAAAAATCCAAGGGGGTCAGATCGGGCGATCGTGGAGGCCATTCAGCCTCTCCTGCTCGACCGATGTATCTCCCCGCGAACATTTCGTTTAAACGTGCTCGAGTAGCTAATGCCGAGTGGGCAGGGTGCCCATCGTGCTGGAAATACATTTCTCGTCGGATTTCCAGCGGCACGGCTTCCAGCAGTGGCGGTAACTCCTCATTAAGGAGATGGAGATATGTCTGGGTTGTGACGCGATGCGGAATCACGATCGGCCCAAGCTATAAAATTAATATCAGCAGCGAAAATGAGGAAAATTTCGGAGACAAGGACGACAGTATGAGGAAGCGAACGGATTTTTTTCTGAAGTAGGAATCATCGTGTTCGGGAAAAAAGTAATAATCACGGGTAATAGATTTAATAATTAAAAATGTTTACATGGCTTGCTCATTTATTAGATATGTGTGCATAGCTTTCTCTATGAGGAAGTATGTTTATCGATTTTGGCTTCCTCATAGAGGCGGCTATGTGCAAAACTGTAATAAATGAGGAAGTCGTGTGCAAATTTACTTGGCAGCTTTTTTTTGTAACATAAAAATATCGAATCATAAAATCGAAACGGTCAAAATGTACCCTAAAGTTTATTGCAGATAATCGCTTTGATAATCGTTTTGAGGTTGTTTTATGTATTTTCCTCCACTGATCACGAAGCTCTAAATAATATCTGATTGCTTGCATAGAGTTCGATCAAATTCAAACACAAGTCTTTGGTTTTAGTATTATAATTGTATGAAGTTTTAGGACGATAGCTAAACATTTACGCAAGTTACAGCTACCACGACTTTTATCAAACATTTTTAAATCG
Source organism: Amblyjoppa proteus (assembly GCA_963922035.1). Classification (NCBI taxonomy): domain Eukaryota; kingdom Metazoa; phylum Arthropoda; class Insecta; order Hymenoptera; family Ichneumonidae; genus Amblyjoppa; species Amblyjoppa proteus. The sequence continues at coordinate 34,132,848 of OY998228.1, read as the reverse complement.
TGTAAAATCTCAAACCGAGTCTTAATGTATATGAAAATTGTACTAAAGGGACCTGACCATTCTATACGAGTATCAAATTCCAACTCGCTATCCCAAGCCGTTTTAAACGATACGCACATACATCCGGACGTCACCTAAAAATTGCACTTCTTGTTGTTTTAAATTATTTTAAGTACTCCGACACCGAATTGTCGATTTTTAAAATTTTTTACGAAAACACAATTTTTTCCCGATTGCGCTAAAATAACCACATTCCTTGCGTGCAAGACGAGCGGAAAATAGTCTATTATTTACCGATGATCATTATTAACATGTGCGCATGCGCAGTACAAGTCCATTACTCCCTAGGGCTCATTACTCCCTCTCGAAGCTCTATTACTCCCGGGTCAGTAAGGGTCACTGGCGAATATGACGAATTTGCGACGCAACAAATGTGGTTATTTTAACGAAGTCGGAAAAGAATATATACCACAAGGGAGGAAGTGCTTTTTCAACTCGTATGAATTTCCGCCCTCGCTTCGCTCGGGCATCAAACTTCACGCTCGGTGAAAAACGGACTTTCCTCCCTTGTGGCATAATATACTATTCCTCTATGAGCAAGCAAACAGTATTGTTGGGTATACCATTTGGTTCCCGATAATGCCCGCCCACAGGTTAACACTCCAACGAATTTGGTGACTGCGCACTCTGGCAGCACGGGGATTGTGATTTTTGTCGTTCCAAACGTGTTCATTGCGGCAATTACGCATGCCGCTGTCAGTAAATGTCGCTTCATCGGTGTATAAAATCCGCGCTGAAAACTCATTATCCGCTTCGTGATGCCTGATGAGCCATTGGCAAAATTCTAGCCGACGTTGAGGATCCCCCGGATAGAGAACCTGAACTGGAGTCTTATGAAACGGCTTCAGGTTGTTACTTTTTAAGATTCGCCACACGGTTGACTGGCTCATCTCGATCTCGCGGGCTACAATCCTCGTCGATGTTTCGGGGTCTCGTTCGACGTTTCGGAGCACGCGAGCCTCTCTCCGGGGTGTCCGTTGCCGTACGCGGGGTCCGCCGTTGAGACCTCGTAGTGGCATAATATTGCCCGTTTCCGCTACACGGCGTTCAGCCGCGGCCATGACCGCCTCGCTCGGAAACCGCAGCGCATTCGGGTAACATTCGCGATATCGTAGGGCAGCCTGGACTTGGTTCCCTTCAGCCCAGCCCAGGCACTTCACCATGTTGACGTACTCCTGACTTGTATAATCAGCCATCGCCGATGAATGCAGATGCCAGACTGACACGTCAATAATTAACAAATGACTCAAACTGACCACTTACGCCAGAAATTAATCTCGATGGCTTATACGGTGGTTCATAAATTTTTAATGATTTACGATTGTGAATGGATTTGTAGAAACTGTGAAAGTAATCGTTTAACATTAAATTTAGTCATAAAATTTCTATTTTCTCACAAGCGGTCAGATTATGATGCAGAAGATATATGTTCTATTGAAAATTTGTTTCAATGAAACCAACATCAAAATATGAAAATTGTGTATCAGTATAAATTCATTTAACTCTCAAATTATTGGTAGAATTGGTTTGATTAAGCTTCAGCTAGAAGGAAGAAAACTATATTCGTCAGTCGTATGGACACGATAACTGCAAAATTCTTCGAAATAAAATTCGGGCAAAAATTATGAAGGGTTTACGACTTCGGCTCGTACTCACTTTCCACTCGTCGAGAGCGACCGAATTTTCTCTCTTTAGCGACGAAAATCATTATTTACATAATACTTGTTTTACCTTATTGCAGGAAAAGCGGTCATGTTTCTGATAAGAAATAAAGGAATTATAAAATATACGGTTAAGGGGATGCTGGAGCTATTTTTTTTCTTTTTTAACCTTCTTTACCCGTTTTACCTATGGAACTAGATACTTTTTCAGTTTAGACTTAGCAGTGTTAATGTACCACCCATATGCGTGAAATTATGTATGATTATGATATTGACATAAACGCTTCGGTGTGCAGTCGAATTTTGATTGAAACTTTACAAGGAATTAAGAAAAACGAATATTATAGTTTGTGAAAGTGCATAAACGTAGTGTCACGATGGACGCACAGGCTCCGCATCGTACACTACATTACATTCATGCCGTTGCCTTCGGCTCTGATCACCTGTCGCAAGTCGCTGGTTTTCGCGACAATTTATAATATTCGATTTTCCTTACTTCTCAGAGGATTTCGACCGAAATTCGAGTGCACGCCGAATCGTTTAATATAGTCCGATAAGCTTTGAAGGATACCCGTCGCATAGTAATAATGAATAGTGAAAACTAAGAAATGCTCTACTTAAGTCGGTAAAACAGGACGGTCCAGCAGCCCCTTAATGAAAAAATATGTTATAGAGGTTAATTTTAATCAACTATCAATCAACAAATTAAGTTTATTACGAATTGCCAGTCAAACAATTAGTTAATCTCTTTTAAATAATTTTAGATTATTTTAAACAATCCTACATCTTTTTTCGTTGCACGGTGGTAGCGAAATCAGTATAAAATGATCGGTTATTTTTAATGATCCTTCGATGCGCTGGGGGTATGGTTCTCTGACGAGCTTGGGGTATACCATAAAATATATTTAAAATGATTGGCATCTTCCATTAACTTGTCCAACTGGGTCTTCCTTTTTCGCTTCGGTTTCGGTTGTCTTTCGCTACTTTCGCTTTCATTCCCGCCGTGTCCAATTCCAGCCTCTTGTTCACCCCCTTGTACGCTCTCTTGATCGCTCTTTTTTCGCCGCGTTGATCATTTCCTTCGCAAAGTTCTTCCCCGGTGTTTTCGCCGGTTTGGTCATCGTCTCGTTCGCCTACTTTTTCATGTCGTCTTTTCTTATCTAAATGTATTCTGCGCATCCTCTCGTAGTATTCTATCTCCGCTTCTTCTTTCCGCTGTCTCTCATCCTTCTCTTCTTCCGCGCGTCGTTTCCGGTTTTCTGATTCTTCTTTGCGATTCTTCCTTTCGATCTCGACCTCCGCTTCTTCCATTCGCTGCCGCTCTACTTCCGCTTCTTCCATTCGCTGCCGCTGTACTTCCGCTTCTTCCATTCGCTGCCGCTCTACTTCCGCTTCTTCCATTCGCTGCCGCTCTACTTCCGCTTCTTCCATACGCTTTCGCTCTACCTCCGCTTCTTCCTTGCGCTTCCGCTCCATCTCCGCTTCTTCTTTGCGCTTCAGCTCCAACTCCGCTTCCTCCTTACGCTTCCGCTCCACCTTCACTTCTTCCATTCGCTTCCGCGCCACTTCCGCTTCTTCCATAAGCTTTCGCACCACCTCCGCTTCTTCCTTGCGCTTCCGCTCCAACGCCGCTTCTTCCTTGCGCTTCCGCTCCAACGCCGCTTCTTCCTTGCGCTTCAGCTCCACTTCCGCTTCCTCCTTACGGTTTCGCTCCACCTCCGCTTCTTCCATACCTTTTCGCTTAACCTCCACTTCTTCCTTGCGCTTCCGTTCCAACTCCGCATCTTCCATACGCTTTCGCTCCAGTTCTGCTACTTCTTTACGCTGCCTTTCATTTTCCCCGTCTTCGTTGCTTTGCCTGTTATTCTCCTCTGCTTCGTTGATTTGTCTCTCATTCTTTTCGTCTTCGTTCCTTTGGCTCTCGACCTCCTCTTCAACATTGTTTTCTTCTCCGTCTATCTCTGGTCCATCGTCCATAGCAGTAAACCAATCTGGTTTCATGCCGTGCAAACACATCGAGGCGTGAGCACCCAGCTTGTGATACGTTTCACTACGTGAAAGGAACCTCCAATTAATTTGTTGTTTATGTATGACCTCAACGGACTTTTTAACTATTGGTTATTAAGGTAGTTCGAGCGGTACAGTCCCACTAAACGTGAATTTCAGAGAAAATTTCGAACACTTCTCGATGGGATAAAAATTTGAAAAAATCAACTACATGCGATGACTGCAAAGATTGTTTTTGTGAAATAATAATTCCAATTTGTTATTAACAAATTGAAGATAAAAATCATTATTCAACAAATTGCCCGTCAACTTAACAATTTTCCTTTATAAAAATGATTCGTTTATTTTTCTGAATACGTATGAATTCCGTCCGAATGTTTTTTAACCTTTGAAAATCACGTTTTTCTATGTTCAAGCTGTGAAAAAACGTAATTTTCAGATTGAAAAAAATTCTGAAAATTCATACGTATTCAGAAAAATAAACGAATCATTTTTATGAAGGAAAATTGTTAAGTTACCAGGTAATTTGTTGATTAATGATTTTTATCTTCAATTTTTTAATAATAAATTGGAATAATTTCATTTAAAAAATCTTTGCAGCACCTCGCATGTACTAAATTTTTTTTCAGATTTTTATCCCAACGAGAAGTGTTCGAAATTTTCTTCGAAACTCACGTTTGACGGGATTCAACTGCTCGGATGATCTTAATCGGGGTAAACGGGGCAAAACGGAGACTGAAAACGTCATTTCCAACATTTTTTGGAAGCAAGCTAAGTTCCCGTTTTGTCCCGCTTTAGCCTATATCTTTCAGATTACGAAGCTTTGAATAAACAATAACTTACAATTTTGGTGTTGTGTCGATGGATTCAGTGACATGAAATTTCTCCATAAACTGTATAATAAATTTGTGCTGCTCTCTGACATGGACCCGGATAAATTCAATTCTTTTCGTCGATGGCTTGCCGGTGTACACGTCTTTTATTAGTTTTTTTAGGTCTCCGCTGTGGAGGTTGTGCGGCGCATTCCGAATTTTCTCTTTATATGAGACGAGGGCACAGAGTAGCCGTCCGTAATGGTCGAAATTGAATGAAATATCTTTATAATATCTTTTCATGTTACAACGTTTAAGCGATGTGGCGTTAGATAGAAGACTTGACAGATGATTCTTTTAAATATGTTGATCTGTTACGAAACGCACTTCGCGGCGTTAGTCAACTATCAATGTTTCGATGGATCGATTGATGACGACAGATTTAGATAGACCTTTTTAATTCGATCTAGGGACACCTATCGTCCGCGAACGAAATGGAATTTCCGAATTTCGAAATTCATTCCATATGCTATGAAAACTTTATAGGAGAGACCGGGGCAAGATGGGCCCGCGGGGCGAGATGGACTAGTGAAAAATCAAGCCGACTCGGGGCGTCATGGTCCATCCCAAAATGATTTTTAAACATAACAACCTAGATGGAAAAAAAAAATAAAAACTTTTCGTGGGCAATGACAGAAGCAGAGAATTCGCAATGTATGAAAGCGGGGCAAAATGGGGTACCCAAAAAATTATTGTAGAAGTTTATTATTGGGCATGTCTGACGAAAAAATTAAATTCCTAGAACCGGAAGTTCCATATCCCGTGGATAACCTCACGGCCGGTCGAATAACGTTGATTTTCGAAACAGAAAAAAATAGAATGGTACTGTTAATATCATTATCTTTATAATTGACGCAGTGAGCAAGTCACTGAGTGAGAATTTACGTGTTTCGGACAATTAGAAGTCTGCAACGGCGGATTATGGGCGCTTGCGCACAACTATGAATTAAACTACGCGTCGGCACACAGATCCGGCAGTAATAGTAATAAAAAATAAAACCCAGAAATATACATTCTCAAAGGCTATCGTGCAGCTTATAAATCGTTGATCCTTACTTGCTGAACTTACTTCTCTTGAAGATCCCGAAGCAATGCCTTCTCCTTATCGCTTATGCCCTTTCTCAGTACGTTGATATTCGTTTTCAAGTCCTTCAAATTTTACAACAAATGAAACCACATAATGAAACCAAATTTGTTGAGATGTTTTCGCACTGCATCGAGTGCCATATTGCCAATCACGCCAAATTCTCGTCGTGATCCTACCAAGGAAAAAGAAAATAGGTCAATTTTCTTTTTCCTTGACGGACTGCGGTCTCTAAAAGGCATTCAGTACAGTTTTTGTTATCGACGGCGGTATTCCACATCACCTTAATACAGTATATTTATTATAAGCTAACTAATACAGCATATAGGGGAGACTGGGGCGAGATAGGCCCCCTAGGCAAATAACGCGGCTGCAACGCTGCCGAAAGTATAATATATTGTTTGTCACCCAATAATGATATTTTCACAGGTTTTATAACGCGTCCGAAAAAAATGGTCTGGGATGAGACGGGCTACCCGTGAAGTTTTCAATGTTTTTTAACCCCAGCCTGTACTATCCATATAATACAGTCTGGGGATAAAAAAAAATTGAAAAATTCGCGTTTTGCCCGTCTCGCCCCAGACAATTCTCTTTTTTCGAAGCGTTATAAAACCTGTGAAAATATCATTGTTGAGTGACAAACAATAGATTACAGTTTCAGGAACATTTCAGCCACGTTATTTACTTACAGGGCCCATCTCGCCCGGTCTTTCCTATATGCGGTATAATAAATATGCTGTATTAAGGTGATGTGGAATACCGCCGACGATAATAAAAACTGTACTGAATGCCGTTAAGAGACTGCAGTCCGTCAAGGATAATGAAAATTGTATTTTTTTTCCTTTGGTAGGATCACGACGAGAATTTGGCGCGATTGACGATATGGCACTCGATGCAGTGCGAAAACGTTTCAACAAATTTGGTTTCATTATGTGGTTTCATTTGTTGTAAAATTTGAAGGACTTGAAGGCGAATATCGACGTGCTAAGAAAGGGTACAAGCGATAAGGAGAAAGCATTGCTTCGGGATCTTCAAGAGAAGTAAGTTCGATCAACAATTCAAAGCTGCACAATAGCCTTTGAGAATGTATACTACTCTGATTGAGAACCCCTGATTCAAACCTGGTATCGGTGGACGCGCCTCCGCGGGTAGCGAGTAACTCGTAGGCTCGAGTAGCATGCATTAAGGTTACAGTCAGGGGAATCCCCGGCGCGTAGTTACGACTATACTTTATGACTTACGACTACATTTTCGTTATTCGACTGCAAACAAATATTCGTCCATCTTGCAAACCGTGAATCGATAAAAATGAATTATTAATTATTTGATTCAGTCTTCTACATTGTTCGTTCGATCGCTGAAAAGCAATTTATTTTTATTTATTTATTGTTATGTACGGGCAAAAGCCCTTTTTATAATCATATACAATAGTGAGTGGGAGTGAGGTACAGTACAATAATCATCGTAAAACTAATTTCGAGTTTTAATGAGGTTTCGGGTTTTTAAAACGCTTCGTACGTATCATACACCTAAAGTCTTGGCCTGAGTATGGAAGCTCGGAATAGAGACCGAGAGATTCCAAATACCTCCTCGATATTATCGAATTGGTTCGACAATCTGATGGCACGAGGAATGAGGCTCTTATATTCGTAGTTCGTTCGGTATGTTGGTAGAAATAATAGCTCTGTATTTCGTGTGGTTTTAAAAGAGACTCGTCTCACAAATTCCTCAAGCAAATCTGGGCTATTTATGTACCCATTGAAAACATTTTAAATAGAAATTGCGCGGTTCGTAACTTTTTTTTTCATTGAATGAATCAGTCGTTTATATTGGAAACTTACAAGGAATTAAGAAAACCGCATATTATAGTTTGCGAAAGTGCATGAACGTAGAATCACGATTCACGCACAGGTCCTCCGCTCCGCTCCGCTCGGATCATCATTCATAAGTCGATAGACTGAGCGAACGCAGTATACACTATGTATAATTATCTTTGGTATGAGCAACTTTGTGACGATTGGAATATTCGGAGAACTCCAAAGAATCGGCATGTACGCCATTTCGACGTATGAAAAATCTAAATTATTTCATATCCTACAGAATGGATGCTATTGACATTAGAGCGGCCATGTTGGGTTTCGCGACAATTTGTAATGTTCGATTTTCTTTACTTATCGGGAGATTTCGACTGAAATTCGAGTGCACACCGAATCGTTTATGTTGTTAATACCGTCCTGTAAAATTTGAAGCATATCCGTCGCATAGTAATGACGAATATTGATAACTAAGAAATCGCCTATTTCGGTTGGTAAAACGGGAAGTTTCAGCATCTCCATAACAGGGAATTTATGAATGGAAGGAGTCTCGTTACATTCCTAGCCTTTTGGCTAGGAATGTAACGAGAATCTGAATGTCATGACTAGGAATGTAATGAGATTCTGAAAGTATTTCGAATATGTTCCAATGGGACAAAAATCGAACAAAATCAACCACTCGGAAGGTGCTAAGAACATTAATTTTTTCACCCAAACATAACTTCCTCTATCAGGAAACAGAAATAAAAGGGCTAAAAACAGACCGTGTTTTTTACCATCATGATATCATGATGAAGATCGCATCCGGATAATGACGGTCCGTAAAAAACAAAGAACGTTAATATTTCACAATTAAAGTACCCAATCGATGAAAATGTTTATGTCTAATATATTATCACTTTTTTGCCTATCAGAGAATATTTAATTTGAACATTTGCAACGAATGTGAAGAACTCAATTTGACTTTAGTGAAAAATTAGTTCTTCACATTCGATGCAAATGTTCATATCATCTGTGTACAACGTTTTTCGCGAATAGCTAATAAATTCTTAAATCTAGACGCGCAGAGACATTTTTTAAGAAATTAAGTATCGCGTTAAAAAAAACAACTGTAGTACATTTTTTGTTTTAATGATTTATTATTTTTCACTAATTACATTTACTGTAGATTATACCTGTAACAGAAAAATTATCGGTAAGTATCATTTTCACTATTATTATTGTACTTTTAATCGCTTCTTACTCACCTCGTTATTATTGTTTTCGCCATGGAGAATTGCCAATTCGATTTCCAGTGGGTCGTCTTCGATCACCTCCAGTTGGCCATTTCTGGAAATACACAGGATATTTATAGAGATATTTGATAGATCTATTCGATTTGATACATCATAAAAAATACTAACCTGTGACGTTCTTCCATTTCTTTATACCATTTGTGTGAGTCCGATGCATAGACCCCCAAATCGTAGTAGCTGTCGCTGTAATATATAAACATGAAAATTATATACCATACAATTTTTTTATGACATTCGCAAATACACTTGGCTCAACAAATCAATCCAAGAGTTATGGCAAAGGTTAAAATTTAATATTTTGAACAGAAAGTAGCATGGCAACGTTAATATTAATGGCAATTACACACATTGATCAATCTGACCACATCGATCCAGCGGTCTACGTACCACTTTTTGTTAAAAATGTACAATTTCGACTTTTGCCATAGTTTTTAGTTTCAATCGATGAACTAAATTAATTGTATCAAGTTACGGGGATGTGACACACACGTAACAATAACACTTTCCCCATTTTCTCCGTAATGGTTGATTCTTCGACCAAAATCAAATTAGGTTTTTGTAGGCAATAGATATCATTTAATGTGTTGGAGGCACGGTCGGAAACCGCACTCCAATGCTCGGTCCGGAGACCTCTCGCCCATAAAGAGCATGCGCAACTAAACCACCTATATATCCACTTCCCTTTGAAAACACTGACGAGGGAGACTGGGCCCGGAAAAACCCTGCTCTCACCATTTAAGGATCATTGAACAGATGGACCTACCCTGCCCTGTGACGGGTAGCGACTCACCTGGTTGGGCTTCCAGCGATCCGACCGAGGTCGGATCCCTCGAAGTCATTTCCAGCGGGGGCCATACGGGGAGGCGGAGTCGTGAGCAATTGCTCAGTCCACTTACAGGATACCCGGAAAATATCCAGGTAATTGTCTGGGGAATGGAACCCCACGTAGCTGCCTTGAACAAGTCGAAAACGACCCCTGCGCAGTTCAAGTGCAGCTGAAAAATCCTGTATGGAGAAAAGTTTGATTAGTCATGAAAAACCTGCCTAATTGTCGTCTAGGTTAACGGGTTATCCGCGAAGATTACGGGCCCATTCACCTATCTCCCTCGGTTCCGACAAACCCCAGGCCAGACGACACGTTTCGCACCCTATATAACAAATACTACTAACATCAACAAAAATGTAAACTATTGCTACCCAGTTTCTAGTCCCTCCCCCCTCTATTCCGCTGCCCCAGCAGATCGCTCCTGGCTTCTGAGCCAGAGCGCCTCCCTGCAGAACGCCCTGAAGGCAGAGAACGCTTCCGCGGACGACACCAATCGGCGCGCCGCTTCTGGCCAATCTCTGTCTCCGGTGTAAGCCCGCAGAGCGACTCTCTGCGGGTCAAAGTTGGGACATTCGGTAAGGAAGTGGCGGGCTGTGTCCTCGAGACCACACTCGCAGCTCCCACCGGCCACGAGCCCCATGGACGCGAGACGCGCCCTGAAGTCTCCGTGCCCGGTGAGCACCTGCGTCGTGTGATGGTCCGGTCGGAACCACTTCACCGCGGCAATTCGATCCCGAACATTGCTGAAGAAGGCGAATGTGGTACGGCCTTTGTCCGAAGAAACCCACTGGGCCTGCCACATGTTGATCGCCTGATCCTTTATACGCGAAACCGCGTCGTCACTTCCGTGGAGTATCTCTACCCCGTTGATCTCGGCGTCCACGCCCGCCCTGACGAAGTATCTCTGCCTAGCCTGTTCCAAAAGTACGATTATGGGAAGGGCATTAGCGACCACGCACAGGGAATCCAGCGATGCCGTTCGATAGGCCGCTGTAGTCCCTATGAGTGCAAGGCGCTGTGCCGAATGAAGAACCCTACGGTCATGGCTAGTGCACAGGTCGGCCCACCCTGCAGCGGCATACGCCATCACAGGTATGAAAACTCCCCTGTACACTGTGTTGAGCGCTTGATAGCGCAATCCCCAGCCTGACCCTGCCAGTTTCCCTAGCTTTTTGAAAAGCGACCCGACCTTATCGCGCAGATATTTACAGTGCGTGTGCACCCCTAGTTCCTTATCAAAGTGGACACCGAGATACCTGACGCTGCTTTTAAAGGGGATCGGAGTGTTCGCTATTTTAATCGTCGGATACCTACGTGCCAAGTTTGGCTTCGTTTGCGCGCGGGGTTGTCTATCGGGACGGTCTCCTCCTCTCCTCCCCACAGGCGCCCTCCGAACCCAGACGGTCTTCAGGAGGATAGCCTCCGTCTTACGCGCCGAAAGCTCGAGTTTCGCCTTTCCACACCACTCGACTATAAAGTCGACTACCTCCTGTCCCCTGACCTCTAGTTCCCGCCGCGACTCACCCTTAACGAGGACGAGAAGATCGTCCGCGTAGGCAACGAAGCTTTCGGGGAACAGGTTTTCCAGTTGGGAGAGAAGATCGTCGAACATGAGGTTCCAGCATGTCGGACCGAGCACAGAACCCTGTGGACAGCCTCTTGTGGCACGCTTGGATACCTCCTCATCCCCCCACGAAATCCTAACCCTGCGCCCGCTAAAGTAGCTCTTGAGCACCCTATAGACGTTCGCAGGGCATGCTCGTTCACCGAGACTTCTAAGGACAAGGGGCCACCACACGTTATCGAAGGCACCGGCTATGTCGAAGAGCAGCCCGACAGTGTAAGTCGCCTGAGAGGCGTCCACCATGTCGCGCAGCTCCGTGATCGCATCCTCCGTCGACCTGCCCTGGACGAAGCCGAACTGTCGACGAGAGATGCCTCCGCCGTCCATCAAACCCGCGAGCTTCCTCCTTATCAGCTTCTCGAAGAGTTTTCCAACCACGGAGAGGAGACAAATGGGTCGGTATGATTTTGGGTCCTTCACATCCTTATCCTCGCCCTTCAGGAGTACCCGGAGAGAGCCCTCCTTCCAGGCGGTGGGGAAGACCCCCCATTGAAGGCACCCGTTGAACAGTCGGACCAACTGATCGGGGATAACAGCAACAGCCTTCTTCAGAACCTCGACCTCGATGAGGTCAAGGCCCGGGGCTTTGCCGTTAGCGAAGCTGCGTACTTCCCTTTTCACTGCAGCCGCGGTGAAGGGATTTGCTTCCGCAGTCTCGGGGACAACTTCCGCCCTGGCACGCACCTCTCGTTGCCATGGGGTATCGTCCTCCTCTCGATCGTCCGGAACGTGGACATCCAGAAGGCCGCTGGCGGTTTCTTTCATATCCATGGTAGAACGCTCGCCAAGCCGGATGGTGCTCAGCACCCTCTCAACTCGGAGTTTATCCGCCTGGTGCTTGTAGACGAAGCCCCAGGGCTCCTCATTGCCGTGCGACGTGACGAACTTCTTCCAGCTTTCACGCTTTGTCCTTTTCACCTGTTTGCTGTAGTACCGCAAAGAAGTGCGGTACTCCAGCAGTTTTTCCAGGCGTTCAGGCTGCGCTCGTACCCTCCGGAATGCCCGCATTTTTCGGTAAACGGTCTTCTTCAGGTTAGTCAGCTCCGCGGTCCACCACGGGTTTGACTTCCTGAATCGGACCTTTCGTGGCATCGCCTCTACACAGGCCTCCGTGAGCACTCCTGTGAGAGACTCCGCCATGATCTCGACATCTTCGGGCGAGTCCAGAGTGAGTCCCCCCAGTCTAGCTCCGGAGAGAGCACCCAAGGTCTCGGCAAAGCGATCCCAGTCAGCCCGACGAGTGTTGAACCGACAGGTTCCGCTTCCCCGATCATTCCTTGCGACCTTTGGGATCCTCAGTCTGATATCCAGCGCCCTGTGATCACTGGTAGACCAGTCCACTCTCACCTTCCAGTCCCTGATGAAGCGGGACATGGAGGGCGACCCCAGGGTGACGTCGATGAATGACTCACCGGTAGGGGTCCAGAAAGTGGCTTGCTGACCAGGCTCGTTAACGACATCCAAGCCGAAGGCTCGAATGAGCTCCTCAAGCTTGGCTCCACGCTCGTCAGTCTCCTGTGGTCCCCACAGAGACGACCTCGCGTTTGCATCCAACGCCACAAGAGTTCTCTTCCCCCTCAGAGCACGAAGCACCTTATCGAGGTGTCTGAGGTGCAACTCGATGTCGTCTCTGAACTGAAAATAGTGCGAGACGACGTAGAACGAGAAGCCGGGAGCTCGCACTTCCGCACATACACAGTGGGCAGTGCTGAGCTGTGAGACGAAGAGCATCTGAAAGGCCGGGTTGCAAAGGGCAACGGCAGCCCAGGCTCTCTCAGTGCGAACTGCTGCTACTTGCACCGCAGTTCCAAGTCCGAAGTAGGTGTGGCTCGCATCCGGCTTCCTGACATACGGTTCCTGCAAAAGCAGGATGTCAAGATGCTTTTGGCTTATGAGCGTGCGCACCTCGCCAGTGACTGCCTCTGAACGCCTCATGTTCAGCTGCAGAATCCGGATACCCGTTGTACGGATAGGGTCGTTAGGGTCGTTGTTAGGGATGGGGTTTACGAAGAGGGTCGCGTTCGCGGTTCTATCTTGTCGCTCGCGGTCAGCCACGGCGGCTGCGGTTACGTCGCACCTGTCGACGATGATACGGGCCACGCGGAGCTCGGGAGTCGCGGTTCTAAGGGGGGGTCCTGGTGTTCTAGTTGGTCCAGTCGACCGGGCCGCGAAACTATCACACCTGTCCAAGACTACACTGACGGCACGAAGGCCGAAAACCTTGCGCTGACTGCCGACGCGTCTACGGCCAGCGCCACCCGTGGGACCGCAGGGAGGTGGACCCTGATGAACAGGCGCAGGCGGAGGCGTCAACCCCCCGGCGGCAGCACGGGCGTGCGGCCTCGCGACGGTGTCAGAACCTCCCACTTGTGCCTCGCCTGGTTGCCTCTGCTCTGCCAGGCGGACACTCCTACGTCCATTCACACGTCCACATTCATACAGAGATTTGCCAGATTCCATTTTTCGTCCCACGAGTCATGACGGATCTAAAATTCACACGGCAGTGCAGCGCCGTCTTGCACCGCCCGGGAGAATTAACTACGGCTTCGGAGGCCCCCAACCATCCTAACCGCTACGCTTGAGACAGAACAAATTACCCCTTTCTGCCATGAGACCCTAGCCACGTGAGTCGAGCTTAGTCTAGGGGGGGCGCTGAGTCGCGTCAGTGGGCCCGTCTGTAGGGAAGGTAAATGTATTAAGGCAATAGATATCAGTATGAAAACCTAATTTGCTTTTGCTCGTCGGATCAATCATTTTGGAGAAAATAGGGAAGGCGATTTGTTACCGACTGAGTCTGTGCCACATGCCCTTAAGCTGGTATGTATACTTGCGTACCCACAGTTTGTAGCAAAAGGTCCCATGAAACTTCATACAATAAATTTGGCCTTGCAATTCAATCTGAAATCTATTGCGGAAGCTAAAAAATGGTACATTTTTAACTGGAAGTAGTTTGTCAATTACACCGCACAATCAATTTACTTCAATTGATTCAGCGGTGTAATCTACACACTGTTTTTTTTAATATACAATTTTAGTTTTTGCCATGGTTTTTGGATTTCATTTTTAAACTAAATTTATTGTATCTTGTAACATGTATCTTGTCACTGAGACTTGATATTAAGTCGTATGATAGCCTTTCACTAAAACTATCAGTGCATAAGGGTTGCGTACCAGTTTATCTTGATACCATAAATTTCACCAAGCGATTCAACCCGAACACCATGGTAAAAGCTAAAATTGTATATTTTTCTTAGAAACTTGTGCGTGGATTACACCGATGGATTAATTTGACTGCATTGATCCAGCAGTGTAGTCTACGTACTATTTTCAATAAAAAATATATAATTCTAGCTTTTACCATGATGTTTGGGTTGAATCGCTTGGCAAAATTTATGGTATCAAGATAAACTCGTCCCGTCATACGCAACCCTTATGCACCGATAGTTCTAATTAAAGGCTATCATGAGACTTAATATCAAGTTTCAGCGATAAGATACATCTTACCAGATCCAATAAATTTAGTTTAAAAATGAAATTCAAAAGCCGTGGTAAAAGCTAAAACTGTATATTTTTAACAAAAAGCAGTACGTAGATTACACCGCTGAATCAATTTGAGTAAATTGATTTTGCGGTGTAATCGACAAGCTACTTGCAGTTCAAAATATACAATTTTTTAGCTTCTGCGATAGGTTTCAGATTGAATGGCAAAGCCAAATTTATTGTATTTAGTTTCATGGAATTCTTTGCTATAAATTGTTGGTACGCAAGTGTACGTACCAGCTTAACTTTGTAACAATCAATTTAGCTGTGCGGTTCAAGCCCAAAACCATGGCAAAAGCTGAAATTGTATATTTTTAACAAAAAGTAGTATGTAGACTATACCGCTGGATCGATGTGATCAAATTGATCCATCGGTCTAATCGTTGCACTACTTTTTTACCAAAATATACAATTTACGCCTGTGCGCCAAAATTTAATCTATCAAGCCTAAGAAAAATTATGATAGATATACTCACAATCTCTCTCCCTCACCGACCTCGCCGGAAATGATTTCGTCTGCGAAGAAGGCCGTAAAAAAATTATAATTGAGACGGACGTGGATCCGTATGTACTCTATGCGATGTTTCGGTACGCGCAAGCCGGGCCACACGTATTGTACAACTTCGCGGAGATCGGCAGCTTTCAAATCATGCGGATGTTGTTCTAGTTTGGTCATCTTTCTCGATAAAACCGAAATGAGGCGACCATACGCCTCATAATTTTTCGTGATATCTTTATAATTGCGTCTTCTCACTCGCCCGCCCATCGTTAATGACTTGAAAAGTAAATTTTGTGAATTTGTGCGTGATAACATGCGATCCTAGACAGCATTAGCACTGTTACCACATGTAACAGTGCTACCACATCTAATACATCCTACATGTGGCAACAGTACGAATACCGTCTAGGATCGCATTGTTACCACACACACATTCGCAATATTTACGTTTCAAGTATTTAAAGATGGACGGGCAACCGAAAAGAAGACATTATAAAGACATAACGAAAAATTATGAGGCATATGGGCGCCTCATTATGATCTTATCGGAAAAGATGACCAAACTAGAACAACATCCGCACGACTTAAAAGCAGCCGATGTTCGAGAAGTTGTGCGGCACGTGTGGCCCAGGTCATCCGTACTGAGGCATAGGAAGGAGTATATACGGATCCACGTCCGTCAAAATTATAATTTTTTTTCGGGCTTCTTCGAAGACGAAAATATCTCTGGTGAGGTCGGCGAGGAAAAGAGATTGTGAGTATATGTTAAAGAATTTCTGTTAAGACTTTTATTAAGTTTAGCTCAAATATTTGTAAGAAAATCGGATGCGCAGGCCTAAATCTTAGTATCTACCGGATGAGTGATACATCCATTTACAAAATACAATAAATTTAATTTAGCAATTTAATCCAAAAATCAAGACAGAATCTAAAATTGGATATTTGTAACAGAAAGTAGTGCGTAGAGTACACCGGCGAATCAATTTGAGTAAATTGGTTTTACGGTGTAATCGATAAACTACTTCCAGTTAAAACTATACGATTCTATAATTGCTTTCAAATTGAACGGCTAAGCCAAATTTAATGCGTCAAGTTTCATGGGACTCTTCGCTACAAATTGTTGGTACGCAAATGTACGTACGAGCTTACCTTGATACAGTTAATTTAGCTGAGCGGTTCAAGCCCATAACCATGGAAAAACCTGAATATTTTTACCACGTAGTATGTAG
Organism: Amblyjoppa proteus; assembly: GCA_963922035.1. NCBI lineage: Eukaryota > Metazoa > Arthropoda > Insecta > Hymenoptera > Ichneumonidae > Amblyjoppa > Amblyjoppa proteus. The sequence goes on along the minus strand of OY998228.1, from coordinate 34,116,337 downwards.
ACTATACCGATGGATCAAATTGATCCATCGGTCTAATCGCTGCACTACTTTCTGACCAAAATATACAATTGTACAATTGTACAATTGTACAGGGTGAGTTGTAACTTATGTACGAAATTTATGCCAGCGTGCAGAGCGGATCGTGCTGAAAATTTTGGTTTTTGAGAAATTGCGATGGGATAAAAATTGATAAAGTTATTAACGTTTAAAGTTGGCCAATCACAGCTCATTGTACATCGGAGTCTCGATGTTCGGACGATGGCTAAACAATGATCCGACTACCACACGCAAGCAAACACGAACGAGTGACAAAAGACAGCGAGCGGGAATACGAACGGTTCGAAGTTAGCCTCGATCTCGACGAAATGTGCCGATATGCCGTCAGGCTAATTCCAAATAATGGATATTACAAGCTTTGCTTTTTAATAATTCGAATGAAATAAATTCGAATTCAATAAATTCAATTCGATTTAATGAATCGAATATCGAATGAAATTAAATAGCACAGACTGTAATTCCTTTGGACGGGTTCTTTGACGAATTGAAGCGACCTTGCGACATGGTTTACGTGAAACCTTTTTGTGTTGCGCATCTCGTAAGATGTGCAACACAATATCGAGTTGAAGCGACGTTTGCATCGGTCTTAAGAGATGCGCAAGACAATAAGGTTTCACATGAACCATGTCCCAAGGTCGCTTCAACTCGTTAAATGATCCGTCCAAAGGAATTATAGTCTGTGCTGTTTCTTTTCATTCAATACAGGGGAAAGGTGTATTTATCACCAGGGTGGTTATAACGAGTTGAAGCGACGTTCGCATCAGTCTTACGAGATGCGCAAGATAATAAGGTTTCACATGAACCATGTCCCAAGGTCGCTTCAACTCGTTAAATGGCCCGTCCAAAGGAATTATAGTCAGTGCTGTTTCTTTTCATTCAATACAGGGGAAGGTGTATTTATCACGAGGGTGGTTATATCGAGTCGAAGCGACGTTCGCATCGGTGTTACGAGATGCGCAAGACAATAAGGTTTCACATGAACCATGTCCCAAGGTCGCTTCAACTCGTTACATGGCCCGTCCAAAGGAATTATAGTCTGTGCTAGTAGACTGCAGTACCTATACGGATTTCAAGATGGCGGCGGTCACCTGTGGTGGTGGGGGGTAAACTGTCAGTACCTATACGGATTTTCAAGATGGCGACGTCTCGGTGGAGGGGAGTGATGCCCAGTCGGGCCGCCAGGCCCGGCTGTCCGGCGCAAGCGTCGTTGCCCTCCTCCCCCCTCCCCCCGCATCTCACCAGGGTGGTAGAGGGTGGTCAGGATGAGGCTGAGGAGTAGCTGACGCGTCGCCGATGGGGGGGGAGGGGGAGGGAGAGGGCGAGGGAGAGGGAGAGGGAGAGGGAGAGGGAGAGGGAGAGGGAGAGGGAGAGGGAGAGGGAGAGGGAGAGGGAGAGGGAGAGGGAGAGGGAGAGGGAGAGGGAGAGGGAGAGGGAGAGGGAGAGGGAGAGGGAGAGGGAGAGGGAGAGGGAGAGGGAGAGGGAGAGGGAGAGGGAGAGGGAGAGGGAGAGGGAGAGGGAGAGGGAGGGTATGTAGTGGTGAGGGGGGTGGGGGGCTGGCTAGCGTCGAGGCCAGCGGACCCTCTCTCTCTTACGCGCAGAGCGTGTTGAGAAGCGCAGCGCCGACACAGTGTAGCAACTGAGGGATGAAGTATCCGAAGCGCTGTGGGCAGCTGGTGACGGCGTAGCAGTGACTCGCGCCATCTTGGATTTTCCAAGAGTTGGCTAGCTACGGCTGCAGCGCTCTCGTTTGCACGTAGGGTATTTCTCGGGGCTGGCTCGATGCCTCGCGTCAGCTAGCTTGGTCGAACGGTCTAAGGCGCTGAACTCATGGTCCGTTTTCCTTCAAAGTACGAGTTCGATTACCGCGTGGCGAAATGCTCTTACTTTTTTCAGCTTATTTAGAAAATATATGAAAGGGCTGGGTGAAGTTAAGTAAAAATAATGCTGTTTAAAATTTTTACAATCAAGTTTGCATGTTTATTGTTAAATCTAGTTGTACAATTTTAATGTATACAAATTTTTATTCTTAAATTTACGCGTACATTTTTCATTGTTCGCAAATTTTACACCAATGGGAATATTTGGTAATTATTGTCTAAGACAGTTCGTTCATACGAGCCACCACTGCACGGAAAATGTATTCATGATGAATACATAATAATTCTTTGGCGATCAACCGCCGTTTGTCGCTCGCCTCTTCGCCCTCTCCGTAGATAACCCGTACATCTTTACGGGCTAAAGTCGCGCGTCCATCCGTGATATATCCGAACGCTATTGACGAGACTTTTTCTCTTGTAGCATTATTCCAGTCCTTTACTGCACCCTCAAAACTGACTTCCTCAACAATAATATCTCTGATCTCTTTCACGAGATCCAGTTCGATTTCAAGTAAACGAATTCTATGAAATATGCATTTACTCAGTCTCACAAGTCCATCGTACATTGTCTTTTGGAAGAGAATACCAGCGGGGTGCGTAGGCTTAGGTCTTTTGTTGCCCTGATGCTGTTTTTCTTCGACACCAAAGTTTTTCTTCTTGGACTCTTTCATTTCCAATAAAATAGCTTTTTCGTTGTAAGCTGCCGTAAAACTTATTTTCTGTCGACCAAGCGGGTTCATATTCGGAGTTCGATTATTGTCGGAGCCCTTTTCTGCTTTGAACCACGGGGTGATAATTGTCATCCGCTCGCAGAGGTGATGCCACTCGACGGCGTTGAGGGAAATGTCGGCCGCATGACGGCCGGAGAATTTTATTGCCACCTCGAAGTCGTGTCCGTTTACTAGCTCAAGTCCCACAGAGACCGTCTTACTACCCGACGCATTCAGGCTGTATGTTGTGGATAATAATATTGCCTTGCTCAATGCTTGCCAGCCCGTTATAGGGTCAAGCGTATTGTCTTTTTGGCGTGCTCGCTTCGCCTCGGACGTCGATGTAGTATTTACGATGGGCGACGGAAAAAATTCGCCCGTCACCAATAATTTTTTCCTGGTTTCCTTTACAGTGTCGGTAAAATTTTCCATTTTTTCACTATGATTTTGGAGGATATTTGAGAGAAATAGAGAGACTGCACTGTCCAAGGCGTTGAGCCGTAATGACTCCAGGGTGAAGGCACACTCGGGGGCTAGAGCCGGAGAAAGTGATGCAATTTTCCGGGGAGAGGGGGTAAAGACACGCCTCAAAGATTGTGTTGTCTGAGGCGGGGGTGTGAACGCTCCATTGGGCCTAGGAGGCTGTGTAGACCACCTGCGACGAATCGCCCTTTGACTAGCGCTGTCCGAAGTGACATAACTCTTCCCAAGATTGGTGCATTCCAGTACAGGCGTGTCAATACATAAACGTTTGTGGAAAAAACTGAAAATTTACAGCTATTCGCGACACTCGATGGTCAAGCGTTGAAAGACGAGGACAAACTTCCTCCGGGCGGAAAATTAAATGAAAAGAAAATAAAGCGTTAGACACAGGGTACAATGAGACGCTCCAGCCTTTACAACGCAGGAGGGTTCCGCGCCTGTGAAGCCATCGCGTAGGTGTAATAAAATACTTAAGCAGGGATACTCCCGGGCCCGCAGCGTTCGAGTACTAGTTTTTATAGTACGTAGTCCGAAGGGTTTTTTTTTTACCTAGTATTTCGGAATGCCAGAAAAAATTAGAAAAGGATAGTTTTTAACTAGCCAGTGATACTTCTCGGGTCATTGTAGATAAGTGGGGAGGAAAACTATAAGTTTGCGAGTTTTACAGAAATATGCATTATTTCGTGTAAACGCTCGAGCCGAAACATTCTCAGCATTTTTAGTCAGTGGTACTAAGTTTTGTTGGAGTCTTCGTGTGAGTTTTTTAAATAAAATTTATAAAAATGGTCGACGCAGCGGTGATCTGTGGAATTGTTCGTGAGGTGCGGATAGTGTTGGAGGAAAACCCCCTCCCGTTCATGACAAGCTTGTTGGCACGCTCTAGCGATAGAGCATTAAAGTGTATGCGTCATGATGCTCTTATCGGACGCCTTAAGTGTCTGGTGAATTACGTTCCGGCGAAGAATATTATTAAATTATATAATTCCGGAAAGTTCAGTGTCAGTTATGAAGTGCTGAAGATTGCTTGTGCTGCAATCGAAAAGACATCGTTCCGCTCATCCAGAGATGCTGTAGTTCTCCGCGACGAAATCGCTAGCTTCCATAAGTACTAAAACTGTTACTTTTTTTTTATTCCTCGTAGGGGAAGCTTTGTTATGGTGAAAAAAAAAAATTCGAGATTTCAATGAAAACGGCTTCAGAATGTTCCAAAACATCAAAAAATCACATTTAGAAAAAATGTCCGGATGTATGTGTGTCGACCGATCAATCTGAAACTTGGCACACATCATGTGTGATCAATAGTCAACGCTTGGTCAAAATTTCATAAAAAATGTCTGTGCGCACTATAGCGCTCGCAATTTTTTGCTATCGGGCTAAAAAAAACGCGCACGCGCACGCGCACGCATGTGTATATTTTAAACTAGTACCGCACGATACTAGTGTGAAAAAGTGGACTTTCGACGAAGGTTGTGAGGTTGGCCGCACGAGCTGGAAGCGAGTACCACCATAATAGTACACCGAAAAAAAAATTTGGTAATATCATTCTCATAGCTGCGGTCACGGAAGATTGGCTTGAATCAAACCAGGCGCATTTGAATAGACTACACCGTTGTTGAAACAATAAAACTGGTGTGGTTGTGTCAACTGCGTGCAGCAGTTAAAGTGACTACAACGTTGGTTCGAAGTGAACCAAAACTGCATTAAATCAACAACATTTTTTTCGCTTCAATCGTATATACTGTCAACATAAAGAAGGTAAATTATTTTGACGCGAACATATATTTGGTCGATTGGAAAAAAATGTGATTCAATGTGTTCGATATATACAAACATTTGGCATCTTGAAAATAATTTTATTCGATTCAGCAAGACATCGATTTAGCAATTCACAAATATTATATACCCACAGAAAACAACTTTCAAGTTATTTCGATATTTTAATATCAAATCATCGAAGTTGCATCTAAGTTAATGACGGAGAATAAATTATATATCCGATTCAAAATTATACATATCAATAAGCGATTGTAGCGTAGTGGTAAGGGACTAGATCAGGATGCGTTAGGTTCGGGGATCGAGCCCCGCTAGGATATGTAAAATTTTAAATTGTAAAAATTGTGTTGCATTGATGTTGTTGGCTAACTTCGATCGACAAGAAATTGGATGGAGTGACAATGGAAAAATAGGCGACGGTTCGACCGCGAAGGTCGATGTTGACAATAAAAATAGCCGAAAAGATCATTCGAGTGGAAAATCATTGGGCCAGAAAAAATTCCACGCGGGTTACAACGAATCGTCAATGAATGATGGTAACGGAATCAAAATTGCGGTACCGAGATGCGAGGCTCTGACGGATACCGGATTCCGTTCGGGTGTTTACGCGCTGGACCAGGGCGAGGAGTTTGTTTGGGGCAATACTTCAGCGATACGGTGCGACACGACGACTAACGGAGGCGGTTGGACGGTCATATAGAAACGTGGACCAGGTCGTGGAGAAGCTATCAACTTTACTAGATCGTGGAACGATTATGCTAATGGGTTTGGAAATCTTTTGGGTGAATTTTGGTTGGGTAACGAGATAGTTCATAGGTGAATATAATTTTTGGTCTTTTTCATGTTTTAGGCTCTTAGGATGAGATATCTTTTTTCCAATTTTTTTTTCTCATTGATAAAGTATTCTGCGCAGATTTTACCTGTCAAAAATGTAAATGTAGCTTGGCTGTTTTTTTACTGTGCAAAAAAAAGATATTTTTCATCAGAGGAACTATGAAATAGTGTAGTTATACGTTATAGTCATATAATAAAAAAATAGTATATATACTCAGGTTTGCCTCGGGTACCGCAAGTTTTTATCGAGTTTTGATCCCCTCATCCCTGTTTTTTTGACTATACGAGTTGAAAAAATTGCAATGTGGTTTGAATGTAAAAGCAAAAAAGAAAAATTGCCCGATGAGGCGTTAATGTGATTTCCACGTTCTTGCTTAAAGGATGACATTTTACTACGGCCCGCACGAGTTGAGAATCGATCTGGAGGACTGGGAGGGCGAAAGGGTCTGGGCACAATATTCAAACTTTGAGTTAGTCATGTTTATTATTGAAAATTATTATTATTATCCGACGAGTATAACACGTAACCGAAATTAAAAATATCGTGTAGGTGGAGGGTGAGGCATAACAGACTTGTGTCCTCCATTGTCGCATGAGCTTCATTTATATGTGGCGCCGAAAATTTGTAAACATAGTCCGTTTCGCCCCATACTCCCCTATGGAATGAATACTGGCAGCAAACAGATCATTCTGATTTAAGTCAGTGATTAATTCTTTTTTTAGACTCCGTTCGGGAATAGATAATTATCGTATGAAAGTAGTCGGTTATTCTGGAAACGCTACGGATTCTTTGAGTGCTCATGATTCGACACTTTTTTCGACATTCGATCGACGAAACGACCTTGCCCCTCGCTGTTGCTCCTGCACCTCGGATTATGGGGGCGGATGGTGGTATTACAGGTGATTTATATTATGGGATTACAAAGTATCAATTCGATTCATTCACTAACACATCCCTAATTAAATATATGATGAAAAAAAAGTTTAATTATTGGTAAACGATTTTGCTTCGTTAATCATGATTCTGAAAGAGATGCAATATTTGGCATTCTCAGTTACATTCGATAAAAAAATAACATTTATTATTTAATCGCCGCTGAAATAAATCCTCAATTTTTATCTAGTTGCTTCGAGTCAAATCTCAATGGGGATTACTAAGAGAAGGATCAATATCGACACCCGTTCATAGGAATAATTTGGGAACATTGCCGTGGCAATTATAGCCTTAAGAGTACGGTGATGATGATACGTTCGAGAAAGCCCTATATGAAGGGGAAAATTCAACGGGACTTTCGTAATCCAGTCACGCCTTTTCTGGCGTTCTGATTGGAGTGGTGTAGACGTTGGCCTGCTTAGATCGATATATCGATCGTATTTATCTACATATAAATTGTTACGCAAACTCGCAAGGTGATTCCATAGGGTCTAGCGAGTAAGGAAGAATAATTTTGTATTTTATTTTGTAGAAAAATTTCATGTTAATCGTGTATTCGGCGAGAGACCGATCTGGGCAGAGAAATTCGTTGCGAGGAGGGCAGCGGAGTCCCCGCGGAAGTGGGCGAGTCTTTACTGGACTGAACCTCAATCTCGGAAGGATCGCGGACGGTCGAGATCCCTAGTCCTCTGCCGTTGTAGTCGCAGAAGAAACACCCGAGCCAACATCATCTCAGCAGAATCATCGAGTCACCTCACCCGTCGCACCGATTACGCTGCTGCCGGAGTCGCGATCTGCGGAACAGCTAGGAACATCAGCGCGTTTTGTGGCGGCGGGGTGGGGGGTACCCGAGTATACATCCTTCGTTTCGCTACGCACTGGCGCTCGTCTAGCTCGGAAGCATGGCAAATGTCCGGGAAGTGGCTGGCACGAGTCTGGCTTTGGGGTATGGGCATCATAGAGCTCAGCGGATGATCCCAAACGCACGTCAGACGAGATGACTTGTAGCGCGCTATTATTTAGCTGAGCCATACATAACACAATACTGCCGTATTGCTGTCTGGGTCGCATGTGGCTGGTACATGGCCGATCTCTGGCTTGACCGTAGCTGCTTGGATTCTGCTTGGCTACTGTCTGGGTAGGAGTGCGGGAGTTCTGCGGGTTTATAATTAATCAATAAAATGAATAAATAACGGCATGAAAAAAGCATTTTCATCTTTCCCGCCTGTTTTCTCTCTATGATCAACTTGCTGACGAATATAGCCGGAAAAAATCTTACGGTTTTTTGGAGGTCTTGAACCGTCTACCCTACCTACGTTGCCATTCCTACCTAATGACGCTTCCAACGAATGAGGTATTCTTTATCAACAACTTTTTTCCACTTTTCACCACTTTTTTCGGTCGACCTCTCGAATGTTTTTTTGAATTTGCCAGTTTGTAATACTACTTAAGTGGGTCAACTGTGATTTTTTTAGATTTTCAAAGCGCACCGTGCAGGATTTACGTTTTTCTTTAAATATGCATATATCTCAGAAAATATTGATCACTCAAAACATTCTTAGGAATATTAACGGATTAATTTTTCATCAACTTTCGAATAATGTTAGAGTCATAATTTTTCCAATACAGGAAAGTCCATTTTTCGTACACAAAAAATAGTATATTTTGATACTAGAGGCCAAACGAGCAGTGCGCAAGAAGCGAGTTGCCTCGTGTATCGAACCATATTTTTCTTTACGAATGCAATGCAAAATCCGAGTTGTGCACCATTCACAGACATGCGCAATGGCGAAGCCTCGGTGTTACCATAACAACCGCTTGGTAACATAGTAACCGTTAGCGACGCTAGATGACACTAGTAGTAAAACCAGTATGCAAAATGCTTTCACCGGTGTGCTTTGCACACTGGTGAAAGCATTTTGCACACCGGTGAAAGTATTTTGCGCGTGACTTTTGCGCATCGTGCGGGAATCAACCATTTGCATGCCTGTGAATGGTGCGCAAACGAGGATTTTGCATGCATGAGTAAAGAAAATACATTTTTTTTAAATAAAAAACTCCTTCGATTCTGGTCCTAATTTTACAGGGTATTCAGTATTGTATGAAGATTTTGAAAAAAAAATCCCAAAGGGTACCCTGCCATACTTGCGTAGTGAAAAAATAACCAAATAAAAACTATAGTTCATATAGATTCGTATCGCGGAGGAACTCAGGTGGCTTTTACGTTCTGCAGCGAGTGGCCTATGAACTCTAGATATTAATTAATACATTATGATAACACCAATTTTTTTCTTAATACACGATTGCGAATCAATTGGGGCGCCTCTTCGTCATTGCTTACACTAGTATTTCGGGTCTGTCTAATCTTCGATATTGAAATGTTAACAATGGCACGGGTTTTCGATAATCGAATCTTGACACGCTGTGGTTGACCTTGGCTTGCATGCGTCATCCACGTGTTCGTAATGTTCGTCTAATCTGTGTCATTGAAATGTTAACGACTGCAGTATTCCTTATCCCTGCAAATATGATGCCACAACAACGCAGCATTAACGCTCCTGCCGGTGCCTTTCGCGTTCTGCAGCAAAAAAAATAAAACATGATGAATATGAGGCATTATTTATCAACTGAGCCACTTTTTCCGGTCAACCTCTCAGCTGTTTTTTTATTTGCCAGTTTGTAATACTACTTGAGAGGTACATCTGTGATTTTTTAAAGATTTTTAAAGTGCACTCTCCAGGATTTACGTTTTTTAAATATCAGCATATCTCAGAAAATATTGGTGACTCAAAAAATTCGTAGGAGCATTCACTTTTTTTTATTTTTTATCAACTTCCGAATGATGTTAGAGTCATCATTTTCCCGATATGGAAAAATCCATGCTTCGTGAAAAAAAAATTGAAATAATTTGTTTCTACTAAAAACACATGTTTGATTCCACTCTCAATATTACAGGATATTTGGTATTATATGAAAATACGTACGTACTCTAGAAACATATTTTGCATGTCTCGGAATGCAAAACAAAAACATCTACCCATTTCTGTCTGTCTGTCCCGTCCGAGAACACAATAAGTTTTCAACAAGACTTTGAATCACAGCGAAACTTGTCTGTTTTCGACTCATCAAGTGTAGTTTTGGTATTGAACGCTGATTTTGTTTATGCACTTGTTCAGGTACTTTCCCTTAAATGTGAAACATTGCAAAAAATTGTTAAACATGTTAAAAAAAATTCAAAAAAATCCTGATGAAAGTTTGGTTGATCCGCAGACCAACAAGGACTGCAACCAGGACCAGGACCTGGGGTTACATCCAGGTAGTCAGAAACAAAATGAGTGTAACTATACAGCTGTGCCTCAATTGTCTTATGAAGTCACTCGAATGAGAAAAAAATAAATCATCGGTTGTAAAAAATGTGCATCCAGTGAAAAATGGATCTTGTTTTATTGTTTGTTGAATGAATTTTGAATGTTATATGAAACTAACGCAAGAAAGACATTTTTGCTCAAAAGAGAGTCTGACATAAAAATCTATGGCTACGAAACAAAGAGGGTATTTCACACCAGCCAGCTTGCAAAATTATTTTGAATACGTCCGTCTGTTTTATTGCCAACGATAGAATTTTATATTCATTTTAGCATTATGAATACAATTATCAGGTAAACCGTGGAAATAAATGTTCAAAAAATTCGTAAAATGAAAAGGACTGGGAAAGATAGGTGTTAAAAATATTAGAAATAGGGGTGTGCGAATAATCAAAATATTGAATAATTCATTATGAATTGAATATGAATAATTCAATTCAAAATTTGAATTGAATATTCAAATATTTCAAATAATTCAAATTTTTACGAATATTCATGAATATTCATAAATACTTATGAATAATTCGAACATCAAAATGTAAGACCATATGCGATCAGAGCTGGGCAAAATACTAAAAATACTCAAAATACAAAATACTAGGGGAGGGCTGGGCCAAATAGGATACATCACTGAAGCAAACGGGACTAAAAATTAGGATGTATCGATGGGGCGAAAAATCGGGATGCATCAATGAGGCAAAACCGACAAAAAATCGGTATGTATTGATGAGACAAAATAGGCAAAAAAATCTATATGCATAGGTATAGCAAAACGAGGTAAAAAATCGGGATGTATCGTTGGGGTAAAACGGGGCAAAAAATCGGGATGCATGGGTGGGACAAAACGGGGCAAGAAATTGACATGTATCGATGGGGCAAAACGGCGCCTAAAATCGGGATGCATCGGTGGGGCAAAATGGGGCAAAAAATCGGGATGCATCGGTGGGGCAAAAAAATCCGGATGCATTGGTGGGACAACATGGGTCAAAAAATCGAGATGTGTCAAAGGGGCAGTGGGGCACGGGGGCAATACGGGGGAAAATCGGCTTTATCTATCTGGGGACGCATCGGTCAGACAAAACGGCGTAAAAGATCGGGATGTATCGATAGAGCAAACTGGGATCTTTTAAAATCGTGGGAGTTAAATCGGGGCAAGGGAGAATGGGTAGCCAGGCAGCCAGACAGGCAGGCCTGGCTGGCTGTCTGGCTACCCATTCTCCCCTACTCCGTTTTGCCTCCCACGATTTTAGGAGATCCCATTTCGCCTCATCGATGCATTCCGACTTTTTTTCCCCGTCTTGTCGCATCGATATATCCCGATTTTTTGCCCCGTTTTGTCCCACCGATACATTCCCTGATTTTTTCCCTCGTTTTGCCTCATCGATACACGCCGATTTCTTGCCCCGTTTTGCCCCATCGATGCATCCCGATTTCTTGCCCCGTTTTGCCCCATCGATGCAACCCGATTATTCACGAATTATTCATGAATATTCGTATTATTCGTATTATTCGTATTATTCGCATTATTCGCATTATTCGCATCGTTCGCATCGTTCGCATCGTTCGCATCGTTCGCATCGTTCGTATCGTTCGTATCGTTCGTATCGTTCGTATCGTTCGTATCGTTCATATCGTTCGTATTGTTCGTATTGTTCGTATTATTCAATTCAATTCAAGTGCTATTCGCACACCCCTACAAATAAATTATCAAGGAGTAATTAATTAAGCCCGGGAGGAGAAGCGTCGCCGCGGTCAATTACGTCGGAAACAGCGGCTGCGAACCGCTGCCGTTGCAGTACTTTATCGGCTCCAGAACGACCTTTTTAATTTAAAAAAAAAACAACAACAACAACAGGCAACTAACAAAAACGATATGTGTGAACGATATGTGCGATATGTACCCGTGTCGTCGAACCGACCGGATTCAATGTACGATTTGATTTTCGGCTAGAGGCAAATCGTATTCGGCGTATAGAGTGCAGTGAGGCCGCGGCTCTCCGCAAGTGAGGCCGCGACTGCCAGCTCCCAAACGACTACTGCAGCTGCTGACTCGACTAATTTGTCGCAGCACCTTGGAAGTGCTACGTTTTTTATTTGTCAGCAGCATCCACCCATCGAAAATTCTTATTGAATCTTAATGACGACCCTGAATCGTTCCTATCGTCCTGTGGCTCGCTCACAGCGAACCAAAGATTTTTCCAACCGAATACTACCCCTAGCAGACCCGACCACCGACCGAACCACCTTCAAAATCGCCATGGTGGTTTTGTGCAAAAAGATTACGGACTATTCCCAGTTAACACGTTTCATTACGGCAATATAACATGGAAGTTACATGTAATGTAACAATGTTATTCTGCCGATATAGAGGGTATATAACATACGAGTAGTATGTAATGTTTCAATTGTTATATGCAATTAATGAAACTGTTATCTATCAGTGTAACGTTATAGTTATGTATATAAACTGTGTAACCGTTACATAACATATTTGTAACAGTGTGAGTAACTTTCGTGATAATCAGGTAATGTTAATAGCGTATAACGTAATTACATTACAATAATGTAACTGGACTTAGTAACGTTTATGTAGCATGTTTATAATAATGTTTATGACCATTACTAATCTGCAGGCAATGTTAATGTTACAAAGTGTGGTAGCGTTACGGTTACAAAACCGGGCTTCATAACAGGTACATAACATACATATAACGATGTTATAACCAGCAAATAATCACTGGTTTCCTTATTACCGTCCAAGGGCTGACCGACTAATTTTTAATGCTAGAAATTAAAGTTTATACATCAGTCATGATCCGTAGGTAATCCGTCTAAACCGTGTATACAATTTGCCAAAATTATATTCTGAAGTCCAACATAGCCGAATAGGTAAGGGCACCGTCTACAAGTCCAAGGATCCCAGCTTTGTATCTCGCTGATGGCACACAAATTAATAACGTTTTTTCTGAGATGTATTTGTTCCTATCGATAGAGATTGTAGCGCGGCAATTTTTTGGCGCATTTTTTCCTGGCTCGTTCCTTGCGGAAAGGGCCGAGGATTGCCCGAGATCTGACGAATATGTCGTGACGATTAGGCAGGGAGGTAGGGATAACGGTAGCGAGGGCGATCGCAGATCGATATTCGGGGCATTCTCGGTTGTGAGTCCGAGCGAGCGGGTTGGTTGTGTCATCGAGTCCCGGGAATATCTTCCTATCCATGGAAGGAAGATGGATTTCTTCGCGGTCATTATATCAGGACCGTTTTCCCGTTCACGTGGGTACGATTCGATCCGGTGAGCTTTCGTCCAAGGTTTTATTGGTTGTGTAAGGCTACGGCCAGTTAGTATTTTTGTATTGCGTTTTGTAACCCCGTGCGTGGGGGGAAGTAATTTGTGTAACCGACGGCGTGCTTCGTTCGGTCGTGTCGGAGGGATCGAGGCCGCCGTGATTCGGCAGGTGTGTGTGGAGTTGTGACGGGTTTTGTATTTTGTGTTTATCGCCGCGTGGTCGGCTCGGGAAACCGTACACGGCCTTCCTCGAAGCCGTCGGGGTTTTTCGTCTTGGAGAAAATTATAACGTAAATTCGAGAATTAAATTTAGTATTTTCCGGGAGGGATTTGTGTGCCGCCATGGATGCTTTCACGGGGAGTCGCCTTATTCGTCGTGTCGTCGCCTGCGGACGTCTCTAGCGCGTGATTATGTGTGTGTGATTATTTTTCTATTGCCGCATCGATTGGGCCGGGTGAATGTTATTTAGTGTCGCATTTATTGGGCTGGGTAAGTGAGAAGGCGTTGGTCTGTGTCAGCCACGCCGTGTGAGTGTGTGGAAGAGAGTGTCTTAAAATCGCGCGTGAAATATATATGAGACTCCGGTAGGCGCGACCGTCGGTGTGTGTGTGAATGTGTGAGCGTCGAAGTGTGCAAATATCGTGTACCGGGCAAAGATCTTCTTGTACAAAATTGTTATCGATTTTATTTTACGGGACGAGGGTTTTACTCCGGGTTCTCCGGTTTCCCCCCTCATTAGTTTGTTTCTTTTGATTGAATAAATATTAGAGTCTTTGGTTCCCGTATTTTCTGTGGTTGCAATTTATTTATTCGTTTGTTTGTGTTTTGTGAATCGGCCCGAACAATTAATCGCTTATCCAGCCACTCTACCCTCGAGATGACAGCAGTTTTGCCGGGACTGTTTAGGTTTCTCTCTCGGTGCATTTCGGTGCACCTGGCGCCCATCCCTTCGGAGAAAACAAAAAGGGAGAGAAACTCGAGAATAGTAGACGATTTTCGGCCATTGCGAAATCGTGCTACAAGGTATATAGTTTGTCACTAATAAAGATACTGATCCAAGGATGGGATTAGCCATAATATGTTTTTTAGATAAAAATTGTATGTTACATTGTTATATAACAGCGATATAACACGGCAATATGACAGGGTTTTATTGCTGAGTCGGAAATGGCAACTTACATGTAATTTATATGCAACATTCTCGTAATATTACCTGTTATTTTCAGATACATTGCTGTTACATTGCTGCAAGATTATTGTGTTTAGTGCGTTTTGTCCAAACCACTACGCGAACCACCGCTTCGCGATACGCGTATTAAAAGGGGGTTTCGACGGTGGAACCGACGGATACATCACCAGTCATACCATTTTTTTACGGCGCGTAGCGCGTACCGAAAAAAGGTTTTGTACTATTCCCAAAAAAAAAAATTAGCTTGAATTATCATCATGAATTAATAACAATTTAGGATACATTCGGATATTATATTTCGGAGAAAGAAAAACCTAACTAGCTAAAGTTGGGCTCAAACCCGGGACATTACGCATATTAGCCTAGAATCCTAACGCTCTGCTATCGCTTATCGTTTGAGTTTTTCTCATTCCTAACAAGATTTGAAAGCAGCAAAAGTTTTCTTATCTGAAGTGAACGGAACACGAATATTTTATTTACTTATTTATTTATTTACTGAAATAATTACTGAAAAATAAAGTATTATATAAGTCCTATGCAGATTTCTTTTATTATCATCTATTTGTACATGTAATTTCTCGAAATAAATGCTGATAAAAAAAGCTTTACATAGGATTCATATAAAGTACCTTTCCTTTTCAGCAATACCTTCAGAACATAAATAAATATATAAAATATTCATTGTCCATTCACTTCAGATAAGAAAACTTTTGCTGAGTTCAAATCTTCCTAGGAACGAAAAAAACTTAAATGATAATCGGTAGCACAGAGTTAGGGGTCTAGGCTAATGTGTAATGTTTTGGGTTCGAGCCCAACTTTAGGTCGGTAGGTTTTTTTTTCTCCAAAATGTGTAATATAGTATCCGAATGTATTCTAAATTAATATAATTCATGATGATAATTCAAGTCAATTTTTTTTCCAATATTACCAAACCTTTTTTTCCGTACATACTAACCACGGTAAAGAAATTTGAGTGACTGGTGGGTTATTCCGTGGTCACCACCGACCAAACCACCATTACGAAATGAATATCGTGGAATGGTGGTTTGTGTAGTGGTTCCGACAAAATACTTAATCAACTTTTTTAACAAAACCACTGTGGCGAAAACCACCGTGAAAACATGGCGATTTTAGCTGTGGTCGGGTTTGCTAGGGACGGTGTTGAAACAACTTCTTCGTCTTCTTTTCAATTCTATTGGGCCACCTGACGTACGAATAGCAGACACCCAGTACGGCCACCAGAATGAACGTGTCGGCCGACGCGGAAGTAGCGGGATGTTGAAGAGAGGCTTCGTGACTGCCTACTCTAGTCACATGAACTTGTGAAATTGTATAGTCACCTTTACTGACGTCGTGTGAAATTGTCCCCAAAATAGTGTCGCTGTATTCACATAACTCAATAGAGATAGAGTTGCAAGGTTGGTATTAATATACACACATATTTCAAAAAATAGAAAACAAGAAACAAAAAAATAAAGAGATTTCACCTATAAATCCCCCGTTCAGCAATAGGAGCACACGATTGATGAGACCTTAACGCATATAAGCTATTAATTATCTCTTATATGTGATATCTATCACATATAAGCTATTAACTACTGGACCTCATCTTCAAAATACTTATCACATAATCCTCACCACCACTACCGCTACCACAACTACTTTTCACCCAGTCTTACAAGGAAACATCTATTATTGGCTGAAAGGACTGTAGTAACCCCCATGAAAATAAAGTATATGAAAAAAGTATACTGATGCATATATAGTGACATACATTAAAAATTTATTTTTATATATATCTGATATATTAAAAATACATTAAAAGTATATAATTAAATATCGTATTTTTCGTGCCCTTATATATTCGTAATTATATGTGTAATATATATCACATATCACACATATATTCTTTCTACATCGCTGATATATAAAAAGAATGTATGTGACATATACAATGTGACGTGATACGTCACAAGTCCCTCGCCAAACTCGGCTCGAGTCCGCTGCTCACTGAACGTTATACCCGGATATTTTTTACGTTTTTCCTGGTATATATTTTGTGTAAGATAGCGTTTAAATTCCCCTTTTTTCTTTCCTCCCGTTACCCATTATGTGAGTGTGCGCGGCTCGAAGGCAACGTCAAGATTTCACTCCGACAGCCCCCAAGGAACAGCCCAACGACCCAGCAAGCCCTAAGACCAGCAAAGGAATGAGAGCCGACGTGCTGACGCCGAGGAAGGTAGGAGGATCGTGGACGAGGGGAAAAACCCTATGAAAGACCGTCCGAAAAAGCCTCGAAAAGCCCACCAAAAATTCGCCACTGTCCGCATTGCCTGTCCGCCGCCGCTGGGATCGTCGACGCATGGCATCGATTGACGATGCACAGGTGCTCTCGTTCCCCACCATAATCATCAGCGCCAAACCCGACGAAGAAGAAGAAATCGCCCTGCCCCCTTACTCTCCGAGCTGAGCCGCGTGGTGTGGACGTGTGTGAGATCGGGTGTCACTAATTTTAAGAGAAATTGTATTGTGTGACAGACGAATGCGAGTGTGATAATTATCACAAATTTATAAGACGACCCGGCTGTCCATTGTTAAATCCAGACTCCATTACGGAGAGTATAATCCGCCCTTAAGACGAATCAGTGATAGCCCAGTGATACGATTTGGACCGACGTACGGAATTTTATAACGACTGAGGCTGTCCACTGATTCGAGAAAACTATTGTAACCGAGATCCGAGTGGATTGAATGAGTGAGCCCCGACGTTTTGTAAGTTTTTGCCCACATTTTTCCCGACTCTTTTGACCCGTTTTCCTCCCCCGAGTACCCCCTATTTTGGTAGAAATTGTTAGTGAACGACTTTGCCTCGTAGTTGACAAGTGGTCGGCATTTTTGTCACACGAGCAAAGAGATATCACGCGCGTGGTGAGCGGCGTAAAACGCGTAAAATTCGATTTAAGTGGTAGTTTAATTAGTTAAAGTTTTCCCCATCGATTCCCTTGAGCCCTTACGTCATTTTTTTCGTATAATTTATTGAGTGAACCGAGGTAATATTGTGAGAAGCCATCGGATTCGTGTACCCTCCCCCTAAGCCCCCTCCCCTCTTCCGAGCTAGCTGGCCTGTCCGTCGTGACAGTTAAATTTTTCAAGTACAGAGTTTTTTGAATCTGTTTTTTTTTTTAGAAGAGATCCGTGCCGTTTGTACGAGTGTTTCGGTGTTACACCGTTAAAGTAGCTGGCGCCCATTTGAACCCGTATTTGAATTAGTTTTCGATTTTCGTGCAACCTTTGTCTGACCAGCTTCCCCTCATGAACCCCTCAAAGCCCCATTGATGATCCCACAAGTCCCCTTAAAATCCCCATAACTCCCCCAAATGTATCCCGAGTATTTTCCCCGTTTGCATCCCCCTTTATTAGCCTTTTCTGATCAGTTTGAACCAATTACATTTTCATTTTTCCCCAACATTATTGTTAAAAATTGAGTACTAGTGTCCCGACTATTTTTCCCCTTCCTTCGATTTATTATTTGCGACTGCCCCGTATTTTTCAGCGATTATTTAGGTTATTATTCCCCGTTTTCCCTGCGATTATTTTTATTGATTATTTACCATTTTTAATTATTATTTCGTTACCGATTTATTATTTTTGAGTTCGACCTTCGGCGTACCCGTAACGGTGTTGAAGCGAAAGTTATTATTATCGGTTTTTGGTTTCATCTTCGACGTACCAGTACCGGCGTCGAAGCGGTCATTATTATCATTATTTCTCAGCCCTTTGAAGTTTCTATTTTTTGTTATTCTTTTGCACCATTAAATTATTGTTATTATTGTTCCCCTCGAGTACTATTATTTTGTTTGACCCGCCCCCCCCCCCCCTTTCCCGTCCCGTTGCACGATTTTGGCCCTATTTTTACCTTGTAGATTTTCGATGATTCCGCCCGTCTCACGGGGAAGATATCATTATAACAAATATGTATATTACATATACTTGCAATATACAGTCTAGCTATTGGATAAATAGTGCACAAATTATTTCGCAGAACCTTTATTGCTGGTTTCTCACGAATGTCATGTAATTACTCTAACAATTGATGCAAATTATATTCTGAAAAACAGTAACAAATTTTTGATATTGGTAAAGATTCTAACCCGGTACCTTGCGACTTGTAGTTTGCGGCACTGAATAGCCGAGTGGATACACTCGGCTATTCAGTAGTTGAAAACAAAATTTTGGAAACTTATGAATTAGGCGTGGTAGACTCTAAAACATTGTTTTGTGAGTTGTAAGTACATCATGTTTCATGCATAGGCATGTTTACCACAATGATACGCAAAAAATCTTCTTCCGCGCCGCTTATTATTCGATGTAAAAATATACTCTGAGAATCAAAATTGTCACATGTCTTCGTTATGTGGTTTTTTTCTTTTCACAAAGCTTCTTCTATAATAAAGCATATTCTGAAATGACTTGGTTTTCTTGCAGAGGACACTTCGTGTGTGAAAGGAATTTAAAAAATCAGTTCAACTAACATTTTCCATAAATTCAACACATTATAAAATTCCGACAGGTAAATCGATTTTAACCTATTTCAATATTCATAATTCTTTGAGTCCCATAAATATGAGCTAAAAAAAATAAACAATAAAAACAAATTTATTCTATTCAGGGCAACAAGTTGTTGAGTTTGAGAAACAGTTTCTATTGCCAGTTCTTTGAGCTTTGCTTTCTTTTTTTAAGTGAGCATATTGTTAGCCCAAATGAAAAAATCTGAAAAAATTCTCAAAAATCCTGTACCAGATATGAACATTTTCAAGCCTAGGGCGAAAGTGGCATCGCATTAGCTTCTACTTACTTTATTTCTTTTTATATAATTTTAAATCATTTTAAATCATTTAACAAAAAGAAAAAAAATTAGAAGCTAATGCGATGCTACTTTCGCTCTAGGCTTGAAAATTTTCATATCTGATACATGGTTTTTGAGAATTTTTTCAGATTTTTTCATTCGGGCTAACAATATGCTCCCTTAAAAAAGAAAGCAAAGCTCAAAAAAAATCTAGAAGCAAACGTTTTACCATTCTAGGTTTAGGCTTAAAAATGTTCACATCTGATGCAGGATTTTTGGACATTTTTTCAGATTTTGTAATTTGGGCTAACAATATGTTCACTTAAAACAAGAAAGAAAAAGCTCAAAAACATCTAGAAGCAAATGTTTGAACATTCTGGATTTAGGCTTAAAAATTTTCATATCAAATACATAATTTTTCAGAAGTGTTTCAGAATTTTTAATTCCGGCTAAGAATATGTTCACTTTGAAAAATTGTAATTAATGCAAATAAAAAAAATTAATTTTGAGTGTGACATAGGTCGAATCGGTATGGAATGCCCCATATATACGATTTATAATAAAATATATAAGCTCAAGTATATTTCAGCGTGTACTCTTCAAGTATACTATCTTTTATATCCATAATATCCAATATTTCGGAGAACTATATTAACCCAGCTAGACATTTGGTGGCACAATAGTGGTAGGTATGCATCCGACACCGCCATATCATGTCGCAAGTAACTATCATTCTACGTCGCCGTAAAGCTGCTTTATAATGACACGGGATGGTGCTGTACAGAGCGGCACAATGCCGACAGAATTGTAGCACTCTAATCGCATTTCAGTGGCACGAAATTGCGGCACTATGGACATAGTTTATACGCATGTTGCAGCTACATAAAAAAATGGATGGCTATATCTACAGGCAGATTAGTGCTACGTTGCTGTTTTATTTATGCAGTATCCTTGCGGCAGAACAGAGGCAGATATGTGACTCATACGGTATTATGGGTACAGTAATCTCGCTATATAATAAAGGCAGATTGGCGGCATCATATAAATCGTATTTGCAGCAGACTTCTGACGAATCGTCGCTAGCTCTTTGCTCTGGCGGGAATCAGGGATGTATACAAAAAACGCGTATACATAGAAAACACTAAAGGTCTATTCATATTTCAAATATGAGGTACAAGAATTACATATGTATATATATATCTATTATATATATGGTATTTTGTCATATCCATGCTCGTCCTTGCGCAGGCGTATGCACATCTCTATGTTGCGGACCTCAGAATTCTCGACCTTGTCGTAACTCTGCGGCTTTACATCCTGCGAAATTTCAAAACGATAAAAGTTATGTCAGGTGTTCATTTTTTTTTAACTTACTTAGAACCATTTCTTACCGACATAACGCATTTGTATATCTGGGCCGGGCCGGTGGACTCCGAGTAGGAATACTCGCTGATGGCCATTTCCGGCATAAACGTACCGAACGCGTACACGTCGACTGACTCGTAGTGTTCCTCGTACATCTCCGGTGCCGTGAACTCTGGGGTGCCGATTACGATCGTCGCGAAGCTGCGATTCTTGAGGGTGACGAGACCGAGATCGCCGATCTTAACGCTATCCGTCGTGCCCGTCGTGTTTACGTTGATTGTGTTCATGCCCATGCTAATCTTTTTTGGCACAGATGAGAGTCTGTGCTTCGAAGACTTCGTCGATTTAAGATAGCCATCTGTTATTTTAAGACATTGGAGCTCTGTTAAATCGCAATGATCAACACGTACCTTTTCCTAACCAGATATATAATATAGATAAATTTCATTAGTAGCATATCCGATGATGCAAACAAAATAGTGACAGAATATGATTTCTGTATTTCCGATTTACCTGAGACAGCTTCAATTCGCAAAGTGAGCTTATAAACTCGAGTAGACCTCCCAACTATCATGGAGACTAATAGAGGATAATCGAGAACCATATAGCAAATAACATGAGACCAAACTCAGTAATTAACTATAGACGACATCACAGCTACTATAAAGACACCTTCGGCCTGCTGCTCTTTGCCATTTGCGTCGAGACGATGTGACAGCCAGTAAGGCATAATATAATACTTTCTGAGTACCTGATTGAACTGAATAAATGAGAGGTTTCTTTGAAGCGCACGACACTTGAAAAATCCAACAGAGGATGAAGGCAAAGCTACATTGTACACATCCTCAACAATACTGAATGTTCTAACTACCAAGTGAAGGACGGCTTGATGAACAACTATGTTTTCAACAATGCAAATCGTTAAGTCCCGAAGTATATAACATTTATTGCGTTTTGACAGAGATAGGCAGAAATGTGGAGTTTTCAATCGACGATATTGACTGATTGCGTTTCCGGTTGCCGTGGATAAAAGTGGTGCGTCAGTGTGCCGATCGAGTGGAACCACCAATTCACTCTGTTTGTGACAAATTACGCCAATTCGCTGAGCCTTCTCAGCTCTTCTTTTAGCGATTTGTTGCAATTGCAAATTAGGTTTTCTACAATGTTTTCGAATCAATCTAATATTATTCTCGTACGGGAATGCCGAAAACGCATCGAGAGGCCCGAGCACTTTGCAATCTTCAACAATATGTAGCAATCCGTGAACATTGAAGCTGATGAAAGGTGGACCGTATAAGATTCCACTCCGTTGAACGAAGATACGTAGAGCCATTTTGGCGTAAAACATTTGTTCGTGAGACGGCTGCGGCGATACCAGAATGCGCATGGAAGCATGAAGAAGTAAGAAATGTTGGTAAATATCGTCACTTAAGATCCCAAGTAGAACTGTCGGCCCAGTATACAAAAGAAACTCGCGAAATTCGGTAGCCTTATATTTTGAATAAAGACTGAGCTTTCTAGGACGTCTAGCAAATTCCTGAGGGAAATAATCGTATAGACATTCCAGTCTCGCTGATACAAGATCGATATCATGAGCGCAAAGTCTACTTTCAATCGAAAATTTTCCATCTACCCAAGCCATCAATAATCTTTTGACGACACCGAAACACACAAGGTGCATATATTCGAATGGGACTTGTGACACCATGCCCATGTTGAGGTAAGATAGAGGACTTTCACCTTTGTGGTGCTCGTCATCCACCCGTCTCCTGTATGCATCATCCGTTCGAAGTACATGATCGGTGCCTCCAAGAATCAAACGTCTATTTATCGTTTCACCCGAAACTGTACATTTTGAGCATGGATGATGAGACGTGTGACCCATATGATTCAATATATATGCTCGAGCTGGTGCATCTGCAATGAACGCTCTTAGAGTCATGCTATTCTCGATCCATTGAACACTATTCCGCCATTATGTATGATCTGAATCATTTCGTCTACAAATGGTTGAAAGAACGCCATTTCACTATCCGGTTTTTTTACTCCTCGATATATACCGATTAGTTCAGTAGGACTATTGGGAATGTTCGCGACCCTGCACTGTATCGGCCAGATTTGATTGTTGCCCGAATGATCTATATTTGCACCGTCCGTACTGAAATCAATGTGCAAAGCAAGTGGAATGTAATCCAATGTTACGCGATTGAGAATATCAATTACAGCTGATTCTAATCCCAAACTTAGATACTCGCCCGGTGGCATGTTCAACAATTGTACGCGAGTGCGTGGAGTTTGAAGCAATGTTTTTGTTGATTTTGGTAAATTGAGAAAGCACCTATGGGACCTGAGCATGTGAAGAAGCTTATCGCCTGCCACCAAACTAATTGAACTCTCAACCATGAAGTTTGCAAGCTGCTCACGAAAGCTTATAATCTGACTGTCATCCTCGCCCTCAGCCAACGAAACTGATGAGTCACTACCATCTTCTCTATCGAACTCTACAGCTTCATCATCACTGTACCGATAATCAGCGCACAATGTATCCGACGAAACGAGTGCATTTATATGCCAACTTCCTGAAGGATTGCGTTCGACACAAGGACCAGATTGTACCTGAAAAAAAGGAAATTTAATTGTAATGTCTGGAAGTTGGTTTGTTGCAACAATTTTAATATTAAATACTACATACTGAATTATTCTAGACTTCAGATGCGTTTGGCATGAATAGCTCGCCACATTCGTCGAAAGTTGCGTTGCAGACAGCTGTCGAGTTGCTAGCCATCTCTTGAACTTTTTCAGTGGGACGTCTGTTATTTTCTTCCCATGGCGATTGAGGCCTTTCAGGTTGCACTCGTCGCTGAAGATTGCTCCTGATTTCTTTATGGATCCTTTGACGCTGCCGTTGAGATACGATCCTGAATTGCTTTCGGCTAAGAGATTTTTTCAGTGAGGTGTTGACGTATTTTCGGTTATGCAATTTCGTCGATGTAATGTTGAACGGTCTTTTCCTTTTACGACGGGATTTTGTTGATGAACGATCCATTTCGAGGAGTAATATTTAACCGGCGGTTGCTAGAAATAAATTAAATAAAAACAACATAACAAATATAACATAACATACGGATGCTTCACACGTACATTCCCAGCCAAAAGTGAGATTCGGTGAGCATTTGAACACTTCTTAATGGTATAAAAATCTGAAAAAATCAACTGTACCGAGAAAACTAATTTTGCATAATAATAATGTCAAAACGTTATTAACAAATTATTTTCAAAAAAATTGTTCAACAAATAATAAGTACAACTTTTTTTTCGCTTTCCGAATGACTTCATTGATTTTCTAGAAGCCACATGAATTTTTTTAGAATTTTATTACACGTCTACATCTTCTATTTCTTAAACATTTTCCTGAATGTCTACTAGTTTCAAAGATGCAGGCGGTTAAAAAAATCTCAAATTTGGCATATCGTAAAAAAATACACGGTACAAAAATTCTGCCAAAAAAATTATAAACATTTCTTTTAAATAATTATGAATTGTAGTGAAATTACGATTTTATTGGAACGGCATGCGATGCCTTATACACAAGTCACTTACTTTTCTCACTCCAATTCGTCGTGATCTTGCTTTCGATCGAATCTCGTCTACGACACTTAAAATTTCATTTGATCATCTGCTGAATCCTTCACTTTTTAATAATAACTCCTTTTAAAATTTGAATACACTATACACTCGTTGACACGTTTGTTCTGTTTCCATTCGTTAAAAGACGATGATCGAAACTGCGTCGCTGGACGTGAACACGCATTTTGAAGACAAACCATCGAAACGCTACTCCCCATTAAAAGTGCTGAAAATATTAGTATTGTATAATAATAATTCCAAAATGTTATTATAAAAGTAATGAAAAATCAAATTGTTCAAGAAATTTCCCGAAAACCTAACTTTTTTAAATGAAAATGTTTCGTCCATTTTTATAAATACGTATGGATTTTTTCAGATTTTTAAATTCACTTTGAATTTTTTTCTTTTCATACGGGAAAAATGTGTAGACACAAAATTCAAAGTAAATTTAAAAATCCGAAAAGATTTATACATATTCAGAAAAATGGACGAATCATTTTCATTAAAAAAAAAGTTACGTGTCCGGGAAATTTGTTGAAGAATTTTATTTTTCATCCATTTATTAATAACATTTTGGAATTATTATTATGCTATACAAATTTGTTCATCACCTTTAATATGCTTGATTTTTTCAGATTTTTATACCATCCAGAAGCGTTTGCAGTTCGCTCTCATTTCTCTGAAACCTATGCGAAGTGAACACTATTCACAAGAACTATCTTAATTCCTCGGATTAATGTCACTGTATCAATGATCGCTGAACATTGTAAGAGGATTAAGTAACAAAACAAACCAAAAAATATTTTGAATAGTATATTATCTTGCAAATTAAGAGCAATGTAAATTTAACGTTTTTTATTTTAAAAAGGAAATCGTATTTACTCGTCGAGATATGCAGCTGTTTCTTGATTGTTCTCTGCTTCGTTCGACGGTACACCTATTATCTCATTCGCTCTTTTAACTCTTTTCGCTTTTGTCCTTCTCTCGACATATCGAACTCTCGATAATCGGACGATCTGCAATTCTTGAACTCATACACCTGTAACTCTTTCATAATCTTAAATCACGTTCACCGAACCGAAATCCTGCTATTTAAAGAAGAAAGGAGCTCCAATTACCCACGTCGACATATTTATTTATTTCATGACTAATTGATATTGTTTTGAATAGTTATTGCTTTCTCCACTCGCCACAACAATGGTTGCAACAGGCATCTCACCGATGGTCTATCGAACTCTTTCAGCACGTTTCTCAAGGTGTACTTGGTCCAGGCTCCAGTCGTAAGTAGAGCGATAAGATGACGAGCTCGGTGGAGAGAGTGAGAAGTCCCCTTATTTTCGAAGATAAATATGTCGAGTACCTGTGTTGTGGGTTTATATATTTTAAGGTTATTCGACATTTCCAAATTGTTTTAACTTCGCTGTATCCTGTTGTCAGTTCGTCTAATTGTTGCCGCTAATGTTTCGTAATTCGTTTTTTTTCGCGATGAAAATATTAATTTACGTGAGTATTTATGTAGAAAACATTCCTTTTATTTTTTCCTAACAGATATTTTGTTTTTTCTCAAGAATGTCGAAGAAAATGCGGCCTCAAAGAAACATTCAGGCTCCACCTCGATTTGCCGATTTTGTAGAATTCACTTCATCGTCAGATGATATCTCCAGTTCCTTATTGAGACGCGGGATCGCTAGCGTTCAACCGACGGGAGGATCTATTCAGGAGGACCTTCAAAATCTGGCTACGTCGATGATCAGTTTTCGCGAACAATCTACACTAAGACCGACTTCAACAACTCTTCAGAAAAATGAAGTATGATCTAAAACATCTTTTAATTAATTAATTAATTCTCATTCTCTTTTAGCTTGCTCGGTATTTCATGTATTAATAATTAATTACATATGTCTTGCAGGCAATTGAAAGCATCGGTAGAATCATAGCTCACACAACGAGTGTTCTCAACGGCGCTGATGAGTATCCGACACACGATCAATCCATTATGGATATGCCGCTTATCCTCGAACAACATGTACCGCTGAGTAGTTTGAATACTCACGAGCAACAAACCTCTGAGAAAGACTCGCAAGGCAACGACTACAGAAATCTCGTCGACGGTGCAAGGAATTTTTTCTACTCCGAGATACCGATCGAGACTAGTATACGTCGGCCATCTTCTGTACCAAATCCTGTACGAAGAGATGTCCTGTTGTCAAATATCGAGGAACGAGATACAAGATCGTCTTCACCCTCGATCGTGCTGCCGCGAGCAAACACTGGCGTGAGGGTACACTGTAAGCTGAAGATTGTGAAAGAAATGGAAAACCTTTTCAACGACGAGATACCGATTCTGAGGACTTCTAGAAATCAAAACGTCGAAGAAGAGTTGCTTGCCCGGAACGAGCAACAGGAAAATTGCAATGTTGATAGGTCTCACACCTGTTCTATTGCACCTTCCTCGCCTTTGCCTGTTGCCCCAGCTTTTACGACACCAGTTGAAAAACATAGCTTTGAAGCCTCTATTGGAATGATACACCAGTCAAACACTGATCTCAATGGAAGCGGTGCTAATGAAGATGACGAACATTCCTTAAACAACGACGAACATGGAGAACAGTTGATTATTGAAAAAGATCAGCTGCAGACATCTAGGACCAACGACAATGCCCCCGATAAGCATGGATGTGAATCGATTTCAACGGCGTCTCATCCGTTCGGGCTGAATCGATCAGATCAACTCTCCGAAAAAGCGATAATGGCGTGTACCAAGCAACAGGCGGGTCGCGATCAAAACCAACTATTACTGCAATTGAAAATATTGAGGCAAGCACACGCAAATGCGCAATTGAGATCATCAGGTGAGAAGATTCATGAAAATTTGCCAGTTGCTTCGTCTGTTGTACCTCCAAGTCCAAAGAAGAAATCTACAGGCGCGATTGGAACGAAACAGCAGCCAAATACTGTTCTCGGTCGAAGCCGGGAAAATGTAGATATCGAACATTTCTTGAACAGCGATGAACATGGAGAACAGTCGGTTTTTCCAAAAGATCAGCTGCAAAAATCGAGGCCCTATAACAATGGTCACGATAATCGACGTGGTCATGAGTCTGCATCGATATCAACTCCATCTCATTCGGTCATGGGGAGACTAACCAGTGGCCCCTCATCGACTCAATGCAATACGGTCAGATCAGCAGGCCATGGAAACCATCAGTCACCACATACTACTGTTGGTCGCAGCTGCTACGATGATAATCGCGGCGCGTCTGTGTCGCAACCCGCCGGATCAAATTCGAATTGGATCACTGAACAGTTGTTCAACAACCTACTAGAAGCTTTTAAGTAAGTCTCGACGATTTCGTAATTTTATGCGGATTTGACTAATTTACAATCCTTGATTACTATATATTTTGCTTTATACAGGGCCCATGCTACAATGTGTAAGGAGGAATTTGGGCAAGTACCGATAAGCACGAAGCGAACGTAAACAAAATTTAAGAACTCTCGCTAACCAGCTTCATGGTTCTTAATTTTTAGTGTCTTGAAGCAGCAAATAAAGAAATTAAAAGGAATTATCGAGCGAGAGTTCTCGGGAGAATTCCCCCAACTGCCGGAGCGCTTGCCAATATCAACTCGTGATAGCATTATGGATGTGGAAACAATTTCGACCGAAGAATACAATCAAATCGTGAGTGTAGTTGTTTTCACTTGGTGTTTAATTGTGACTTATGTGCCAATCTCTTAGGTACTTTTTTGTTTTGTGGCATTAATCGTGTATTGAACTGCGGTTTGCATTTCTTTTTATTTACTATGCCACAGTGAAAAAAAGTAATTTGTACATGGCTTCGTTATTTATTATTGTTAAGGTAGTTTTGTCGCTTGGTGTTCATTTAGCATAAGTTCGAGAAAAATGAAATAAAAATGCAAATACTTCTCGATGGTATAAAAATCTGAAAAAAATGCATGCATATTAAAGGTGCTGAAAATATTGATTTTGCATAAAAATAAGTCCAATATCTTATTAACAAATTAATTTAAAAATTAATTATTTATCAATGACCCGGCAACCCAATTTTTAAAAATTACGAACATGATTCGTTCATGTTTCTAAATACGTATGAATTTTTTCAGTTTTTTAAATTTGCTTTAAATATTGTGTTTTTTCACACATTTTTTCCATATAAAAAAAAATTCAGAACAGATTTAAAAATCTGAAGAAATGCATAAGTTTTCAGAAAAAAAGAATGAATAATTTTTATTTTTAAAAAGTTGGATTTTCGGCAAATTTGGTGACCTTTTTTTTGTGAGTTTTTTCATCAATTTGTTAATGACATTTTGAAATTATTATTATGCAAAATTAATATTTTCAGTACCTTTAATATGCATGCATTTTTGATACCATCGATTTTTATATCATCGAGAAGTATTTGCAATTTTATCTCATTTTTCTCGAACTTATGCGAAATAAACACCAAGTGACAGAACTACCTTAAAAAAATTTTATTGGTAGTATTCGAACGTTACAGATCAGATACTTGGCTGCTCTGGGCGGTGTCAACATCAACGAAACTGCCAATGAAATCTTGAAACATACCATTGCCGATTTCTTTTCACCTGAAGTTACTTGGTACGGCCGTGAACAAGGAACATTGGAGCTCGGAAAAACCCGAGTGGCTAAAGCCATGTACGGTACGTCACATTTAAGGAGAAGAGTTAAGGTGATTACGTCATGGTTCCTAATCGTCATTTTTTTTTTATTGCAGCGGCCACTGCAAAAAACCGAGCTTTTTCAAAACCAACGTGGGCTGAATTTTCGAGTGCCATGATCGCAGCACTGAAATGTTCAAAGCAACGAAATCGCGTTGCGGAGCGTCGCCAAGGAAATACACGCAGACCGCCCAAACGTCAAGCTGGAAGACGCAGATCTCACAGTACTGGAGATGAAACACGTGGGTCTCACAGTACTGGAGATGAAGCACGTAGGTTTCGCAGTTCTCGAGATGAGAGACTTAGGTCTTGGAGTCCTCGAGATGAGAGACGTAGGTCTCGCAGTCCTCGAGATGACAGATGTAAGTCTCACAGTTCTCGCGATAGCAGACGTAGGCAGCACGAAACGGAACATGAAGAAAACCGTCAGGCACTGGGTCTGAGGCGCCGACATGGCAGTGGAAAACATCAACGAAACAGCCAAGATGGTGTTGAGGCTGAAGCGGACACTGAGTCTGATATATAAGTCAAAACCTTCATGACGTTATTTGTATATTATAACTACTTATAATTGTTTTTATTTTAATAAATATTTACTATGCCAAATTATTGTTACGCTTTGAGTACATTTTTCTAATGCATCCGATAGAGCAACGACTTAGACACGGAAATAATACGACGAAATGCCGCCAATGTGCCGCAAGTTTGTTATAACGATAATACCGCAGGAGGCACATCGATGGTCCTAAATAACCATCAATTTGCCTCTATATTGCCGCAAGTTTGTTGAAAATAAATACAGCAACGTGCCACCAATCTGCCAATATGTGTAACCCGTAAGTTTATTTGATAAACATGTGCCTTCTAACTGCCTCTAGTATGCCACAAGTTTGCTGTATTTCTATCGCGGTAACATGTTACCAATCTGCATTTATTTTGTCGTTACATCGTCCCTTACGTTTGCTGCAAAAGTTGTGTCACATCGTACCGTAATTGTGCTGTTAGTGTGCCATTGGTACATGTCATGCCATTAGTATGCAGCTTAATAGCGACGCAGAATCCTACTAGATTCTGGCATTACCTGCGACTCTATAACGCTAAGCTGCCGCTTTTGTGCGACCATTTACTTTCTGACGGCACATTTTGCTAGCTGGGAAGTATAAAAATAATACATCTCGAAAATATTTCCGAATATACTTTATTTTCATGGGGGAAAATACAACTAAAGATAAGTAAGAAGGCAAACTTCTGTGATATTATGTGCAAATTTAATTAAAAGATCTAACATCTTAGACAAATTAGAAAATGAAAGACTTCCCAGTGAGCACAATAATATACCTGTAATGTAATGGCAACAAAATCGAATGTAACAAGTAATATTACTAGAGTGTTATAGGCAAATTACGGGCAACTTGCCATTTCCGGCTGAACGATATAACATGTTATATAACAGTGTTATATAGCTAAAACAGAACAGTTATGTTACTGATTCGTAAAATGAAGATTGCGATATCTGACTGTAATATAACAAAAACAATAACAGTTACATAACTGCAACAGAACTGATTGTAACAGTTAACATAGTACCTAAGTCAATAAAAAAATATATTCGTTATTAACCATACCTCAATTAGCATCGTTATTATTCATAGGTACATTTACTCTATTACTAGAAACAAATATATATTGAAAAAAACGTTATTAATTTTTGCGCCTTCGGTGAGACTCGCACCTGGGGCTCTTAGATTTGACACTTATATGAATTTTGGCACACAAGTGTAATGACATACCGACATGTAACAGTGATATTACTAACATATAATAATGGTACATTACATGTGACTTCCATGTTATGTACCCGCTACATACTCCAAACATAACATTGGTGCATTACATGTACTTTCAGGAGACGCGGTAGCGTCTCTTGAAGCAAAATACTTACAAAAAGATTTTTAAGCGAGTTGAGCGAGACACTACCAAGTGTATCTACTCCAAAATGCTGGCAGTGGATTCTTGCTTCACGATTTTCGTAACTATTGGAGCAACGAAACTCGCCCAATGCAGCATTAGGAGGCAAAGTAAAAAACCAAGTGCGCAAAAGACTCGGAAGGAACAACTCTTCAATATTGGCAAAGGATATCGGAAAGGGGAGCAGCCGATGAAAATGAACATATATGATCATGTATGAATTAGATCTGGTTGATCATATCTGATTAAATAAGAGAAATGGCGAGACCTGATTATATATGAACATATGTGACAGTACATACCGGCGATAAAATTATTGAAAATAGATTTTAATGATGAGTTTTCCCCTGAAACAAGATTTTTCAGAGGAAAGCCCATATTTACAATGGAACGTGGGAAAAAGTTCAAAAGTCGTTAAACACGAACCGAACTCAATGCTATAGCGTGTTAAACCAAGATGTTTACCACTCGGTCACGATGACCTTCGTGACAGACTATCAAAATACCAAGTATATGAGTGGTGCCTGAATTAAAATTTGACATACAACATTTTTGTTTTCTGACATTGATAAACGATTTTTACTTCAACCATAAAATTATACATTCTGTTGTCCATTTAATGCTTAGAAAATTGCTTACCTTTTCAAAAATTGCTTACCTTTATCAATCCACATCATTCATGGGGATACGAAAATTCCCCATGAATGCTTCAATTTTCTTTTCAGAAAATAAGCAATAGCTGTCAGAATATAAGCGGTAAGCAATTTTCTTTTCAGAAAATTGCTTACCTTTATCAATCCACATCATTCATGGGAATACGAAATTAAACTTGTTCAAATCTGACACCAGATGGCCGATATGATCAGATATGATTTAGCATCAGAAAAACGTGTCCGGATATGATCTTGCATGACTTTCGTGACAGAGTATCAAAATACCAAGTATAGGGGAGACCGGAGTAAAATGGCACAGTGGGGCAAAACGGGACAGTGAGGGCAAAACTCAATCTTACAATAATTTTTGGATGATGCATTTTGTCCCAACTATCCATTCCGTTTTTTGATCCCGTTTGACCCCACGTACCACCATCACCACCATCAAAAAGTTATTGGAAAATTGCGTTTTGTCTCATTGTCTTGTTTTGCCCCACTGTGCCATTTTGCCCCGGTCCCCCTATTAATGATGCCTAAAGTAAATTCGACATAGACCTTTTTTTTCTGACGATGATAAACGATTTTCATTTTGACGAGAATCTCGAACGGCGTGTCGAGCTCGTGCTCTCGCGGGAAAGTGTAGTCGCGGTCCCCGGATTAGAATTTAAGGCGTCGGCGGACGTTCCTTGGCCGCACGCTCAGCGGCACGACGATGACGCTCCTCACTCGCTTCGGCGAGCGACGTTGTGCGAGAGGCGAGACGACCCGGATCGGTAGGACCTCGCGTTCCGAAAATCGGTCGAAGCGGAGCGGAAGTCCAGCCGGTCTCCTACCCTCCACCTGGGAGGCTATTCTTGAATCACTCGCGCCGAAAAGCGTATACGTTTTAACGCTCGTATACGCTTTGGAGCGTATACGTTCGGTGTTTCGCATACGTTTCGAAGCGTATACGTGAATTTTTGCGTATACGTTTGAAGTGTATACGTTGTGTAGCTCGTTCATGTTTCGAGACGTACACGTTGGTTTGCTCATTCACGTGTTGAGACGTATACGTCCGATTTTTTACATGCCTTTTAAAACGTATGCGCGATTATCTTCACATACGCTCCGAAATATATGCCTAGCAACGGTCAATCGTTACCTAGGAACGATACTCGCGTCTTAACATAAATACTTATTGACAGTATCATCGCGAGTCGAGAAAATGTCAAAGTGCATGAATAGTGATCAAAAAGCAATACTCATAAGTTTTATAGAGAAGCATCCCGAATTGCATAGTGGAAAATTTACCTCGCAATTTACAACGAAGCACGCGCAAAAACTGTGGCAGGACGTGACAAAGGTTTTGAATCGAAAGGGTATTCATAAGGAATGGCAGGCATGGCGTTAGGTAGGACAGATATTTCTCCGAATTACCATTTTTCTTCGGTGTAGTAGCGTTTCATTCGCTCTGTGATGTTACGTCTATTTTTTATAATACAAATTTTAGACGTGGCATGACATCATGTGTCGTACGAAAGCGAGGAACGCAGCCATCAAGAACG
This sequence comes from Amblyjoppa proteus, assembly GCA_963922035.1. NCBI lineage: Eukaryota > Metazoa > Arthropoda > Insecta > Hymenoptera > Ichneumonidae > Amblyjoppa > Amblyjoppa proteus. The sequence goes on along the minus strand of OY998228.1, from coordinate 34,083,123 downwards.
ATACGATGGTGAAAACAGGGGGTGGCAAAGCAACGGTTAAACCACTCAGTTCATCCGAAGAAACCGTTATATCGATGTTGGGGTAAACTGTGGTCGAGGGACATACGAAAACGATCGAATCGTGCGTTCCAAAGATCGTTGAAGTAAGTCGCCAATTTCATTCGTTTTATAGACCGAACCGATTTTCTGATAAAAATTTAATTTCTTGTTGTCCAGATGATAGAGAACGTCGATGGTATCGAGGCTGAAAGCGGAGACTTTGTGGACATGGGCTACGTCTTCGAATTAGATGACTTGCTTGACAGCGATTCAATCGATACTGGGTGTACACAGAGCATGATACCGCAGTCGAGGATGACATTGAGCGAAAAGGATGGGATAGACGAACCCGAGGTTATTACCTCATCGAAACGCGCACAACCTGCTGAGCCAAGCAAAAAATCGTCAACAGCCTCAAGGACCGATAGTTGGATCAAAGTTTCCGAGGATTTATTGTCTCTGACGGAAGAAAAAAATGAAGACAAAAGCAGCATATTATATGCAAAAAAGCCAGTACACGACCGCAATACTTAAAGAAAAAGAAAAAGAAAACCTGTTGCGTGAAGAAAAATTGCAATTTTATAAACGAGAGGTCGAGGCTAAAGAAAAAATGGCAAGAGCCTTATTAAGCATAAATAAATCATTAAGAATAGCGACAAACGAGATCTGGCAACACGAAGCACCCGTTGACCCGTAACACCCCGTGGTGTGATTTCCTTATTTGTTACTACGGCCTTCATTTCAACTTTTATGTTAGTCTTTATCGCTTTCCTGTTAATCGAGCATTATGGAATTCAATACCAGACGGAAAAGTTAACAAAAACAGAAAAAAAAACTATGAACTTCATGCCCTCAATAAATTCCATACCCTTTATGTCAAATAGAGTCTTTTTATATGTATGTTTGACGAAAAGTATGCTTGACGGAATGCGGAGTTTGAAGAATGTGCGGGAGGTTCTTGAACAATCCGTGTGTGTCGCAACGTCTACGTTCCTTGGAACCGTTTCCGATAGCTTGTTGTACTATGCGTACGCTGGTTGTAAGGTACGAATGAAGCTGATATTCGATTAAAAAAACATGCATATTTATTTTACAAAGTATATACACGCCCCGATCGCTCGATTATATTTCCATTACAACACAACATTTTTAAATAATAAGTACAGTTAAAAAGATACGAACGAAGTATCTTCGAGATCATTTCCTCGAAAAACGATCAAGACGAGGATCGTTTTATCCCACTTGCCCCACTTATTATGGAACGTACCACTGTGGAGCGCACAGTATCGTTTCTCATCCCGTAGATACTTCCGATCCTTATGATCAACCGTTCGTCGGGCATCGCGATTTTATTTCATTCGCGGCTGGTTGAAACAGAGCGAGCGAAGTCTCCGTGCTATGTGGGGAACAAATATGTTTCAGATAAATAGCTCAGCATTATTTTTCTCGATGCGAACCTTCTGTCACCGTCCAGCCGATTTGAGCTCGGTCGGTACAGAAAACTGTAATCCATTTTTATACTTTCAATAGTTCTACCATTTTCCGAGGAAGATCAAATTATTAGCGTCTGCCCAACTGATGGACCAAGACGTTAATAATGTGCGTCTAGTCCGAGATGTAGACCCTTGAAAAAAATGGAGTAAATTCCTTCACCAACTAAGTTCGTTTTATATTCCCTATGATGCCTGTGGGTAGGAAATAAACTTACACTAGCTGGGGCACTTCCTTAGTGCATCGGGATGTCGGTATTTACTATGAAATAAAATGTATATCTCAATGGACCGGCTCGACGTGCAGGCAGCAGTAGGTTGTTCGAGGTTATCCGTCTGCGTCCGAAAATTGGGGATTTTTTTCATGTCATTGAGGTGGCGGCGAATTCAAGGGAGAATGGTGTGACGGGCGAGGACGAGGCCGAGGAGTTAGTGGAACTCATGGAACGGTTGCAATGACTATGACGAGACTCCGGGTATCCTGAAATGAGACCGATCGTTTTGTTGAAACTTTTAACCATTATGCAACTCTGTTTTGATGCACTCGACCGGTCCCCATGCAATTACAAATCAATTAAATAAAACTATATAACGATGGTTGCAAGGGTTACAGGAAAAACGATGTTAAAATAAAGATTATACGCGAGTCTAGAGCAAGTCAAAATTTGAAATATTGTGCAATAGTCTGTCGAAGTTTGTCGACGTCACCTCAGTTCCATTAGGGACGACGGGCGAGGGCGTGCGCTTCCGGTCGAGCGTGAATTAGAGATCTCGTTCGACATTAAAATGGTCATGTATGGAGGGGAACAAAACAATATCTGGCAAATCAGCGAGATGATCTTACTTGAGGTAACGCTATCTGCTCCGGTGCTGTGGGCTGTGGAACTCCTCGATATTATTGCCTATTAAGGTTGCCTCGTCATTTGTCATGCAGTACAGTTATGCAAAATTAAGTAAAATAATGTTGTATGAGGCTGCGTTGATACGCCCTTCCTGCTGCAAGATCGGGATCTACACGACGCAGATTTCGTTCCACAAAACGTTGTGGTTGGATCGGCCTGTCTAGGTCATCGAAATCGCGTGGCCCGCCGCCATTTTCACGATCGGGATTCGGAACGTTATTTTCTATGCACATGTTATGCAAAATAACGCACGAATTTATTATTTTCGATGCTACTTCCGGCGCATAATGCAGGACTCGATGTTTCGATAAGCAGCGAAACCGAGATTTGAGCACTCCGTTGCAGCGTTCAATTGTCGCACGAGCTTTCATCTGACGACGATTGTACCGTGATTCCGGAGTATCCGGCAGCGCATTATTCACTGGAATAAGGCATCCACGTGCGCAAGGGGTAGTCTGAATCTCCTTGAAACAATACTGGAATAGTACTAATGATTCATTATTGTTAGTACTACGCATATCCAATATTTCAATGCTCCGACATTACCCAATAAACTGAAGCCTGTTTGATGCAGTTCTTGATGTAACTGCGTTATGCAACCACTCACAGTACTATGTTTAAAGACATACGAATCGTGAGTGCTACCAGGAAATCGAGCGTTCACGTTAAGAATCTTCATGCGCCAATCGCATACCTAGATGTTGTTAACAATATTATTTGTTACCCGCGAAGGATCGAAAAATAAACAAATGTACAAAAAAAAATTAGAGGATTTTTTTCTAATTTCGCTGCGAACCAATTGCACATTCATTGTATGGTATCCTTTTCGCGAGACATAGATATGTTCCGGATATAGATCATCGACGGTGTGTGTTGGAACAATTGCGATTGACGTACCATCTATGCCACCAAAAGCACCTGGAAATTGATGCTCATTGTAAAAGCTGGAATGTTAATAATCGCATAGCCACAAATAACTGGCCCGTTCATGATACCGTCAATTGATAAGTAATGTAATCATTAATAAGGAATCTCAGAAAATTGTCAATGGAAAGTTATCCATGTTAATAGACAATTCGTTTTTAACAAATACCAGTTTATCTTGATAAATTACTTTCGTCGCAATATACGCAATTCTCTTATTGTTTGAGGAAATGAAACCCATCGATCCATTAAGTTCGGCTGATTCATTGCGATTATCACTTCATTAATGCAACGCGATACGGAAGATTGTGCAATTGCAATGTGCAAATTGCTTCCTATATCCAGTTGGTAGCTTCCCGAAGCAAAAAATCGTAGCGCAGTAAGAACCTGCCATGCAATATATTGACAAAATATATTTAAAAATAAAGTACTTTATGAAATTAAAAGCATGTGCAATACCGCGATCAGTAATAAAATCTGTAATCAATTTTTCTCACGGTTTCTGGCATGTTCGGTCAAAAGAAAGCCTCATCGGAAGCTGAGATGATATCCGTTTCCGATGAGACTTTTCTTTTGGACGTAGATGCGAGAACCCGTGATAAAGGTTTATTACAGTTTGGGATACCGACCTCGACGCCGACTTAGCCCCGGATAAACGGGGAGTGAGGATTTTCACATGGTCTTGATTATAAAGATATTTCCGAAACTGACCTTCCTTTCAATAGTTAAGGCAGAAGTTCTTGCCGCTTCTACCACGTATGGAGTAATCTGCTCAATCAATTCGCGCACTAACGGCTTAGTTAGTCTGAACATTCTTCGAAATTGATATTCGCTGAGCGCAAATGGTTTGTGTTGAGCGTAGAAAACATGTGGACTAGTGGCCTGCCCGCGTTCGGCATTTTCCACGGCATACAAAATGACTAGGTGGATTATATCCTCAAGATTAGCCATGTCTCAAAAAGGTGCGGGGTTATCATACCCGACGTAATGACAACAGATGTTTAAGCTCGTACGTTTCGAAGCGTGTGCAAAGATGATCGGACGCACGTTTTGCAACGTGAACATTCTACCCAACGTATACACCTTGACACGTGAACGAGCTACACAGCGTAAACGCTTGAGACGTATGCGCGAAAGTTCACGCGCACGCTTCGAAACATATCCGACACAATTACCGTATACGCTTCGAAACACCGAAAGTATACGCTCCAAAGCGTATACCAGCATTAAAACGTATACGCTTTTCGGCGCGAGTGATTCAAGAATAGCCCCCCTGTTCTTCCGCGGGATCTTTGGGTGACCGCCCACTCGTTCTATCGGTTCGCTGTAGAGAAACCGGCGGACCGGTCGGCGCCGTCTTCCCCCGGATGAATGCCTCGGAAGCGACGTCGAGACTTACTCCAGGGCTGGGTACTCGTCTCCCGAGTATAGGAGGCCAACGACGAGGTATCGGCCGTTTAACCGGCCAGACGTGCGTAACGAACTCATACCGGTAATGACCGTCTTTCTCAATGCTGGTCACTACGAATGAGCCGACCGCGAGTCGGTTCGGGGCTTTACAACCGCTCGAGACCGCTGGCGCAGGATAGGAAGAGGGGTTTTCGGGATTTGCGCTCGTGAATGCTCCGGGTAGACTCCCTATTGCTCCCATGTACGGCGTGGGAGGATAGACGCTAAACCACGGGCTGTTGAAGAGGTAGAAGATTTCGTCTTGTGTCCCGACCACCGCGTAGCGGAAGTCCGCTGGCAACTCGATCTCTTCGTCGGCCTTCTCCGTTTCGGCGTTCCTCGGGCTCGCAAGTCGTGCTGGTTCCTCTGGTGCCGTCTCGTTGGCGACTGCCGGCTGTAGAGCTAACGCCTGGCGCCGGGCCTGTCGCTCTCGGTATGCCCGATTTCGTCGCACCGGCATGCAGGCAGCGGGATACCGGTGGGTAAAACGGGAAGGATGGAAAGAAAGAACAAAAACGTCTTGCGGGAAGACGGAAACTACGTTTAGTACACTGCACAGAGTACACTTTAGTACACCGCCATACTGGTAAGCTTGGGAGGACTGGGCTTCTCAGCCGCTAGCCATCGAATGCTGCAAGCAGCGCGTCGCGACGGCCTTAAATAGCCGTCGGGGGTCTTACCGCCGCTGCGCGCCTATTGAGTCGGGGTTCCGTAGAGGGAGTAGCGCGCGCGCTCGAGCCACGGTAGCTTGCTGTTGGCTAGGTGTCCCGAGGAGGGGGTAACACGTGACGTTCTTGTCGGGTCTAAGTCTTTTCTAACGTTTAAGCTGTACGAAAAATAAATGATTCGAGCATGGGGAAAAAATATGCGCTTGCGAATACCAATTTCAACTATAAAATTACAGGTTGTAGCAAAGCGAAAAATAGCCGTAATGAAAGTAGCGGCCTGGTGTAGCTCAGTGGTCAGAGCAGTCGACCGGCAATCGGAAAGTCCCAGATTCGAATCTCGGCTCAGTACGTCCCGCATTTTTTTCGGATTGTTTGAATTATTTTGTTACGAGGTTTTGTTGCATATGTAATGCTTAGAAAATATCTTACCTTTATCAATCTACATCTTTCGTAGAGATACGAAATTAAACTTGCTCAAATCTGATACCAGATAACGGTTATGATCAGATATGATCATTTTTTCTCGGGAATGTAACGAGAAAAAATATTATTCTTCTAAAAAATCGATAAAGGAAGTATCTTTACAATATTTGATATTATATATAACATTGCTAAGTAATACACATGCTTTAAAAGGTCAAATTCAGTGTTTTCCAACAAGAAAAAAACATTCACTTAGTGCGCAAAAACCTTCCATTGACGTTATACTGGTGTAACTCGTTGCGACAGGCGGTCTGCAGATGCTTATGGTTCAATAGCCAGCAATCAAGTGACGGCCCTTCATGCTGACGGAACTCTAGAGAGTCCCATACCTCATAACAAAACAATCTATATTATCTTATACCTTATAGCGCCCTTCCTTACCAATCTGGTACTAAAAATACCGATTGAACATAAGCAGAACTAACGCGTCACCCCAGTGTACCGTTCTAATCTAATTATGATAATCGAAATCAGAAGTTTATTTCCTAAAAAAAAAAAATTGTCAACAAAAATGTTCTTGTTAAGTAAAATCTTATCAGGTATTTTGCCGACCGACTAATTGCGGTAGACGAAAAACAAGCCAGCTGACGCGACGAACACATGTGCAGTAAACGCGAGGACCTACATTACAGAACACTTTTATCACAATTGCATACCTCAGCAGGAATATGATGCCTATATCTCAGCATCTGCTGAACAGTTATGATTGTAAATGGGCGCATTTGAAAGCTTGTGTCCGAATTATACGATAAAAGCGTCGACGGAATTTCGATTCGATACTTAGTTACCTAGAAATAGGGGAATCAAGATTCCACTTCCGGCACATTGCCGTAAGTATACTTGGTAGCGTTGCGGTTAAAATAATCGATTTTTTCAAGTACTTGGAGTCAAGACACTACGGCGTCTTTAGATAGTTCCATTAAAATTCGACACAATACAACGGCCTGCCTTAAACTTATCTTATTAGTGCAAATTATGCACTATTGTGTATAATAGATAACTTATTTATACAGTCGATCGTACGTACCACTGCAACGTACACCATAGCATCCCACATCATGCCCGAGTCGAACAGGCAACACATTGCTCTTTCTCAGGATGTTCCTTAAATTCGTGTATATTGCAATTGATTGCTACAGAAGACGCTTATACCGGAGAATATCTACGTCGACTCGGAGTCTCGCAGCACTTGCAATGTTTTCTACGGTTCGTGAGATAAAGCATATTTTGATACGTAGCATAGTATGAGGCGCAGATAGTATATCCCCTCGACCGCTGACACTCAACGCCGACGGGTAATAAGAGCAATTTAAACGTCCGTCGAGGTGTGAATATAAAATGAGAATCGGTCATGCGATAGAAACAACGGAACGGTGGGGAGAAGTAAGCATAGGGCGTGCTGAGGTGTGTGGAGACCAGCACTCACATATGTTGAGGGTTCGAGACACGATGGATTTATTTCAGCATCCATATTATAGAATGAATAGAATTTTATTGATAGTCATTGGACAGTGGCCGTATCAGAGTGCCTGTATCAGAAGGGGAATCCTTGTCTTCATAATTATTGGCGGTAGCAGCCTGCTCGTACCTCAGATACTGGCTGTTGTGAAAAATCGCGACGATTGGGAATTTCTTCTCATAAGCGCTTCACCATTTCTTTTCGAAGTGGCCCTCATCGTCAGGCTGATTTCTACTATATGGAATATGCAGAATGTTAGTTACATCCTCGAAAATTACTAGACTACCGTGATCGACTCGATAGCAAGCTAATTAAACCATATCACTGATGAACAGCTATTCGATACATATAGATATTGAAGTTGCTAAATCATATCCGTATGGATTGGCAAATATGGGGTCGGGACCCAGAAGTTAACGTTATTCACAAATATGCTGAACAGGGAAGGAAATCGACGATCATGTACGCAGGTAATTTAAGTATAGTCACTAGCAACCTAAAATTTGATAAAAGGTACATAGATTTATGAATGTTACGTACAGTTATGGTTGTTTTGACCTGCATACTCTTCACGACCCAACCCGTCATACTAAAAATTATAGACGTTTTGCTGAAAAACGGTTCCAAGCTCGGAGAATTTGCAATCCCCGTCGACTACTATAATGTTGACGCGCAGAAATATTATTTTTACATTAGTACACATGCTGTCCTGTGCGTAACTGTTGGAGGGGTTATGGTAATTGCCATTAACACTATGTTCATCGTTTGTGTGCAACATGGCTGTGGATTGTTCGGCGTGGTGGGGTGAGCTTAACCACATTAGACATTTTACACTACGTCATTTTAACAACATGCGTAACCAATTTTCAGGAATAAATTACAGCTAATCGGCGAAAATGAAAAACCAACCGATACTGTAAAAACCGCGAATGCATCGACCAAGAAGCACATGGATTTCGATCATATAGTTTCCTGTATCAAGCACCATAACGATGCTATCGAGTGAGTTCCTTCGGAAAATGGATTTAGCTTCACATTTAATGTTATTAACGAATGATCTTTGATCAGGTTCACGAAACTCATTAACAAAACTTACTCGTGGAGTTTCTTTGTGTGCAACATGGCTGTGGATTGTTCGGCGTGGTGGGGTGAGCTTAACCACATTAGACATTTTACACTACGTCATTTTAACAACATGCGTAACCAATTTTCAGGAATAAATTACAGCTAATCGGCGAAAATGAAAAACCAACCGATACTGTAAAAACCGCGAATGCATCGACCAAGAAGCACATGGATTTCGATCATATAGTTTCCTGTATCAAGCACCATAACGATGCTATCGAGTGAGTTCCTTCGGAAAATGGATTTAGCTTCACATTTAATGTTATTAACGAATGATCTTTGATCAGGTTCACGAAACTCATTAACAAAACTTACTCGTGGAGTTTCTTTTTCTATGTGGGATGTAACGTGCTTATGAATAGCATAACAGGATATCTGGTAAAACATACAAATTATGATCAACAATTTTTAAAATCGACAAGTAAAATAGCAACTCAATTCAGATCCTTAAAAAAGCAAACGAAGCTCTCAAAAACGCAAGATTCATAGCTTTTCTGTCAGCTAATATGATGCATCTCTACGTAGAGACAAATATGCCCCAAATGCTGATGGATCACAGTATTCATATTCGTTATTCCACGTAAGTAAATTGACAAGGAGCTGGTAGAGGATCCTCAACAAAATATGTTATGTGCAGATACAATAACCAATGGTACAGGCTGTCACCGGTGGCTAAAAAGCTTTTGGTTTTGATGACACAGCGTTGTAACATACCTTGCAAATTGGTAGCCGGTCAAATATTAACCATATCCAACGAACATTTTGTTACGGCAAGAACCAGTATTCAATTCTGCAAGAATGCACATAATAAGTCTGGAATTTATTGAATAGTAACAGTCAACAGTGACCATGGCAATTTTTTTTATTCTAGATTTTACGTACTACCTTTTCATACTTAACACTCCTACGTTCGATGTAGGGGAGTTTCGTTGAAAGTTGAACAAGACATGTATACCCAGTGAACACGTTTCATTGAGGCAATATAACATGGGAGTTACGTGTAATGTACCAATATTATGCTTAGGGTATGTAGCAGGTACATAACATGGAAGTCACATGTAATGTACCATTATTATATGTCAGTAATGTCACTGTTACATGTCGGTATGTCGTTGCACTTGTGTACCAAAATTCGTATAACTGATATGTAACCTGCTTGCAACAATGTCAATGTAACTTACCAGTTAGTATATTTTATTGCAGAAACATAACATGGAACTAACATGTAATGTATCACTCCGATATAGGACGAAGTATTTAAAAATAATTTTAGAAATATTTACAATGTTTCAAATTTTATGAAATATTACAGAAATATTCAGATCCTTAACACATACTGTCCTCAGTGCATTCGCTCGATTAAGTACGTCTCACAGCTTTACCGTCAGACGAAGTAATTAGCAACGGAGCTTCACAACGTGAAAGGCTCTTTCGATGAGTTAGGTGAGAAGCAGCATACAAACTGCGAGTCAACTAGGGGCAAGGTGGAAACTCTTAAGGCGAGCATAACTGATATCAAGGAAAATTACATTCCGGCTCCCGAGTTCAACAAGGTCGTAAGTAAGCTGCGGGGAGATATGTGTGAGATGAGAAATATAGTAACCGAATGCCAAGGAGCGCTAAAAGCTAATACGCAGGCTTTGAATTCTTATAGTGAGATCTGTTGAACCCTAAAATTGCTGCGGGAGAAGGATTTGGCAGGAAGAATAAATGCGTTGTCTAAACACTATGGTACTCTTTATTACTAGTTCGATAACAGACTTTCTTTCGTCGTGGAATTATCTCAGAATGCGTCTCGTTCCTTCAGCAGTTCTGGATCGACTAGCGACACGCCACGCTGCTTGCCGGAAGAGCGACTCTCTCTCCCACTACTCTAGTGCGCGCGCGCTTACAGTCGGCTCGACCTCGCTACGATGCGTACGCGCCACCGAACATAGAAACGCGCTTAACCCTGATACTCAACACTACCGCCGTTTTAGCGTTTCTTACGCCGATATAAGATTCATATCATCTCGTAATTTCCAAAAACGATCTCTTGGCAGAGGCTTGGTAAAAATGTCAGCACGCTGATGCTCGGACGAAACATACTTTACGATTAGCTCTCGATCCTCAGCTTTCTCTCGTACATAGTGGTAGTGGATGTCGATGTGTTTTGTTCTTTTATGATAAACTGGATTTCTGACCAGTTGAATTGCACTTTGGTTGTCTACAAACAAAGTTGTTTCCCCAACACATGGGCATCCAATATCCCTCAGCAGTTTTCTTAGCCAGATTAGCTCTCTCGCCGCTGTTGACGCTGCCACATACTCGGCTTCTGTTGTGCTTAATGTTACCAGTTTCCGTCTTTGCGACGACCACGTGATAACACCGTTTGCTAAACAGAATACATATCCCGTTCTCGATTTTCTCGTTTCTACATCCCCCGCATAATCCGCATCGGAGAACTCAACTAGCCCACGCTCGCTACCATCTTTTTCGTACTTAATTCCAAACCCGACAGTTCCGTTGAGATAAGCAAAAATTCTTTTTACTGCACGCCAGTGCTCGACCGTGTGACTATTCACAAACTTGCTGACTGAGTTTACGGCGTAAGCTATATCCGGACGCGTTACAGCCGCGAGAAAAAGCAACGAACCTACGGCCTCTCGAAACGGCACATTACTTGACTTCACGTCACCGCCCTGATACGGAGCTAACACCACGTGCGGATCAGCCGGCACACTCACTGTTTTCGCGTCAGCCATTCCAAATTTCTTTATTATTTTTTTTGTATAGGCACTTTGATGAATTAGTACGCTTTTATTTTCCCGATCGCGTAGAATCTGCACCCCGACAAACATTCTCGAATCACCCACCGTGATGTTGAATGTAACTCGCAATCGACTTATGACTAGTGATAGAGTCTCTACAGTGTCTGCCGCAACCAGTCCGTCGTCAACAAACAGTGCTAGATACACTCTTTCACTTTTCACTCGACCGACAAAGACGCATTTGTCGGCTTCACACTCGATGAACTCGAATTCACGCAAGAATTTCGTGAACCTCCGGTTCCAACATCTCGGAGCCTGCTTCAGACCATAAAGCGATTTTTCTAGCTTGCACACTAGATCCCGTCCCACGTTGAGTCCTTCCGGCACCTCCATGTACACCGTCTCGTCGAGTTCCCCGTATAAAAATGCAATCTGCACGTCAAACTGCACCAGCTCGAGATCCTGAATTGCCACTTCCGCCAGAATTACTCGAAGCGAGTCATACCGTATGATTGGGGCGAATGTCTCCGTGAAATCCACTCCTTCTCGTTGCAGAAAACCTCTCGCACAGAGTCGTGCTTTAAACCGATACTTCCTCTCGTCTGCATCCGTCTTCACACGAAAAACCCACTTGGAGTCGATAGTTTTCATTTCAGGCCCTTTTTTCACGAGCGACCATGTCCCATTCTCTTCATGTGCCTTGAATTCCTCAGCAATAGCACTTGCCCACTGCGTGGCTTCAGTGCTACTTGCTGCCTCCTCAAATGTGTTCGGTATGATGTACTCGACCACATCAGCCTCGAATCTCGCAGGCTTCCTGATGCTTGCTCGTTTCCTGAGCGTCCGAGGAGTCTCTGGAGCGCCCACCACCGACCTGTCAACCACATTGACAACAGCTGACTCGGCTTCGGCATCTTCGAATTCCGACTCGCTTTCGGAGTCGACGATCTCTCCTTCCACTTCCGGTTGAACTTCAGGCTGCAAAATTTTCAGCACGCTTCCATCTTCCTCCTGCTCGCTCGACTCCGATACACTGATGCCGATCTTCTCGTTGAACACCACGTCCCTTGCTTCGCTTACCTTCTTCGTCTCAGGGTCAAATAACCGGTAATTTTTCGAGTCCTGCTTGTAACCCACGAAGATGAGCTTCTTCGCCCGAGCATCAAACTTCTTGGTGAGCTGCTTCGGCACATGTGCATACGCTTCTGAGCCAAAGATTCGTAGGTGCTTCAAGTCCGGAGCCTTCCCCACCCACATCTCGAAAGGTGTGACATGACCCGGTTTCCACACACTCCGATTAAGTACATATATTGCACAATTTACTGCTTCGGCCCACAGAAACAACGGTAATTTTTTCGCGTGAATCATCGTACGAGCACTCTCTACTATAGTACGATTATCACGTTCAGCTTTTCCGTTTTGCTCGGGACTGTACGGCACGGTCGTTTCTCTCTTTATACCCCGAAGCTCGAGATACTTGTCCATCTGTTGATTGCAGAACTCCCGGCCGTTATCTGAGCGAAGAACTTTCATTTCAGTCCCGAATTTATTCGCCACGAGTCTCTCAAAAATTTTAAATTTTTCGAACACTTCCGATATCTGCTTCAGAAAGTACGCATGCCGATAGTCACTCGCGTCATCTTTGAACGTCAAAAAATAACGCGATCCACCGGGCGACCGCACTGACATAGGTCCACAAACGTCGGTGTGAAACATTTCCCCCGGTATCGTTTTCACTTGCTCCGATACTCGATTAAACGGTTTCCGGTGTGACTTCCCGTATTGGCATGGCTCACAAAAAATGTCGGTCTTGTCAGTCAATTTCACTCCAGTCACGAGACCCTGTTTCACTAATTCGCGAATGGCGCGTTTTCCCACGTGACCCAGTCGCTCATGCCAGACGCTCAAATCAGTGGTTGCTGCATTCACCTCGTCCGTTTCGCCTGCTTTGACGACCTCGAACAGCATTCGACACACTTCATTTTCTTGCTTCTGACCGGCCGCGACCACTCGATCCCCGCGTACAATCTCGACCCGTTCTCCGATAAATTCCGCTCTCATACCGTTTCTGGTGCACACACCAACCGAGAACAAATTTTTCTTCAACTCTGGTACGTAGAGAACGTTTTCGATACGACCGTTACACCACTCTCCCCGAATTAGCTTCTTTATCAGCACTGTCCCGCTACCGATAACATCGCACTCTTGATTATCGCCAAGTGAGACGGTTCCGCCATCTCGAACCTGTCGGTAATCCACCAGCCAGTCTCGTCGAAAAGTCAAGTGCCTTGAGGCACCGTTGTCAGCAAGCCAGATTTCTCTGTGCTCGGCCGCCATTATCTCGCGCACTCGCCTCTCGGCTGACTCTGGGTAACGCTTCGACGCTGAAGCCGCGCTCCATTTCGCGCCCGTTTCCCCCACCAAGGCACAGTCTTTGTCACGCTCGATGTCCTCGGTATTTTTCTTCTTTCGCGCGTTTTTACATTCGCGCGCAAAATGTCCCATCTCGTGACACTTAAAACACTCGATGTCTTTCTTAGACTTCTGCGGCTTTTTCTTGGGACGTTCTTTTTTCACAGCCGCTAACGCACTCACTGAATCATCGTCGCACGCACGCTTACTGTCCAGACGAATGAGCCGTTCCTGCAAATTGTCCAGCGTTTGATCCGCCGCAGGTACGGAATCCCACGCGATTTGCAACGTCTCATACCTCGGTCTCAGACTGACCAGCATTTTTTGAACAACCGACCCGTCATCCAGCACGACACCAACATCTCTGAGCTGCGCGGCCAGATTCACAATCGTCGCCACGTGTTGCATCGCTGTGTCCTCCTCCTTCATCTCGTATTTATAGAACTGTTGCAACAGCCCGTTCTTGTTCGTCAAGGTTCGTTGCTCGTGAAGGAGAATTAGCTTATCCCACATGGCCTTTGATCTTCTGTACGACACCACAGCTCTCTGCTGCTCCGGTTCCAAATTCGTTAAAATGAGTACTCGCGCCGTTGCATCGTCCCGACAGAATCTATCACGCAGCACGCCATGTGCTGCTACGGCCGCCACGTCAGCATTCGCCGAAAGCACCGGTTCCACTCGACGTCCTTCTATGATGTCCCAGACACCGTTCATCTCGAATAACCCGAGCAATTGAGCCTTTCAACCTTGAAAGTTCGTCCCATCGAAGCACCGCACTGTCTTTACACAGATGCCTGTAGCCATCGCGGATACAGATCACTTCACAACGCACTTTCGATTTCGCACTCCCACGTGTTTCCCTAATGGCCAACCGACCGCGTGTCTCGCGCGAACCTCCGCTTCTCGCACAGCCAATTCTGTTCAGGAAAACTATGGTACTGGGCCCATAACCTGTTGAACCCTAAAATTGCTGCGGGAGAAGGATTTGGCAGGAAGAATAAATGCGTTGTCTAAACACTATGGTACTCTTTATTACTAGTTCGATAACAGACTTTCTTTCCTCGTGGAATTATCTCAGAATGCGTCTCGTTCCTTCAGCAGTTCTGGATCGACTAGCGACACGCCACGCTGCTTGCCGGAAGAGCGACTCTCTCTCCCACTACTCTAGTGCGCACGCGCTTACAGTCGGCTCGACCTCGCTACGATGCGTGCGCGCCACCGAACATAGAAACGCGCTTAACCCTGATACTCAACAAGATCCGAGAACAGGTCAAGCAAACAGCCAAGGCTTTGGAAACGGTACAAGCATCCCACAACCCAGATGTGTTCCAAGCGGAGCTTGAAGACAGACAACGCCGAAAAAGTAACATCATTCTCTTCGGACTGAAGGAGCAAGCTGACGGTCCAGTGTCCAAAAACAAGGCGAAGGACTTGGCGGATGCCCTTTCGTTACTGTCAACAGTAGCAGATATAGAAAACATCAACAATATCAGGACTCGAAGACTTGGGCAATATGCGGGAGCAAAAACTCGCCCACTCCTAGTCACGCTTCACTCGGTAGAACAGGCTCAAGAGATTTTAAGGAATAGGGGCAAATACAAAGGCTCTGTGAGTATAGCATAGAATCGGTCAGCCAGCTAAAGACACAAGTACGTGCAAGCAAGGAAACAGTTGAGCGAAATGAATCGAGTAGATCCGTCCGTACATAAGAAAATTATCTACAGGAATAGAGTTCCGACCATTATAGAATATAGTCAGCAACCACAGTAAGCCGGAGGGAATCCTCCAAGGTTGCGCCCCGGTAACGAGGGCCCCTTGATCGGTGGTAGACCAGCATTGCCGCATGGCAGTCTACGCATAACGGCCCAAGCCGACAGAAGAACATCACCGAACGATAAATCCCGTCGAGGGAATGGATCGGATGAGCAGACGGGAGCACAAAAGAGCCCACGACAATCAGCAAAAAATTAAGAACGCTCAATTATAAAAATAACAAAAATAATAGCAATAGTGAACTAAAATTTGATTACCAGAAAGTCCGGGGAATGAGAACCAAACTAAGGAAACTGAGAGAAGCGGTTCCGCAAATCGCTGTATGCTACGACATTTTAATACTGATGGAGACCTGGCTACACCCTGGAATCTTAGACACTGAACTCGGACTTGGGAACTTCGCGGTGTTTCGGAGAGACAAGTACGTTCGCAGAAACGGACAGAAGGCGGGGGGAGGGGGGGGCGGAGGCGCGGTCCTCATGGCAGTGCGGAACTCGCTCCACAGCTCACGACTAAACACGAGCGAAAATCAAGTCGAGCGAATACTCGTCGAGGTCTCCAAAGGCAGAGAGAAGTTCGCAGTCTGCGGAGTATATATATCTCCCCTTCTGCTAACACGTGTCCCTATGGAGAACACATAACGCAAGTGTCGGAGTTGGCTGTGCTGCATCCTGACCACACGATTATTCTTGCTAGGGACTTCAACCTCCCAGGAGTACGTTGGGTAGAATAGGACGGCGAAGTGCTATGCGATGTATCGGCGGCGGATGCAGCTGTGAGAGAGAAAGCGCAGCTTTTGAACGAGGGATGCGCCTTCCTTGGATTACATCAACGGTGCAAGATAATGAACAAGTATGGAAAAATCCTCGATCTTGTCTTTTCTGACATACTTCACGAAGTTTCAGCTACCATTGACCCGATATTAGAGGAGGATGAAGCCGATATTAGAAGAGACTTCTACACGGCTATGGAATTCGAGATTCCGTACGAGGCCAGCGAATCGATCAAAGGAGAGTCGGTGGACTATGACCTCCGCAGAGCGGACTTTGACGGGTTACGGATCCATCTAAGATCGTTGGATTGGGATACAATCCTTGGAAGTGACACACTTGAGGGGCTAAACGCATCCATCGTTGAAGTTGAGGCCCTAAACGCATCCATACACGTCGCGATGGATCGCTTCATTCCAAGAAAACGGACGATCTTCACTTCAAGATCGCCATGGGTAACACCGAGTTTAATACGCTGCATCACAGACAAAATGTGGCACACAGAGCATTCAAACTCACAGGCCTCAAAGTAGACTATCAGAGGTTTAGCACCCTGAGGGCTGCTTGCAAGTGGAGATCACAAGAGTGCTACATATAGTGTACAGGTACTACAGCACTAAACTGTCGTTCCATGCTCGAACCCCGAGGGGATCTCGCGCCCATTAAGAGCAAACGCAACGAAACGTCCTATTCTCCGTTCGTAGCGTTGTCGCGTGCCCCCCAGAAACCTCCTCGAAATGAGGTGTAGATTGGGCGTGAAGCATCCAACGGGCGATGTCACGCCTTCCCCAGGCTACCTTGACTGGCTAAGTTCACTATCGAACTCATCCTCACGAATGATGGTGGCCACCCGGTGGTATGTAGACTCAAGCGAGGCTCCGACACACCCTCGACGGTTCAGTCCAGACGGTCTCATGTCACACGTATGGTCTTGAGCGCGACGTGCACCAGCTCAACCAGCTCGTTGGCCTCCTCCCGTAAAAGTCGGTCCACCGAGAACCATTGTTTGATACCCTTTGGGAAGGATACCCAATTTGGGCACTGGGGTGACAATCGATCAGCCGTTCATCCCCGGCCATCCTTGACCAACCACTCACCCACCACACCTAGGTATCGCTGGATTTCGACTCCGTTCAAAGACAAATCCCCGAACGCCATGCGACAAAGCATTAGCGCCCGACGAGTCGTATCGACATTCGAACCAACAGTTTCTCATGGTGTGGCATGAGGCTTATTGGATTTTGGTAACAAGTCCCCCAGAGCAGCCTAACACGAGCTCTATCTGGGTTCGCTGAGTCGCCTGAGATCCCGGTTTGCCCTCGATTGAGGTGTACAGCGCGTGCCCCGTGGAGGCCAGATCACAGACCATGGCGTGAAGAGGCTATAAGTTTCGCTTACACTGTCCCATTAACGTAAAGAGAGGTTTTATGGGCACGTTGAGGTAACGCACTGTCTACGCTTTTCACGGCTCGAGCGCTCGTCCACAACGCGTGATCCTCATTACCCCCCATTTACCTTCGCGCCACAAGAGTGCTACAGCCAATACGTCTCAGACATTGAGGAGGAAATTGGAACAAACATCAAAGCTTTCTGGAGTTACGTAAACCAGAGACGCTCCAGCCGCGGTCTTCCGGCCATGTTAACATTGGGCGAAAGGCGCGCTATAACCGGACAGGAAGCGATTGACCTCTTCGCCGAATTTTTCGAGTTTGTGTACACGGACCATACCATAACCAATGCTTGGGCTCCACCAGTCCCTTCTACAGTATCAATATCGTTGGTATCATTTACTGAGGACGAAGTACGTAGCAAGCTTCGAGGGCTCGACGCAAAAAAAGGAGAGTTTTATAACACCGATGCACAAGAGTGGCTCGAAGAGAGACGTGAAGAACTATCGACCGATTTCAATAATCAGCACTCTTCCGAAGATCCTAGATGATATGATCACCACGTATCTGTTTTTTCACTTACGGGGAGTAATAATGGATGAGCAGCAGGTTTCGTAGCAAAAAGGTCGACGGTAACGAACCTCCTAGTATACGAGAACTATATATCGGAGTCCTTGGAAGCGAAGATACAGGTAGACGCAATATACACGGATTTTGCGAAGGCATTTGACTCGGTCTGCCATAAGCTTTTAATAAGTAAACTGAGGGCCATTGGAATCTATTGAGATCTGTTGTCGTGGATAACGGAATACCTTGCTGGTCGCAGCCAAAGGGTAAAGTACAAGAACTTTAAGTTGCGGATCATTAATGTTACGTCGGGCGTACCGCAAGGATCACATATTGGCCCGCTACTATTCCTTCTCTCCATCAACGACGTCTCATCACGTTTCGTCTACTCGCGAGTCCTGGTGTTCGCTGATGACCTTAAAGTCTTCAGCAAAGTGGAAAATGAGCGAGAACATGCAAATGTGCAGATGGACTTGAACGCCCTTTGGGAATGGTGTGGCCAAAACAAGCTGCCCTTAAACCTCGTCAAATGCAAGGTGATCTCCTTCTCTAGGTCGAGAAATCCTGTTGAGCATAACTACTGCATAGGTGGTCACCTCCTGGAGAAGGTAGCCGAAATCGAATACTTGGGAGTTATCGTCGATAACAAATAAAAATTTGTGAGCCACATTGAGACAATTGTCCTCCGCGCCTAACGGTTCCTGGGCTTTGTGACACGTTTCAGTGCGGAATTCCACAGCGTGAACACGCTTAATCAACTTTATCTGTCACTGGTAAGACCGACCTTCACCTGTGCATCACAGGTTTGGAATCCGAGTTGTTGCACTCAGCCGATGAATTGCACTCAGCTAGGCTTGAAGGGGTGCAGCACAAATTTCTAAGAGTAGCGGCCCACAGAAAAGGGACACCCATGACACGAGATAGCCACGATTATACAGAAGTCGCAAATGAACTGGAGATGCCGAGCCTCGCATTGTTACGGACATTCTCCGACATTGCGCTACTGATAAAGGTACTATGCGGCTGGGTGAGTTGCCCAGCTCTTTTGGAAAGATTCTCCCTTCATGCACCGATCAGGTCTACAAGATCGGCGCACGTTTCACGTCCCAGTTGCCCGTACCGCCTTCACATCGAGATCTGCAGTTCGACGTATCACCACGGCAGCAAACAAACGAGTTAACATAGACCCATTCAACATTTGAATTGAAGAGTTTAGAAGCGTCATGCTTAACAGTATTCTGCGATACGAATAATTACACCTGAGTGCTAATATCAAATGTTATTGCATAATTTGTTATTCTTTTGAGATCTTTATATTTATTATTTATAAGAACCTGTACTAAACATATAAACGTGTATTTACTACCGTAAAGGGGCTGGTCGCCGTAAATAAATAAATAAATACATAAACATACTTAATCTTTCAATACATCTGAAATACTTCTGAAACATAGCGATAAAATATTTGAAATATTTTTAATTTATACACAATTTGGATTGATGCAATTTTTCACATTTCGCTAAGATGATTAAAAAACTTTCAGTAAAAAATTTCAATGTAGTAAGATGTATCAGCGCACAAAAAAATATTTTCAAAATGTATTCAAAACATTTCCCAAATCTTTTTTAAAATTGATAAAATATTTTCAGTATTTAAAAAAAAAAAATGATTGAAACCTTTTAAAAACATTTCCACGCTTCGAGGATTGTTATATACAGGTAATCTACCCGGTATATGACATTTTGGATCAACACGTATGTTAATATAACAACGTGTTAATATAACTTTGGGTATGGTCAGGTGATGTTATTCGACAATAAAATAATAATATTACAATAATCCCACGAGATTCTACGACATTCAGATAACATGCTTATAGCCGGTTTCCTGCATAATGATTAGGGTGTATCAAGAAAAAACTTTTTTTTTCGTTCGTTCTTCGAACTCCTAAAAGTGCATATCTTGACCTCAAAACACACCTTGAAGATGGAAAGGGCCTAGAAAAATTGTTAAAATGGCGATAAATCGATATTTATCGTTAAAACTAAATATCGATTGAGCGAACTTTAAAAATCGGTGGTTCGCGCCCTCCTTTCGCGAGGTGAATTGTGAAGCGTGTGAGTAAAGATTAAGCTATGGAAAAAATAAAATTGAAAAACAAAATTTAATCTTAAGGACGCGACAGGGGTCCATATGGATTTGCGGTGGAAAACACGTTTTGTTTCTTTTTCGATGAAAAAAAAATCGTATCCACAATCCTCCACGTTTAAATGTTCGCATGGCTTTTAATACATATACAGAATATATACAGAACATGCAACAAAAATCCCCATGTTGTAATATAAAATAATGTATACGCAGTGTTATTTAAAAAAAATGTTATTATATCGCTTGGATTCCTGCAATTTTTTACATTTCGACCTGGGAGATTTCTGAGATGTTCAGCATACTCGTACAAATAATCTTTCGATTTTTTTTTCTAAATGAACATTAAAAAGGAATTTCTTAGGGTGTAACAAAATAGTACTTTGCGATACCAGTATGGAAATGCGGTCTTTCGACGAAGGTTGTGAAATTGGCTGCACGAGCCGGATCGAGAGCTACAACGGCACGAGGCGAAGCCGAGTGACGTTTGTAGCTCGAGAAGAGGCGAGTGCTGCCGACTTCCCAACCGCCGTCGGGAGACCGCTTTTTCGTATGAGTATCACATACTCCTTGTGACAAGTGCAAGAAAATTCCCACTTTTCCTGCCTGTAAAGTGCGTGCGAACAAACACCTACAGTGGTACCAGCCAGGTGTGCGCGGAAGTAGCTATCATGTGAAAAAAGTGTAAAAAACTAGCTAGAGTGTTAACAAAGTGTATGCAAAAGTAGCTAAATGAAAAAAAGTTGCTAGGATGTGAAAAAAGTGTGCTTAAAAAGTTTTCGCCCATCCTCTGCTAGAAAGCGCCACATTCGCCGCACTTTACAGTCACGAAAAATGGGACTTTTCGTGCACGTGTTACAAAAAAGTTATTTTCCCGACTGCGCTAAAATAATCACATGCATTGCGTGCAAAACTGCGGAAAATAGCTTATGGGTGACCAATGATTATTATTAACCTGTGCGCACGGTCCATATAGTTTCATTATTCCCTAAGGAGTAATAGGGCTCATTACTCCCCTCGGCTAAATCTTCCATTAGTTACCATTAAAAAATCCCATTGATCACCATTAACTATTTGTTAAAGGTAATTCAGTAGGGTTTTGCCAATGGTATCATTCCCATTTGTACTACCATTTAATGTACCATTCAATATGCCATTCGATTTCCCATTCGTTGTATGGTATGTTTATCCCGCTAGCATTCCCATTCACGGAAAAATATGCTATATATAATGGTCCACTTTTCTACTGTGCCTAATATGTAACAAATAAAAAAAGTTGTAATGCTCCCAAAAAATGTCTCCTATTGTTCATAAATAATTTCGGTCCTTAAGTTCACAGCTACTGTTGGGGACTCATTTATCTGCAATTCATTATCCTTATACCATTTAAGTGAAAATTGCTACTCACACACGTGATTCCCTAGTGTTTGTCGACTCGATTCTTGTTCCTCGTCAATTATAAATAGTTAGACGTGCCATTAAAGATTCCCTAGCTTTTTACCGTTCGATTCAGTTCCCATTTGTTTCCGATGGTAAGAAATACCATTTCAGCTGTTCCAGTTATGTTCCAATAAACTACCATTAATAACGAAGGGAAAAGTACCATTTTTCACACCCTATTGATTTGTCAGTGAACTCTTATTAATAAGGAACGGGAGAAAGTTCCACTCAATTTTCCCAGTCATTTGAAATTGGACTCCCATTAATAACGAATGGGAAAAAGTACCAGTTGCATTTTCCCAGGAAATTGCCATTGGTCTCCTATCGGTAACGAATGGGAAAACGTACAATTTACAATCTCCCACTGGTTTGCCAGTGGAGTCCCATTAAGCATGAATGGCAGAAAGTACCGTTTCAATTTTCCTCATCAATTTCCATTGGGATTCCATTGATTACCTTTCGATACCATTCATTACCATTAACCGCGCAATGGAAAACTTTGCCAAGGGTCCCTCTGGAAGCTCTATTATACCCGGGGGAATAATGGTCAATGCCGAATATGACGATTTTGCGATACAAGAAATGTGATTATTTTAACAAAGTCGGAAAACAGTATCGTCGCCTACCTGGGAGGTAGACTCCCTACCTCCCATGTAGGCGACGATACCGTATGTGATTTCTGATATTAAAAAGGCCGGTGTTTAAATTCGGATCTTCAAAATGCCGGTTCCAATAATCACCAAAATGTAAAAAAAAAAAAAAAATTGGTGCATAAATTCCAAATTGTGGATCCAGTATGGTTGACGAAAATGCAAAAGGTGTCTGGATTTGGATGAAACCCGGTACTCTGGCATTTGTATGGTCGCACATTACGTATATTGATTAAAAATGTAGAAATTCGAAATGGTAGTTCTAATATGCCTAACGAAAAGAAAAAAAGGTATTCGATTTATTTGATATTCTCTATTCGGTAGTTTTCGAGGTTGTTGATAACTAAACCGGAGTCGAAATTCAGAAATTCATAATGATGGATCCGATAGAATAGAATAGTGTCGTATATGGCGGCGCAAAATGAAATACGGGTAACATGCTGATGCCCGAATGCACAAGATGTTCTCAGTACCATCTTACTAAAAACGGAATGTAAGGCGGAAAATAGGTAAAAACATGATGCGACTTAATACGCGGAACGATACAATATAATTCTCATTCCCTCCGTAAAAGATCGGAAACAACATCGATTCATCACAAACATCACAGAAAATAATAAAACGTTTTTGCGAAAACGATTTGTTTCCTTTGACTATTTTGGCTATGCTGATATCAAAACACGTTTTAATCTTCATTTGGAAAAAAAATCGCATTCAAAACCCTCCCAGAAACCCTCGAAATCTCCCAGGTCTAAATAGAAAAAATTCCAGGAGTTCTAAACGATATTAATAATAATCTTTAAAAACACTCCTACTACATTTTTTTATATTTGAATATGGGCATTTTTGTTATATGTTCAGAACTGCCATGTGAACAATCAACGTGGAGGATTTTGGATACAATTTTTTTTTCATCAAATAAGAAAACAAAGCGTGTTTTTCGCCGAAAATCTATGGGCCCCTCTCCTTGACCTTAAGATAAAAATTTGTTTACACAATTTGATTCTCCCCATAGCTTAATCTTTGGATACACGCCTTACAATTCACCTCGCGAAAGGAGAGCGTGGACAAACGATTTTCAAAGGTCGCTCGATCGATATTTAGTTTTAATGATAAATATCGATTTATCACCACTTTAAAATTTTTTGTAGGCCCTTTCCATTTTCGAGGCGTGTTTTGAGGTCAAGATATGTACTTTTGGGATTTCGAATGACGAAAGAAAAAAAAAAGTTTTTTTTTACACACCCTAATAATTATTCGGTGGGTCTCAAATTGCTTTTTGACATAGCGAGCATTTTTTTTCGCCGATTTGTTAAGGACTTAGTTATTAGTTTTCGGTTTAATGTCAATGAAATCGGTAATGAATGGGAGAAGTTTCCCGATGTACTTTAATATTCCGGTATTGATTACGCACATTATTCATTTATACTAATGGTGTAATTTCAACCACAGTTTGTAAATAAGCTATTTGAACGCCGTATACCATTTGCCTAGCTGAATAGGTATGGTTGCAGACTACATTCAAACGATTAAAGCCCAAGCTGAACCGGAATCGAGATTTCAAATCAGAACTAACTACATTACACCACAAGCCTTTGTGTTTTGTGATAGTCATGGTTTACTGCAGATTGCCGAGAATGTACCAATACTATATCATTCCAAGCGAGACAAAGAAAACAAACGGATCTCGCTGAACTATGACGATTACGGAACTAATCCAGAAAATTTTACCGGCTTCACGGTTATACTGAATGGGGACTATGTGGACTTTCATCATCTGAAATTTAATAAGTATCAGTGGTTGAACTTAGACAGCCCTCACATCAGATCTTTATATGACAGGAAAATGCAACACCTAAGAAGGGTTCAGCAATAGTCTGTGATACTGTTACGTCCTGATCAGCAATTTTCAATCCAACTCGGTCAAGGAGAATTTACACCCTCCCTTTACACGTTATTCGGAGATGACGCTTTATCGAGGATTTGGCCCTGTTTTGAATCTAACCTTTCGGAAAATAATTCGGGATAGGGCCTAGAGTGTATATATTTGATATCGAATGAATTTTATTCGCGATTAAAAGTTCGAAATTATTTGATTTTAAGTGATGATTCTAAACTGGACAAGAAAATTCTGAACGCTAGCTCTTTCTAACGTGTGGAACACAATACACTGCTATCTCACTCTCGCACGTCACCCTCGACGCACGACTCACGACGTTACTCTATCGCGCTTACTCACTGTTTTCTGCCGACCTATCCGACTTGAACGCGCACTGATAAGCTGAAATAAAATTGACCAACACGAATATATATTGTCCAGGAGAATATTTTAACCTTCCAGGTTAACAAATAAATGTTGATGAGTAAATATTGACGAATAAATATTCAGAAGAGATGATTGTTCAACATGATGATGATAATTTTCCAAATTTACGATGTGATTTGAATGGTCTTACCTCGGAATAAATGATCGCATGAATCGATAGATGAATGTCGAGTATGGAAACTTCCTTCCCAAGTTCTGAATGAATATTCGAGTCAGAATCGAATGATGATTTTCCAAAATAACGTCCTTCCAAAATTCGATTCCAGAAGCAAATGTCAACGATGTGGATTGATGATTTCGACGATTAAATGATTTTCAGGAGGAATAAACTCGATTGCGACGGAACGATTCAGAAAGAAATGAATTGTTTATTTGAACAGAATGACTTGGTTATTGACTTCAACATTTTACAAGTTGAATGTTCGTTGGTCCGTTTATTAAATACTGTCAAAATTATACAAGATCGAGGTCTGTGCCCCGGTCGCGAAGAAGTGCCGAGTGGGCCGCGGGCGCGCGAATAAATAACCTCGGTGCCGGACATCCCCGCGTCAATACTGTCTCACCTGCGCCTCGTCTCTCCACTCTTATCACCTGATTCCTTTCTTTGATTAATTAATTACATATTCCTAATTTCGTAGTTTTATAATCATTTTGACATTTCTATTTGTTAATACTTAAATTTTATCGCGAATTTTATGAACATACAAATTTGGACGAAAGCTGTACGAACTTTCGTTTTTTTTAATTTTAATTGTTTTCTTTCACAGCGTGCCCTTGTGGCTGTATTCGCTTTTAATTGGACTAGTTATGATGAGTATAAGAGATAGCTATCAACTTGTTTAATTTATCCACATTATGATTTTTTACAAACGAGCACTGTACGTGGCAGTCATTTTTGTAACAACACCTATGACCTGTTGGCTTTTTTTTATATATGTTGTAGCCTTTAACATATGATATGTATCACAACAACAATAAACAATTTATCCAAAAAGAAAAGTTGAATATTGAAAGTTTCACATCGCTTCCTCATAAAAGTTGAAAATTGAAATTATTATATCGCTTTCTCATAAAAGTTGGAAATCGAAATTTTCATATTGCTTTCTCGTAATGCTCCTTTATTGTCAAAGAAATCGCTGTTTAAAAATACCCAAAGGTACTCATTTTTGCAATTTTGGCTATAAAAACGTCCAGTAAACTTTTTCATCAGTTGTCGCACCGGGCGTGTAATTCTATGTATTTTTTCGCGCTGATCACGAATCTGACATTTATTTTATTTGTAGATGAAGATTTGAAACAGAAAAAATGCGTCTAAAAAAAAACAATCATGAAATTAAAAAAAATTCAAAATGGCATAAAATTAAAACGGTTCGATCTATCCTCGTCAAATTAAATAGAGATCATCGGTCGGTAATAGTCTATTTGTGTACAAGTTTTCAGCCGGATCGGTCAAAAATTGTAACTGCTAGCGTGCGTACAGACATTTCTAATAAAGTCCAAAAGGGCGTAAAATTTTTATAACTGAAAATATTTGACCAACATTTTAACCAAAAATTGGGGATTGACCCTTCTACTTACCTTAGAAATTTCGGTCTGATAGCTTAGGCCGTTCTTAAATTATAATAATATCAAGTTTTGGGGTCTGACACATACCCACACACACACACATCTAGACATTTTTTTCTAAAGTGTCATTTTTCGATGTTTTGGAACATTCTGAACACGTTTTCATTAAAATCTAGATTTTTTTCTTCGCCATCACAAATCTTCCTCTATGAGGAAGCAAAACGTTGCAGACTACAAATCCAAGGGACCCAGGTTCAAGTATCACCGAAGGCACAAAAATGAATTACGTTTTTTCAATATATATTTGTTTTAGTAATAGAGTAAATGTACCTATGAATAATAACGATCCTAATTGACGTATGGTTGATCGCGAATATATTTTTTCAATTAACGTTCGTACTATGTTAACTGTTACAGTTAACATAGTGCACTTCTGCTGCAGTTATGTAACTGTTATTGTTGGTGTCGTATTACAGTTAGATATTGCAATCTTAATTTGATGTATCCGTAACATACCCGTTGCATTTTAGCTACATAACACTGTTATATGACATGTTATATTGTTGAACCGGAAATGGCAACTTACTCGTAAGTTACGTCTAACACTCTAGTAATATTACTTGTTATATTCGATTTTTTTGCCGTTACATTGCAGATATATTACTGTGCTCACTGGTTACGGACAAAGTCGTACTTAGTTGCAGTCCGCTAATCGCCAATGTAGAAAATCATTGGCCATAACCTCCGTAGCGATCATTATTAAAAAGTTTTTTCGTAACACGTGCATATACAGTATATCTTTTCATGTCTTGAAAATATGCGCAAAGTAGAGTATTACAGTAAGGCGCAAAATAATGTTTGTCGCGCATGCGCGCATAAGTCCCAAGCGTATTGCTTCCTCATGGAGGAAGCTTTGTTATGGTGAAAAAAAAAAAATTCCAGATTTTAATGAAAACGTGTTCAGAATGCTCCAAAACATCGAAAAATCACATTTAGAAAAAATGTCCGGATGTATGTGCGTGTGCGTGTGCGTGTGCGTGTGCGTGTGCGTGTGCGTGTGCGTGTGCGTGTGCGTGTGCGTGTGCGTGTGCGTGTGCGTGTGCGTGTGCGTGTGCGTGTGCGTGCGCGTGTGCGTGCGCGTGCGCGTGCGCGTGCGCGTGTGCGTGTGTGAATCCGACGTGAAATATTCAAACCGCGATAACTCGAGAACGCCTTGACCGACCAAGCTGAAATTTGGCACACATCATGTGTGATCAATAGTCAACGTTTGGTCAAAATTTCGTCCAAAAATGTTCAGTTGTTTTTTTTGTACGCCATTTTTAATTTCTTCGAAAATGTCTGTACGCTGCGTAGCGCTCGCAATTTTTCAGCTATTGGGCTGAAAACGCGTACACAAATGGAATATCATCACCCGATGATCCTATCCAAATTTCAAGAAAATCGATCGAACCGTAAAAATTTTATGACATTTTGAATTTTTCGATTTTTATGCAATTTTTTTTTTTCAAGACGCATTTTTCCACATTAAATGTTCATCTATGTATAAAAAAGTGTCAAATTCGTGATCAGCATGAAAAAATACATGGAATTACAGTCCTGGGGCGACATCTAGCGATAAAGTTTATAGGGCATTTTTGTAGCCAAAATTGCAAAAATTAGTGTTTTTCGGTATTTTTAAACAGCGATTTCTTTGCTTTCCGATGGGATCGCGGAAAAATCCAGGGGTCTATCGTGTTTTAAAACAATAAATACACAACAGGATGGATATGATGGAGTTAAAATAATTAGATTAAGCGATGTCATTTGAACTTCTCGAGTAAAAATTGAAAGATCGAAACAAAATTTGGAACACATAATTCTATGTTATTTTCGCGCCGAGCACAGAGCCTACATCCGTTTTGACCAAAAGTGTAAGGTTGGTGTATTTTTTCGGGCTAAACCTGAGTCAGCCACCAGTTTTGACTAAAAGTTAAATACGATATTGACGTGGGCAAAAAAGTTGAAAATTCACATTTTCATATAGCTTCCTCATAAAAGCTGAAAATTGAAATTTTCGCATCACTTCCTCATAAAAGTTGAAAGTTGAAAATTGAAAGTTGACATTTTTATATCACTTTCTCATAATGGTCCTTTATTCGGAAAGCTTCCTCTATGAGGAAGCCAAAAATATAGTAAATGCTTTCTCATAGAAGGAGCTTTCCGAATAAAGGACCATTATGGGAAAGTGATATAAAAATTTCAACTTTCAACTTTCAACTTTCAACTTTTATGAGGAAGTGATGTGAAAATTTCAATTTTCAGCTTTTATGAGGAAGCTATATGAAAATGTAAATTTTCAACTTTTTTACGTACTGATAGTATTTTACACATTTTCATTCATTCGCTTTGTGACGTGACATTTCGCGTCCCGTCACCTCGCACGGTTTTTGGTCGAGCAGTGGGCAGGATTTACGGCTCTGAGTACGCCGCTCGTCAAACCAGCTCGATCGTCGACTCGCCGAGGAGGACTTTTTCCTAATTTTTCGTCAATTTTGCCCTTTTGCTTTGGCATTTCCTGTGTTTTGTGTTTGCGTTTGTTTGAAAGTTTTTTTAGGCCGTGCAGGAGTCTGACGACTCTTCGACCCGACTGTCGGGCGGTGTTGCCCTAGGTCGTGTCCACGTGAGGAAAATTGGCCTAAGCGGGCCGGAGAATAGTTCGTTCGGCAAGCAGGCGGAAGCCGAAGACCAGCATCCGCGGACTAGGAGGCCAGAGGGACGCGGGTAGTGACCAATATACAGAGTTTCCCGTCCCTCCCGACTACACGGCCTGGAGCCGTTCCTATCCCGTCGAATTCACGGACGCCGCGGGCCGCTCACCACGGCGCCGCCACTTCGGGAATTACGAGCAAAGGATGGACATGAGGTGTAGTTATGTGGCGTACCGTGTGGGCCCATCACGGAGGAAGAGGGACGCCTTAACTTCGCGCGGGAGGCCTCCCCTCACGTTCATCTTGCCCCACCGGATCCTGGGAGGAAGGAGTCCGTGGATATCGATAATCATCGCTGTGAGCGGAAGATTCTCGCGGGTAGCGGGGCACGGCCGGAGGCAGAACCGGTTTTCCCGGCGTCTTAGCCGTTTAGCGTAGGCTACTTTCGGGAGTCGCGAGAGAGGGGGAAGCGCTAGTGCGGATTACCAGGAGCGTGCTAATTTATTCGTGAGTCGGTGATCGATTGCGGTGACGAGTGGCAGTCCCTTTTGTTTCGACCAGCGGTCTCCCGGGCTGTTCGTACACCGGTAAGCTTCCGTCTCTCTCTGGTACTCTGTGATCGCCGGGGATGCGGAGCCAGGACCCAATTACACCTCTATCTGTCGAATAATTTTGTATTGCCTTTCTTTAATTTTCTGTAGTCTTTCTAATGAATTTGTCTCGCGTTTGTCGCTCGGGCGACGAGTTGGGTCCGGTGAAGCATGTCCGGCGAGATTTTCGCGCTGGTCTTTTCTTTTATGTCGCTTTATTTTATGTTTCTCCCCTCTCGGCTATATTTTCGTGTCTCAGTAACTTCGTATATCTTCTTTTCTTTTCTTTTATTGTTATTTCGGTAAATTCGCGTGTCTTTCGGCTACATTGTATCCTACGTTCTTGCCTAATTTGTCGCGTACCTTGATTCGAACATCAGCGTTGTGACTTTCGTCATTTTCGCACATTGCGATCGGCTACTTATCGCGATTTTTGTAATATTGAGGCTAAGGCGATTTCGCCGGTTACATGCGCTATATTTCATCCTGCGAGACAAAGCGACGACGAGCGCGTCTTCCAGTGTTCGTTTGGCCAAACGGCTACGTGTTGGCTATATCGCGCGCGAACGGTCACGGGCGCGTCGTATTTACATCGAACGGTTCGTTCCGAGAATTGCCTCGGTTACATTGGCTATCTGGCGTTCTAGTGTTATTATATCTGGCGTCTATTTCTTTGTTTTATATCGCGTCCAGCATATCGGTGAATCGGCTACATTAAGGATAGAGTGGGTCTGGCAATCGCGACGATTTTTTTGTTTTTCTATTGCTTATCGATTTTGGGTAATTTTTCCAGTTAATTATTCGTCGTAAAATCTCTCTTATTTCCTGTCTCCGACTAACTTTATTTTTCCGATCTTAGTTATTTTCCGGTGATTTCTCCTCTGGCTACATCTCATTCGCGGCAATAGTAAATTTATCCTTGGCTACCTCACATTTTTGGCAGTAATTAATTTACCCCTGGTTACATCTCATTTTCGGCAATAGTTAACGCTTCCTCGGATTTTATCTAAGTTTTATAATAAGCAGTAATTTCGGTCTCGGCCACATGTAATTCTGTGCATTAGTTATTTTATCTTTCCTACATTTAATCCTTGATAATAGTTTATTTTACCATCTGGCTACATCCAACCTTTCGCAATAGTTTTGCCCCGGCTACATTCCCCACTCGACTTCAGTACTCTCATGTACCTCGCCAGGCTAAATTACCGATTTCGACTGCGCTCAAATTATAATGATTATGTTATCTACGAATTTTGTTCACTGAGGTTTAGCCGTCAAACGACGAATAAAGTTAATTAAACGGTTGTTATTGCGTTGGTCACTCGCCCGTCCACCCCCTCTACTATTTTCTCCCAGGTGGGCTGAGCTAGTCGGAGTCTCGCCGGCCTCGCCTTTTTCTCCGTTTTCCCTAGTCTTCTCCCGTAATTCGCCGCGAAGTAAAATAAAAACGCCGCTCTTCGAGCGGTACCTGGTACCTGCCTAAGTACCTGGCGCCCAACCGCGTGCGAAGAAGGGTCTTCACCTTACCCTGCGGGAAGGGATATGTTCGTTCAGTATCTTAATTTACGTAGTCTCGTCGTGGGTTCGAGCCCCGAGGTTCGGTATCGAGCAAGGGAAAGCGGCTTGCGAAGAGTTGGGGCCGTAGTGTACGAGAGCTTAAAAATTCTCGCTACAGCTTTTAGTTTACACACACTTTCATTCATATGGTTGGTACTTCACGCATTCTACCATCGATAATAGTCGTAACGGGGCGCCACCTGAGCGTCACGATAGGCACGTCACGATAGGCACGTCGTGCAGCAGTCGTACCAACGTGAATCTGTCGAACCTCAAAATCGCTCAGAATGTCCGATCGCGAGAATACGCCGAGCGAAATAAAGGAAGCTGCACAATTGTTTTCCAAAGATTTATTGCCGACTACGTCGGGAGTGATATACAAACAGTGCTATGATCAATTCGTCGAATGGCAGAAAAAATACCACACAGCGTCGGTCACAGAAGAAACGATGCTCGTGTACTCTAACGAATTGTCGAAGACGTTCAAGCCCACGTCAGTGTGGGCGAAATTTTCGATGTTGAACAGCACAATATGAAATTTCCGACAAGTAGACATCGGCAATTATAACCAATTACTTACACAGCTAAAAAAAACAGCAAGGGTTGTACTTCGATAAGATCCAAGATTCTTCAACCGGAAGACGTTGATTCTTGATAGAAGCTCCTGACAATCGATATTTGGCCGTCAAGATAAATTTCATCAATTGTTGTTTTGCTTCCTCATAGAGGAAGCTTTGTTATAGTGAAAAGAACATTTAGGATTTTAATGAAAACGTGTTCAGAACGTGTCCCAAAACATCGAAAAATCACGCGTGCGCGTGCGCGTGGCGGACAATTCAAACCGCTATAACTCGAGAAAGCCTCGACCAATAACGCTGAAATTTCACACACAGCATATGTGCTTAATACTCCATGTTAATGCAACATTTCATAAAAAAATGTGGTGTCCAGTTGTTTTTTTTTGTATGCCATTTTTTTATTTCTTCACAATGTCTGTGCACACTCCCCTGCTTGCAACTTTTTAGCTGTTGGGCTAAAAACACGTACACAGATGGAATATGACCGTCCGGTGATCCCATTAAAATTTTACGAAAATCGATCGAATCGTTAAAATTTTGTCATTGTGAATTTCATGCAATTTTTTTTTTTTTCTGAACGCATTTTTCCGTAGTAAATATTCATCTACGGATAAAAAAGTGTCAGATTCGTGATCAGCATGAAAAAATACATGGAATCATAGTCCCGGAGCGACAATTAACGAAAAAGTTTGGTCGGGCATTTTTATAGCCAAAATTACAAAAATTAGTGATTTTGGATATTTATAAACAGCGATTTCTTTGCTTTACACCAAGATATATAGAAGACGATGAATGTGACGGAGTTGAAAAAGCTAGATAAAAAGGTATCACTTTGATTTCTTCAGTAAAATTCGGAAATGGAAAAAACAATAATTCAGGAACGGATACTTCCATGTATTTTTTCGCGCCAAGCGCAGAAAGTGGACCGTGACGATGGAGTATTTTTAGGTGCTGAACCTGAATCGGCTAGCCGTTTTGCATAAAAGTTTAACAAGACGTTGGAAAAGGTTGAAAATTGACATTTTCATAGCGATTCCTCATAAAGCCAAAAATTGAAATTTTCATATCGCTTCCTGCACTCAGAGAAAGATTTAGTGGCGCCAAAGGAAATTTGTCTCAATCAACTAAATGCTGCAGTGACAAGTGACGAACGAAATATGCATTTCACTTGACTATGAGATTTAGTTGAATTTTTAAGAAATATTTGTTTGAGTGAAATATACTTTATGTCACTCGGTGGGAAAATGGCGGTTTTTGCGCACGCTTCGCGAAACAACATACTTTTTGATAGTATATTTATTTCTTCTGATTTACCATCGTCTAAGATGTACAAGTAAAAATACCAAAGTAATACTGCTTTGTTTCAGCACGACAATATTTTGGTACATATATTTATCTATCCAGAAATAGTGCCTTGCGCTTGTTCAAAATAAGCAATTTGAATCCAACAGCAAGTATAATTTAACTGAATTATCTGTTCAAGTAAATCAAACGAATGTTCTGTCAAATTAAGATGTGTGTAACTACGAACATACTCATTATTCCGTTATTTTTTATATATATAACATAAGTTATTCGCAAATTGACTAAACCTTTCGTTCATATCACCGAATACGAAGTGACTTCAACCAATAGATTTATTCTCCTCAATCGAATAGCGAAGCAATTTGAACTGAATAATCTTATTGCGATTGACTGAATGGATTGTTGATATAAACTTTTTTTTTTTGGGGTTCAACGAAAAAATAATTGTATAATATTAATCTTCATCCAAAATTATGAAAAAAATTGTATTTAAAAATTAAACACCAATTAGTTGAATAAACTCAAATTTAGTTGATCTAACATAATTTGCGGTTAGATCAGATTTAGTATGTTAACGTAATTATTTAGTTGTTTCAAATAAATTGCATTGATCGTTTCGACCAAAATGTATTTGATGGAACTGAAAGATGTTTGAACGAAACGAAATTAACTTAACTAAATATATGTAGTTGGTTTCATTAAACCTTTTTCTGAGAGTAATAAAAGTTTAGAAGTAACATTTTCATATCGTCTTCTCATGTTTCTTTACTTGCGAAGCTTTTTTATGAGGAAGCCAAAAATACATAAAATGCTTCCTCATAGAAGAAGCTTTGTGGATAAAGGAACACCATAAGAAAACGATATGACAATTTCAACTTTCAACTTTTATGAAGAAGCGATATGAAAAATTCAATTTTTTAAAAGTTCATATACAAACTGGTTTTCTTCTCCAATTATTCTCCTGTTCCAGCTAATTAAGTATTATTAGTATTCCTAATATCAGTGCCTCAATGCCATACGGTTATACAGGCTATCTACAGACTACGCCTTCCTGACATTAGATCATCGATATAATTACGATTGTCAACTCGATGCACAGCAAAAACGTTACAGATAACAAAATAATTGACCTCTTGCGGTCGCTGATCAAGGAACGTCAACACAATTATCGGATTGCAGTCGATCTTCTATCCTCGTACAGATCGGAACGGATGAGTTATCACCCACGAACTTCTGGCGCATGGTTAGTCGTTGCACTGATAGCCTCCTTACTTGACCTGACGCTCATAATTTAAAGTGAGATGCCTCAGATAAAAAAATTACAAGTAAGTTTGCTCATTATACGTACAACCGTTAACAATGGTTGTAATCCGCCATAATTGCATTATTGTTTTTGTCATAGGTATGGATACTCGTGGTTTTCACAAAGTGCCTATGGGCTGATTCGATGGGGGGCAAGATGATTACGGAATCTAACTTAACGACTGGCGGGATGGAAACTATGTTGATCAGAGCGGCGGATGGACTTAGAGAAAATTGGCACGGTGATACGCCACGCTCTCATTACGAATCTACGAATATTCAATCGTCGGATTTCTATTCTAAGAGGATTTTGAAGCAACTTACACTGTTCAACAAAAAATTTGACAGAATGATGATAAGAATGGTCGGTTCAACGATCAGGGACGAGGATGACGACGATGAGGGTATCGGAAAAATTAGCTGGATCGGTACGCGGCCAGGTTGCGAGAGTACGATAGGCGCGGAAGCGGAATTGCCATCAGGGATTTATCACTTCGATGGAACAATTGGCAAGGATTTCGAATGGATTTGGAATGTCTACGCGATATATTGCGATCAGTCGGCCGGCGGGGGTTGGACGGTTGTGCACAGACGCGGCGGTGCGAACGGCGGAAGAGTGAATTTTGGAAAATCCTGGGACGACTATGCGAAAGGCTTTGGTGATCTCAACGGAGAATTCTGGTTGGGTAACGAGTGGATTCACAGGTACACGGTAAAAAAAATCAGAGACTTGATAATATCGGAGTACTAATGGAAATTCATTCGTCGTCTAAACTTTTCATTATGTTTTCGTATCTTAAACATTTTTTGTTATTAATAAAAACTAAGAACGTACACAGTAAAAAAAAAAAAATTGTACTTTTTACAACAAATTATTGTCCACAAACGTCCACAATTTTTTATTTGTTAATTTTCTATTTTTACAAACAAAAGTACAAATTAAAATGGTTACTAATACAGGAAATGAAAGGACAGGTTCTTATATTCAAATAAGTGCCAAACAAGTTTATCACTTATTTAACAAAATAATTTTTACGAAATTTCGCATTCCGATTTTACGAAATTATTTTTTACTGTGTAATGTAGACATTTTAGAGTGAGAGTGAATATCGACATTTTCTGTTTCAAACAAAGGTTGACGACGTTCTTCGGCCCGTACCAATTGAGAGTCGAACTCGAAGATTGGAACGGTAATACGACGTGGGCGGAATATTCTGAATTCAAGTTAGTACTGGAGTAATATTCATCAGTTGAGAACTCTTAATATCGCTTTATAGTTAAAACTATTATTATTATTATTATTATTATTATTATTATTATTATTATTATTATTATTATTATTTGAATTTTTTCAACATTGGATTGGACATATATTATACTTGAATTGTAGGATCGGTTCTGAGGCGCAAAATTATCGTCTTCTCATCGGTGATTACACGGGAAACGCGACGGATTCGTTGAGTATCCGTAACTCTACAGCGTTTTCTACCTACGATAGAAGGAATGATCGTCCAAATCCAGATCATCCTTGCAAGTCATTCTTCAACGGGGGATGGTGGTACGTTGGGTTAGTACGATCATCAGAATTATCAGCCGTTTGAGGTCAAACCAAAATATTGTAACGACCGGGCCAATGAATAACGCGCGTATTTGGTTTTGGGACGGATATTATTAGTATAATCGCAGCTAAATATCTCGAGTACGAACTGTCGCACGTCTGTTCGTTCAGACGTCTCAGTCCAGACTGTTTTATATGACGATCGACCTTGACGTTCGTGTCTATTGTCAAACCTAATTAATATCGTGTGCATTAACGAATAGTCAGCTACATACTCATTACAATAATTTAATCCTTTAGCTGACGATGTAGCATATTTGCTACATTAGTAAAACAGCAATTTAACATTTTTTTTTAATTAGACGAGCCGCAATATATTTCAAGGAAAGTTTTTTCGATCACAATGTTATAAAACAAATTATGTGAGTGTAACATATTTTTTTTAACTGAACTTTTCTTTTAACGTGACTTTTTCCCATATTTTGACGCAGTGCAGTGCCGAGCAGGGGAGAAAAATTATTATTTTTTCAACTGAAAAGGGCTTGGCTGTTAAGGAGTTAATGGTTTGAGCATCATTTGAATTTCAATATTTCTTTCGCAGTGATTGCCTCTACGCCAATCTAAATGGTTATTACTACACAATGGATCAAAATCGAGGACCCTTTAGCGGTATAACCTGGAACGACTCGACCAACACTGGTCAAAATATCAGACTCAAGAATGCCAAAATGATGATACGATTGAAAAATCATCCGGCTCTCGATAGAGCGAAGAGCTTCAATCCGCAATAAATGCTCATAAAAAATTATTTATATGGGGCATTCCATACCGATTCGACCTACGTCGGACCCTCGACCTCTTCAATTCGGTTGGCAATTTTTTATAATATTGTTCTAACTCTAAAAATCACTCGATTCTTTTTTCATTTTTTTTTTTAATTTGCATTAATTACAATTTTTCAAAGTGAACATATTTTTAGCCGGAATTAAAAATTCTGAAAAAATTCTGAAAAATCCTGTATTTGATACGAAAATTTTTAAGCCTAAATCCAGAATATCCAAACGTTTGCTTTTAGATGTTTTTGGAGCTTTTCCTTGTTTTTCTAAGTGAACATATTGTTAGCCCAAATTAAAAAATCTGAAAAAATTCCCAAAAATCCTGTATCAGATATGAAAATTTTTAAGTCGAAACCCAGAATAGTAAAACTTTTGCTTTTAGATGTTTTTTGAGCTTTGCTTTCTTTTTTAAGTGAGCATATTGTTAGCCCGAATGAAAACATCTGAAAAAATTCTCAAAAACCATGTATCAGGTATGAAAATTTTCAAGCCTAGAGCGAAAGTAGCATCGCCTTAGCTTCTTTTTTTCTTTTTGTTAAATTATTTAAAATGATTTAAAATTATATTAAAAAAATAAAATATATAGAAGCTAATGCGATGCCACTTTCGCTCTAGGCTTGACAATGTTCATATCTGATACAGGATTTTTGAGAATTTTTTCAGATTTTTTCATTTGGGCTAACAATATGTTCACTTAAAAAAAGAAAGCAAAGCTCAAAAAACATCTAGAAGCAAATGTTTGGACATTCTGGATTTAGGCTTCAAAATTTTCATATCAAATACAGGATTTTTCAGAATTTTTAATTCCGGCTAAAAATAGGTTCACTTTGAAAAATTGTAATTTATGTAAATTAAAAAAAAATTAATTTTGAGTGATTTTTAGAGTTAGAACAATAATATAAAAAATTGCCAACCGAATTGAAGAGGTCGAGGGTCCGACCTAGGTCGAATCGGTATGGGATGCCCCATATATATGTATATATTCTAAACTAGTACTTTACGATACTAGTGTAAAAAAGTGGACTTTCGACGAAGGTTGTGAGTTTGGCCGCACGAGCCGGAAGCGGGTCAGGTGTCCCCATTCCCGACCACGCTTCCTTTACCAACCATTTCAGCGTATAACATCATTTACGAGGCTCCCAATGCATAAAAACATTGATTAGTGGTCTACAAAAATTCAGACATTTATGTAGTGTCAAAGGATTGTAAAGTGCAGGGTAGTGTAATTATTAGTAAATAATATTATCGTTTTCTTGCCGAACGTCACGATCCGAGCGGTTTTTTAGAAGTGAGGTTAAGGAATATCGATCGCGTAAATAGTAAATATGTCGGTAAAAATCCGTGTTTTATTAATAGTTCGAGCGTGAAATGATTAGTCAGTTCGATTTATATATTTAGAAAAAAACAACAGTCGGGTAACCCTTTTTTTTATTTTTGATTCACTAGTCGGGGTTGGGCACAGCAAAACTCTTGCCTTGTCCCCATTACCGTACATGTAAACGTCAGTTTATTTTCACATAAACAATAAAAATGTAATACATTTTATTTTGCTGAAACGTTTAGACTGAGTATGTACACAATGCTGTACATTTCAAGTTCGAAGTCTGGATTTATGTTTATTTTTTATTTGCAACCTCTGTCATTCATGCTGTAAAGGCCTATGGTCGGTGATGGGGGCATGCCCGGTCGGAATTGGACAAAGCTGGTCGGTAGATGGCACATGCACTAGTACGGCTTGATTACTCTTTATCGAGGAAAATACTTGACGAAATGGATTAAGTCGACGATTTTTGGAAAATGTATGAATAAAGCTATCGATTGATGTAAAAATCGTACTCGAATTTACGTTTGTCACGCTTAACAACGCCATTCTTTTGCCTGGTCGGCTTTATAGGGGTCCGTAATGGGGACATTTACCTTACCACAGTAATAGTAGCCGAAGCTGAGTGCTGCCTGAGGTACTCTACCCATCATTGATGCCTGGCTTTCCTGGGTATCTTGCTCGATATTTTAACGGAATCGAAGACATCAAAGAAGCTATCCAGCAACACATCCGTCTTGCTAGATGTCTTGCTTGATATCTTCGACCCCGTTAAGACATCGAGTAAGATATCGAGCAAAATAGAAAAACCTGGAAAACCACACATCAATGATGAGCAGTGTACGAGCTGAAGGCGAGTGTTGCCTACTTCTCAACTACCGTGGAGAGCCCGCTTTTTCGTACAAGTATCGTATACTACTTTTTAAAAATAAATGCACACAAACTCGCCTTTTTTATGCCTGTAGCATGGCGAAAGCGTGCGAAAATAGTAATTTGGGATACAAATGCGGTAAAGTAAACTTTATATGCACGCTGTCAAGTGAGTGCGACTCACTTGACGCTCCATGTATAATGTTCGCTAGACTGCACTAGTATCACATAATGTTTTTTGTAACGAATGCAGGGAAAATGCAAGAGAACTTAAGTGCAGTAGACGATCTACGACGCATGCGGCGTACTTTATACACGCTGAAGCGCGCATAAAATAAGATCGGACCAATGCGCACATGCGTTGGTTTATATAGTACACTTGACTGTAAAGTGCCACACCCGCCAGTCTCGGTAGGCACGAAAAGTAGCACTTTTCATACATGAGTTACAAGAAGTAACGTGGAAAAAAAAGTGCAAAACGTTACTTGTGTAATTTGCGGATGCGCAGTTTTTTCTCACACGCCTTACTAAAAAGTCCTACTATCCCCAGGCGTTACAGAGATGAAAAGGGGGACTGTTTATTCGAGTGTTACAAAAAAATCATTATGATAATATTTACCGAAAAACAATAAATATTCTTATAAAGATAACAGAAATGTTTACCGTCGTCTCCCATCGACCCCATAACATGGGCATTCCCTCAAAATATGATATGAAGGGAATGTGGTTCGTATATGGGTTTATGTATGATCTAAATATGATCAATGTTGGCTTCAGCTCACTCCTCCATCGGAAACTAAGGTTAAAATACGACAGCAACGTCCACTAAAATCCCCTCCCGAGTTCCCTAGTCTCACGCGTTGATCACAAATAACGCATTCGAGACCAGTCAATCACCAATCCTCGTGCAGTTCGGAACTATCATTCCTTACCCTCAGTGAAACCTTTTCTGTAATTCACCTTCCGACTTATTGGATCGTCCGTTTATCACGAGAATAATGCCCCAGCTCAAAGCCTTCGGGGTGAGTCACCTAAATTTATTAAAATTATTTGCTTTATCCCTATTCTATCACAGATAACTATTTTATAGATTACTCGTGCTACCGGTGTGTTCAATTTTTTAAACATTCAAAAATGATTTTTTATACTATCCACGCGTTAATGTCATATGTTCGGTACGTGCTCATTTGTCACACCAACTCAAAGTGTTACTGTACTCTACATGCACATTAACATCTCTATAAGTTTTCACGATTAACTGACAAATAACTGAATAACCAAATAGCAGATAACTTGTAAAAAAGAATAACCCGTTTATAAATCGCACAAGAAAAATCTCTTTTTCTTAAAACAATCTTCTACAAAATATATAAAGTATAAAATGGTTCTCTCGATATATTGATCGCTGAAGAGTACAATGAAAAAAAATAACACATTTATTACAATTGCGCCTTTTTCGGGAGATATTGAACACCGCAGTCCTCCTAAATAGGTATGCAAATAGTTTGAACCGGAAGCACGGGTTGGCGAACCCGGTATTATCTGGCCTGCTCCGTGGGAATAGCTCCGTTCTCGATCATCGGTTGCTTTTATATGTTGTTTTTTTCCTATACGAAAGCTGTGGACACTTCAGACTTTTCTACGGCATTGGTGGACGATGCCTCAATCCGCAAAGTCCGTTGCCATAGTCTCCACGAAAGAAGTCGTTACGA
Source organism: Amblyjoppa proteus (assembly GCA_963922035.1). NCBI lineage: Eukaryota > Metazoa > Arthropoda > Insecta > Hymenoptera > Ichneumonidae > Amblyjoppa > Amblyjoppa proteus. Next base: position 34,042,480 of record OY998228.1, on the reverse strand, counting down.
CCGAAAATCCATATGTCGCGTTCCCTGCGATGACCGAGGTGCAGCGTAACGACATGAGGAAGATGCGGTCGACTTTAGAACGAATGGCTGACGGTTTGGAGAAACTCGAAACGCTATTACCGCGCCGTCACGATGGACCCGGCTATACCCTTGAACATACCATGGTAAATGTTTTTCTACAGCCTGGATGCGTTCTTGAAGGCGGTCCTGCTCTGTTGTGTTTAATCTTGAAATTAATACGCAGCCGAAATAGGAAGTCTTACATTACAGTCTGCTTTCCGTTCAGAGTTTAGTTTTAACACAAATATGCTCTGATAAGCGTTCCTTTGTTATCAAGATGCACAAAATGTTTGCCGCGAAAAGAATAAATGTTTGCCGCGAAAAGAATAAATGTTTGCCGCGAATGGGATAATCAAATAAACCCATAACCCAGTGGGTTTAATTGACAAAGGTCACAAATGAAAGAACGCTTAGTTGAGAAGATCTACATTCAAGAACGTACTCAATCGATCTTCGCCATTTATTTTTTCACCAGGGCAATGCTCTCCAAAATATCACGAATAATAATCTAAGTAAGAAAATCTTGAGCGAAAATTTGGAACGAATTACTCGAGCACAGGAGAGAAACTCACGATTGATAAACACGCTTATGGAACGGTTAACGAGTTTAGGGGAGAGTCTCGAAAGTTTTACGAATTTTCATCGTGGAACGAGCGTTTCCGACGAGGACACTGATGCTACGTCGTTTACACTGTACCAGCAACGGGTCATCGAGCGGCTAACTTCGATCGACAAGAAATTGGATGGAGTGACAATGGAAACGAAAGGCGACGGTTTGACCGCGAAGGTCGATGTTGACAATGAAAATGGCCGAAAAGATCATTCGAGTGGAAAATCACTGGGCCAGAAAAAATTCCACGAGGGTTACAACGAATCGTTAATGAATTATGATAACGGAATCAAAATTGCGGTACCGCGATGCGAGGCTCTGACGGATACCGGACTCCATTCGGGTGTTTACGCGCTGGATCACGGCGAGGAGTTTGTTTGGGCAATACTTCAGCGATACTGTGGGACACGACGACTAACGAAAGCGGTTGGATGGTCATACAGAAACGTGGACCAGGGCGTGGAGAAGCTATCAACTTTACTAGATCGTTGAGCGATTATGCTAACGGGTTTGGAAATGTTTTGGGCGAATTTTTGTTGGGTAACGAGATAGTTCATAGGTGAATATAATTTTTGGTCTTTTTCATGTTTTAGACTCTCAGGATGAGATATCATTCTTGCAATTGTTTTTTTCTCATTGATAGAGTATTCTGCGCAGATTTTACCTGTCAGAAATGTTAATGTACACCGAAAAAAGGTTTGGTAAGATGAAACAAGATTTGTTTGAATCAACCTAATCCGGTGGTTACGGGCGGCGAAGGAAATATTTAGTTAAGTTGACTACAAAGTTACATCAGCATAAAAAATAATCATTTCATTGTCCCAACTAAGAATATGTTTGATTGAACAGAATAGGCAATCATATCGAAAAAAAACTTGTGTTCGAAACAAATATCTAGTCACCCAAATGATAAAAATATTTGGCCCAACTCAATTTGGAGTTGGGTCCCAGTACTGTTATTTACATTATTTGTTACTAATTAATTTCATACATGGTTACATCCTGTTTTATATGTTCAATTGTTATCAGTATATCACTACTTATCAATATAACACAATTTTTACAAATTAAAATTTTATATGTCCTAGCGGGGCTCGAAGTCCGAACCTAACGCACCCTGACCTAGTATCTTACCACTGTGCTACAATCGCTTGTTGATATGTATAATTTTGAATCGGATATATAAGTTATTCTCCGTCATTAACTTAGATCCAACTTCGATGACTTGGTATTGAAATATCGAAATAATTTGAAAGTTGTTTATTGTGAGTACAATATTTGTGAATTACTAAATTGACGTCTTGACGAATCGAATAAAATTATTTTCAAGATGCCAAATGTTCGTATATATACGAACACATCGAATCACATTTGTTTCAAATTGACCAAATATACATTCAAGAGAAAATAATATACCTTCTGTACGGTGACAGTATGTACGATTGAATCGAAAAAAAGTTGTTGATTGAATGCATTTTTCGTTTACTTTGTACAACGTTTACCAACGTTGTAATCGCAGTAACTGTTATCCGCAATTGACACAACAACACCAGTTGTATTGTTTCAAGAACGGTACAGTCTGTTTAAATGCGCCTAGATTGATTCAAACCAATTTTCCGTGACCGCAGCTGTGAGGTTAATATTACCAAACCTTTTTTGCGGTGTAGCTTTGCTGTTTTTTATTGTACAAAAAAAAAAATTTTCATCAGAGAAACTATGAAATAGTGCAGTTATACGTTATACATAGTCGTATAATAAAAATTAGTATAAATACTCAGATTTGCCTCGGGTCCCGCAAGTTTTTACCGGGTTTTGGCTCCCGGATCCCTGTTTTTGCAATGTGGTTTGAATGTAAAAGCAAAAAAGAAAAATTGCCTGATCAGACGTAAATGTGATTGCCACGTTCTTGCTTAAAGGAAGACATTTTACTACGGCCCGCACGCGTTGACAATCGAACTGGAGGACTGGGAGGGCGGAAGGGTCTGGGCACAATATTCAAACTTTGAGTTAGTCATGTTTATTATTGAAAATTATTATTGTGGCGCGAAAAACTTGTAAACATAGTCCGTTCTGCCCCGTGCTCCCCTATTGGACGAAAACAGGCAGCAAACAGATCATTCTGATTTAAGTCAGTTATTAATTTTTTTTTTGTTTAGACTCCGTTCGGAAATAGATAATTATAGTATAAAAGTAGCCGGTTGTTCTGGAAACGCTACGGATTCTTTGAGTGCTCATGATTCGACACTTTTCTCGACATTCGATCGAAGAAACGACCTTGCCCCTCGCTGTTGCCCCTGCACCTCGGATTATGGGGGCGGATGGCGGTATTACAGGTGATTTATATTATGGGATTACAAAGTATCAATTTTATTAATTCACTTACACATTATCCCTAAATAAATATGTAATGAAAAAAAGAGCTTAATTTTTGGTAAAAGATTTTGCTTCGTTAATCGTGATTCAAAAAGAGATGCAATATTTTGCATTCTCAGTTAAATTCGATTAAAAAAATAACTTTTATTCTTTAATCGCCGCGGAAATAAATCTTCAATTTTTATCTAGTTGCTTCGAGTCAAATCTCAATGGGGATTACTACGAGAAGGATCAATATCGACATCCGTTCAGAGGAATAATTTGAGTACGGTGATGATGATACGTTCGAGAAAGTCCTATATGAAGGGAAAAATTTAACGGAACTTTCGTAGTCCAGTCATGCCTTTTCTGGCGTTCTGATTGGGGCGATGTGGAGGTCGGCCTACTTAGATCGATATATCGATCGTATTCATCTACATATAAATTGTTACGCAAATTTTAAATTTGTACGCACACCGAAAAAAAAGGTTTGGTGAGATAACAAAAAATTTGTTTGAGTCAACCAAATCCGGCGGTTGTGGGTGGCGAAGGAAATATTTAGTTAAGTTGACTAAAAAGTTACATCAGTATTAAAAAAATCATTTCATTGTCCCAACTAAGAATATGGTTGACCGGACAAAATAGGAAATTATTATCAGTGGACAAAAAATCAGACATTAAGACGTTCACCCTAGGCGGCCCCGTCGCTAGAGCCGAGCCTGGGCGATAATTTTAGTTGCGACACCGAAAATCCCCCTTTTCGACATACCGTTGACCGAAGTATCTCGAACGTTCGAGAACGTTGCCCCGCACACGCACTTTTCGGCGCGCGCCGCAAGAATACGCCGGGGGGGGGGGGGGCGAGATAGTGGGAACTTAGGTAGAGCGATAGTGCCGTGTGCAAACCGGCGAGCGGGTATAAATCGACGCACGCGACACGGAGACGGTATTTACTATTTCTCGACGGCGACGAAGAGAAGGTAAATCAAACCCCATTTCCTCTGGTCCTGGTAGCTTGTGGTGACATGAGCATAGCCAGTGTGCCATCCGAGAGGTTAGGAGTTGCCAGTGGGGACGTCGGCTATCCTTGCTTTCTCATCCCCGTAGCCTGTGAATAGGGAGGTAACCCGACAGAATGGACCCGGAAGCGAGTACCGGTGGGGTAGTGGGGACACCACGTACCACGCAGCTCTCGTGGAAGCAGAAATCTCTGCCGAGGGCCTGACCTTGGGCTGGCATGGAGGAGTATGTGAATGTTTCCCGTACGACTCCCCGTAGATGTCGGCACCGGATTCTGGTAGACCACGGGGGAAATAACAGCGGGACCTAGCACCAGGTCGAGAAGAGTAAAACCGAGAATAATTGGCCGATTATAAAAAAAAAAAAAACAGTGAATTAAATCAAATTCTTTTTTTTTTAGAAATCAAGTAGAAATGCATACGGTTAGCAGTTACGCAGTCGTAGCAAAAATATTATCATCTGAGATTTCCTTCTATCATCAAAGATAAGAATCGTCTCTTTTGTCTAAACCGGCAATATGCCATACTTAAGTTAAGATTAAGATGTAATATGCCATACTTGAGTTAAGATTAAGATTTAGGATCAAGAATAATATCCATTCCCGTTTACGCACAGTTATTTCTGTTCAACAAAAAGAAGATTAACAACAAGGAACAAACCAATTGTATCATAATTTTTAACAATAATTTCAATAAACAATCAATTTTTCTAGTAACCGATTGCCTACAAATATTTCTCGCTCGTCCCGAACCCAACGTCCACAGGTCACCTGGTAAAAATAACTAGGCCCGAAAAGTGGAACGTTACAATATTTGTCACAATAAAATTCGGTCGATCGACGATATAGTGACGTAGCGATATCGTGACCTGTAGCGATATAGTGACCTAGTGCTTTCTCTGGTTCAGAATTTCGACGCGTAATAACCGGAGGATAATATTGAATCACTCGAGCAATGTGGTACGCCTTTTCTGAAAATGACAAGTTCAGAACGGTGGTGACGTTTTTCAACTGCTGCGGTTCGTTGTCTATTCCAGTCTCAGTGCCTATCTCGATCAGAAGAAATGGACCTGTAAAGACATACAATTATATCATGCCATACAACAATTCATTTGATTTTAATATCGTGCGTGTATTCACCTGGTTGGACGACGGTACTCGGAAGTGTAGCTGATAAGCATGTTGTGTTCCCGCAAGCCCGGTCTTTCAACGCCATGCAAGCTTCGATCGCGTTTGCGAGAGTCGTCATGTCGTCAACGTGTGCACGAGGCTGGGCACATCTTGGAACATCTTCTGCGTCAATCCCCCAGCATCCATCTGCGCACCGATGAGATCAACACCGCAATAAGAATTCAGAACTTCACCGACCTTCGAAAGAATCGCCGCCCTTGTACAATATGTATCGTCTCGCACTCCGTTTTTCGACACTTTGTGGACCATTTCCAAAAGTTAATTCGGAGGGGCTGCGCAGATTTCACCGAACACCTCCGAATCAAGAGCTGAAGTTAAAAATACTTGAAAGATACAGTCAAAGGTGAACGTGTTCGTCAGTGTGAATTTTCTGTCGCGTAATAATATCGCCTTCAATGATATGTTGTTGCCATTCTTCAGGATGGGGACACGATTTAGTTTTCCGGGCAGCACTAACTGGTGGTCCAGAAAGTTTCGCTGCAGATAGCGAGAACGTTTTTTCAATTTCGTAACCGCTTAGACGACTTCTAGTGAAGGAGGGGGTTTCAAAGTATTTGTAGATCGAACGGACTGCTTTGTCGGACGGATAGCTAAGTTTCTCCAGTTTTCTTTGGCATTTGTTGTACTTTCTTTGGCATTTCTTTCCACACTTTCCGGAAAAAGTTTCAGACACAGGAGACAAACTCATTTCTGTACGTATCGTTCCACCGGTTTTGGGCAGTAGGGTAATGCATGCACAGACTTTTTGCAAAATACGCATCTATGTACACCACTTAATACGTCGCCATTGCTACACGCGACGGAGTCGTTAGTAGTTACTTGATCAATTTTTCGTGGTCGATGGGTTTCTTGTTCAGCTGTCTTTGCTTCTGCAGGAGTACCGTCGATGGCCTGAACGCCGACGCTATCATCCGGGTACATTCCAGCTTCATCTTCGAATCATTGTTCTGCCTCAACGATGACGGCGAGATCATCTCCCGGTTCTGCGTTACAAGTAGCGTTCGCGATCGGAATAGCCTTAACGTCCACATCTTCATCTGTTGACTCATTGATATCGCCTCTATCTTTGTTCAGATGGGCGTTGTTATTGCCTATTGACGTTAATTCATTAAAGTCGCATTCGACCTCGACAGCCTCGTCTACCGTACCCGAAAAATTGTCATGCGACCGCTAACATGTTTAGCATGTTAAAAAATAAATAAAATCGTCTGTTCTCATTGGGAGGTCCTCATTTTGTAGTACATGTTTTTTTTACATTTTTGAAGTCTGATTCGACCGGTGCACTGGAAGCAGGTTCGTGTTCATACCCAAACGTGTTCTGGCAGACGCATGAACACAGGGGAAATAGATTGATATCACGTATGATACGATTAGACATAAGCGGACAAAAATGTGCATTATCGTCGTCATCGACATTCTCTTTTATCGACTTTCTTATCGTATTGTCGATTTTTAAAACCCAAGCCTTCCACAAACTCCCTCCGGATATATTAACGAATGAATCGTCGTTGTCCAACCCCTGGTTTCCGTTTTCATCCTCTGTCTTGTGACGTAATTTTTTGGGGTACCGCGCCCCAGGGTCGTTCCGACGGTTTTCGGGATATTAAATTCATAAGAGCCTCGATTACGCGATCAGCGATAGCGGAATTAATAATATTTTAGTTTTCGGATTACTGTTATCGTTAGGATGGAATGGGTTTTCCAAATTAATTATCTCTGTGGTTACCGTTATCTAATATTTCCGTTGTGAATTTGCGTTTCACGTTGTGTTAAGGGTGATACATAGTTAAGGGCCGATATAACGCGCCACGCGGTATATCTATCGAACGCCTTATGGCGAGTCTGTTGGATAGCACATAAGCTCGAGTGAAATCCTCGACGCTCCATTGGTCGAGATTATAGGTCGAACTGTTTCCATTTACATTTCCGTTGGAAGGCCGTCGGAGGTTGGGCTAGCGATCACCAAACTCCACGGATCGCCAAATCGCATGCTATCTTCACGTTTTGTTCTTCTTGTTAATTTTAATTCCGTTCTTTTCGACCTTATTCTCTCTAGAGAGTGCGTTCCCGAGACCATTACCGCAGGCCTTGAAATTGATTCGTGCGAGCACGCGCTCGTCACACATTCCCCCTTAAAGAAAAGTCTCTTCTTAGGAGAAAGACTTTTTCTATCTTACGAATATCTTTGTAAAATATTTAATTATACTATCCTAGGAGGGATTATTATTTTCGTGTTGGACCTCTCTCGGTCCCTTTAATCACTGCGTATTTAATCACTGGCATTTTCCCGGAGCCCACAGGGAAAACCAACACTCAGAAAACCTGTGGGAGTACAGACTACAATGAACAAAAGCAATTAAATCTGGTAGGATTAATTCCATCTTAACAATTATTATCGCGAATATATAATTATGTACATCATTCATTACATGGTATGGTTGCATGCTTTACGTTATCTAGGTGAATGATCTTTGTTCGATTTTGTGCCACCTGAATTTCAGCGTTCTTTTCGCCAACTAATTTAACAATCGCGTAGGGTCCCAAGTATTGGGGTTCGAATTTGTTAACGTGTGGTTCCTTGAGGAGGTATACGTGTTCATCTACGACAAAGGTTTTGTTATTCATCTTTCGGTCGTAGTATTGTTTTGATTTCCATTTAGCAATATTTAAGCGCCCCGCTGCCTTCGATTGCGTATTGGAGAGTTTTCGGGGAAAATCATCGAGATACTGGATATATGTTATGAATCGTTCTTCTTTGCTGAAGCTACTTGGTATGATCGCTTCCCTTCCGAATACTAGTGTGTGCGGGGTAAACCCAGTCGACTCATGCACTGAGGTACTGTAACTAAAAATTGCGTAACGTAACCACGTATCCCAATTCTGCTCGTTGCCGAATTGTTTTAAATACTCCACGAGTGTATGATGGCTACGTTCTAATGACCCTAGAGATTCTGGATGGAATGCTGTGGATTCGGGTTTCTGGATTTTAAATATTTTACCTATCGTTTGTATAATTTTACTCGTGAAGTTGCTACCTTGATCAGTGTGAAGAATTCTAGGACAGCCGAATCGTGTAATGAATTGTTCTAACAGAGCGCAAGCTACCGATACGGAGTCAATAGTTTTTAACGAGACGGCGTCGCAATACTTTGAAAAATTATCTTGGATGGTCAAGATATATTTATTTCCTCTTTCGGTCACCGGCAATGGTCCGACTATGTCCATCTGGACCCTTTCGAATGGTGCTCTCGGGGTGTCTGTGATTTTCATGGGTAACCGTGTCTTTGGTCGTACTAATTTATATTCTTGACAGCTTTTGCAACCTTTGATAAATTCTCGAACGTCGTCCCTCATTCCTTCCCAATGAAAATCTACCCGTATTCGCCAGTATGTTTTAGACGCGCCTTTACGTCCGCCTACAGCTGACTCGTGGTATTCGCGAATTATCTTTTTCCGATCTTCTTCGGGCGGATGCTGCATTTCGTCCGAACAGACCCTAATTTTGCGTCCTAATTCCGCGAAAGTATGCCGAAACACTTGCTCGATCGATAACCGAGGTAATTGGTCTACACTGTAAAAAAATTGTAAATTTCATTTACGGGACATTGAAATTTCCTTATATTATTTACATTAATTGAACATTAATGTACTTTTACTGTAAAATTACAATACGAGATATTAAGATTACAAATCTTTTGACTGATATTTACAAAAATGTCCATCAAAATACTAACTTTACTGTAAAATTGCAACGCATATGTATTTGAAATTTCAGAAACAGTTTATGTAAAACAGCTTCCAATACTGTCGAGTAATTTTCAAACAAATTTTGTTTACAGTGTAAGCTATTTCCGGTTTTCATGACGCTCACGCTTAAAACGCCCAGTGCTTCCATGGCTTGCTTTAATGCTTCTATTGCTGTGGTGATATGAGACAAGTACGGACGTTCATCGAAGGTATTTCTGACTACCGTGAGGAAGACATAATGGTTTCTTACCAATATAGATACAACTTGACCCAGCTCGGGTTTAGCTGACTTTATTCCTTCGACATTTATTAAACCCGCATCTCTTAATTCTCGATTGTTTTTGGAAGTTAAGACACAATCAGCAGATATAAAATTTACGAGACGTCCAGCTTTTGTTGTCAGCTTTTCTTTGCTATAAACAATGCAAGAATTTTCTATCACATGAATTGATACTGTTTGCAACTCGGTCGCATCATTACTTGGTTTAAATTCATCGTTTCCAGAACTAATTTCCTTTTCGCGTGCGTCATTCTTCACAGGTCTTACACGCGGATGGTGCGGGGTTTACGACAGACTTAGTGAGACCTCGTCGCCTTGAACTTTTATTACCGATCCCTCGTTTCCATGCTCCGTATTTCGCGGAAAAGGCAGTGGCAATAACGAGATAGTAAATGTCTCCTCCGGCACGAACCGAAGTGATTGAGCTTTTATACTCAGTACTTGTTTGGCCGGTTCTATAGATTGGTCAGAGTTTTTGTCTGGCGGTGAGATCTCGTATAGATTCGGAGGATTGCGTGACAGTGCATCAGCGTTACAATTTGCGACTCCCTTTTTGTAAACTATGTCATAATCGTATTCGTTGAGCTTTATTCGCCATCTAGCAAGCCTGGAAACTGGATCTTTCAAACTATTTAACCATAAAAGTAGTTGATGATCGGTGACTAGAGTGAAGCGATACCCGTGTAGGTATGGTCGGAAATGTTTCACGGTGAAAACGATTGCGAGTAATTCCTTTTCCGGCGTTGTGTAATTTGTTTCGGTTTTGTTTAGTGTTCGCGACGCGTAAGCAATCGGTAAGTCACGACCTGATTCAACACGGCTCCCAATGCGAAATCCGAAGCGTCTGTTGTTAGCACAAAAAGTTTATTGAAATCGGGATACTGGAGCAGCGGCTCCGAGCAAAGTTTATCACGTAGCATCTCAAAAGCTTTTTGTTGTGGGTCTGTCCATGTGAACGGTATATCCTTTTTGAGGAGTATCATGAGTGATTTTGCGATCTTCGCGAATTCAGGAATGAACCTACTATAGTAACCTATCATCCCTAAGAATTGCCTGCCGTTTTTCCTTTTTCACGGTACGGGGAATTTCCTCACAGCTTCTGTTTTCCCTGGATCTGGCTTCACTGCTCCCTCGGTAATTACATGCCCTAGGTATGCGATTTTCTTACGCAAGAACTGACACTTGTCTGGCTGAAGAAACAACCCAGCGGTTTTTAACCGAGCTAATAACTTTCTTAATTTCTCCGCGTGTTCGTCTAAGGTGTTAGCATAGATAACAATGTCATCCATATAGACGAATAGTTCAATGCCTTGAAGTCCCGGTAGTACTTTGTCCATAAGGCGCGGGAAGGTGGCTGGAGCGTTTTTTAGCCCCAACGGCATTCTATTAAATTCAAGGTGTGCAAATGGGGTTGAAAATGCTGTTTTTGCCCGTGACTCTTCGTCCATAGGGATTTGTGGAACCCGGAAGCTAAATCCAAGATTGGAAAATACTTGGCTCCACCAAGTTGATCCAGTATGTCCGTGATATTTGGGAGCGGGTACGCGTCTCCCATTGATTTTTCGTTTAAAGCTTTATAATCAATTACCATTCTCCACCGTTTATTACCCTGTGAATCGGCTTTCTTGGGCACAATCCACAAGGGTGAATTATAAGGGGAGTCGGAGGGTTGAACGATACCTTTCGCAAGCAGGTCGTCTACCTGACGTCTGATCTCTTCTCTCTGAAATGGTGGGTATTGGTATTGTTTAGTATTAATTGGCTAATCATCCGTGGTCACAATTTTGTATAGGAGGACGGATGTTGCCCCTACCGCATCGCCCTGCAGCTGAAATTGGGGTACATATTCTCCTAAAATTGGAAGGACGCTTTCCTTCTCTTCTTCGTTTAAATAATCAAGACTCAGTGTTTTAAATAGGATCGTAAGACGTTCTATTCTATAGTTTTGGCCTTCGGTGCCCGAATGGATGGTACACTCCGTGCGAGAACGGGGTAAAAGTACACAATATTCCTCGAGTTCTACTGGTGCCAAAGTTAAGTCAACGACGTGGGTATTTGCGTTGATAGCGTACATTTGAGCATACCCATCGGCCTGCGTGACAAGGGCTTCGCCCAGGTAGATGCCGGGGCTAATCGCTATTCTTAGCAGATACCCCTCCATCAAATTGGTACTGACAATCGGTATTTTTACAAGCTTTTTTGTCCGCGCTGGCCCATGGATTGTGTGTCGTTGCACGAATGGGAGGCTTTGTATGGTAAGGTGGAGTTCGTCCGTTTCGAAGTTAAGCATCGCGCGGTATCTCTTCAAAAATTACATCCCGATTATTCCTTGCGTTTTTATGGGGAAAGTTACTTCTACTAAGTGAAAGGCACTTTCCATTAGTGTTGTGAATTTATCGGTTAATAACGTTCGTAACCATTTTTACCGGTAAAACAACCGGTTATTTAAGTAACGACAATGCTACCAATAAGCCCTCTAACTTTCAATTTAAATTTGATACAATAGGTCTGTTCGTTTACAGAGTAAGTTGGAGCAGAGCGCTCTATTTTACGTGGGATGTATATCTATATTTATCGAATACATAGATATTTCTTCCACGTAAAATTGAGCGCTCTGCTCCAGCTGTACTCTCGTAATGAACAGACCTAATGTCTACGTTATTGCGAATCATTATATCAACGTTTAACTTTTTCAATACAATACTGACAGTGACTATTAAACGATACTTATTCCTTGGAAGTTATTAAGGGCTGGTTAATTTTTTTTTGTTCAGCAAAAAGAATGCAATATGATCAAACGTTAAAAATTAAGTGTTTGTACTGTTTATAATAACGACGTTATGGGGAACGAATGGGTTAAATCAAGATACATTTATAGAGTAAGGATGCGTGATTGAAGCGGGAACAGCGTAATGAAGCATCTTGCACATGCAATTCTCGCTGGGTTCGGTAGTGCCAACCACAGAATAAGTTACCGTCGGTAAAATACGTTTGTAGCTGCGGTTAATTAACCGGTTGTTTACCGAGCTATTTAACCGGTTATTTACCGACTCACATCACTACTTTCCATTCCCTTCACATAGATTTTTATTTCCTCGAGGGTCTCGTATATTCCGTTGCCTATACCGGTGATATGGTACATTATTTTTCTGTTAATACAAGCCCGTGAATCTACTGCAGTTTCTTTGATAAGATTTAAATCGGAACCGGTATCTACCATCAATTGGGCTTTTCCGTTATAAAACGCAACATTCTCTAACTATATCATTGCGACGGAGAGTCCGCCTTCACTTCGAACGTGGAAGACGTATCGTTTTCGGAACGTTTGCCAAATGTTTGAACCGTCGATTCGTCCGCTCGCCGGTTCGACTTCGACTTCAAATTATTCTCATGTTTTTTAAATTCTTCTTTGACTGCTTCCCTTTCTTTTATGTGTCGTTTCTTAAGATAGCAACCCCTGTCTACATGACCATCGCGGGTGCAGTAATCGCAGTGAGTGTCATTGTTTCGCTTTCGCTTATTTTCATTATCTTTCGATCCCTGAGGACAATTGCGTTGAATATGTCCTATTTCATTGCACTTATAGCATTTTATCGACCTTGTAACTGTTTGGCTATCGGCGACCACTCGATGCCGAGTCAAACCTGCAATTATCGGCACCGAGTGAGACAGCGCGAGGTATAAGTGGCGCCATCTCCCACGATCGAGCGGCGACTCGATCGATATCTGACCGAGCGCAAGCGCAGACGAGAGATCGGAAGCACAGTGGCGCTGCCGAGCGGGCTTGCGGCGAAAGCACGCTCAAGGTCGAAGAAAGGCGAAAGCGGGGGAAAATCGGCCTCGGCGATTGGACGAAAGTGACGACACTAATTTTGCACACGGCAACGACCGAGCACACGATTAGCTCGGCGGGTAACACCGGATAATCGTCATGGCAATATCGACGCGGTATTGGAGGGCAAGGAGACAGCCACTCGATTAGCCAATAGAAAAATTAATAATCGGCCAACCGCACGCAGACGCGAGTCCGCCAAATTTCTGCAAAACCGACGAAGAGGGAGACGAAAGCGCGGTATAAAAGACGGCATCATCAGTTCTTCAATAGTGAAAAAGTGAATTAAAGTGAATTTGTGTCAAAAAGGACTTATAACTTTTTGTGCCATTTGGACTTATATAATTTGTGCCGATTCGAACTTCTAAATTTGTGTCAGTTGGAACTTATAAAATTATGTGCTGTGCGAACTTATAAATTATTGGACCGAGTGGACTCAGAACAACTGTGCCGATTCGGACTTAGAAAGTTATACGGCAAGTGAACTTATACATTTTTGGACGAAGTGGACTTATAAAATTATCGGGGAATTTAACTGACAAAGTGGGTGTCAAAAAGGGACTTAGAACGCGTCAAATACAACAAGAAGTGACTTAGAAGGCCTTGTAAAGAGTTAAGTAAGACTTAGACACGATCTCCACCGACGTGCAACAATAAAATTGTCAAATTAGGCAACACTCAGTGCAGTTCGGTAAAGTGACCGAAGTAACCGGTCGGATATGGTGCAAGTGACCGGGTGAACAATAATGCGACACCAAGGACAATAAAAAGGCATACACAAGGCTAAGTTCACGTCTCCTGAAGGGTTATCAACCATTAAAGTAAGGTAAAACCCTTTATTTCGCGAAATAACACCAATTGCAAATCGCGAGGTGAGCGAGCTGTCACCGTCGCTCGCTGTGACGTCACCGTGGGAATCGCCGAGCGAGGCAGCCAGCTGTACTGCACGACGATCGAGAAGCTGCCCGCGCCTGCGCAGTGCGATCAACGCGAAATAAAATAATTTTTGATAAATTCTTTTGACAATTAATAAATGAGTAAATAAATAAAATAAAAATTAAGACGAGGCTCAAGATCTGAATAGATTTATAATTATATTATCTATCGCATTACCGACACACTGCCTGGATTTATCATTTGAATATCAAGAGTAAAGAGACCCGAATAAAAGAAAAAGGGTTAAATAACACTGAAACCTGTAATTTGCTAATAAAGATCATTATTTGCTTATAAAACTGTCTCTGACATGCCAACCCATAATTCCTAGACGCTGGAGTCCACGAATCCTTCTGTGTGAGTGCCCTTTTCTCTTAAGGAGGCGCGCAAATACGGAAAATTATTGTAAAAGAGCCTTGCTCAAGTTATAACCTATTCGAACATATGTGGGTAACCTTTTTCTTTGATATATATTTCGCGAGTTCTATACTGGAAGAATCGTGAGAAGTTGATTTTTCCTGATGAATCTTCCCCTAATTGCGAGCCGCGACGTCCCCTCGAGTAGCTAATTCAATTGCCTCTTCGAGGGAGGAGGGCTCTTCATCTTTCAAAAACGAGATCGTACCCATATCTAATCCACGAATAAAGTGGCAAATAACGCTTTCGGTCATCTCCTCGAGGACTCCTCTTCCTCGCTCTCCGGGTCTTTGCCACTCGATGAAAATAGTTATTTCAAGCAGTATATTAGACACTCTTTGGGCGTAATCTGCAATGTCTTCATCTTTGTTCCGAGAGAGGCTTCTAACCCGTTGCATAAATTGACTTAAGTTAGTTTTGGGAGATAACCCTTTCTTTAAAGTGGTTAGTAAATCTTCCAAATTCTCAAATCTTTTACCTTGGACGTGCTCTAGTGCCTTTTTTGAGAGTTTTGCTTGAATGAAAATTACTAAATATTTTTCCTCGGGCGGTTCAATAGCCGCCGATGCAGCGCGACAATACTCAGTAAACGTGGTCACGTTGAGATTTTCACCATCCAAATTAGGTATTAATGAAGACGCAATTTTGAATCCCGGCAATGAATTTGACGAAGATACACGCTGTGAAGCGATGGATGGACTGCTCGCTTCGATGCTGTGATTGACTGGGCGTCGATTCGATCTAAGTCATTATTTCCCGCTGGGACTTCGTTATTATGAACCATTGCGGTTGTAGTAATTGCATTTTCTAGGTTGGGGTTGTGTGTCAATGGGAGCGTTTTCCTTCTCCCAGAGCGTAAACTCGAGCCCCCAGATAAATTGGAATTTGTTTTCCGTGCGGCCATATTTAGTTAATAAAATTTCTTAGCTTACCAATTTTTCGCTCTCTCAACGTAATTACTTCTGAAAAGAAAATTATTCACTACAACACTTAAAGTTCTTATTCGTTGTGTTTCCTCGTGATGATCCGAATTCCATCAACCCGTATGGTATGTAGTTGAATCCCGAAAAATCTTGCGCCATCTCACGAGGTCGGTCGTTTCCTATCACAGTGGAATCACGCGTCGCACTCATTCCGTGAGCTGGTTGGCAGGTACCACCTCGCTGAACATGATGTACGCCACCGGCATTCTCCCTCGCCGAAACCTGAAATATACCTGAAACAAAAAGAAACACATTATTAATATTTAAACATACACAGATTACCTTACTCTACACACTTACCTGACGACGAAGGGATTAACCCTTCGTCGTGCGAATCCAACGACGGCCTGGCTCCCTCGTCTCCTCGCCCGGGGCACCTCCACCTGAAACAGAAAAAAGAAATTAAAACAATTGCTAAAAATGCATAATACAATAGAAATAGACTTACCAGTAACTCCGGACGAGGCGGCGAAAATCCCCGGGCAACCAGGCAACGTTGAACCCACAGCTGCGCCTCGCCATACAGCGTCTAACGCGCTGCCTGGCGAAATCTGAAAATATGTAAAAAATAAAATAGTATTAAGATATATATATATAATCATTACGAACTAAAAAACTTACCTAGTACAATATCGTCGACGGACGTCGAATCCCGTCGAGACCTCGTCGAACCCGTCGAGTCCTCGTCGAGCCTCCGTCGAACCTCGCCGAGGCGTCCGGACGAGCTCCCTCGACGACGATGAAACCCCCGGCGAATCTGAAACAAAAAGTAGAAACATATTATAATAATATAGAAACTCACTAACTTATACACTAACCCTTAGACGATACTTACCTGTTGAGACGAAGGTGCGACGAGGACTCGACGGCGGAAACCCCGACGGCCCCGAGCCGGGTAGCGGCTTATCCGCTACCTCGTCGAACCTGAAAAAGAATACAGAGATAATTAGAGACTAAGTTTTAAAACTAGAGTAAACTCTAAATAGAAAATAAGAATAGATGTAAAAACTTACCTGTGAATCCAGCGTTGGACATGGGCCTTCCGCCCATGTCATGCGACGGGGACTCCTCCGGCAAAGACTCCCTCGACGAAACCTGTAACAGAGGAAAGATACAAATAATTATTAGTTTTAAAAATAAGATAAGATAAACCCTCACTAGGAGGGTCGTTGACACATGAATTAAGTAAGTTAAAAAGATTATTACCTGTAAGAAGGTTCGAGGCCGACGGAACACCTGTTGCTCGACGGCAACAACATGATACATGAACCTGGAAAAAACATGTAAACACTCACTGACACACACACACTTCGTTTCCTAAAAACTAACGATACCGTACACGAACTTTTGGTCACTTCACTTTTTTATAAACACTTTTAAAAAAAAAACTGTTAAATAATAAGAACAACACACTCGCGAGCCGACCGACGAGGTTAAACACGCGAACTCCGCGAAACCCATGCTCGATGCGGCGAGCCACGCGAGAACCGGACTTTACCGGAGATAGCCGAGCGCGGCGAACACTCGCGTCGACCAAACTTAGTGTAAGACTCTCCGCTAGAGGGAGATTTTGGTCAAAACGTTTCTCGCAAGCGAATATGCGCTTGATCGGCAATAAATAGCCGAGTATTTCACGAATAAATCACGAAACTTTCGCCAACCCAGTCTTCGACTCGGGAAGCACATTTTGATCCGTCTACCCAGACAACGACCACTCCTAAACCAAATCGCCTTCTAGGAACGAATCGACATCTAGCTACCGACGGAGACATCCTGCTGCAAAGCGGAAAAAATCATCCTGCTGCAAAGCGGATACTAAAAACGGCTGCAAAAGCCGGTTTTACACTTCTGCAACGCAGAAGCCGCCGTAAAGCGGCTTTAACGGCTGCTCAAGAGCGGCCGACCTGCCGAGGAGGCGGAAACTATCGACGGGAGACGCTTCTGTATTGCGGTCGGTAAAAAGAAAATTCGGGCTTATGCGTCGAGCGGAAAATAACCGATGTTACCAGCGTCGCCTAAACACCCGAGCGGAGGCGCGACTGGAGGAACGAGCAGGGGCGCTCATATCCGAGCTTAGGGCCCGTCAGCTGGATCGGGTGGTACGGGTCGCGCACGTGGTCCCCACTGATCCACGCCCCTGGCCGTACTCACCGCGCTCACGGCCCGTTCCGAACACCATGGAAATACTTGGGCGAGGACTTTATCCCCAGATCATCGGGAGAACGCGGGTTCTCAACCTCCGGACCTTCGCGTACCCGCCGAATGAACCGATCTACGTTAGACGCCCCACGCCTCCCGAACCTCGGGGTGGAGGGTACGTTCCTCCGATCGCGATTCCCCGGCCAAATCGAGCATTTCCGGTTCCACCTCGGGTGAACCGTACCGGACCAATTAGGGGGGTCCTCCGCGAGCGGAATCAACTCCCCCCCCCCGCGCAGTTCCACATCGGGTCTACCCCGAGGCGCCCCACAAACACCGCGATCTTTCGCCCGCGCTACCGGACGTAGTGCCAACGACACGACCGGGAGTGGCCCCGCCATCACCGCCGGCCGAGACGCCCAAATCGCTCCATGGGTTATGGAGTAAGCTGCACGAGGAGCCTGCCGCTGTAGCCGTTCCGAAACCGAGCCCCGCGAAACCCGTCGAGAACGGCAACGCGGCCAGGAAACACGCTCGACTGGGAGATCTATTCGGCGATACCCCGGAAGTAGCCAGGGAACCCTCCGAACCACCTCCGACATCTTCCGGAGAACGTCAACCCGCGAAACCCGGACCCAATTGGTCCCCAGATAGCGATCTCAGCTCCCATAGCTCGCTCAACCTCCTCGCTAGCGCCGCCGCCCTCTTCGCCGGTACTACGGAGTCACCTTCACTGCCTGGGTTCGGGGAAGCGAGCTCCCTGCATGTCTTGGCAGAGGCCGCCGAGCACACCCCCCGAGCAGAGGTTTACGACCCCACCGAGCAGTACCTCTCGGTATATGACGGGGTAGGACAACATTCGGGGGTATTCCGCAGGGCACCGCCGGAGTACAGGCCCTCGCGAATCGAGCCCGAGAGGGAGGAACCCGCACCCACGGAACCCTCGAGCGGGACTTCCCCCTCCGGATCGCCACAGCCACGAATCTAGGGGAAAAATCGACCCCCCCCCCCCGGTCCGCGTCGGACCCCGCGTAGTTCGGCGCGACAGCAACACCCCGGTTAAATGACCGTGCCCTTCACCGGGCTAAACAGACCCCTCGGTAAAAATACCGTGCCCTTCACCGGGCTAAACCGAATGAGAAAGTAGGAGCGGGGTAAAAACCCGGGTTTAAAACGGCCCTTTTGAGGGCCAATAAAACCATTCAAACATAATTAAGAGGCGTGTCCGCCTCTCCCTTTCCCCTCTAGCTCGCTAGGTGCACCGCGACGAAATAAACATAACCAGCAACTACGACTAACTCCCCTTCCTACGGGTCAGTTATTGTCAAACAGGATCAACAAGCGAGGGTCTTCGGTTCAAACCCTTTCCACAATGAAATCCCTCGAACGGGTCGGTCAAGTTATTCAATTCACGTAATCGATATCAATTTCCTGATTAAGAGGCAGCGATGTCCTACCGACTGCGCCAATTTTGTTACGGGCCGATCCGATTGGATGGCTGTTAAGGAGGTTCGGTGACGAGGGCGAGTCCGAGATTAAAAATTGAAATTTTTCAGTGATATTGTAGAAGTCTCGATGCATGCGTACGCGAAATTTGCGAGAAATTTACCGTATAGTTTCTGTTATATAAAATGATAAAGTCACTGATTTTAACCCGTGTTGAGAGTAAAAGTTTCAACAGTTCTCTGTTCTCGTTTTTTTTTCTAGCACTTGGAACCAAGATAAACTCATAAAAAATACACAGTTGTTTACCCTTCTGATGATTAAGGAAACTAGAAACGGAAAGGTTACCGTTATAATAAGAAAGAAACTGTTACATCCTACGTAACCACGTAGTATGTTTTTATGAACGCTATAGGCTCTCCCGAGCAGTACCCCCACTCACCGAAATCGTGTGTCTTGAATGAATCTAGTATGCGCCTCTACGCGCCCGAATACTACGCGTCGGAGTGAAGCTCATAGGCCCTCCCGGGCAGCAACCATTCATGCAACGCAGCGTTCGCTAGCCCCAAACTCGGAGACACATTTTCTTCTAGCCACGCGCCTACCACTTAGCGGCCTCCGTAACTAATAGGCTGCACGCGACACTTGCCGCCGCTGCATAAGCCGGAACGCTTTTATCTCGCCACTGCGCAGCTGTTAAAAGGTCAACGGCACCCTAATTCTTTTGACCAAAGCGTGCTGCCCGAGTGCATCTATGCATACTTTCTTAGTTTTTCTCTGGAATAATATTTTGGTGGTCATAACTAGTAGACTATATGTGACACTTGTCGCCTCTGTACTAGACCAAAACCTCTAGGCCCACCGAGATCAAAGAAGCCGCGCTACCAAAATCTCCTACTAATTCTTTCAGAACAAACGCACCACCTAGACGCATTTATACTATATTTGGAAACTGCATTAACCCCACCATGCTACACGACTAACCATAGGAAGTATAGGAAGCGAACTAGTATAAAAGCTAAGCCTTTTTCGGCTAGAGTCAGTTATTCTACCAGCCTCGTAAGCTGCAACACTTCGTTTGTACTGTACGGAGCGCGCAAAGCCCTGTTCGACGGAAGTTTCCGATAGCCCTGCGCGGCTAAGTCTCGACGCTCTCTCGGAGCAGCCCTGCGCGGCTGAGTTCAACGCTCTTGCGGAGTACGATCTAGTCAAAAGTACCGCAATTACTGTATCGACGCATCGACGTTTAATAAAGATATATTTTGTGAGTATTTAAAACAGTTCTACAACTCTTCGTATATCTCTGCATGCTCTTCACCACGTGCTACAAGACTCACAGTCTCAGGCACCCTGTCAGCGCATCGTAAATCTTAGGCAGTGGAAGGCGAGGTCTCCGTCCCCGACGTAAAGGGCCAACGCCTTGACTCGAAAGAGAGACCGCCGTTACGTTCATTCAGCGCGGACTCGTCAAGAGCTCGTCCGGACCTAACACAAATAAAAATTTTGGTGTCAGAAGTGGGATTTGAACGCCCTCACTGCCATGATAATGAAGTATGACGCTTGATAGAATGCCACATAAAGCCACTGGAGAAGAGACACCAGATGCGAATAATCCACGCATGAGCACAGCTCACGTGACACGAACAGGAGATACTCCAAGAGGTACAGCAAATACAAGTAACGAAGGGAATAACTCAAATCAGGATCAGGCAAACGATCCACCATTATTGGATCTAGACAATTCATTATTAAACGATCCAATCATCCCAAACGATCAGAACAATCAAGGAAATCTTGGTCAACAAGCATTACAGGAAATACAAGCATTGCAAGTAGGTATCAACAACTTAATTGCTAATATGGCTGCACCACCAGTCTCCGTCAAATTCGCACTCGAAGCAGTACCTATCTTCGACGGACACAACATTCCGCTGTCACACTTTATCGAAGGATGCGAGGAGGCCCAACAGATGTTGCCTGCAGAGGCACAGGCGAGCCTCGCACTAATACTAAGGAATAAGCTAAGAGGAGAAGCACGCCGAGCGGTACATGGAGTAACGCTTAACACAGTCTCCGCTTTTATGGAGTTTCTGAAGACACTCTACCTCCCCGCAAAATCGGTGTATCAACTTCAAGGAGAATTGGGAAGAATATACCAATACGACGACGAAGCAGTTCTCACATATTCCAATCGGGTAAAGGACATCGGAAATCGGATCAGTGACGCATATAAGCAGAGCCACAACGGTGCATTAGACGACACCTTCAAAAACGGCCTCGACACCGATCTTGTTGAATGTTTTAACAGAGGACTTAGACCAGAAATTGAAAATAAGGTAACAAAGAACCAATCGTTCAGCAATACCATGAAGGAGGCAATCGAGATCGAGAGGAAGGAACAAGCAAAGAATGTTTTGCGAAATACACGTTCCCCCAAAACCAACACTTGGAACCAGCCTTCTACAGACCGTTATACACGTAAGGACAAAATTCACCACATTAAGGAAAATAAATACTGCACATACTGCAATAGACAAGGACACACGACCGACGAATGTCGATCTCGTCCGAAAATTCCACAGGAAACAGCCAATAATGGTGAACCACGCACTGAGCGTAGTAACAGCCCAAGGCAACAGCAATACAATAATAATAATCGACGTTATCAGGATACGAGAAGGAACCAAGGTCCAGGATACTCTTCAAACTCGAACCAACGGCAAACCTGTCGCTTTTGCAAATTTGCCGGTCACACAATCGATAATTGCCGCAAATTGCAATATTGGAATAACCAGAAAACCCGACAGAACGCCTCCCACTCACCACCATATAATCGAACGAATGAATCGCAGGAAAATTCCCAGCAACGTCCTGTAAGATACACACGTCCAGAGGAAGCAAACAACCCAGCGACAAGGGTAGCTACAGCTCTACTAAATCGCACGAGTAATGTACCAGTCGTTAAGGTAATATCCGAGGACTTTCTACAACCAACGATGTTAATGATTGACACTGGATCTTCCTTGAACTTAATCAAAAGTAAGCAAATAGCACATCACGTGCAAGTCGATGCTACAGATATTGTTCAGATCAGCGGTATAACAAAGGATTACGTCAGCACACTGGGAAGAACGGAAATACGCATACTCGACTCCAGAGTCACTTTCCACCTGGTAAAGGACGATTTTCCAATCGAGGACGATGGATTAATCGGCACGGATTTCTTCCGTACATACCACGCCGACGTATCGTACTCAGATCGATGCCTGAGGTGGGGCATGAACTCTATTCCATTCATGAAACTTGAAACAATAATAGTTCCAGCCCGAACCAAGGGTCATTTCTACGTGCGAGTAGCCAATCCAGAAGTCAAGTTTGGCTATTTACCTCGCCAATTTATCTCAGAAGGAGTCTATCTCGGCGACGCACTCGTCGCAAATAATGATGGCAAAGCTCATCTATATCTCATTAACAGCACGGAAGAAGAAATTGAAGTAGCCGTGCCGGTTCTCAGCATAGAACCATACGAAGAATTCATCAATGATAATCTTCAAGAAGAAACAGATGCTATAAAAAACGAAACGGAGGCCACGCCAGCCCTACTTCACGCAGCAGCCGGGTCCAACCAGCTATTGCCTGAAGGCAACGGGACAGAGACGCCCCAAGAAAAGGACAAAATAAATGCACCGTGCGGAGAGCACGACGTGCCCACATACAAATCATACAAAGTGTCGGAATTATATGCAATTCCAGATGAAAATGATGCAAGCTCACAAGAAGCACAAAATGAATCCCGCAACGCGGACGAATTAATTGAAGGCAAAGTAAAAACGGCAAGCGCCGTACAAAAAGACGATAGAGTCTCAAAAATTAAGAGCCTACTACGCCTGGATCACCTGAATCCAGAAGAACAAGAGAGCATACAAATGCATCTCGAAGAATTTCACGACAGGTATTATCTACCTGGAGAAAAATTAATGTCCACAAATGTCCTACAGCATCGCATAATTACGACGGATGAAATTCCAATTAATTTTCGGCAGTACAGATACCCGCCGACTCTAAAAGAAGAAATAAATCGTCAAGTGAACGATCTGCTAAATGGAGGCATAATACAGCCATCCAACTCTCCGTATAATTCACCTGTATGGATCGTCCCCAAGAAGGCCGACTCCCAAGGTAATAAAAGATGGCGTATGGTACTTGATTACCGCGCTCTAAACGAAAAAACTATTAGCGACGCATATCCGCTACCGCTTATAAACGAAATACTGGACCAGCTAGGAGGAGCTGTGTATTTCTCTACATTCGATCTCGCATCTGGTTTTCATCAGATCGAGATGCACGCGGAAGACAGGCATAAAACAGCCTTTTCCACACCGTACGGTCATTACGAGTTCGCCCGAATGCCGTTCGGATTAAAGAACGCCCCAGCGACGTTCCAACGACTCATGAATCAGGTACTTACCGGAGTTCAAGGCTCCGATGCATTTGTGTACCTAGATGACATAGTCATATACGCTTCTACACTAGAAGAACATGAGTTAAAAATTGAGAGACTCATGAAGCGTTTAAGAGACGCACATCTAAAATTACAGCCTGATAAATGCGAATTTTTGCGACACGAAGTCGCTTATCTAGGCCACATAATAGGAAGAGACGGGGTCAGACCCGATCCAGCCAAGCTATCCGCAGTCAAAAATTTTCCAAGACCGAAAAACGTGAAAAATATTCGGCAATTCCTCGGACTAGCAGGCTACTACAGGCGCTTCATAGATAATTTTTCTCAAATAGCCAGACCCTTGACGGTCCTGTTAAAAAAGGAAGCCGCCTTCAAGTGGTCCCCGCCGCAGCAAGCCGCGTTCGAGACGCTGCGAGACAAGTTATGCGAGGAGCCAGTGCTGCAATACCCTGACTTTACTAAACCGTTTATTGTTACAACGGATGCTTCAGGTACAGCAGTCGGAGGCATATTAAGCCAGGGAACCTTAGGAAAGGATCGTCCCATCGCATATACTTCCAGAGTACTAAACGATACAGAACAAAAATATAGTACTTACGAAAAAGAGGCCGTTGCAATATTACACTCGGTCTCCCAATTCAGGCCCTATCTTTACGGTAGACCTTTCAAGCTAGTAACTGACCATAAGCCTTTGGTTTGGATACATACTTCGAAGGACCTTACATCGCGCTTGACACGTTGGCGTCTGCGACTCGAAGAATATGAGTACGAAGTCATCCACAAAGCAGGTAAGATGAATGTGAACGCTGACGCACTATCTCGCAACCCTTGCGAGGACGCCTCGAGTGAGAACAAGCTCGAGCCGCCTGTGCAGCACGCTTATCCGATAGCGAAGCGTGCAAAGGCATCTACAGAGGGAGAGGAATTGGACGAAGAAGACGAGCCTATAGCTCGACGACTTCGGAAAAGGCCCCAAGGGACGGCTCCGAAGCCACCCGCTAAGCCAGCCTCTAAACAAGCAGTTAAGCAATCTCAAGAGGTTGCATCGGGATCCCGTAACAAGGAAAAACCCGAGGAACAAATGACAGACGATGCACCCATGGCATCGCGGTTACGTAGTCGAGAGAAAAAACAAGTTTCGAGTATGACTCAGGAAAAACCGATCGCCAGAGCGACTCGACGAAAAGCCAAACGGCAAGAATCACCGGTCCTACCTGGAGTAGAAGGTGAACCCCTTATGCCAAGAGATACGCGAAATCAAGTCTCAACCTTCGCGAATTTCGACGAGGACGAAACTTTTAGCATATCCGGAGAATCGGAAGAATATATATTCGACCGATCAGACGCGGATTCAATCGATAATTATCAGCAACACGAAGCTGTAGAGAGGCCAGCAGGAACCAGGAGCAGCCTCCAAATAACAAACAACGAACAATTGTTTATGCGAAAGGATAATTATCTGTATTTTCTCTCAGAAACTGGGGAGCCATGTGATGAAGGCTCCAAAATGCTATTCGATCGACGCGCTGTACCGAAGTTTCGCGGTCTCAAACTCGGTAGCGTTAGCATGATCAAACATAATTCAAAACACCACATCGCTATGGTCATGAAAGGGAAAAATGGAGCACTTGTCGACCGTAACACGCTTCATTTAATGCAAAAAGAGTTAAAAAAGACTCTCGTAGGACTCAATTTGCGCTCAATTAGCGTAGCAAAGACGAAGGAGATCAATGGGATACCGTGGGAACACGTATTCGCAACATTAAAAAAGGCATTTATGGGTATATCAACAAAATTAATAGTCTGTCTGGGGATAATAAAATATCCGGCACCCGAGGAGCGAAAAGAAATCATGGGCGAGGCACACGCCTCGGCACTAGGTGGACACAAGGGTGTAACGAAAACCTACAACCGAATTCGCCAACGGTATTACTGGGAAAATATGAAGGAGGATATCCGAGAGTATATCCAACACTGCCTCCCTTGCCATTTAAAAAAATTGGTGCGTGTAAAAACTCAGCAGCCTATGATCATCACGGACACACCAGATTCAGCGTTCGACAAGATCTCGATGGACATAGTGGGACCCCTGCCGCGCACAGAAAAAGGCAACGAATATATCCTCACCATGCAGGATCTTCTCACGAAGTATTCACTCGCAGTAGCACTCCCTAGAGCCACTTCAGCCAACATCGCTGACGCTCTCATTAAGCATTGCATATGTATCTTCGGAGCTCCCAAAATTATCCTCACAGATCAAGGAGCAAACTTTTTAAGCTCACTAATGAAAAGCGTTGCCAAGAAATTTAAAATCAAGCAATGCCGCACCACAGCATTTCACCCGCAGTCTAATGGATCACTGGAGAGATCTCACCACTCTCTAGTAGAATACTTGAAGCAATATGTGAGTAGTGATGAGGAATGGGATGAGTGGCTAGAGCTCGCCACCTTTTCCTATAACACAAGTGTACACGAGGGTACAAAACATACGCCCTTTGAACTCGTGTTTGGAAGACTCGCGCGCCAGCCGTCCTACGAAGCACCAGCCAGTGACGAAGAGGGACGAACATATGCTGACTATCTCGTCGAGCTAGCGACCAAGCTCCACGACATACAAGGGATAGCTAAGGAGCACTTAGTAGCTTCCAAAGAACGGTCAAAAAAATATTACGACCGCAAAGTGCACGCACACGACTTCCATCTGGGCGACTGTGTATACTTGCAACGAGGAAAAAAGCTAGGAAAGTTCGGAGACCATTACACTGGTCCTCACGAAGTAAAAGAAGTTATGAGAGATGGAAATATAAAAATTAAAATCGGTCGAGAAACTCGGGTTGTGCACCCAAATCGACTACGCTATTCTCACATAAACCCAGAGAACAGTAGCGACGAGGATTAAATCATATATATACAAAACATATAATCACGTATATAATCATACTAGCTATACACAAACATTTATGTACTTGTGCCTTATTAACAATACACCGCAATACACATTTATCCTCGTGTTATATCACTCACACTCCCTAACACTCGTCCTAAGGAGGGAGGTGTTACATCCTACGTAACCACGTAGTATGTTTTTATGAACGCTATAGGCTCTCCCGAGCAGTACCCCCACTCACCGAAATCGTGTGTCTTGAATGAATCTAGTATGCGCCTCTACGCGCCCGAATACTACGCGTCGGAGTGAAGCTCATAGGCCCTCCCGGGCAGCAACCATTCATGCAACGCAGCGTACGCTAGCCCCAAACTCGGAGACACATTTTCTTCTAGCCACGCGCCTACCACTTAGCGGCCTCCGTAACTAATAGGCTGCACGCGACACTTGCCGCCGCTGCATAAGCCGGAACGCTTTTATCTCGCCACTGCGCAGCTGTTAAAAGGTCAACGGCACCCTAATTCTTTTGACCAAAGCGTGCTGCCCGAGTGCATCTATGCATACTTTCTTAGTTTTTCTCTGGAATAATATTTTGGTGGTCATAACTAGTAGACTATATGTGACACTTGTCGCCTCTGTACTAGACCAAAACCTCTAGGCCCACCGAGATCAAAGAAGCCGCGCTACCAAAATCTCCTACTAATTCTTTCAGAACAAACGCACCACCTAGACGCATTTATACTATATTTGGAAACTGCATTAACCCCACCATGCTACACGACTAACCATAGGAAGTATAGGAAGCGAACTAGTATAAAAGCTAAGCCTTTTTCGGCTAGAGTCAGTTATTCTACCAGCCTCGTAAGCTGCAACACTTCGTTTGTACTGTACGGAGCGCGCAAAGCCCTGTTCGACGGAAGTTTCCGATAGCCCTGCGCGGCTAAGTCTCGACGCTCTCTCGGAGCAGCCCTGCGCGGCTGAGTTCAACGCTCTTGCGGAGTACGATCTAGTCAAAAGTACCGCAATTACTGTATCGACGCATCGACGTTTAATAAAGATATATTTTGTGAGTATTTAAAACAGTTCTACAACTCTTCGTATATCTCTGCATGCTCTTCACCACGTGCTACAAGACTCACAGTCTCAGGCACCCTGTCAGCGCATCGTAAATCTTAGGCAGTGGAAGGCGAGGTCTCCGTCCCCGACGTAAAGGGCCAACGCCTTGACTCGAAAGAGAGACCGCCGTTACGTTCATTCAGCGCGGACTCGTCAAGAGCTCGTCCGGACGTAACAAAACATTGAAAGAAAGGCGAGACGAACACTGCACATATGATTAGCGAGACCTCGCGTGACGTCTTAGCAGCCATCTTGTTCGGCGTTTGGCAACGTCGCATACCCGCGCAGTTTTGAATGAAATCTAGGGTGATATGAATGCAGGGTGGAGATACGATTATTCGAGGCTTGTAGAATATTGTCGTATTTATGGAGTTTGTGTCCCATGATGCATTTATTGGGGTTTATTGGGGCGCACAAAAACATTGGGGAGCATAAAAGTGAAAAAATGTCATTCGAACTTGGCATTTCATTCAAATTAAATGTAATTTTAATGAAATTGAATTTGAATGAAATGTCACATGGGTATCACGGACATAATTATCATATTAATTGCAAACATTGATAAAAAGGGGAAGGGGACAATAATACAGCATACTATTAAATTGGTATATTGCCCATATTATACATTAATATCATACTTATAAAAATATGCTACGTTTACACGAGAGAGCTAGCTCTCTTCTGTTTCAACTCTTCTAGCTTTGCTGCGAGAGCTTCGATAACTTTTTTATTCGTAGTGACTCTCACTCCCTTATCCAACCCTAGGTTTTGGCTTAGAAGTATTCTAATACCTCCAACACCCGTGTTGAGATACGCTTTTTCGAGATGTTGCAATGTGATTCCTGCATTCGCGATTTTGGTTATCATACCTGCCGATATGCCTACCGATTTGCAGATGTTACCATTGGGATCTTTTTGTACCCGAAGTACCTCCAACGAGTTGCGAATTACTTTGGATTGGAAAACTTTCTGTTCGCGATTTAAAATGTGGTTGATCGTAACAGCGTTGTCTATCAGTTCTAGCTCAGACAGTCCTACTGCCTTGTGATTGACTAACTGCTCGAGTATCGTTACATCGACCCGTGCATCATGAGCGCCGACTGCTGCCTGTGAGCCAAGTAGATCTTCGGCGAGTACCGATTGCGAGAAACTTTGTTTATTCGATTTTCGTTCCGTCATTTTATTTTTAAATAACGGTAACGTGTCAGTGAAGCCTCGAACTACTTCTTTGAACTCTTCTATCATCTTGAGTTCTTGCACGAATCGAAGAAACATTGGAGCATCGAATCTCGAACCATTGTGAGCTGCCAATATTATACTTGGCCCGATGGTTTTTAAAAATGAAATGAATTCGGAGAGAGCACATCTGGCAGGGGTGGTCTCTACACGAATGGAATTCATATACATTTCTCCGCTTTGGACTTCTAGTCCTGTTAGAGCTGAAACCACCGTCGGGATTCCGCGAGTAGGGACGATGAACGCGTTGAATTCCTTTTCTTCGATTTTAGCAGTAATTTGGATGATTTCGTCAGTTTTTCGAAGACCGGTCGTCTCGATATCAAAGTAAACAACTTTCGTACCATCTTCCAGCACAGAATTAATGGAAGATCCCGCAGGCGCATCGAGGAAATCTATACCGATATCGAAGGCACAGTTCGATTCGTATGTGATTCCTTCTTTGTTTTCGGTTCTCGTGTTTGCGCTTGATCGGGCTTTAAAAAGTTGTCGTCTTCGCCGTTTGAAGGCTATGGTTTTCGATTTACCAGCTCGAAGTTTTCTCACGCGATCCTTTTGTTGTCGATGCATGAGTGATCTTCTTGCAAGAGGAGACAATTGCAAGTGCTTGTTAACTCTTTCGATGTACGACGTACCGAGGTTCTTCTGACAAATCGCAGCCGCGATTCGGAAGTCGTTGGAACTCGAGCTGCCGTAATGCTTCACTTTGG
Source organism: Amblyjoppa proteus (assembly GCA_963922035.1). Taxonomy (NCBI): domain Eukaryota; kingdom Metazoa; phylum Arthropoda; class Insecta; order Hymenoptera; family Ichneumonidae; genus Amblyjoppa; species Amblyjoppa proteus. Next base: position 34,013,064 of record OY998228.1, on the reverse strand, counting down.
TCGTTTTGCTGCAACAAGCCATATTTAGCGACTCATTGCCCTGGCTAGATCCACAAGGCGCCAATTTTTCGGCATTATTAGCAAACTGCGTAAAGATCGTAGTGAGAGAAGCTCTAAGCTCTGCGCCCGACAGAGCTTTACCCCCAGGTAACTTTTTGTGGGTGTATTTTTCAGGATCGTCGTTGTAATTGCACCAGGTGCCGCGGTTGTTGTGTTCTCCGAATGAATGCGGTACTATGTTTAAGAGCGCTTCTCTCGTAGCCTCTACATTTCCCTGATTTTTTCGCAGCGCAATGCCCAAGCAACTCTTGAAATAATTGACAATTGGCGTCGATACTTTCTTCAAGCTTTTCAATCGGATAGACAGACTCCCTCCGCAAGTTAGCTATAGTCGATGAGTCTTCATCGCCAATCAATGTCCTTAGATACACGTTTTCTGCCGTGAAATGTTCATTCTTCAGGAATATCTCCTTTGCCATGTCGGCCTCCATTGCCTTCGAGCTTCCTACGAAATTCAACCGACAATCATGCTTCTCGGAACGGCCAACTAAACACAGTCTGCAGTGTTTATTTCTTGATGCATATGCAACGCACAGCTTGGAGAAATGTCCGATTGCAGTTCCTTGAGCTATAAATTGGAAATGAAATCATGTATAAGGAAATTTTGTAAAACATTTTTTAATTTATTTTATTTATTTACCTGTGGCGCTGTTATATGAACGGCCAGAGCCTTTTTTTTGCCATCCGGCATCATATGAACAAGTTAAGCCCACGGGTTCCATAGCATCAGAAACGAGTTCTTGTGGTCTGAAGACAGGAATAAAAACAATAATTCCGATTATTTTAATGGTCAAAAGCTTCGACTCTTGAACCCTCCGACCCTTTCATCAATGTTAATACTTACAGCGGAGTATAATCTGAGCTCAAAAGTTGAGGCTGTAAGTTATCGTAGAAATCGATGACTGCCGCCGAGTTTGATGAGCTTGGGCTAAGAAGTTTATTTAGAAAACGAACCAAAACAGGTGTTAACTATCATTAATTAAATAAAAAGTACTCAGTTACGAAGTTAAAGATATAAAAGTAGTGCCATCCATAAATATTACAAAGTGAGTTTTAATTTTATCTTGAAGAAAAAATATCAATCTTTCATTACAAATACCACTTAGCAATTGGAAGACAACAAAAAGGCAGACTTCTTAGATGTGATCTGAATTCATTTCTATATGAACTCAAAATGTCCTTTGAAAGATATCGAATGCGTCGATTTCGGACCACCGATAGTACTCTTAAACATCTGAACTTAAGTAAGTCTTTTTGTGGACTCTCTGTATACGTATTGTGTCCCATACAATACTAATCCAGAACATTGATACAATATTGATCCAGAATATTATTGTACGGTGCAACACGTATGAGTAGAACATGAACCTATACGGATTTCCAAGATGGGGGCGGTCGCTTGTTTTGGAGGGGGTGAGAGGGTCTGTTATACGGATTTTCAAGATGGCAACGTCTCGGGGTGGGGAGTGCTGGCCGGCCGGGGCCGCTAGGCCCTGCTGTTCGGCGCGAGGGTGGTTGTCCCCCCTCCCCCATCGCCCATATCTCGGTAGGGTGGTAGAGGGTGGTCAGACTGAGGAACTGCTGCGTCGGCGGGTGAAAGAGCAAGAGAGACAGAGAAAGAGAGAGAGAGAGATATGGGGAGAGCTGGCTGGAGCGTACGGGACAGCTGGTGACGGTGTATCGTCGACTCGCGCCATCTTGGATTCTTCGTGCGGTGACCGTAGGCTAGCGTCGGGCCCAGCGTACCTTCTCTCTCTCTCTCTTATGCATAGAGCGTGTTGAGTAGCGTAGCGCCGTAGCGGTGTAGCGGCTGACGGATGGAGTATCAGAAGCGCCGTGGACAGTTGGTGACGGCGTAGCAGTGACTCGCGCCATATTGGATTTTCCAAGAGTTGGCTAGCTACGGGTGCAGCGCTCTCGCTTGCGCGTAGGGTATTTCTCGAGGCTGGCTCGGTGCTTCAGGTGAGGTAGCTTGCTCGAGCGGCCGAAGGCGCTGTACTCAAGCTCCATTTTCTTAGAAACACGAGCTCGATTCTCGCATGGGAAAATGTTTTTATTTTTTCAGCTTATTAAGAATATATATGAAAGGAATGGTGGGAAGGTAAGTAAAAATAATGCTGTTTAAAATTTTTACAATAAAGTTTGCATTTTAATTCTTAAATCTAGATTTACATTTTTTGTGTTTACCGATTTAAAAATGTTTAAGTCTAGCGCAGCAATATTGAATAAATTTTTTAACATAGACTGCGCGACCTGTTAGCGAGTTTCCAGAGTGTTTAATAATGTTTTTCGTAGCAGTCGGCAGCTTACTCATTATACGTTTGTGAAATCTTGCGGCGATTCGATCGTTTTGTTTGAGATCGGCGGTGAAAAGATTCCGGAATTGTAGTAGAGATCCCCCGCCGCACATATGATAAAGGAATATAATACAAAACTGGTCACACACATTTGAAAAGAGGCTCTGAATCTGCTTGGTATTCCATCGATAGAGGGTGCAGTTCTTGCGTAGGCGGTGGATATGGCTTGGTATAAGCGGCGGAAGGCCGTAGCTGTCGAAGTACGATCCACGTCCTCGGCCATCGATGTAGATTGCGACCCAGTGCGTTCCAGGGCGCGTGTGGTCATCAGTGTTCACAACAAGCGCTGTCGGTCTCGTTAACAGAGTTGGAATCTGATCGGCTGCATGAACACTTCGTGACACTCTAGAGTGTAAGCCCTGCAAGGCCTGGCCAATCTGGATCGTATTCATCACTTGTTACGACTGGAGAGTAACAGTCGCGTGGTTTCGTTAGATTCAAAGGTCCTGGTGAGAAGTCAAACTGTGGTACGCGTGTAGCGGTAGGAGGTACGTCGCGAAGGATCCATTCCTTTAATTTTGCAGCGTTGTTTAAAGCACAAGACAGCTCCGGTCTGTTTAAAAGTCCGTGATGCAAGCAGACCTGCGTCGAGGAAGGCAGATTGTTGAATGATGGACAGTCAGTTCCTTCAAGGTTTTTTATTTCACGTGCTGTAACATTTTGAATGTATTTCGCCTTCTCATGTCCTCGAGTATAAATGGTTCCAGCAGCCCGTGTGATCTGTCGGAGATTTGCATGTAGTGTTCTGAGTCCTACGTCTCCTTCGAACCACTCCAGGCCGTGATGATGGCGAGTCGTCCAATTATTCTTCGCGCGCACTGCTCTTGGGAGATCCGTGAAGACGTATGTCGGTGAAGTAATCCAATGCCCGAAATATTCTTTATCAAGAGTCACGGCAGCTACTTCTTTAGCAATGAAGCAATCATCTTTGTCGTAAAACCCTTGAATATCGATGACGTAGTCCATTTTGGGAGAAAAAATGTTATGGTCCAGTAAGGACAACTGCTACTGTCGAAGGATCGCCGCGTACTACCGATGAACGGTGCAGATTCATCTACAAGGTTTTGGTAATAGAGGGGATGGGCGGGGGTGTGTCTAATTCGTCAGTTTGACTTTTTTCTTCTGCACCTCTAAGGGTTCAGCCCCTTGAGACGTCTACTTACAAATAGCGAAGAAGAAAGTGACGTAATCAGACCCTTCTAGCACCCCCACTATTTTACTACACCTTGTACGAGTCCTGCTGGGTAGCGTAACGCCGTGGAAGCCCAGTTACAAAACAATTCTCCTACGGTATACAACTAAAAATGGTCCACCGAAGAGCAAAGTCTGTGGAGGTCTTCACGAGACGTAACCACGAGGCCCAGCAGAGAGGAACACGTGTGGAAGAACGGGATAACCATGGCTGGGTACAGCACTCAAGGACGAAGTCTACAACGCGCCGGGACAAACGGAGGCAGCATCCAAAACAGCCTCCAAAAATATGGTTTATCCGGAGACGTCAATATTTCGCTCGTGAAAGGCGGAGACAATTGCACGCAGCGGTGAGTAGCACGCTGCTTAATAATGAAAGCACGCAGTAATAAAAACCGATTCTTTAAATATATACATTCGTCTATTGCAGCGTCAGCAGCCCTGTCAATGCATCCGTCAACAACATCCACGGCGTAACAAACAGGCCGGAGCTGAGAAGCGAAAAAGGCCTGAAGAAGCAGAAGAGTTGAAGAAGAAGAAGAAAGAAGAAGAGTCGAAAGCGACGGGGGAAGGAACTAATATTGTAATAAATTATGATGACGATGAGATGCGGGAGTTAGTAGAGGCGTTCGGGAGATTAAAAATTGAATAAAACATAAATCCGCTTAATTCTGTGTTTACATATTATTTATTTAGAAAACCTTACAATCCTTAAAATATAATCATATTTACTAGTCTTATAGAATGTATTTAAGCACGCAGGCTCACCCCGAAAAGTCTACCATGACCTGTCGGGATGCGTCGATCTCGACGACATTATCGAATTCCGAGTACACAATACAATTTACAGTACTCGTCAAAGCAGCCTTGAAACGTATTTCTACACGCACACTACCGTGTTTCACAAGATTCCAGTGACCAGCTCGTCCGGCCGAAAGATCAGGCGTTAAATCGAAGCAGTATAGGCAGTTACCGTATGGATACGCATCTTTTGTTACACCACAACTATCGTCATCCCAAAGTATTCCCGTACCGGAAACAAGAGTATGGTATGACTCGGTATAAAGGTTTTCATGATAATCAGGTTGCAAAGGCTTACTAGGTACCTGTACACCGTCTACGTACAGGGATAAAAAATTTAATGAGTAGTGATGAAAATTAAACGGATTCATAGTTCTATCTCCATTGAAGCCTCGATTATCGACCAAGCCCAATACTATCCGTCTCGGAAGCTGACCCAGTACAACATTATCGAGTGTTTCACCATGAACGCCTGCATGAATAGTAAATGGTTTCACTTCTACTCGAGTAAACGGATATTTAGCCGTTCCTCTACTCAAAGCCTTAGCATGGGCTAGTAAAATACCCGGACTAATTTTACCACGTCGAACAATGAGACTGGCATTGACTATATGTACCGTATAATCCTTCCCAGATGCATCCATAAGACAAAAAGCATCTCTCGAACGTATAAGACGAATGCGTAGTTCAACACCATTGAGTAAAAACTTTTCCTGATTGAAGATATCAGAATGTAGATATCCGGTAAGATCTACCGTTTTACCATTCGCCATCATAGCCTGCCGCGCAGCTAGACCTTTGTTCGCTTGCACGGAGGCTGGTCTACCCTCAGCTGGTGGGGCCGTCGAAACTGGTTGAGAGTTGAAACATTGCGGTGTATCATCTAGCCACATACTGGCACCGAGCTGACAGGCTTTTGTTGAAGCCTTATAAGTCAGTAGTGATTCAATGTATGCTCGGTACGCATAAGCATTATTCGAGGGCGATACAAGTTTCTGGTTAAATGATACATCAAGTTGATTGAATAATGAATGCAGTAGAGTGTTAACAGGTGCTACTTTATCATGGGCGTCAACTACACCGTTCCTCGGCTGTAACTTAACACGTAAATTTAACATAGTATGGGCTAGATCAATATATTCATCACCATGTCCGGGGACAACAAATTAAATGGGAGCCTCATCTGTCAGTGAAGAAATGGGCTTATAATGAATTCCTTGAGAACCTTCTATACTTGTCTGCGTTGGTGGAAGCGTGAATAAATCCAGCTCTGATTTCAGGCACTCGCAAGAGTGCGCGTGTAAAAAAGACATATTGTTTCGCTAATTATCCAAATATATCTGCAACGGTTCGTTTTTTACGCTTAACAATTTTAGTCTTCTTAGTTTTTCTAGTCGCCTTTTTCTTAGACTTTGTTGATTTACGTCCCTTTTTCTTACTATGTCTAGCGGATGAAACTTTTTTCTTTTTCTTCGTAGATTTTTTAGGCTTATGAATTTTTGTATATTTTAGAGCTCTATGTGTAGGAGTACCGATGTGAGGGCTGGCGAGCGGTCCTGTATTTTATATCCTGAACCCTTCATGAGACTCTCAAATGTTTCGTCGACCTTGCGTTTTAAATTTCTCCCACTCTCGGTCATACGGGCTCTAAACGAATCTTTGAAGGGTGTACTGTGCGCAACATCACCCAATATATTCATCCCTGCATGTAGCGCTTCTTTCCCGACGGCGCGAGCGCCGCGAGTGAGCAATGGTAACGCACGCCGAAATAAGCCACTGAGGAAGCTTCCTAGACCATGTCCTCGTTGATATGGAGCACCAATGAAAACACGATCAACTCCGCCACCAACCTGACTCTCGTAATGATCAATATATCGATCCATAGCGATATATTTTATCGTATACGCTTAAAATGTAATGTAGCGGTCAACGTCCCACTCTGGAATAGTACTGGTTTACCAGTGTCGGTCCTTATATCTATCTCGATCGTACCGAATTCGGTCCGTAATAAGGGTATATAAATTGGCGGGGAGAATGATTTAGTTTGCGTGGATCCATAATCATAATTTGTATTATCTACAGGTACGATGCGTAACAGAGGTGTCTGAGCATCACCGGTTATATAATTTTCACATATATCCGTACACACAAATAATTTATCAGGAAGCGCTAGCGATAAGTTAGCAGGATAATTTGCAATGAATTTCGATTGTTTATGAATATCCATAACTTTTCCAGGTTCGAAACCCAAAGCTTTAGAAAGTTTATCGTCAAGACATATAAGATGTGGAAGTACACACTTATCTATAACGCAGTTATCGGGTACTCGTTTCAAGCTTACAATCCCACCAACATCCTCATTATATTCAAGGTAGATATGGTCTTTGAATATATCTGTTTCATTAATGGTATCGATTAGTGCTTTCACACTAGCGTAGAGCCCCGCCGGAATTATAACTTCATGAGTTTTCAGATGCTTAGTATATTTTCGCGTAACGCTCTTGGTGACACCATCTTGCGAGATTGTCGTCTGCGTGGCGTTTAGCTTCTCCACCGCATATTGTGGTATAGAATCTAAAGTAGATCCTGTGCCTAGCGGAGGTATAGAAGGGCCAAGCGATATGATAGTCTTTTTTGCTTATCGGCTCACCATTGATATGGACCACTCCCGATTTATCCCACGTTAGAGTGGTGTTGGAGCTGGTACGCAAATGATTCAATAACTGCTCCGCTTGTCTTCTATATGATCTTGGTACACTAGCCACAATAACTTCGTCAGATATTGTCTTAGTTTCAGTAGTTGATTGTGCAGCTTCCTCAGGTATTTGCTCGGCAGGTTTGTCAGTTACCGAAGAGGTTGTGATAATTTTGGGTCGTCTCTCCTCGTCGACAAAAAACTGGTGACGTTGTAAAACCTGCTGGTAAAGTTTCCATTTCTCTCGTTGGTTCGCAGCAGTCACTGAGCGAAGTATATCATCCATTTCGGCATCGAGTCTACTGAGTGTCGTACCTGGTGTTTGAACGGAGCGTGTTTGCTGTATCTGCTCGCGCGATGGCATGATAGCATCGTGAGGCACTAAAACCATTTTCTTCACATGCTGCATCTTGTCAATTACGTGTGAAAATATTAGACAACACACTGCCTATGATTGGGAGAAGAAGCGGTAGTAAGAATCCGCTCCCCTTTTGCACAATTACGCGTCTTTTCTTCTTCCAGCCACCAGCTTTATTTACGAGGTGGCGTAAAATTTTTTTATGCTTAGACAGTTTTATTCGTTCGCTCTTTTTCAGCGGGACTGTACCATTTAAGGTATTTAATGCGCACTCGCAGATCGATCGAACTCCGCTTCTGTCTATTGTGCGTAATAGCGATGTATGCTGCTGTTTATCCAGATGACATAGAGCGTGCAGCAAGATTATATTCTTCTTCCCAATCGAAGCTTCAGCAGTTGTTGAAGGAGCCATTTGCCGAGACTCAAATGATGTTCGTACATTCGTTACTACCCATTTATACTTTATAAATTAGCGAGAACCGGATCCTCGTTTTGGTACATACACAAAATTATGAGAATCATCCGGGAAAATGCAAGTGCGGAATCGACAATTATCGGGGGTAGACTGTTTCAAATCCAGAAGCAAATAACCGTGCGGTTTCGAAGTTGCATCGTGGTAAGCTTCTTGTAAAAATTTCGGATCTTCAGGATATATTTGACGAGCCAAATGTGAGAACTGCGCACGGTCGCGCGGATTTTTGAAAGCTACGATATAATTAGTATTAAGGGAAATATCACGCTGTCCACGACCTTGGTGAAAAATATTTTGTGTAATAAAAATTACACTAATGTTTTTGTGGTGACTTCCCTTTGTAAATAAATCTACTATTTCACCGTTTGAAGATTCCCGCATCAAATCGTCGATAATTATAAGTTTCGGCCTACGGTCGCCAGCAATGTCTGAATTTTGGGGTAGACCTTCTAAAAATTCGATATTTTTAGAATAACCGGCATCCCCGTCCTGCCATTCCGAATAGTAAAAAAGAATGCGTGCAAACTCTACATCGGCCATGCTCGAAATATATTTTAAAAACTTCTTTACGAAGCATGTTTTCCCGCAGCCTGTCGGACCGGCGATAATAGAGGTCCAGGGGTGCTTCCATCGCGGGTCCATGACGATTAATGAGAGGAATGAGGAGTATGAAGGTATTAAGTATACAAATGTATTATTAAATTTTCTTTTATTTATTTAATACATACATACGAAAAAAGAAAAATTAAAAACTAAATAAATAAAAAATTTAAAAAATTAAAACAAAAATTTAACAGTTTTAAAAATTAATTTCGCTAGAAGAAATCGGTGCGGTATCCGGAGTCATCCTCAACTTCTGCCCACAAAAATGCTGCAGCACTATCGTTTAGAGGGGAAATCGTGGGATTTAGTTCTGAAACTAATACAAAAAATATGCGAATAAATAAATACTGAATAAAATATTAGAATATAAATTATTTTCCTAATACTATCCATTGTGCCCACCCCCACCATCATCATCACTGTCGACGACGCCGGCGCCGCCGCCGCCGCCGCGGACGCGAAGCTACATACAGGATAAGCTCTTGTATGTACCACCGGTCTACACCGTAAATAATAATAAGCTACTATTTACAGTGTAAACTGCAGTTATACATATACCTCAGAAGCTTGTTAAGGCATATGGTAGGATAGAGGGGAAAGTGGTTTCAACAAATTATATTTTTATAGAATAAATTCATATTTTTTATTTTTACAATAAATCCATTTTTTTTTATTTTACAGAGTATAATACAATTATGTAAAACACCAGATATAAATCTTAGAAATAGATATATCGCTTACGGTATTCACCCTCGCAGAGATCGGGGTATAACTCCCATAAACAACCTGCGCCTAAAATTATAATATGGCCATTTTTATTTACAAAATTTACAATTTACAACTATTTCTAATGCCCTTAGCCTATGTAACCATACGGCAGAGAATCGTGCTCACCCCATCGTCGTCTCTTGACAAGGACGGGTTTGCAAGTCTTTGATTCTTGCCGCGTGGTCACATGGTGAAACGCATCGCGTCGAATAGCACTAAATTTCACGGTAATACTTGTACCGGGTTCTCGAACTAATTTACAAATGGAATCAAAGTTGATTTTTTCCCCGTTTGTAAAATTGAGTCCGATACCCTTCACCTTGCAGGTTGGGGCCTCTTTGCCATCGGCTTTCTGTACCAAGTAGCCGTAAAATTTAGGTCCACCCGACACGAAACGCTTTATAAAACTATTCGGTCCGTAATCTTTTAACTCGTCTGTCATCTCCCCGAGTAGATTCCCTAGAAGCGGTTCATACTCTCCTGCGGTACCACTACTTACATATATACACGAATCTGTATCATAGTAGAGGACACGTTTGTCTAGGGGCTCAAGATATGAATACAATTTCAACCTCGCCGGCGCAGTCGTGTACGCGGCTATCACGACGTTCACGTGAGGATTTACTTCCGTGCTTTCTACCGTATAACGTCAGCAAACGTACATTATCGCATCGTTCACGTGAATAATCTTGCTAACCTCGCAACTTTGATCGTGCAATAGCTCTAAAAGTCTTTGGCGCGTAGTGACAACCTCTGTCTTCGGCAGATTTTCACGTTGACCGAATTTTCCCTAAAACGAATTTAAGCATAGTTTCGCTACTGACCTCAAACCAGAATTTACTTCAATGCGCTCCGGATCGAATTGAACACCCTCGGCCTCACGAAAACTAGTAACGTATGCTGTTTTACTCTCAGCAGTTGTACATTCAGACAGCCAGCCACTAGCTTCCTGCTTGATTTTTAACCACAGATTGATGTAGTCGCCGAAGAGACCCGCAGTTTGACTTTGTCGATCGTACTGCTCTACCTCGTATTGCCAGATCTCGTAAACATCTAAGATTTTATAACCTTTCTCTACAGCTTTAAGGAGTTCGCAGGATACCCAGGTGCCCTCAAAAGCTCGATCATCCTCGTTCTCGTGGGGGCATGACTCCTGATACATCCCCTCGCAGCATTTTCGGCATAATGCGAACATTAACCGATTATGCATACGCACTGGAAGCACAGGATGGTAGAGGTTTCGAGGCGGCAACACTTTGCATCGTACGAGTCCCTCAACGCTGCTTAAATCGTGATTCGGCCCAGTTATTTCGCGACAGGTGTCTGCAGTGTATATCGCGGGGTGACCGACGGGGAAAGCTCCATACTTGCAAATGTATGGGTACAACGAGCATACATCAATATAACGAATCTTCTCGGCACCGCGAGTTTCGCAATAACTGCGTGTATTTCCCGTACGTCCCCCGAAAAATGCATCGCGCGGGTTTAACGGTTTCTCAGCGAGAAGCGGATGGGCGCTCACAACGTTGTTAATCTCAGGGTTTCTTGACTTTAACTGTATATATTGGCACTCCCAGATCTCATGAAGTTTATAGCCGAGAGATTTTATACGCTCGGAAGTATTCAACGTTCGTTGGTACCGATCATTGAGCGTGCTTCCGTACCACACTTCCTCCCGCTTACGCGTATTGGTGTAACACTTGTCACACCCATGAAAAAAACACCCGTGAAACTGGAGGACATGCTGTACACCATCATCCGTTTCAACGTAGCCATCTACACGCGTACCGTCGATTAACTTATGTTCGCGACCGCGACCTGCGTGTTCTATCTGCTTGCCGAAACGGTGCTCACACCATACCAACCATTCTAATGCTATCTCAGACTGTCTATCGCCCCTGCGATAACCGTTTCGCGGCAAGACCGATATTTTATTTTTCTCTAGAAAGTTTCGCCGGAAAACTCTGTTGCACGCTGAGGCTATGGTCACCGCCTCGATAAATGGACATACATCCCCACGTTCTATAAAGATTCTCCGAAAAGCTGCACAAGCCTTCCGAAGAATCGTTACGTCCGTTTGACAATAAGCTACGATTTCCCGCTCGAAATCGAACTCGTATCCTGAGCTCTGAGTTTTCTCATACCACGCCAGAAACTCGGTTCTGTCCGACGGAGACATAGTGTCAGGAGAATAGGCGTCGAGAGGAGGCAGCGGACCTATATACTGTTGATTAGCCGTCTTGTTGAAAAGATGCGGGAAAGTACCTTTAAAAATATTTTCTCCTAAGCCGAAGGCTTTTGGGAGTTTGGCGAGTGGCATGTGAAAATAATTCAAGCTATCTGTAAACTTTACGTTCCCGATTCTCATCTCCATGATGCTAGTTCCGTTTGTGATTAATTTAGGCGTCTCACGCTTCTCCTCGACGATGTATCGGAGAATAAATTGGGCATCGAACCCTTTCGCATTATGAGCTATCCAGATAACACGGCCAACGTTGTCCCTCTTTCTCAACGCATACTCTACAAACGCCGACAAAGGATTTTCCTTGAAGATTTTTTCGGCGCTCTCCTTTCCGCACAGCCCACACTCCCAATTCTCGTCATCCTTGCCTATGCACTGCGTACAACGCTGCTGGCTGACACACAGGTTCACCTCATGCAAATACGTATCAGGCGCTCCCGCGACCTCGAGTTCCTGGCGTGTTTCGAAATCATAAAATATAAAAATATCGGGCTTGTCGGATTTTTTTGCCGGACGCACCGGTGCCATGAAGCACTTATGGTTCTCAGGTCGTTTCTCTTTACACGTTCTACAATAGAACTCCCCGCATACATGCTCTGAACCATCCTTCTTATAAACCTGACGCAAACATGTTTCGCAGGACTGCAGCATATCGCACAACCGCGCTCGCGGGCCGTGCGAGCCGAAGGCTTTATGACTTGCAAAGCAGTCATTACCGCGAAAGAAGCGCCGACAGTCACCGCAGTGAATTTTCGCTGGGTTTGAATCGCATGGAGGACTGGTCATACAGTGTGGACACTTTTGTCGACACTGATGACCTGTTATCCTATCATATGCTAGTCCACATGGGACGCAGAAAAACGCACCACCGGCGGCAGCAGGGAGGTTCAAGATTAAACCATAGTGGTTTTCGTGAGAGTCGTGCACTAAATAAATATGGTGTACTACTCTCGGTGCCCACCGTAGCACTGTAGTAGTACCGTCGAAAAAAGGTGCCTCACTACTACCGAAAGAGTCGCGATCATAGATGATCAGCGCAATACCGTCCCACGCCAGTACTCTCTGGGATGCCTGCAGCTCCGGTATACCGCATCCAGCATCCCGGATCTGCAGATCGGCAGCTCTAACTAATTCTTCGGCTAACGTGCGCTGAAGTACAGACCTCTCCCGGCGTACATTATCCCACCGCTTTTGAAGGTCTCCCTGACGAACTTGACCACGCTCCGCGAAAACTCTACCGGCTACGATGCTTCGCGGAAGACAGAGATTGTCATTGTTTCGGAACTGGATGACTGACTTTTTTGACCAGAAGCTTTCCCCCATTGCTTTTTTAGGGCGCCCCGCTCCTATAGGCATCGATACTACGCTGGTCGTTATAAGAAATGAGTCGTCGATACTGAAACCTGCAGCACTCTGGGATACACTATTTATGGCTTTAAATAAATCGTCGAAGTGAAAATCACCAACGGTCCTGAAAGATACGCCTGATGGGCCTCGCGTGAACGCGTTCGAACGAAATTCTACCCCGACCATATCCGTTGACTCGCAACCGCTAACGATGAGCGTATGCAATTCGCGTATCGCGTCCTCTAACCATTTTACAAGATTGGCCTCCGCGGGAGGTTCGCGGATTTTGACCGTTATTACAGCCCCCGAAGTCTTAAATCTATCGAAATAACGCTTCGATTCGACGCGGTGGACAATTTTCGACTCACCGGATGGAGGGTAGTCTTCTTCTTCAAGCACCGCTGGTCGAGGCGTTGATGGAGAAGACTGCGACGGATGGAGTTGTTCCGGGGATTCTGCTGCAGATTCCACAGTCGAACCACCCCCGATCTGCACAATAACTTGAATGGGATGTGGTGGTGGTATAAATTCCCCATTGTACATGGAGAGCTCCGCATCATCAACCTCAGCGTCTTCTTCTTCGGTAACAACGGCACCAGTCTCCACGGCGCTTGCTTCCACCAGTGACAAATTTCTTGCACTGAGAACAAGATCGTCGTCGTCCGCGCTATCCCAGTTCATTAGTTCTGGAAAAACATGAAAACTTATATATTATATAAATAGCGTTTGCGCGTGCGCACGCGCACACACACACACACACACACACACACACACACACACACACACACACACACACACACACACACACACACACACACACACACGAACACCCGCACGTACCTTCACCATTGTCAACAGCCTGGGACACCGCTTCGGATTGCTCGTGAGTGATATCGGAGTTCACCGCAGTATCCAAGACATTTGTTACTCGCTCCAGGATCAGGGGTTCTAAAATCAGCAAAATTAAATAAAATTAAATAAAAACACATACGTATATCGAGCTTATTTTTAAAAAAAGAAATAAATTAATACGCGTTAAACTTGTACCTTCAAAGTCGATCCCCTGAACATCTGCCAGGGCCCGCTCCAGCTCTGTAGCCGCGTCAGAGGCATTCGGCGCTGACTCCAGGATCATGGGTTCTTCAACCGGTTCCGGAAATGACTCGTCGAAATCGGCTCCTTGCACATTCGTCATTGTCTTTTCGACATTGGCACGATCCATTGCTGCCTGAGCGCGCTTCGCGGCTTCTCTTCGAGCTGTCCTCGCAGCATCCCTCAGAGCAGTCCGAGCTTCCTTTAGGGCTATCGCTGCTTCTCTTTTGGCAGCGATAACAGCCCCCGATGAAACATCCCGCCACTGTCCGATCATCACACGCACAATCGTCTGCAGTTCACTACTTGCTCTGAAGAGGTGAGCTTTAAACATATTTTGCACAGTTTTCACCGGAACGTGATCCAGAAGATCATTAAATACCTCGATGAGGTCATCATGCCCCATTTTCTCCAGAGCTGTATTGCTAGACCGTGCCAGCAGCTTTCCCACGGCCCGCGAGGTGTTTTCCCTCAACACTTTTATCAGCTCCCGAATAATTCTACGGAGCACTGCATCGGCCATTTTTATTTATTTATTTAAAATTTCACTCACTGAAGATACTGACAATGTTTCGACTCGAGCGTCTACACGAAATAATGTATATTTCTGTAAAACTCGCAAACTTATAGCGTTTACTCCCACTCATCTGCAATGACCCGAGAACTGTCACTGGCTGGTTAAAAACTGTCCTTTTCTAATTTTTTGTGGCATTCCGAAACACTAGGCAAAAAAAAACCTTTGGGCTACGTACTATGAAAAAAAATAGTACTCGAGCGGTGCGAGGCAGAGAGTAACCCTGCTTAAGTATTTTATTGCATCTACGCAGAGTCTTAACCGGCGCGAAACCCTTCGACATTGTAAAGGTTAGAGCGTCTCATTGTACCCTGTGTCTAACATTGTACTTTCTTTTCATTTAATTTTCCTCACGGTGAAAGTTTGTCCTCGTCTTTCAACGTTTGACCATCGACTGTCGCGAGTAGCCATACATTTTCAGTTTTTTTTTTCGCAAGCGTTTGTGTATTGCCTGACACGCCTGTATTGGTAGCGTGTGCACCAGTCTCAGGGGAAGAGTTATGTCACTTCGGAAAATGCTAGACAAAGAGTGGTTCGTCGCGGGAGGTCTACACAGCTTCCAAGGCCCAATGCAGCGCGCGCACCCCTACCTGAGACAATAGCATCCTTGAGGCGTGTCTTCACCTCCTCCCTGGAAAATTGCATCACCTTCGTCGACTGTAACCCCCGAGTGGGCCTTCACCTCCGAGTCATTACGCCTCCACGCCTTGGACAGTGCAGTCTCTCTCAAATATCCTCCAAAAATTAGTGAGAAAAAATGCAGAATTTTACTGAAGCCATAAAGGAGGCCCAGAAAAAATTGTTGGTGTCGAGACCATTTTTTCCGCCTCCCGTTATAAATAATACGTCGAAGTTCGAGACGAAGCGAGTTCGCGGAGAAGACAATACGCTCGACCCCGTAATTGGATGGCAACCTTTGAGCAAGGCAATGTTATTATCCACAACGTACAGCCTGAATGCCTCGGATAGTAAAACGGTCACGGTGGGGCTTGAGCTCGTGAACGGATACGACTTCGAGGTGGCAATAAAATTCGCTGGCCGTGGCTCGACAGGGATTTCCCTCAACGTCGCCGAGTGGGCCCATCTGTACGAGCGGATGACAATTATCACCCCGTGGTTCAAAGCAGAAAAGGGCTCCGCGAACGATCGAACTCTGGATATGAATCCGCTTGGTCGACAGAAAGTAAGTTTTACAACAGCTTACAACGTAAAAGCTATTTTACTGGAAATAAAGGACTCAGCGAAGAAAAACTTTAGTGCCGAAGAGAAACAGCAACAGGAGAACAAAAGACCCAAGAATACGTGGTCCGTTGGTATTCTCTTTCAAAAGACAACGTACGATGGTCTAGTGAGACTGAGTAAATGCATATATCATCGAATTCGTTTACTCGAACACGAACTCGATCTCGTGAAAGAGATCAGAGATATTATTGTTGAGAAAATCAGTGTTGAGGGTGCTGTAAAGGACTGGAATAATGCTACAAGAGAAAAAGTCTCGTCAATAGCGTTCAAATATATCACGGATGAACGCGCGACTTTAGCCCGTAAAGACGTACGGGTTATCTACGGAGAGGATGAGGAGGCGAGCGACAAACGGCGTTTGATCGCCAAAGAATTATTGTGTATTCATCACGAATACATTTTCCGTACAGTTGTGGCACGTATGCAAGAATTGCCTTAGAGAACATAAGCGCGAGCGAAGCGAGCGCGTTATTGCTAGTAAGAATAAAAAAAATTTTTGTACACATTTAAACACAAAAAATGTAAATCTAGATTTAAGAATAAAAATGCAAACTTTATTGTAAAAATTTTAAACAGCATTATTTTTACTTACCTTCCCACCATTCCTTTCATATATATTCTTAATAAGCTGAAAAAATAAAAACATTTTCCCATGCGAGAATCGAGCTCGTGTTTCTAAGAAAATGGAGCTTGAGTACAGCGCCTTCGGCCGCTCGAGCAAGCTACCTCACCTGAAGCACCGAGCCAGCCTCGAGAAATACCCTACGCGCAAGCGAGAGCGCTGCACCCGTAGCTAGCCAACTCTTGGAAAATCCAATATGGCGCGAGTCACTGCTACGCCGTCACCAACTGTCCACGGCGCTTCTGATACTCTATCCGTCAGCCGCTACACCGCTACGGCGCTACGCTACTCAACACGCTCTATGCATAAGAGAGAGAGAGAAGGTACGCTGGGCCCGACGCTAGCCTACGGTCGGCACACGGAGAATCCAAGATGGCGCGAGTCGACGATACACCGTCACCAGCTGTCCCGTACGCTCCAGCCAGCTCTCCCCATATCTCTCTCTCTCTCTTTCTCTGTCTCTCTTGCTCTTTCACCCGCCAACGCAGCAGTTCCTCAGTCTGACCACCCTCTACCACCCTACCGAGATATGGGCGATGGGGGAGGGGGGACAGCCACCCTCGCGCCGAACAGCAGGGCCTAGCGGCCCCGGCCGGCCAGCACTCCCCACCCCGAGACGCCGCCATCTTGAAAATCCGTATAAGTCCAGACACTCTCACCCCCTCCAAAACAAGCGACCGCCGCCATCTTGGAAATCCGTATAGGTACATGTTCTACTCGTATGTAAAGAGTTTCGAATAGACTTACTGAAGTTCACATGTTTGAGATGACTATCAATTGTCCGAAATCGACGCATTCAATATCTTTCAGAAGACATTCAGAGTTTATATGAAAACAAATTTGGAGCACATTTAAGAAGTCCGTTTTTTATTATCCGTTTACGACGTATATATATCGTCCAATTGTTATGTGGGAATGGGTATGGCAAAAAAAATACTTGTCGTGTGCAGTCGTTAGGGCCTTCTCAATCTTCAGAGCATCAAGACAGCTGCTCTTCGCTACCTCTTCAATAGCATTTCCTACTTTTCTTTCATGGCGTTTCAATACTTGGGAACTGATGGATGGAATATTCAAGGCAAATAGAATGGTGTTTAATCCCGTTTCTCCGATACCACCATCCACAATTGCTGTAAATATAATATTAATTATAATTAAGCAATCATTATTTTAATATAATCACTTAATAAATTTGTAAAAGTGAACATTTATTAAGTTAATTATCATATTAAAATAATTGCATAGTAGAGTAGGGAATTATTGTAGAATTCGTTTTCTTTATATACAGGAGCTATTTACAATTCTTCCTATCAGACAGCTGCCTATCAGATTGCAGTAAAATTTATTGAATCAAGAATAATGATACCGATAGCAATGCTTGTAATAAAACTCCAGCAAAGTAAATATCCTGCGACAAGCACCTCTGCAAAAAAGAACTTACCAAACAGCCTATAACAACAAATATCCTGCGAAGGTAAATGGGGTGAAGAAAACCCTAATACAAAAATGACATTGAAGAAATTTCCTTCGCTGAGGGCCTCTGCGAAAGTCTGAAGAATCAGGCGCTGGCAACCAAATATCTTGTGAAGCGAGTCTGAGCGAAGGAAGTCCATGTAGCAGAACTCCAGCGAAGTAATCCCTGCGATGAGGTCTTCAGCGAACAGCAGTTATCACTCCATCCAAAAGAGTCCCAGTCGTTAGCGAATACATTTTGTGCGAAGAGTACAACAGCGACAAATTTTCCAGTAGGATCCATTGATATCAGCTTCGGTGAACAGAGTTCCAGTAATAAGTCCATAATGCAACCAACAGAGTTCCAGTCGTCAGCAAATAGATTTTGTGTGAAGAGTATAACAGCGACAAACTTTCCAGTAGGGTCCATTGATATCAGCTTCGGTGAACAGAGTTCCAGTGACAAGTCCATAATGCAACTGTTTTATTGTAAATAACAGTTAATACATTGGTGATGAAAGTTTATATTCTAGGTAAATCAATTAACTGTATGGATTGTGATAGATAATTACCGATTGCTGCTTTGCTGTTAATGTGATAATCGCTTCTGAACGATCCACTCTCGTCTTGTTTAGACGAATGTACGCGGACCATCACATCACATTTGGTACATCGCACGGAGAACACACTCGCCAAGCCGTGATGGGTCTCATTAGTGAGATTTCGAAATGAAATTGGAATATCGCACGGCTTACACCACATATCGGTGGCTAGTTTTTCGATATCCACGATACGCCGGCCGTCGATAGAAAAAGCCGGTGAAGCGATAACCTCTACGTGCCGCTTTTTATTTGCAATAGCGATGTTTTCTTTCCACCTCAAAATACTTTTTTTACAAAACTTGCCCTTGTTTCTATCCTGAGCCTTCCGTAATTTTGCATCACTATGCTTATTAACTTCTATTTTACTTTCTTTGCTCATGTTTGCCGGCCATCAATAATAACAAACTCGGCACGTGTAGCAGTCGACAGATACCGAGATTGCGGCGTTGCCAAACGTCGAACGCATGGCGTACTACGCAAATCCAGTATCGCATTGTTGATATATTAAAACAAAAAAGAAACATCGTTAACACATCCTAAAAAAAGCACGGTGAAATATTTGTTATTGACATGATTAGGAAGTCATAATAGTGTGGGGCGAAATAGACTTGTAGTCCACCGGCGTAGTCGCCACCGATCCTCCTTAACCTTTATACTCCGGACTCCGAATATTGATTCGATTTTTAAAGATTTAAACGTATCTTAAAGTAATAAGGACACGTTGTTATGATTTCAAACGTAGCAATTTAATTATTTATTCGCTGAATGATTAAAACACAATATCACGACTATCAATTAACAAAGTAACGAACTAAAATATAGTTTAACAAAACTTGTATTATTTTACAACACAGTATCACAACTACAATGATTTGTTCATTCTGCACAAGCTCCTAGCGAGCGAAGTAAACCGTGCGCGATTTTCCAGGTCACTACTTAAGGAACGGCATGACTCCAAGCGTCTCGGATACTTCTTTTGTAAAAAGTAAATAATTTCCGTGAGGGAATAGTTGGAGGTAAAACTTGATCTTCGATTGGCTGGATGAGCCCACCGAGTCGCCGGCCGAGTTGAGGGCTTTTTCTATGTACCCCGTAGAAAACCCTCGGGTTTGTCTCTAGGTACGTCTGTTTTTTCGAATAGGTCGTAAAACATTTGGCGAACGGCTGAACTTGGCCACCCAAACCCGCGCGAGGAAACAAGACTATCTGTTAATTTTCACTTATAGTACCTCTCAAGGGTTTCGAGCTCTGAATGCGAGTCTTTTGAATAAAAAGGTATACGAGGGTTTTTTCCTCTTAGAAAAATGTAAACGGTTGAACTCTTCCTTCGCCTTGGAGACACGTTCCTTTCGCAGGCACTTAAAATAAAACATTTTTACAGACTAAGGTTTTTCATTATTACGTTGAGAGAGAGAGAGAGAGAGAGAGACCGGAAAAGCGGAATACAATCTGTACATATAGGAATTAACCATTCTTATTGATAAAATATCTTTTAAATTCGCGCGCTATAAACGCCATTGATTCGTGCGAGCGAGCGCTCGTCACAGTGGAATGTTACGTCCCGGCCTGTGTTGCTGGGGAGTTTTACTGTTCATTGGCTATACCCGAGCCGCTGTATTTGGACCTGATTCGTGTTGCCGTGGCGAATAGAAATTCGCTCCGTGAGTCCCGGGACGGTTTTAAATTTATATCTATATAGAATTTCATATTATAGAATTATAGAATTTAAGAGGAGTATTCAATCGTATATGTTCAACATAAACATCACTCCTGTTACAACTTGTTCGCTATGATCACTGGATAATATTTGATACTGTGACAAAATAAACGTCGATAACGGTCGAGCTCGCGACTCGAAGCTCCTTGCTCTTTGGTGTCTGATCGACGACTGTTTTTCAATAATCATGAGACTCGAAGCGTCTCCGAAAAAGAGTACATATTTCCTAAGGGTGGAAACTTTGTCTTTAAAGCATTGATTGGTCGAGCAGGGCACCGTCCGCGCAACCGCTTACTTTTTTCCTTCGTATTCTTTACCATCTCTTTCTTACTTTCTATCGTACTGTCTCTATCTCAGTTATTCGCTTTTTCTCTTGGCGTCTATGCTTCGACTGCCACACGTGGCCTTCTTTGTCTATGGGAAATTCGAAAAAGCCTCTGTAAAAACACGACGCTCAGCTTGTCGCTCGTGACGGTACTTGAACTCGGAGAAAGTCTTTCTCTGATCTAATCTTTTTATGACTCTCGTCCGGTCGTCCGAAGGGAACGCTACAAACTTTTTTGAAAGGAAATAGACCCCCGCTCTAAAATTCTTTAAAAAGCCTCGAATGGAAATTTCACCGAGCTTCACATATTTGCCCTATTTCTCCAAACGTTGTTTACATCGGCCCAAGAGCCGAGAGTAGCCAAGATGGCTCGTGGCTTGGCATTCGCTCCGATCGATGGTCAGGAACCCAACCGGAACGGTCGAGGCTCTCCAGTTCGGATTCCTAGCGGCAGTGGGATTTTCACAACAATCACATGATCTTCCTCCGATTCCGGAACGTTGAAGAGCCGAACGTTTCCGGATTTGCGATTTCGGAGCTGAACCTCGTGAATGATGCGAGCTTCGAGCATCCCATCCGACGAGCCTGAATTGTTTCCGACGGCTGTAGCAAAGTCCGCGAGCGAGTGGCGTATTTGATCCACTTGATCCTTCAAGTTTCCCACCATGGTATCCGTTGCATCCGTTTTCTCGACCAACTCAGCACACAATTGATTCGTCGAAGTCAGCTCGTTTGTAAAATGGGCCGCAAGGTTATCGACCGACTCATGCAAGGCCCGCTGCTCCTCTCTTATTGGCCGCTGCTCAACCCTGATCGCTCGTTGCGCGTCCTTGATGACTTGTTGCCCCGTTAGTATATCATTTACCGACTCTTTTAACTCTGTCCGGGCTTGCGTAAATTGCTGGAAATAGCCGGCAGACATGGCGTCTAGGCCGGCCTTTGTCAGTGTTATTTGTTGTTGGGGTAACGGTGACGGAGATCTCGAGCCACAGCATTTACTAAAGCCACCATCTAGCGCAATCGTATATTTTCTAGCACAACTGTTATGAAAGGTGGCCTTACATACCGGGCAAAGCGTTGGTTTGTCTACCATCGGGCCCTTGTTCTGGCAGCAGTGGTTAGAAACTCCTCCCGGCGCGTTCGATGTGCTTCCCGCGGCGGCATAAGACAAGCTACCGGCTATGCACGCCCGTGCGGCCAAATCGTTGCGAGTTAAAAGGCAAGTAACAGCGAACAGGAGGTAGACTAGGACCGGGCGTTGACAGATGTCGATGAGGTAGGCCGCAGTCGATGAATGTACGCGGAGCCGTAGTATGGGATGCTACCGAATAGCGTGCCAACGGACTGGCTCTTGATCGATGATCAAGGACAAGCAAGCTCACGCGCGAAAACGACGCAAGCAATAGAGGTTACGTCTAGAACGAAAGTGGAAGAAGCCAGGAACTAAACAGACACCGTTTTCTTTAGATAAGCACTTCGGAACTATCGTAAGCGCAAGCAAAACTGGATACAGTCAAACGGAAAGCTATTAATAATATCACCCCGAGCAGAGTTTTTTTGAATTTCATACGAGCAGTATTTGCAATTTCCTCTCATTTCTCTGAAACTTATGCGAAGTGAACACTATTCGCAAGGACTACCTTAAGGTAGCTATGTCGCTTCGCACTCATTTCACATAAGTTCGAGAAAAATAAGAGAAAATTGCAAGTACTTCTCGATGGTATAAAAGTCTGAAAAAATTCATGCGTACTAAGGTACTGAAAAGATTAATTTTGAATAATAATAATTCCAAAATGTTATTAACAAATTAATCGAAAAATTAATTGTTTAACAAATTACCCGGCAAACCAACTTTTTTTTTAATGAAAATGATTCGTTCATTTTCCTGAACACCTATGAATTTTTAAAGATTTTTCAGATTAGTTTTGATGTTTGTGTTTTTTCACCCTGTTTCCATATAAAAAAAAAACATGTTCACAATGTTCCACAACATCGAAACATCACGTTTAGAAAAAATGTCTGGATGTATGTGCGTGCGCGTGCGCGTGTGCGTGTGCGTGTGCGTGTGCGTGTGCGTGTGTGCAGATTGGACCCGAATTCAAACCGCTATAACTCAAAAACGACTTGACCGATCAAGCTAAAATCTTGCACACAGCATGTGTGGTTAATAGTCTATGTTCCTGCAAAATTTCATCCAAACTGTTCAATTGTTTTTTCGGTACGCCATTTTTTATTTCTTAAAAAATGTCGCGCTCTAGCACTCACCATTTTTTAGCTATCTAGCTAAAAACGCGTACACAGATAAAGTATTATCACCCGAAGATCCCATTCAATTTTCAAGAGAATCGATCGAACCGTTTAAATTTTATGTCATTTTGAATTGTTTGGTTTTTATAAAAAATGAGTACTTTATTTTAAATGCAATTTTCCACATTAAATATTTATTTATGACTACAATAAGTGTCAGATTCGTAATCAGCGTGAAAAAATACATGGAATACAGTCCCAAAGGAACAATCAACGAAAAAAGTTGATCTGTCAGGTTTATTGCCAATATTGCAAAAATGAGTCATTTTGCCGATTTCAAACAGTGATTTTTTTGCTTCTTGATGGCATCGTCGACAAAGTACCTGTCATGTTCTACGGAAAGAAGTACACTCGATTATGGAAATGACGGAGTTAAAATAATTAGATAAAGCGGTGTCATTTGAACTTCTCGAGTAAAAATTGAAAGATCGAAACAAAATTTGGAACACATAATTCTATGTATTTTTCGCGCCGAGCACAGATCCTACATCCGTTTTTACTAAAAGCGTAAGGTTCGTGTATTTTTTCGGGCTGAACTTGAGTCAACCAGCAGTTTTGCCTAAAAGTTAAATACGACCTTGATGTTGGAAAAAAGTTGAAAATTGACATTTTCATAACGCTTTCTCATAAAAGTTGTAAGTTGAAAGTTGAAATTTTTATATTACTTTCCCATAATGGTCCTTTATTCGGAAAGCTTCCTCTATGAGGAAGCCAAAAATATAGTAAATGCTTTCTCATAGAAGGAGCTTTGCGGATAAAGGACCATTATGGGAAAGTGATATAAAAATTTCAACTTTCAACTTGCAACTTTTATGAGGAAGCGATATGAAAACTTAAATTTTCAGCTTTTTTTACCGACAATGTTGTTTCGTTGCATAAAAAAACAATATTGACCAAACTTAAAACTAAGAAATTCACGAATTCGGTTAAAAAAACAACACCGACGATGTCCGGCTGTTGGATATTGCGAAACAATTTTTTGTTTAATAAAATTTAAATTGATACATCTCGCGAAACTTTTTAAATTTGAGAAAAGATGTTGCGAACTAATGTGTAGTTGAGCGGTCACCCATCCGAGTATCGACCATGAGCGGTCGATGTTTAGATATCTCAGAATCCGCCGGACAGTTGTGATCGAAACTGGGCACGTTGGAAAGCTTGGGGCCGAATTATGTTATAAAATTATCGTTGAAATTTTGATCTGATCTTTCGTTTCCAAGATATAAACGAAATCGAGATGCGGAAAATTTCGTGTTAACTCACCTCACACCCGTATTTCAGGTTCGCCTCGTCATATCTCGGGAACGGCTGGACGATTATGATCGTAATTAGGCGTGTTACGTCCTGCCCCTCGGGTAACACTATTTTATCGATTAGAAATCATTTCATTTTCATAAATTAATATTTTCTCACGAATCTCGTCTCCGTTAAAATTAAAATTTAAATATTTCATTTCAACTTCCTTTCTCACGCTCAAATTATGCACATTCAATTTTGTCGTTCGGTCTTTCGATTTTCTCTCTCTTGACCGGACGCTAATATCAAATTTCTGCAATCCATATCCGCTCGCGCCAGACGCGAGCGTTCGCTTTATTTAATTTTACTCTTTTCAAGTCTTTTCTGTGCTCGCGCGTGGCGTGCGAGCTCAGCATTTTTGGCCGCTTCACGGCAATTAGTCTTACAGAAATTAATCAGTCTCTTTCCGAACTCTTGGACTGGCCAGTCTTCCATCGGCAGTCCAATATTAACAAGTTCTCACCTAAACATCGTACCGAACAGTCAGTCTTCAAACAGTCTACGTTTTACTAAATCAAGCAAATTGAATCGTGGAATAAACTTCGGAACTGATCGGCACTGAACCGACAGTTAAATAATTTGTACTAAAAGATCATTGTGAATTTATATTAAATCGACAAATGTTTTATCATCGAGACAAGCTCGATTAAAATATTCAATAATTAATAATTGTTTTGGCACGGTAATTCAAGTCACCATTTTGTTAAACCGCATTCCTTTAATAAACCTGCAATTTTAAAATATATCGACGGAACAGAATGATTATTCCGTACGGAGAACAGACCCGTCAGTATCTAGTTGCGTACAAGTCCTTCCGTTTCCTCGACCTCTGAGGCTCTCGAGCGGGCTCCCACCTCTGAGTCGCGAGCGATAAAGTTTAAAGGCACCTCTTATCGCTGCAGACAAGTTATTCGCACGCCCTGGACTCGACGAGCACATGTCTCGTTTTAAATGGACCGCTGAGAGGTAACAAGGCGCATTGGAAAACTTGGGTCCGAATTATATAGTTAAAGTGTCCTTGACATTTTGATGCGATGCTTTGTTGCCGAGATCGAGACGACCGAAAATAATCGCGTTAACTCACGCACAATCGAAAAATGTTGGATCGGTTGCTGATCACGATCATCATATCTCAGGATCCACCTAACGGTTTTGATTGTAATTGGGCGCGTTGGAAAGCTTGGGTTCAAATTATATAGTAAAAGTGTCCTTGACATTTTGATGCGATGCTTCGTTGTCGAGATCGAGACAACCGAAAATAATCGCGTTAACTCACGCACAATCGAAACATTTTGGATCGATCACTGATCACGATCATCATATCTCAGGATCCACCGAACGGTTTTGATCATAATTAGGCGCGTTGGAAAGCTTGGCTAGGCAAGTTATAGTAAAAATGTTAAGACCATTTCGATCCGATGCTTTGTTTCCGAGATAATTGAGTGCAAAGAATGACTTCGGGCATATTGGAGTATAACTACTTCGTACCGTCTTGATATCGCTCATCGCTCAAATTTTTCGCTTATCGCGTACATTTTTTTTAAGTACTTGGCGTCGAGACGCTGCCGCGTCTCTTGATATTCACGCTTCCACCAACGCAGACAAATATAGAAGGTTCTCAAGAAATTCATTATAAGCCCATTTCTTCACTGACAGATGAGGCTCCCATTGCATTTGTTGTCCCCGGAAATGGTGATGAATACATTGATTTAGCCCATGCTATGTTAAATTTACGTGTTAAGCTACAACCGAGGAACGGTACAGTTGACGCCCATGGTAAAGTAGCACCTGTTAACAATCTACTGCATTCATTATTCAATCAACTTGATGTATCATTCAACCAGAAACATGTCAAATAACTTAGAACGACCACATTGAAATTTTGACATAAAACCTATTGCATAATTAACGGCTAATTACCGGAAAATTTGGTGCCCAAAAAAAAAATTTTCCGCCCCACCCCTAAGGGTAGGAACGTGTGGACTTTCTGACTGCCAATGAAGCTGGGATGACCACAGTCAAAATAACGGTAACGGTAAGTACTATACAATTTTAACCGACGGATTATTTAACGGCTATTTAAAGGCTTTCGAGTGACCCTACTTACGATTTAATCGGACCACCCCTTCCCGAGAAACCCACCCCCTCTTCAGCCGATATTCGTATAACTCAGCAGACGGACGAGCTAGGACATTGCAATTAGGCTTAAAAATTACGTTGTATTAACCGCTCAACATATCCGTATTACTCGATTTTGCCGTTCCACCCCCTGCCGAAAACTCACCCCTTCTGCAGCAGATATTTGTATAAACCAAGGCAGGGGCGAGCTAGGACATTCCAATTGGCCTTAAAAATCACGTTGAATTAATGGCTCGATATTTACATATTTTCCGATTTTGCCGCTCCACCCCCTCGCCGGAAACTCACCCCCTCTACAGCCTAAGTTCGTGTAACTCGGGGTAGAGAAAGGCTAGAAAATTGCTGATAGCCTTAAAATTCATCTTGAATTAACGGCTCAATATTTACACATTTTCCGATTTTGCCGCTCCACCCCCTCGCCGGAAACTCACCCCCTCTACAGCCTGTGTTCGTTTAACTCGGGGTAGAGAACGGCTAGAAAATTGCTGATAGGCTTAAAATTCATCTTGAATTAACGGCTCAATATTTACACACTTTCCGATTCCAGCCGTTTTGCATAAAAGTCTAATAAGACATTGATGTTGAAAAAAGTTGAAAATTGACATTTTCATAGCGCTTCCTCATAAAGTTGAAAGTTGAAATTTTCATATCGCTTTCTCATAGAAGTTGAACGTTGAAATTTTCATATCGCTTCCTCATAGAAGTTGAAAATTGTAATGTTCATATCGCTTTCGCATGAAAGTTGTAAGTCGAAATTTTCATATGGCTTTCTCATAATGTTCCTTTATTCGCGAAGCTTCTTCTGTGAGGAAGCCAAAAATACAGATAATGCTTCCTCATAGAAGAGTCTTCGCGAATAAAGGAACATTATGAGAAAGCGATATGAAAATTTAGATGTTCAATTTTTTTTACTTGCGATATTGGTCATTTACCTAATTGACAATATTGACCAAGTTTGCGGCCGCTCGATTCAAACGTAAATCGATCGAAAATTGTTTACCTTCATGAAAAATTCCAATAAATATGAGGCATATATATGTGAATTGTCATCTGAAACATCGACGATAGACAAACGAAATTATATAAAAATATAGGTGAATACTTACTTCTGAAAATGATATTTACATCAACTGCAGAAGAACTTAGACAAATGGCTAAACTCTTCTCGAGTTTGTATATTAGTTAAAAAAATGTTAGCAGATTGAAAGGGTGGTTGTGCCTTTTCCGGAAGGGAAAACTCATTCTTATCTTCGCCAGATAGTTACGTCGTGGCTTGAACGGACCGGCTGTTTTCGGGTTTATGGTGTTTATTATCACATTCGATTTTTCGATTTTTTTTTTAACATTCTGAACACGTTTTCATTAAAATCTCGAAAAAAAAGTTTTCACCGTAACAAAGTTTCTATGAGGAAGCAAAATTATTGATAAATATTGTTTAAATTGAAAATTGCTAAATATAACCCGATTGACACTAAACGTAGTCAATATTGTTAGTTAGGCAAACGAAAAACGTTATCAAAAAAAGTGGTTGCTAAATATTGATTAGATGAAAAATCCGTTCATATTTAACAATAATTTGTTAATTAGAAAAAGGATAACAATTTTCGGTAAATAAAAATGGTTTCTTATTATTGTTTAAATGAAAAATCACCATACATGAAACAAATGGCATCAATCTCCGTTAATAGAATTATTCAGAAAAAAAACAATATAAACGGTAAAAAGATTGTTGTCAAATGTTGTTTAAAGACATTATTTTTCTTATAATATTGGCGGATAAAAACTTCCGAAAAGTGAATTTGAGACATATTACAAGCTCCTGTAAAAATTCTCAAAATGCTGTGGAAAATCTTGGCGAAGGTGCATATAAATTCGAGCAGAGTAGTTAAAATATTTTCGATTCACTCGGCAGAAGCTCTAAAGAAGTACTAAAGATGATAGACGCTTATCACATGGTTGTAAGAATGCATCTACGGTGCGAGCATGTCCTCAGTCAATCGAGGTCGAACAATGATGAAAAACTATCGATCGTTTGGCATGGAATTATCATTTTAATTTCCTCTTACCATCGAAATATTGAATACACCATAATTGAATAACGATGCTATTGTCGGTGAAATTGTATGTGGCGCTTGCGTGCGGCACGCAAACACACAACATACACACACACTGGCGAAAAAATCGAGATTTGTAACGCCAATAAAGCTTTTGGCATGAAGAAGTAAAGACAAAAAATTCTCAAACTAAATGTTTTTAAGAATAGTATTATCTTGGGAACGACCAAACATGTTGTCAACTCTAAGAAAATGCGACAAATGTTTTTCGTCTTTCAAAGATTACATTGTTTCTGATAAGACGACTCAACGTTGCGGCCAGTATTTTCATATGACATATCCTTATGTAGCCATATGGGGTTGCACGTGGTGCTCTTGAAAATAATATTTTCGTATTTAAGTATTCTTCTTCTGGTGACGCATTTCGGACCCATCACAATTTACAGAATCCAAGCAAAATAAGCAGTCTGCAGTATGTACAATATTTCTCCTTCCACTTAAAGAAGTGGTTTTCATATATATATTAGAAAATGTCTCGTGTTTTGGCTACTCATTTGTAGTTTTGTCTCCATGTCAGTACGTTGTCAGCTACCGAACAATCGTATGCAGTGTAAAACTAGAGTGCGACATTTGTATGTGAGCTGGATAGTGTGCCATTAGAATGGCAGAGTCCACCGGTGCGGTGAAAACCCGACGGGGGCGACCACCGAAAGTAGATCGTGCGTTACTCATAAAAGTTTTATTGAGTCGAAAATTAGATGTGTTTCGGCCTGATGGAAAGCCCGTGTCAAAGGTCGAACCCGTTTGGGAAGAAATGTCAATAGCCTTGGATCAAAAAGTTACGGCGGCAACATTATATAGTTTTGTTGCAGATGATAAGGACGATATTAAGAATCAACTTTTAGGGCGCGAGAAAAAGAAAATACGTATTGTGCCTGTGGATACCAATATAAGTACAGATAATTCCGAATGGGATCACACTGGCACATCACTGGATACTAGCATGGAACCTGGCTTGCGGCAGTTCAGAATTTCATTATCGAAAAAAACCTATACTGATTTACTTTACGAAAAGACGCGCCGCCGCGTGGAAAAAGATCGGGGCAAAGAATATGTCCGAAAATACACTACGTTAAAATCAGGACTCTGGCAGGAGTATCTAACGAACACACTGTGGCAGGTCGAACGAATCAAGTGTGGATTTAATTTTCGTTCACCACAATTATCGCGGGATGGAACTCAAGGAAGTTTTCATGGAACTTGCCATTGTGGGTCTATTATTGAAATTACCCTTATTCCGGGGTGTGAGAACGACCATGTCATCAACGCGGAGTGTCGATATACCCCAAGGACTGGGAAATGTAACAAACGTTACTTGCGTCAACCTATGAGAGAAGAAGTGGCCAAAACTTTGAGCACGACGTCGGCTTGCGTATATCGTGCAGATCTAGCAAAAAAACAATGAAACCTGGCGACCCAGAGCCGGGCACCTTATACACAACATCGGTGATGAATAAGGCAAAACACGAATCGGATATAAAGAAGTATCTTGACCCCGACGCATTTACCTCTCTCGTAATTTTAAAACGGAAAATCCAAAAGTTAAATTTACATGCCATGGGGTACGATCCATTCTTTCTGTTGTATTGGACGAATTATCAAGTTCATGTTTACCGGTTGTACGCCAAAAATTGTCATCCGACGATATCAATTGATGCTACCGGGAGTATCGTACAAAAACTGACCATAAGCAACTATAAAACGAAGCACATTTTTTTGTATGAAGCCGTAGTGAACTGCCATTTGGGACAATTTCCGGTCACCCAAATGTTATCAGAACGGCATGATACTGTAACTATTCATATGTGGCTAGAAAGGTGGTTACAAGCCGGTGTGCCAGCTCCCAAAGAAGTGATCAGTGATAGTTGCAAAGCGTTATTAAATGCAATAGTTCGTACATTTTCGGTGTACAAAACTATAGAAGAATATGCCGACGCCAGCTGGAAAACTGTTCCCCCGAAGTGCTATATTCGACTGGACGTTGCACACTTCATGAAGATGTATGCCAATTTTTTTGTTAAGACGACGAACAGAGTGCGTGTCTTTTACTTATCGACTATTGGACAATTAATAATGGCACGAACGGTTGAAATAGCCGCAGACATTGTTAGATCGATTCTAATAGTAGCACAGAGTGAAAGTGAAGGCAACGATCCACGCACGGGTGAACCAATCCCGTGTGAAATTGAAAAAAAGAGACTACAGGAGTGGATACCTCATAATACTGGTATGTATTATTTTACATACGAATTAATAACGAAGTTGAGCAATTGATCGAAAAGTGCTTCAAGTACTGGATCAGACTGTAGAAAGTACTTGAGTATACCAAGTGTATTTTGTTTTTAAGTATAATTTTATGAATATTCAGATAAATTCTGTGAAATGGTACAAGATGTGTTGCCCTATTGATAAAGAATGAAAAGGTAAAACCCCGAAATTGTGTCCATTTATAAGCTTGAAAAGTACACTGACGTGAGGGCCAACGATATTAAGTTAAAAAAAAATGTGAAGTATTTGTACACGTTTTCCTCATGTATTACAACTTTGCGGATTGCTTTCTTCATGAGAAAGTTCGTTCATAAATTTTTGGCTTCATCGGAGAGGAAACGATGTTTTCATGATTTTTTTTTTTTCGTTTTTTTATGTCGAGATATTCAGAATGTTCCAAAGTGTCGAAGAATGACATTTAGAAAAAGCGCGTCTGCTTGTGCGTGTACCGTTATTGAATTATCGATGGTAGCATTTTCTAGGCCTGACACACACACACACACGCACGCCCGCACACACATCTTGATTTAATTGTGATATTTCAGTATTTTTTAACTTCTGAACATGGTTACATGAAAATCTCGAAATGAAAATTGTATAAAAACAGCTTCCTCTATGGCGAACCTAAAACGTATTAAATCATCGTGCGTAGCCATTTGATACTAAATGAATTAATCAATAGAGAGACCAGTTTTTCGTGCGTATCAATAGAGAAACCAGTTTTCCGTGCAAAAAAAAAATTCATAATCACGAAAATGTTCACGTTTTTATCGATTCTTGCCGAATTTAATACCGATCATTGTTTGATAATATACCATTCGTATAGAAATGTTTTGCCCATTATCTCAAAAATATTAACAGGTATCGTGTTAATAGACGTTTTCGAAAAAAAAAATCCAAACGGCGTAAAATGGATATTACATTTAATTGATAGGACAAAAATACTTCTCCAAATATTACACAAATCTGCATCTCTTATTTTTATTATAGTATGGACACAGTTCAATCCAGAAATAAAAAAACCCAAGAAAAATAAAAAAGGAACTACAACGGAAAAGGAAAATGAAGTGGACATTGAAGACGATGAAGAAGATGATGACGATGAAGAAGACCATGGAGAAGAAGTGGATGACGAAGAAGTCGAAGAAATTGCTAATGCAAGAAATCCGACCCTTTTCGATGATACTGTCACCGAAAACTCGTGGAAAAAATGGGGCAATGACTTGAACGAACAGGCCAAACGAAAATGCAAGATTGAAGGAGATAGGGACAGCGCACATTATATGCCTAAATTAGCAAATCGTCTTTTGAAAGACATTCGCTGGCTGCCACTTTGGTCCTGCATCCTGAGAGACAAATACGGTTACGGTCGCGTGCCTGCGAGTAGTTCACCGTCAGAAAGCGATTTCAATTACGTAAAAACTCATTTGCTCAAAAAACGTAAACCCATCAGAATAGATGCGTTTGTCGAATTACTAATTGCCAACATAGAAGGACGAATGATTATTGCTGATTCTAAAACAATTGGTACGTATTATTTATTGCTTTCATCTAATCGCAGCATTATGTATATGAGGTATTCCGTCCGGATTCGAACGGTCAAAAACTGGACCCTCTCCAAAAAAGTTGTAATTTCACCACAATTCATGATTATTTACAAGTGGTTTTTGTAATTTTTTCAGAATTTTTGTATTGCATTTTTTTGATATATCGAAAAATTGAACTTTTTAAAAACCCCTATATGTATGTTAAAAAATATTAGTCCTACAAAAAAACATTTGAGACATAAAAGTTGCAGTTTCAAATGACATTTTGAAAAGAAAATTTTGTAGATTTTTTTGAATGCAATAAACGTCTATTTCTATCAAACATAGCCAAAAATATATTTTTTCAGCCAATACGTCGTGTTAGATTTTTCTTAAAAAATTCCAGAAAATACTCTCAAGTGTTTAGAGTGATCTCATTTTTTTGTTTGGATGGTTGAGATGCCCGTCTGATAGCTATGCTCCGTTTAAGATCGATTTATAATAAAAAAAGAGATATTTACCACTTTCCATTGAATTTTATACAAATTGTGATACTGTCCATTATTGTGGACATTGTTACAATTTTTATAAAAGTCAATGGAAAGTGGTAAATATCACTTTTTTTATTATAAATCGATCTTAAACGGAGCATAGCTATCAAACGGGCATCTCAACCATCCAAACAAAAAAATGAGATCACTCAAAACACTTGAAAGTATATTCTGGAATTTTTAAAGAAAAATCAAACATGACGTATTGGCTGAAAAAAATATGTTTTTGTCTATTTTTTATAGAAATAGACGTTTAGTGGATTCAAAAAAATCTACAAAATTTTGTTTACAAAATTTCATTTGAAACTGCAACTTTTATGTCTGAAACGTTTTTTTGTACGACTCATAGTTTTTAAGATATAGGGGTTTTAAAAAAAAAGTTCAATTTTTCGATATCTCAAAAAAAATACAATCCAAAAATTCTGAAAAAAATTACAAAAACCACTTGTAAATAATCATGAATTGTGGTGAAATTACAACTTTTTTTGGAGAGAGTCGAGTTTTTGACTGTTCGAATCCGGATGGAATACGTCATATATTTATAATTGTATTATAAACTTTGCAGATGCTTCGACTGACATTAACGATGATATCGATACACCCAGCAAACAAATGATCGAAGAAGATGAACAGGAACCCGACGATACGATATCTCGGTTAGAAACTGTCGTAAACAATTCGATCGAAAATTCTACATCAAATACGGTGACCTCACTTTCGAAGCCCGAATCTAGAATGTTCACTGGAGATGTTGATGTACTCAAAGGAGACCGGACAGATTCCAATGGTGCAATAGTATCGATTAACAGCACTGTGGACAGTAACAGCGGACGCGCACAAAACGGATCCGACGATGAGAGCGACTGTGCCTTCCATGATAACTATGTAACGACGAGTTACAAGCAAAACGAAACAGAGGATAAGAAGATACAGTGTCGCATAAAAAAGAATGTGTTAAAGAACAAGACTGTATGTCAACTATGCCAAACAGTTGTCCCAACAACATCTCACTCGGACAAAAACGTCGAAAGCAGACATTTATGCGAGTCTTGCATAAAAATGGATGTTGAGCGTATTTTAGCTTCGAGAGAAGAGGAAGATTGGGGTGGTAAAACATCACGAGAAAAGCAAAAAATTGAAACGCTCGAAAGAACCGAAAAAAAAGAAATGAAACGAAATCCAACGAAAAGATGTTCAAAATATTTGGAACCAAACCAACGTGTGTTGGATACGGCGGCATGTGAAAAGTCAAAACAAATTCCACTATTGAAAAACGGCGGAAGTATGACATTAAAGGTATGTATTGACTACTTCAAAGTCGGAGTATAATTATCAATTTTATATTAATTACGATCTTTTTTAAGGGCATCAAAATTGAAGGCATCGACGTGACCTTGATAAATACATGCGCATTCGACAGCATTAATCAAGTTCTGCTGGTTATCGTGTTTGATGAACCAACTGCAGCAGAAACTTTTAAGCAATTGACGGCTCCGGTGACAAAATTGGCTCTCCACATTTGGGATCATGGCTTAACAAGTCACACTTATAAGCAACGAGCAATTATTATGTTCAATTGGTACAAAGAAACTGGCCGGATGAAACAGTATTCGGAAAAGTACAAGAAAAAGGAATTGAAGAGTCTATGTGTAAACTGTGATTCAAGTGTAGCTGGTTTAACACAATCGTTATTTTATGACATACCAAGTATGTATGAAGTATCACGTTGCGAAGCAGGGTACACAAACAAAGAAAAAAAATTGGTCACATTGACACTGAAGCCACGCATGTTGACTGAACCAGGATTCGAAATTGTATTAATAAAAGACATAGCACTGTCACAAAAACATTGCTTAAAGGAAGGAGGATGCAAAAAAGCGGTAGTTACGTCCTTCTCGCAAATTGGTACGTCAAGCTAGGTTCAGTATAATATATAAATTCAATCATAAAGCTACATTCATTATTTTATATTTCGTTCATCGTTTACAGGGAACTTCGTAGCATTTGAGTTATTTGATAACGAGTCAGATTTAGCCCAAAATATTCTCACTCTGGGTGAAATACCAAAGACGATACTGGATCCCCTCGGTGGAAAGCCTTTGAAGCTTAAAGGTGTAATTAATTATTACCCAGCTGGCCGTGCCCGTCGCAAAGCCGAGGTTAATTATGATCTAACTGGTCACTACACAGCATTCTGCTTGAGATCAACCGGAATATGGATGGAGTATAACGACATGACATTGGAACCGAAAGTCTGGACTGATACACATAAAGTTGATATTCACGTGATTATTTACTTTCAACCATAATTTTGTAAGACAAGAAGAAATCTTATCTGCGGAACGAGAAACAAACAAAAAAAATAATGCAAAGTAATTTGCACATGACTTCCTCTTGTGTTACTGTTTTGCTCATAATGTACTGTATATATTGTACTGTATGTACTGTATATTTCGTTGTTCGATGTCGGCTTCTTCACAGAAGAACCTATAATTACTATACAATTTTTGCAATAAAAAAGAAACATACCTTATAACGTCTACGTATTCTTTCTGGCTGCTTACGAATATTCAACTTATTTTACTTCCTACAGTGATATTTAATGCAGCGACGCGTGTGGGGCGTAAAATATAAATGTTCCGAAAAATTCAAAAATTAAAAAAACTTTAGATATTTACATAAAATTTAAACCGTTAGATCCATTTTCCCAAGATGTAACACCAAATATTGTATAGCGTCAGTTAATTAAATTGCCAAATCTGAACTCGATACCAAGTTGTTTATTGGAATTAAACTATTTGTAGTAATTTTTAAAACAAATCTAAATTCTATAGAATCTGATCGCTTAGATACATTTCGGGCAAATGCAATACCGAAGATCATTGAGCATAGTATTTATTATATTTTATTTATTGTATACATTATATTTGTATACAGTTTTAGGACAATAGTTCAAAATTTAAGTAATTTAGAGCTACATAAAGTTGTATAAAATCTCGAACGTGGTTTCAACCTTTATGAAAATTGCACCAAAGCAAGAGACGTGACCACTCTACTCGTGTACAAAATTTCAACGCACCATCTCTAAACATTTCCATATTATAGTCGTTTTAAACGATGCATATTAATATTAATATATATATTAGGGTAATAATTTGGGTCAAAACTAATTTGGATCACGCCGTCCTCAAAATCCGCTCCAAAAATAAATTTAAGAAATGAACCTGTAATTTGCTCAGATAAAAAAAATTTAACTCTTTACCACGGAGGTTAAAGTTTTTCATTTAAAATACACGTGGTTTCCCGATCCTTGTAGTTATTATTTTATTGGTAGGCTGAATATGGATGCAAAAATTTGAAATCCTCACAAATTGATGCTTCAGTATATTGCTGTGTGGAAAAAAATTGTCAACTCTCTACGGTTAAAATTACCATTGGTTTTCCCATCTGTTATCATTACTGTCTGAGCAAGGTCATATTAGCTTCAACGATTTTTTTATCTCTCTCTTATATATATATATATATATATATATATATATATATATATATATATGTGTGGGGTGAGCGTGGCCGAGTGGATCGGCGCGCGCTTCACACGCAGTAGGCCCGGGTTCGATTCCCGGCAAGCACCAAGAATTTTCTGTGGTGTTTTTATCTGCGAAAAAGTGGTTCGGAACCCACTATAATAGTAGGTCCAGAGGAAAGGACCAGCGCGTCGGTATGGGAAACCGAAAGACTGGGAAAAGTGTCGCGGGTTCGATTCCCGAGATGAAGTCCCGTAGGTGAAAGGAAAAACGGACGAGGACGTAGCTCCGGAGATAGGACGTACGAACTACGACTATGCCCGTATGTCCGCGACTACTGACACCTAGCGGGCCGCGACGAAGCTCCGGGCCCAAGAATCGAACTGGCGACAGCGGATAAGGAAGGAGGAGGGAGAAAGTGAAGGAGCCCGTAACCCTTAGGGGATCGGTGTAACCACACAATACCCAATACCCAATAAATATGTGTGTGTGTGTGTGAGGTATTCCATGTGACATCGAACGGTCAAAAACCCGACCCTCGCCAAAAAAAGTTGTAATTCACCACAATTCATGATTACTTACAAGGGGTTTTTGAAATTTTTTTCAGAATTTTTAAATCGTATTTTTTTTTTCAAATCGTATAAAAAATGCCAGAATATACTCTCATTTATGTAGAGTGATCTCATATTTTTGTTTGAATGGGCAAAACGTCCGTTTGATAGCTGTGCTCCGATTAAGATCGATTTTTCGTTTTAAAAATTCCTTTTTTTATGAAAAATCCCCAATCCCTTTTTTATTTGAATTTGTAACTTCTATTATTGTCGATAGTGTCACAATATTTATAAGATTCAATGGGAAGTAATAGATATCTCTTTTTTTGATGAAAAATCGATACGTACGTATATTCTGGAATTTTTGATGAAAAATCAAACATGAAGTATTGGCTGGAAAAAAATATTTTAGTTTATTTTTCATAAACGTTTATTACATTAAAAAAAATCTACAAATTTTTGTTTTCAAAGGTTCATTGAAAACTGCAACTTTTATGTTTTAAACTTTTTTTTACTAATAGTCTTTATGATATAGAGGGTTTTTTAAAAAGTTCAATTTTTCGATATCTCAAAAAAATGCGATCCAAAAATTCTGAAAAAAATTACAAAAGCTCTTGTAAATAATCATGAATTGTGGTGAAATTACGACTTTTTTTTGACAGAGTGTCGGGTTTTTGACCGTTCGATTTCACATGGAATACCTCATATATATTTTTTTGGGGGGGACGCGAACTCGATATCGTCCGCGATTTAATGTACGCACAATTTTTCAATCATATATTTTCCGTCCGTTTATTATATCTTTCTACGGACCCTTGTTCGTTCACACACATGGTACTTGGACTATCTTTAAATAGTATGCACAGATAACAAAAATGGAAGGACTATTCAAACAGCGTCCGTCAGTACATAAGTTTACCATTGCTATAAAAATGCAAGTGCTCCACAGTGATACCAACATTGAAAAAATGCGATGTTACCACGTTTAAATCAAAATTTCGATGTAATAAAAATAATTATTATTCGTATAATTAACCATTCAAATCGCCGGATTTTTTTTGCCATTTTGTGATAGCTGGGAAGCTTGAAACTATTTTATACCTCATCTTTTTGGTCTTTTATCAAGGTCGTTTCTAGAAATTGCAAGTGTGTATTCGCACATAAGAAACTTTGTTTTTAATCAATTACTTGTATCCGGCATTCATTATAATGCACTATCATACATTTCGGAATACCAGGAGTTCGACCGAACTGGTTGATACCAAATATTCATTTTTTAAAGCGTTTATGAATTTTCTTTTCCGGGACGTTCATTTGACTGAACTGGATCGCAGTAGCTACCTTAAGGGCAATTGCAATTTTCTAGCTCCTCCCTACTCCGAGTTATACGAACATAGACTAGAGAGGTTTAGTTTCCGGCTAGGGGGTGGGCGGTAAAATCGGAAAGTATGTAAATGTCGAGCCGTTAATTCGAGATGAATTTTAAGCCCATCAGGAATTTTCTAGCCGTTCTCTACCCCGAGTTACACGAACATAGGCTGTAGAGGGGGTGAGTTTCCAGCGAGGGGGTGGAGCGGCAAAATCGGAAAATGTGTAAATGTCGAGTCGTTAATTCAAGATGAATTTTAAGGCTATTTGCAATTTTCTAGCCTTTGTCTACCCCGAGTTACATGAACTTAGACTGTAGAAGGGGTGCGTTTCCCCCGGAGGGGGTGGAGCGGCAAAATCGGAAAATTTGTAAATATTGAGCCGTTAATTCAAGATGAATTTTAAGCCTATCAGCAATTTTCTAGCCTTTCTCTACCCCGAGTTACACGAACTTAGGCTGTAGAGGGGGTGAGTTTCCGGCGAGGGGGTGGAGCAGCAAAATCGGAAAATGTGTAAATATTGAGCCGTTAAATCAAGATGAATTTTAAGCCTATCAGCAATTTTCTAGCCTTTCTCTACCCCGAGTTACACGAACTTAGGCTGTGGAGGGGATGAGTTTCCGGCGAGGGGGTGGGCGGTAAAATCGGAAAATATGTAAATATCGAGCCACTAATTCAACGTGATTTTTAAGGCCAATTGGAATGTCCTAGCTCGCCCCTGCCTTGGTTTATACAAATATCTGCTGCAGAGGGGGTGAGTTTTCGGCAGGGGGTGGAACGGCAAAATCGGGTAATACGGATATGTTGAGCGGTTAATACAACGTAATTTTTAAGCCTAATTGCAATGTCCTAGCTCGTCCGTCTGCTGAGTTATACGAATATCAGCTGAAGAGGGGGTGGGTTTCTCGGGAAGGGGTGGTCCGATTAAATCGTAAGTAGGCTCATTCGAAAGCCTTTAAATAGCCGTTAAATAATCCGTCGGTTAAAATTGTATAGCACTTACCGTTACCGTTATTTTGACTGTGGTCATCCCAGCTTCATTGGCAGTCAGAAAGTCCACACGTTCCTACCCTTAGGGGTGGGGCGGAAAATTTTTTTTTGGGGCACCAAATTTTCCGGTAATTAGCCGTTAATTATGCAATAGGTTTTATGTCAAAATTTCAATGTGGTCGTTCTAAGTTATTTGACATACCAGAAACTTATATCACCCTCGAATAATGCTTATGCATACCGCGCATACATTAAATCACTACTGACTTATAAGGCTTCAACAAAAGTCTGTCAGCTCGGTGCCAGTATGTGAGTAGATGATACACCGCGATATTTGAACTCTCAACCAGTTTCGACCGCCCCACCAGCTGAGGATAGACCAGCCCTTGTGCAAGCGAACGAAGGTCTAGCTGCGCGGCAGGCTGTGATGGCAAATGGTAGATCTTACCGAATATCTACATTCTGATATCTTCAATCACGAAAAGATTTTACTCAATGGTGTTGAACTACGCATTCGTCTCATACGTTCGAGAGATGCTTTTTGTCTTATAGATGCGTCTGGGAAGGATTATATGGTGCATATAGTCGATGCCAATCTCATTGTCCGACGTGTTAAAATTGGTCGGGGTATTTTACTAGCCCATGCTAAGGCTTTCAGTAGAGAAACGGCTAAATATCCGTTTACTCAAGCAGAAACGAAACCATTTACTATTTATGCAGGTGTTCATGGTGAAACACTCGATAATGTTGTACTTGGTCAGCTTCCGAGACCGATCGTATTGGGCTTGGTCGATAATCGAGCCTTCAATGGAGATAAAACTATGAATCCGTTTAATATTGACGTCTCCGGATAAACCATATCTTTGGAGGCTGTTTTGGATACTGCCTCTGTTTGTCCCGGTGCGTTGTAGACTTCGTCCTTGAGTGCTGTACCCAACCATGTGTATTCCATTCTTATACACGCACTCCGCACTGCTGGGCCTCGTGGTTACGTCTCGTGAAGAGATCCATAGACTTTGCTCTTCGGTGGACCATTTTTAGTTGTATACCATAGGAGACTTATTTTGTAACTGGACTTCCATTGCGTTACGCTACCCAGCAGGACTCGTACAAGGTGTAGTAAAATAGTGGGGGTGCTAGAAAGGCCCGTTTACGTCACTTTCTTCTTCGCTATTTCTTCGCTGAACCCTTAGAGGTCCAGAAGAAAAAACTCGAACTGACGAATTAGAGACACACCCCCGCTCATCCCCTCTATTACCAAAATCTTGTAGATGAATCTGCACCGCTCATCGGTAGTAAGCAGCGATCCTTCGACAGTAGCAGTTGCCCTTACTGGACCATAACATTTTTCTCCCAAAATGGACTACGTCATCGATATTCAAGTAGGACTCCGAACACTACACGCAAATCTCCGACAGATCACACGGGATGCTGGAACCATTTATACTCGAGGCCATGAGAAGGTAAAATACCTTCAAAATGTTATGGCACGTGAAATCAAAAACCTTGAGGAAACTGACTGTCCATCATTCAACGATCTGCCTTCCTCGACGCAGGTCTGTTTGCATCACGGACTCTTAAACAGACCGGAGCTGTCTTTTGCTTTAAACAACGCTACAAAATTAAAGGAAGGGATCCTTCGCGACGTACCTCCTACCGCTACACAAGTCAAACCACAGTTTGACTTCTCACCAGAACCTTTGAATCTAACGAAGCCATGCGACTGTTACTCTCCAGTCGTAACAACTGACGAATACGATCCAGATTGGGCAAGCTTTTCAGGGCTTACACTCTAGAGTGTGACGAAGCGTTCATGCAGCCGATCAGATTCCAACTCTGTTAACGAGACCTACATCCCTTGTTGTGAACACTGATGACCACACGCGCCCTGGAACACACTGGGTCGCAATCGACATCCATGGCCGAGGACGTGGATTATACTTCGATAGCTACGGCCTTCCGCCGCTTATACCAAGCCATATCCACCGTCTACGCAAGAACTGCACCCTCTATCAATGGAATACCAAGCAGATTAAGAGCCTCTCTTCAAATGTGCGTGGCCAGTTTTGTATTATGTTCCTTTATCATATGTGCAGCGGGGGATCTCTACTACAATTCCGGAATCTTTTCACCGCCGATCTCACACAAAACGATCGAATTGCCGCGAGATTTCACAAACGTATGATGAGTAAGCTGTCGACTGCTACGAAAAACATTAATAAACACTCTGGAAAGTCGCTAACAGGTCGCGGAGTCGATGTTAAAAAATGTCTTCAACATTGCTGCGTTAGACTCGAACATTTTTAAATTTGTATACATTAAAATTGTACAACTAGATTTAAGAATAAACATGCAAACTTTATTGTTAACATTTTAAACAGCATTATTTTTACTTACCTTCACCCGTCCCTTTCATATATTTTCTAAATAAGCTGAAAAAAAAGTAAGAGCATTTCTCCACGCGGGAATCGTACTCGTACTTTGA
Source organism: Amblyjoppa proteus (assembly GCA_963922035.1). NCBI lineage: Eukaryota > Metazoa > Arthropoda > Insecta > Hymenoptera > Ichneumonidae > Amblyjoppa > Amblyjoppa proteus. The sequence goes on along the minus strand of OY998228.1, from coordinate 33,971,429 downwards.
AGGAAAACGGACCATGAGTTCAGCGCCTTATATCGTTCGACCAAGCTAGCTTACGTGAAGCATCGAGCCAGCCTCGAGACATACCCTACGCGCAAGCGAGAGCGCTGCAGCCGTAGCTATTCAACTCTTGGAAAATCGAAGATGACGCGAGTCATTGCTACGCCGTCACCAGCTGTTCGCAGCGCTTCGGATACTTCATCCCGCGCATGCTACACTGTCTCGGCGCTGCACTTCTCAACACGCTCTACGCGTCAGAGACAGAGGGTCCGCTGGCCTTGACGCTAGCCAGCCGTCAGCGCACGGAAAATCCAATATGGCGCGACTCGACGATACACGTCGCCAGCTGTCCCGCACGGTCCAGTCCGCTCTCCCCCTCCACTACATCCCTCTCTCTCACTTCCCTACCGCTATACTTTTCTTTATCTCTCTCTCTCTCTCTCTCTCTCTCTCTCTCGCTCTCTCCATTGGCGACGCGTTAGCTCCTCCAGCGCCTCATCCTGACCACCCTCTACCACCCTGGTGAGATGCGGGGGGAGGGGGCGGGGGACAACCACCTTGGCGCCGAACAGCTGGGCCTAGCGGCCCGACCGGGCATCACTCCCCTCCACTCCGAGACGCCGTCATCTTGAAAATCCGTATAGGTACTGACAATTTACCCCCCACCACCGCAGGCGATCGCCGCCATCTTGAAATCCGTATACGTACTGCAGTCGACTGATTTTCTCCGAGATCGATTTCCTCGGCTTCCAACAGATCGAAAAAGAATTCTGCGCCCACTAGCAAATCAATCGTTGTAATGTCACAGCGTCGGAACCCCTACCGAAACGGGACTAACGACCGCGGAGTGGGCGGGGCAACACGTTTTTACGGTAGCGCGTAAGAGTGGGGATGGAGGTGTGATTTATAAAGGGTTCACAATTGATGAAAAATAAAATTATTCGACAAATCTCCCGCAGACCTAACATTTTTAAAAAATAAAATGATTCGTTCACTTTTCTGAATACGTATGAATCGTTTCAGATAATTAAATTCACTTTTAATTTTTTTTTTTTTTTTTTTTTAATATGGGAAAAATATGTAGAATGTTACAAAAATTCAAAGTGAATTTAAAAATCTTAAACTTTTTCTGAACTTGTGTGATTGCAACACTTGCACTCGCCTTTGTGCTGCAAACTCACATTCGTCAGAAGAAGTTTTATCGCACTAGTATCGTAAATTACTATTTCGTGTGCTTCTATCAGCCTTTACATATGCACAGATACAACTTACAATAAAAGTTACAGTAAGTATTTCCGCATGTACACACATTTACGTGTCCAGGCGTGTCACATTGACTATAAAAAAAGCTATCGTCGTGCGCTTATCATTAACTGCTTCCGTATTACACAAGTGCAACATGAAATGATGCCTCAATATATACCAGGCGTTGGGTGGAAAAATATATATTCACAATTGAACTCAACTTTTGACCGCCTCGTGCCAATCACCGAAGTTAAGTAAGTGTAGTTTACAAGAAAAAAGTTAGAATAAAAAATGTTCATATCGCTTTCTTAGAGAAGTTGAAAATTGAAATTTTCATATCGCTTTCGCATAATGTTCCTTTCTTCGTAAAGTTTCATATATGAAGAAGCATTGTCTGTATTTGCGGTTTCCTCATAGAAGGAGCTTCGTGAAAATTATGAGACAGCGATATAAAAAATTGAAATTTTCAACAATTGCAATGTACAGCAATGCACAATTTTTATTTGCCCCTGTAGGATGAAGTTTGACGGGTCAAAATTTCTCATGATTATTGTCATGGCAATAATGACCATAGCGAGTTTTGCCCTTGTCGATGCGCGCCGCCGCGGCTGCACTAGAACTGGAGGACGAGTTAGTATCATTCGACTGCTGACAATCTTAATTTAATTATTTCACTTAGAAACCATACGTATGTTCAAATAATCAACAATTTTTTTTTTTTTTTTTTTTTACAAAAATCAATATAGGAGTCAAATTTATTGACTTTATTAATTTAAGGATACACATCGTTGCAATTTTATTTGTTGATCTAGTGCTCTGCGTACGGACACCGTTGCTGCAGGGGTTTCTGCATGAAACTTAACGGAAACCCGCCAGTGTGTGCAGTCCCGAATTCAGTCTCGTAATGACCCTTTTTTATGACCCGCGAAGAAGAAAACTACCAATTCAAGAATCATCGGCGAGTCATCCAAATAATTTTTTTTATTATTATTAATTTTTGTTGGAATTAATTTTAAATTAGATCGATCGTTGGCGCCATTCGCGACTGAGCACATGCGCGCTGCTATCTTGTTCGACTTTCGGCGAGTGTGTGTCTACAAGATGTAACCGTTTTTGCTTTATTAAAATATCATCCGAAATTATCGTGCGCTATGATTTATTCCGTGCGTTGGCTCGCTACAATCCCACAATAGAAAATTACTCCGTCGAGAATTTTTTAATAATAAAAATAAATAAAAGTGATTCCCACTATTTCCGTGATCAGAGTTCTTCTAACTTCCAATCAATAAATTTTTCTTGAAGATCGAAAGTTACCGGCAAAGCTAACTTACGCGCCCGAGTACAAAAATTTTGCTTGGCAAGTATTCGGCAGCTTGTGGTAAGCTTTTCCCGTCTTTGGCGTGCGTATGGCAAAATGTGGCTTGTCTCTGGCTTATGAAACAAGCTTTGAGAGCCAGACCCTCGTCGGGGATGCTATCTGGCAACTCTTTGGACAGGCCAGGGTGTCCAGTTGGCTTACCCGTGGGCGGAAAGCTAGGCTGACCACATCGTGGCTATTCCTTGGCTCGTCCAGATCCTACGTTATCACTTCGCTGCGAAAATAAAGGAGTTGCCGATGGTATACGTGTGGGCATGCCACACCGTGGCTAATGTTTGGCCGGTGTTTCGCTCGACCGAACACTACAATATTTTGCCTCTGGAAAGCATTTGGGCATGCCACACGATGGCGATTATTTGACTGATCCTTAACTCAGCCAAACACTACAGTATTTCCAGTCCCTGGACAGAGTATGGGTATGACATCCCGTGGCCGTTATTTGGCTACTACTTTGCTAGACCAAACATTACACTATAACGTGTCTCTGGAAAGCATGTAGGCATGCCAACATATCAATCTGAGAGGACTAATCCCCAGCGAAAATTACGATATTGTATTAAAGAAGATTAAAATTGCAGTTTTTTGTACGTTTTACAACAGCTGTAGAGAAAATCAAACTATAGAAATTTACGGGGAGACAGTTTATAATTTTTTATTTCTAAGACTTTTAACACGTCCTTCCCAGTCCTTTTCAGTTCACGAATTTTTAAAAAGTTTATTTCCATGGTTACCTGATAATTCTATTTATAATACTAAAATGTATATAAAATGATATCGACAGCAATGAAACAGGTAGACGTATCCAAAATATTTTTGTAAGTTGGATAGTATGAGATACGCCCTTTGTTTCGTAGCCATAGATTTTTATCTCCGACTCTCTTTCGAGCAAAAATGTCTTTCTTGCGTTAGTTTCATATAACATTCTAAATTCATTCAACAAACAATAAAACAAGATCCATTTTTCACTGGATTCACATTTGTTATAACCGATCATTTTTTTTTTTTTTTTTTCATTCGAGTGTACTTCATAAGACAATGGAGCCACCCCTGTATAGTAACATGCGTTTTGTTTCTGAATACCTGGATATAAGTCTATTCGCGAACCAACCAAACTTTTATCAGATTTTTTTGAATTTTTTTTTACATATTTCACAATTTTTTGCAATTTTTTCACATTTAAGGGAAAGTACCAGAACAAATGCATAAACAAATTGAACGTTCAATACCAAAACTATATTTTATATGTCGAAACAGACAAGTTTCGCTACGATCCAAAGTCTTGTTGAAAACTTATTGCGTTGTCGGACAGGACAGACAGACAGCAATGAGAAGATGTTTTGTTTTGCATTCCGAGACATGCATAACATGTTTCTAAAGTACGTACGTAGTATGAAAGAATCGTGGCTACCACTTTGCGATGTTTTACTTAGAATTTTCATAAAATACCAAATATCCTGTAATATTGGGACTGGAATCGAATATGTGTTTTTAGTAGAAACAAATCATTTTAATTTTTTTTCACGATGCATGGATTTTGCCATATAGGGAAAATCATGACTCCAACATCATTCGGAAGTTGGTGAAAAATCAAAAACTTAATGCTCCGACGAATTTTTTGATTTACCAATATTTTCTGAGATATTCTTATATTAAAAAAAAAAACGTAAATCCTGAAAAGTGCACTTTAACAATCTTTAAAAAATCACAAAAGTATCTCTCAAGTAATACTACAAACTGGCAACTAAAAAAAAATCTGTGAGGTTGACCGGAAAAAATGGTCCAGTTGGTAAAGAATGCCTCATATACATAATCTTGTATATTTTTTGCTGTAGAACGCGAAAGGCACCGGCAGGAGCGTTACTACTGCGCTGTTGTGGCAAAATATTTGCAGGGATAAGGAATACTGCAGTCGTTAACACTTCAATGACAACGATTAGACAAACATTACGGGCACGTAGATGACGTATGCAAGCCAAGGTCAACCACAGCGTGTCAAGATTTTACTATCGAAAACCCGTGCCATCATTAACATTTCAATGTCGAAGATTAGAAAGACCCGAAATACACGTGTAAGCAATGACGAAGGGACGTGCCAATTGATTTGCAATGGTGCATTAAGAAAAAAAATGATGTAATCGTAAAGTATTAATTAATATTTTAATATTAATATTAATTAATATATTTATTTGGATACGTCTAATTAATTAATAATTCCTTCTTTCCTCTCGCGAAAGCTCCGGAGCTCCGAAGGAGAAAGACTTTTTGGCGTGGCCACTCGCCGTAGAACGTAAAAACCACCTGAGTTCCTCTGCGATACGAATCTATATGAGTTACATTTTTTATTTGTTATTTTATTACTATGCAAGTATGGCAGGTTACACTTTGGGATTTTTGTTCGGAATCTTCATGCAATGCCCTGTATAATTAGTACCAGAATCGAAGGTGTTTTTTGTGGAAAAAAAATATATATATATTTTTTTGTACGAAAAATGGACTTTTCTGTATCGGGAAAATTATGACTCTGATATTATTCGAAAGTTGATGAAAACTTAACAGGTTCTTAAGAATTCCTAAGAATTTTTTGAGTGATCAATATTTTCTGATATATACGCATATTTAAAAAAAAAGTAAACCCTCCGCGGTGCGCGTTAAAAATTTTTTAAAATCACAGTTGACCCACTTAAGTAGTATTCCAATCTGGCAAATTTTAAAAAGCATTCGAGCGGTCGGCCGAAAAAAGTGGCCCAGTTGAAAAAGAATGCCTCATATACGATCACGTCTTATATCATAAAAATATTAGTTTATCCAAAGTAGTCCATATCGTAGTTGGTAGCATCATTAGGTAGGAATAGCAATATAGGTAGGGTAGACGGTTCAGAATCACCAAAAAGCCGTAAGATTTTTCCCGGCTATATTCGTCAGCAAGTTGATCATAGAGAGAAAAAAGGCGGAAAAAGATGAAAATACTTTTTTCATGCCGTTATTTATCCATTTTGTTGATTAATTATGAACCCGCAGAACTCTGTCACTCCTACCCAGACTTGAGCCAGACAGTAGCCAAGCAGCTACGGTCAAGCCAGAGGTCAGCAACGTACCAGCCACACGCGACCCAGACAGCAATACGGCAGTATTGTGTTACGTATGGCTCTGCCAGATAGTAGCACAGCACAAGCCATCTATCTGACATACGTTTGGGATCGTCCGCTGAGCGCTATGATGCCCATACCCCAAGCCAGACTCGCGCCAGCCGCATCCCGGACATTTGCCAAGCCTCTAAGCCAGATGAGCGCCAGTGGGAGACATCTAGCCGCTATTCTCATCAATTTTTATCCAATTTGTAACGTTCCACTTTTTGGGCCTAATTATTTTTACCAGGTGATCTGTGGACGTTGGGTTCGGGACGAGCGAGAAATATTTGTAGGCAATCGGTTACTAGAAAAATTGATTGTTTATTGAAATTATTGTTAAAAATTGTGATACAATTGGTTTCTTCATAGTTGTTGAACATCGTGTTCGTTCCTACGTGTTCGTTCCTTCATAGTTGTTGAACTTCGTGTTCATTCCTTGGATGGATGGATGGATTAAACTAAATAGCTGAGCACCAAATCAAATGGTACATTATAATTTCTACTAAGTCTTAATCTTAAATTATGGCATAGTGCCGGTCAAACGGAAACTTCTTATTATTTTCGATAGTAGAAAGTAGAGCACTGATGAATTTTAATGCTATGGTGATCCAGCTACCCGTTAGCATTTGAACTGAATTATTGTGAGCAACGAAACTTGATTATATTTAATTAATTGATTTACATAACGGCCAATTATTCTCGGTTTTATTCTTCTCGACATGGTGTTAGGTCCCTCTGTTATTTCCTCCGTGGTCTACCAGAACCCGGTGCCGGCATCTACGGGGAGTCGTACGAGAAACATTGCCATACTCCTCCATGCCAGCCCAAGGTCTGGTCCTCGGCAGAGATTTCTGCTTCCACGAGAGCTGCATGGTATGTGGTGTCCCCACCACCCTACCGGTACTCGCTTCCGGGTGCATCCTGTGGGGTTACCTCCCTATTCACAGGCTACGGGGACGAGAAAGCGAGGATAGCCGACGTCCCCACCGGTAACTCCAAGCTTCTCGGATGGTACACTGGCTATGCTTATGTCACCACAAGCTATCAGGACCGGAGGAAAGGGGGTTTTGACTTACCTTCTCTTCATCGCCGACGAGGAATAGTAAGTGCCGTCTCCGTGTCGCGTACGTCAATTTATACCCGATCGCGGGTTTGCACGCGGCACTATCGCTCTTAACTGTGCTCCCACTATCTCGGCCCCCCCGGCGTATTCTCGTGGCGCGCACCGAAAAGTGCGTGCGTGGGGCAACGTTCTCGAACGTTCTGGAACGTTCTCGAACGTTCGAGACGTTTCGATCAAAGGTATGCCAAAAGGGGGGTTTTTCGGTGCCCCGATTGTATCCCATCGCCCAGGCTCGGCTCTAGCGAGGGGGTCGCCTAGGGTGAACGTATCAGTTTTGCACGAGGAAGCAGGGAAACTGCAGAAAACCTGCAGCGATACAGCCGGTCATTCCAACTGAGTCTTAATGTTCGTATTCGATATACTTCGAGTACGAACACCAATCCTCAGAATCCGACCTCCAGCTCAACGGTTCCAATGCGCCAGTTAGTGCACGGCTATGCGGTTACCCATCCAAGTACTGACCGCAAACGATTCAGCTTGACTCTGGGGACCACCGAAGCCGCACACCAACCGCACATCCACCGCTGTCGGTACGACCGAATGTAGTGTAGGGCACGATGCAGAGCCACCTCTGCGTCAATCGTGACACTACATTGACCCGCTTCCGCAAACTATAATATTCGGTTTTCTTAATTCCTTGTAAGTTTTCAATGAAAATTCGACCGCACGCCGAAGCGTTTATGTCAATATCATAATCCTGCATTATTTGACGCATATGTGTTGCACATTAACAATGCTAAGGCGGAACTGAAAAATTATCTAGGTCCGTCGGTAAAACAGATAAAGCAAGTTAAAAACAAAAAAAACAGCTCCAGCATCCCTTTAAGCGAGGCTAAACCCTTGTCGACCCCCCTTAACAGAAAAATGCGCGAGAGAGATTAATTTTTGGGTTGCCTGTTTTGTCCCACGTTCCCCTACTTGACTATTTCTAACCGTGAATTATTTTGTTAAAATATGTTGAGAAGCAGAGCCAATAAATGAATATTTTTCCTTTCCTGACTACGATATTGTAACGACCTTTTGATGTTACAATTCTTTTTTGCTGATGTCAAGCGACAAGGAATGATATAATTTACGTTTTGGTGACGTTCGGAGTACTCTTTAATATTAATTGGTCATTTTAATAGTTTAATAGATGATGTCATTTTAACCAAACCGCTTCTTAGGTACATTTGTTCCTGGGTTTGTTGGTTAAGTACATTCTTAGGTTCATTTGTTTCTTATTCTCGTTGTTGGATTTCTAGGTTAACTATCTTATAAAGCGCGTGGAAGAAATAATTTTGGTAATATATTTTTTCCCCGACTACGCTATTTCATGACCGCAACGGTGGTGGAAAGTGGCCGATTCTTGACGAGCGGAAGGCAAAGTAATTTCGCGGAAGGAAAAGTGATTTACCGGAGAAAAAGTGAACTTTTCTTCCCGTTTAATTACTTTTCCCCTCATTCGTCAAGAATCGGCCAATTTCCATCCCCGTTTCAGGCATACAAAAATGGCCACTTGTTAGCACAGGCTGGAAAAAAATAGCGTATGCCACTTGAGAGGAAGTGCCTTTTCACCTCGTGTGAATTTCTGCCCTCGCATGGCTCGGGCATCAAACTTCACACTCGGTGAACAGACACACTTTCCTCCCTTGTAGCATAATATACTATTGTACACTATTTCACACCAGACAGGTCACTTAAAATGTGTAATATTTCATATTGTTTTACGGTAGTGAGAATAATTTATGAGTTAAAGTCACTAAACATTAGGCAGTGCTTGATAAACAAATACATACCGACACTTACAAAAATAGAAGCCTTATATACGAATAAGCGCCTGTTTGATTTCATCGATGTTGCCTAATTTCGTAACCTAATTGCATTTCTACTCGAGATACGGCTCTGGCCTCTTCAAAGTAGCAAATAAAAATAGTTTTCAGAATGTTGTATGGCTTGGCCCTGAACTGTAATAATACAAGGTTTAGCGATCAGGGAAATTGAATGAATTTCATATCAGGGCCAGATTCGGCGATATCGAAGATAACACACCCAGTGTGCTTTACTGCAGTAGTTCAGACGCCAGACGTAGTTCTGTATGCAATCCCAGGTCGCCGAAACAACTTTGTTGGATTCAATAGATTTTGACCTCCCGATCATGAATATATAAAGTGTTTTGCGGGAATCGCCGTCGTTTTATTGTTACCCACAATTGTTTATTAAGAAAATAAGTTATTGTTTTTTTTATTTCGGATATATTTTTTCGTATACTTTGGTTGATTTCGAGTCAAAAATGTTTTATGCAATTTTACTCTATAACCTATAGATTCGGTTATATGAAACTTTACTCTATAACCTATAGATTTAGAGCAATAAATTGTTGAAATTTGGAAATCGGCCAAAACTGCTCTACTTAACAAATTTGTAGCGCCGAAAATATAGATCATAGACGAAAGTTGTAAAGAACTTTTATTCGCCAAATGAACCGAGGAATATGGAAAAAATATGCGACATTGTGCGGGACCGAATATGATGTAATCACTGGCGCAACCGCAATTTTTTCGAGGATCTGAAAGAATAGCCGCGCTTACGGTATGACCGAAAAAACTGCGGTTGTGCGACTGATTGAAAATCATAATGTTTGGTTCCGCACAATGTCGCATATTTTTTTCCATATTCTTCGGTTCATTTGGCGAATAAAATACCGTTACAATTTTTGCCTATGACCTATATTTTCGGCGGTACAAATTTGTTAAGTAGAGCAGTTTTGGCCTATTTGCAACTTTCAATAATTTATTGTTCCGAATCTATAGGTTATAGAGTAAAATTGCATAAAACATTTTTGACTCAAAATCAACCAAAGTATACGAAAAAAAATATCCGAAGTGAAAAAAAACAATAACTTATTTTGGTAATAAACAATTGGGATTACTAATTAAAGGACCGGGATTTCCGCAAAACACCTTATATATTCGTGATCGGGAGGTCAAAATCTATTTAATCCAACAAAGTTATTTCGGCGACCTCGGATTGCATACAGAACGACGTCTGGTGTCTGGACTACAGCCAATACCGGCCCAGTTCAGGTAAAAATCTGGCAAATCTGATGTCACTTGCCTTGTGAGTACCTGAACTGGTACATCTCAGGTAATAATCTGGGAAACCTCAATAATACGCCTACCTCATGCCTGATGTAGTCCTGATGAAACATATGGCGGCCAGAAAAATGTTCTATTTGGGATTTGACAGTCGGAAAATTGTTCTACTCGAGTGCTGGAACTAGGAGAATATAAATTTCACACGCTTGATAAGAACACTGAGATTTTTTAAGTCGCTTTATTTTTATACTCGATTAAGTTCGCCACATGGTGTTCTCGAGCCACTCGATATAATTATAAACGCGAGTATAAACACCGGGGACGATGCTACCGCATAATCTTCCGAGGCTCGTTATCCCGACAACGTCGTACATGCAGTCGTACTGTGGGTCGAAAACTACTAGAGGACCGCCGCTGTCGCCCTGAAACAAACATTCCAAATAAGATTACAAAAATGTATTCATACATGGCAGATTTTATTAATTTTTTTTTGTCTAAGTCATACACCGAAAAAAAGGTTTGGTGTTATCAACCTCACAGCTGCGGTCACGGAAAATTGGTTTGAATCAAACCAGGCGCATTTGAATAGATTACACCGTTGTTGAAACAATAAAACTGGTGTGGTTGTGTCAACTTCGTGTAGCAGTCAAAGTGACTACAACGTTGGTTCGAAGTGAACCAAAACTTTTTTTTCGATTCAATAGTATATACTGTCAACATACAAAAGGTAAATTATTTTGATTTGAACGTATTTATGGTTGATTTGAAAAAAAAAAGGGATTCGATTTGTTCATATATATCAATCCGGGAAGACGTCAATTTAGCCATTTACAAATAATATGCCCACAATAAACAACCTTCGAGTTATTTCGATATTTCAATGTCAAATCATCGCAATTGAGTCTAAATTAATGTCGGAAAACAACTTATATATCCGATTCAAGACTGCCCATCTCAATAAGCGATTGTAGCATAGTGGTAAGGTGCCAGATCAGAATTCGTTACTTTCGAGGTTCGAGCCCCGCTAGGATATATAGAATTTTTATTTGTAAAAATTGTGTTATATTGATAATTAGCGATTGTACTGATAACAATTGAACATATAAAAGATTATGTAACCATGTATAAAATTATTTAGTAACAAATAACGTAAACAACAGTACCAGAACCCAACTCCAGATTGAGTTGGGCCACACTTTTTTTGTCCATTGATAATAATTGCCTATTCTGTTCGGTCAACCATATTCTTGTTGTTTTGTTAGCGATACGAGCACTCAGTCCTGCTGGACCATTGTACTCGGGCCCCGTGGGGCACTCGCACCGCCCTAATTGTCCACGTTGTGTTCCTCAGACGCGGAACACAACCGACAGGCGTCCCTCGTGATGTCATTGACTTTTTCGCACCTACTTCTGCGACTTGACACCTTTCTCATTAGGGATTACCGGTTGCTCAGGGTATCTTGGTCAGTCCCGCGGTCCCCAGCAACCCTTCGTGGGCTTGCCGGTTGCTCAGTGTAACTTGGCCTGTCCCCCGTCTCCCAGCATCCCTTCTCGGGGTTGCCGGTTGCACAAGGTATCTTGGTCAGTCCCCCGTGCTCCAGCAACCCTTCGTGGGCTATTACCGGTTGTACAGGGTATCTGGGCCAGTACTTCTGCACCACCGCATCCCTTCTTTGGGTTGCCAGTTGCTCAGAGTATCGTTGGCCTAGTCCTCCGTCCCCCGGCATCCCTAAATGTAGTCATGCTAGGGATATCATTTTTTTCGGCCTCCTCAGAGCCCCAGGTTAAGGAGGCAAGGCTCCAAGTATTCTAGGATAGTCGCCTGGTATGCCTAGAAGCATCGTTATGATGCACCATACCCCGGTGCCATGAAGCCCGAGCACGATAGCTTACACTCTGGCCAGGGATAGCTATTGCGGAGCGTCGAGTCTGATACACAGACTCGGCGTCCCGGGCGATGGGTACGCTACGTCCCCTACGCCGATGCGGTCTCAGATTCGATTCCCGACGTCGGAGCTTGTCGCGTCTCACCGAGAATGAAAACAATGGAGTACAGCTATATACATCAGCACTCGCACCGCGGTAACGGAGTGTGAGTGACCGATGTATATATCTGGAGCTTCGTCTCGTCCATGTTTTTTTTCCCTTCTCGGCGAAACATACGAAGCCGGGAATCGAACCGTCGACCTCCCGATGCTTAGGTCTTAGAGGCGAGCACGCTAACCACTAGACCACCGCACCGGTTAACCATATTCTTAGTTGGGACAATAAAATTATTTTTTCAATGCTGATGTAACTTTTTAGTCAACTTAACTAAATATTTCCTTCGCCACCCGCAACCGCCGGATTTGGTTGACTCAAACAATTTTTTTTTTATCTTACCAAACTTTTTTTTCGGTGTATGCCGATTGTTGGAAAATTAGAAAGGGTTATAAAAAATCCCAGATAAAACTATCGAGAAACCTTAAATAGATGTCGCATAGCCGGAGACTTACCTGACACGTGTCTTTCCCCTCTCCACCAGCGCAAATCTGCCAATCGTTCACTATTCCACGTTTGAGCTTGAAGTCAACCGATCCACCACTAAACGAGGCGTTGCAGCGACTGTTCGATACCATCGCTAATGTGACCTTGAGAAGGTCGTTGGAACCTTCCTCGTCGGCTGTTAGAGAAAAAAAAATACATACAGAATTTAGTATATTTTTGTGAAATTTTTGCAGTCGAGAGCATAATTTTAGAACTCACTCCAATCGACCCGACCCCAACCCGTTGCGATTGCCTGGCGGCCTTCGCTATTGCTGGAGGTCGGCAAACAGGCTGGTCTCACGTAAGCGTCAAAAGTCACAGGTCTGTCCATCCTCAGTAGCGCTATGTCGTGATACTCGGCCGGTTTTTTGTACAATGGATGGCGAAGTCTCTCGATTATCTCACGTTCCTGGGGCTTTGCGTCGTCGTCGGTTCGTTCGAGATTCAAGTCTCCGACTCGCACCCGAGCCGCATTTCCGCTGGAACGAAATATTACAATTAATCGGTGGCATCATGAAATATCTGAGGTATTCCATAACAAATCGACATGAGTTTGACCCTTCACATCTTGGATTTGGTCCGCACTTTTTTATATGATTGAAGTAACTCTCAAAAGCACTCAGATGTTTTTTCTAATTTTTTCAGATTTGTTATAATTATTTATAATTACAAACGGAATTTATTGATAGCCGCAATTTAAAAATCTGAAAATATTCTGAAAAATCATGTGTCATATATAAGAATTTTTTTAATTAGAAGAAAAAATCCGTCGATTATGGGCTATCGCTTGATTATTTTTATATGCAAGACTGGATTATAGATGATTATTTTCAATTTTTCTGAAGAGTTTGTATTTCTTATTTAAGTTAAAAAAACTCTGAAAAAATCTAAAAAAACTCCCAAAAATGCAGTGCTAGATCTAAAAATGGTCAAGCGATGTAATTATAAGCAATAATCGACTGATTTTTTTCTTAAATTTTTTTTCAGTGTTTTTTTCGAAAAAAATTACAAAAAAAAAATAGAAGGTCGTGCCGGCCCACTCCGGCTCCGAAATTTGTATATATGGCACATGATTTTTCAGAATTTTTTTGAGACTTTTAAATTGTGGCGATCAATAAATTCCTTTTCTTAATTATAAATAATTATAAACAACCTGAAAAAAGCTAAATAAAAATATCCGAGTACTTTCGAGAGTTCAATCATATAAAAATCGTGGGCCAAATCCAAGATGTGAGGGGTCAGACCCAGGTCGATTTGGTATGGAATACCTCATATATTTTCGAACGACCTTCAAAATTTTACTCCAAAAATATGACAATAAAAAATACTATGAAATACTAAAATTTGGACGATCTACGATTTTACTATTTACCGTCCACCATTTTATTTTCACTATTTCTGTTAAAAACTGTGTTACTGTTTTTCATTTTATGAGAGCAAAAATTGTTTGCTACTGTTTGAGAAAATAAAAAATAATATGGTAAAATATTAATTAATGAAATTCAACATCTACTATTTTACTCCTCTACGACTTTAGTTTTTTACTGTTGCAATATCATTCACTGTCACGTACTATTCGAGTGAATATGTGCAGTGCGCCGCCGTCATGACGAAATTTTCCGAAACCAAAGTACCACCGCAGAGCCAAACGATCCCGCTCGATCGGGAATTAAATCCCACAGCGGTCATATGAGGAAACTCTTTCGGTTCGGCTTTGGTGCCGCCGACGATGAGCTTCCTGGAGTTTATGGCACACAGAGATACATTGACCATCTGCCGCTGAACCGATAACGTAGGCGCTTCCACAAGTGCGTAAACGGATTTCGCGTACTGCGCGCATTCTGCAATTATCCAATACCGTTATTATTATCGTGACTGAAAAATATAATTTTGTTTTTATGTAACTAAAGTTCGCAACGTTGCAGCAACGAAATGACCTCAACTGTAAATCATTCATTGATAACCTACAAATTGACCTTATATTCTAATATGAATTGAATTGGATGTACTTACAAGCTCTGTGCGTGCCTAAAATAATTATGAAGCATCCTAGACAATTCACAGCTGGTTCCATATAAATGGTTATGGTTCCATGCAAATGTAACGATGGATTCGCGTTCATCGGATTTTCAGTGTATTTTTTTTTTTACATTTTCTCGCTAGATTTTGCTCGATAATTATTTTCAATCATCCTCAAAGAAGTATATCAAGTTTTATGCGTGTCGATCGTGCGGACAACTTCCTAGAGGCCAATAATAATGAGATTGGAAATCAGCTGAAAGCCCCTTAATTTTTTTTTGGCAAACATTTTCTCGCCAATTTTGGCTCGATAATTATTGTCAATCATCCTCGAGAATGTATACTAAGTTTTATGCCTGTCGATCGTGCGAACAACTTTCCAGAGTCCAATAATGACGAGATTCGAAGGTAATTGACTTTGAATGCCCCTTAATTTTTAATAATTATCGAGCAAAATCTAGCGAGAAAATGTAAAAAAAAAAACTGAAAATCTGATGAACGCAAATCCATCGTTACATTTTCATGGAACCATAACCATTTATATGGAACCAGCTGTGAATTGTCTAGTATGCTTCATAATTATTTTAGGCACGTACAGAGCTTGTAAGTACACCCATTTCAGTTCATATTAAAAGATGAGGTCAATTTGTAGGTAATCAATGAATGACCAACAGTTGAGGTCATTTCGTTGCTGCAACGTTGCGAACTTTAGTTACATTGTTTTTTCTTGTTCAAAACACATCGTAAGCGTGCGATTTCCGGGAGAAAATGACCATATACCGGATGTCCCATTTTTATCTTCCACCTGATTTTTCTCGAAAAATACTGCTCCAATAAAAAATTGTGTACGATGAAACTTTTAGGGTTCGAAGGGGGACGTTCAAAAAAAAATTTTTTTTTGTATCATAATTCAAAATGGCGGCGTTAAGATGGCCTACATGTTTTTTTAAAATGGAAACATGACATTTCTTTGTCACTAAAAAATTTATCGGATCAAAACTAACAACTTTTGTAGGAACATTTTTTTTATTAAGTCCATCATTTTTGGAGTAGAAC
Source organism: Amblyjoppa proteus (assembly GCA_963922035.1). Taxonomy (NCBI): domain Eukaryota; kingdom Metazoa; phylum Arthropoda; class Insecta; order Hymenoptera; family Ichneumonidae; genus Amblyjoppa; species Amblyjoppa proteus. The sequence goes on along the minus strand of OY998228.1, from coordinate 33,955,880 downwards.
ACCATTTTTGACTATTTTAGCGTTATCCAGGATGTACTACGAGGAGGTAAAGTCTTTCACATCCCAAGTGTGTGTGTGTCTGTGTTTCTGTGCGTGTGCGTATGCACGCTTTTACACTTGGGATGTTAAAGACTTTACCTCCTCGTGGTACATCCTGGATAAGGCTAAAATACTCAAAAATGATGTTCTACTCCAAAAATGATGGACTTAATAAAAAAAATGTTCCTACAAAAGTTGTTAGTTTTGATCCGACAAATTTTTTAGTGACGAAGAAATGTCATGTTTCCATTTAAAAAAAAACATGTCGGCCATCTTAACGACGCCATTTTGAATTACGATACAAAAAAAAATTTTTTTTGAACGTCCCCCTTCGAACCCTAAAAGTTTCATTATACACAATTTTTTATTGGAGCAGTATTTTCGAGAAAAATCAGGTGTAAGATTAAAATGGGACACCCGGTATAACTTCATATTCAATCCATATATAGTTATACGAATTATAATATAGTTATGCATTCATTGTATGCGAAGTTTTAGCAGTTATAGCTACACGCCAAAATCATATATAATTCTCGTAAATAAAAATCGTATATATTCATATACACCGTATATATGCATATGGTTTGCCCCCTTTTGTTCTTTATTAATCGATATAACTATATATAGCTTATTTATGCATAATATATGATCATTATTTTCCCGCGTTATTATGACTCAAATGGTTTGCGATTACACGAGAAAGGAATGTTTAATATCAATGAAATATGACTATTATTTGAGTATACGCAGTGATCGATCTTATATGCTCAGTGATTCTCGGAATCTTTTCATTCTCGTACTTTCCACAATAATGCGCCAAGTGAAAACGAGCCGACTGGAAAAAAAATGCTCAACTCTTTGATCTGGCATTATTTATCGACGTATTGACTCACTTTGCCTCGACAAATCCCCGGGATTTCTGCTTTGTATCGACGGTTCTGTCGTGAACGAAGAGGTATCGTACGGGCTCTGCGTCACAGTTGTAGGTTCGTTTGTGGTTTTTTGTGTGAACGGCGTTGCAGGCGTGCCGCTCGCACGTGGACAGCACACGATCGGATCGTATCCGGCAAAACCGCACAGAGTGTCCGGTGACTTGCCGTCTAACAAGTCTCGATAGACCGGGGCACATTTATCGAGGCGTCTGCACACACCAGACGCGCCAGTAGTCAGAGAACAACGATCGCCTGAAAACAACGAAATTCGACAAAATTATTATTATCACTAGCGATCGGGCGCTTCGCGCCCGACGCTAGGTTCGTTTATTTATGTTATTTATTGTTGGCAACAGATGACAAATGCTTCGTCTACTGAAATGCGATCGTCGGATACTATATCCTTAAGGAACCGAATCTCACTTCCGATTCAAATTTCGAATTTCCCTCTCATGTGCTTTATGGCACTTGGGATTTTCGGATTTCACTCCCATAGGATATGAACGCCGAAATCTTTAGAATATAGCATATGGAAGTGATTTAGAGAGGGGGGGGGGGGGGTACCCTACCAGTGGAAAAATGGGAACGGAGTATGGGAAGGGAAAACAATGGCGAAGGTTTTAATTCGATATCTCGAAATTATTTGAAAAAAGTACAGATTTCTGCGGCTGCAGAAATCTACAACCGCAAAAATCTGGAGTTTTTTTTCAAAACATTTCGAGATATCGAATTAAAAACCCCACCATTGTTTTCAAGTGACATATTTCCTAACCGATTTCATTAGCGAAACAATTCTAAAAACTTTTTATGGAAAAACCTCGGCTGAGGATTTCCTCGGCTGAGTATTTCCTCGGCTGAGGATTTCCTCGGCTGAGGATTTCCTCGGCTGAGGATTTCCTCGGCTGAGGATTTCCTCGGCTGAGGATTTCCTCGGCTGAGGATTTCCTCGGCTGAGGATTTCCTCGGCTGAGGATTTCCTCGGCTGAGGATTTCCTCGACTGAGGATTTCCTCGACTGAGGATTTCTCCGACGCAGAAATGTGGAGTTTTTTTTTCAAAAAATTTCGAGATATTGAATTAAAACCTCCGCCATTGTTTTGAAGTGGCATATTTCCTAACCGATTTCATTAGCGAAAAAAATCTAAACATTTTTTTTGGAAAAAACCCACTTGCGTCAAAAAAATGTAATGTATCCCCTTCTCATTTTGCCACTTTCAAAATGGCCAAATTTTTTTTTCGAGATATCGAATTTTTACCATCAGTATTGGCTTCAGGTGACCCTTTTACGCATAGTCTTACAACAGACTGTCAGAACTCTCACAGGAAGTGATCGGAAAACAACCGACAACGAAAAACATATGACTATCTACAGACACGAATGACGTGCGATTCATCCCACGCATTAATACACTATATATGCCGGATATTTTATATCCAAAATAAAGTTTCAAATGCCAATCAGCATATTCTAACCTTTCCTGCCATATCAATGATACGCAGATTATTTGCCAGGGTCAAAAAATATCGAGGTGGCGTTTTGATAGGTAACAGTTTGTCACCTGTCACCTGTCAAAATCGGAAATCGAGCGTTCATTGGGAACCACTGGAATCCGAATTGAGCGGCCATTGGGAACCCATGGATGACCTTAGAACTTTATTATATATAATTGTTCGACGATGCACTCACAGAAAATACCTACAGTAAACTACTAAAAAATACTACTGGGAGTAGACAGTAGTTAACTGCTAATAAACTACTGAACTACTGCCCAGTGCTAAATTGGCGGACTACTGAAAACTACTGGAAATTTGGAGCAGTTAACTATAGTACGTCACTGAGCATTTTGAGTAGTTAAGGTAGCTCCAGCGAGTGGTGTTCATTTCACCTAAATTCGAGAAATTTGGGCAAGAATTGCAAACACTTCCCGATGATATAAAAATCTGAAAAAATGCATACTTATTGTAGACACTGAATAGACTAATTTTGCATAATAATAATTTCAAAATGTTATTAACAAATTGTTGAAAAAAAAATGCGGTAACTCAACTTTTTTTTTATGAAAATGCTTCGTTCATTTTTCGGAATACGTATGAATTTTTTCAGATTTTTATCTTTATTTTGATTTTTCTTGTTTTTAACTTGGAAAAATGTGCAAAAATCAAAATAAAGATGAAAATCTGAAAAAATTCATACGTATTCCGAAAAATGAAAGAAGCATTTTCATGAAAAAAAAGTTGAGTTACCGCATATTTTTTTTCAACAATTTGTTAATAACATTTTGAAATTATTATTGTGCAAAATTAGTCTTTTCAGTGCCTATAATAAGTATGCATTTTTTCAGACTTTTATAACATCGGGAAGTTTTTGCAATTCTTGCCCGAATTTCTCGAATTTAGGTGAAATGAACACCACTCGCTGGAGCTAGCTTAACTACCCGAAACTACTATAAATCTCCAGCAGTCAAATACTCGAAACTACTATGAATGTCCGGTAGTTAAATAATCGAAACTACTATGAATGTCCAGTAGTTAACTACGCGAAATTACTATGAGTGTCCAGTAGTTAAATACTCGAAACTACTATGAATGTCCTTTAGTTAAATGCGCGAAACTACTATGAGTGTCCAGTAATTGCCTACTGAGAAATGCTTGCAGTTTTCGGCAGTTCACTGGTCAGTATTCCGTGTAAATTTTAGTAGTTCTGCTTATGAGTAGTAATTACTGATGCAGAAACAACTACGTCCTCAGTAATAACTACTGACTTTTCATGAGTAACTACTAAGATAAGTCTACTACTAACAAGGAAACATTCCCAAGTGTCCGACCCCGATTTCGATAATTTTGATATATGTTGTAGAACTCGGAAATTTAAGGGACACGTATTTTTTTTTATCATCCCTCGTTGATATATAAGGGGTGAAACAGCCCCTCAAACTTTGGCAAAAAAACAATAATTTTTTTTTTTTCTTAGAAGCACCTGACGATTATCAATGAAATTTGGTATACATCTATCTCGAGCCAACAGGACTCAGAAATGGTAGTGTGCATCACGGACGCACCCCTTTAAGGGGGTAAGCTACCCCTATCTAAATCTTTATTTCTTTTTTTTCGGCGAAAAATAATCGAACTGGAATACAAAAAGCATCGTTTTGAAACTAAAATGATATTACAGTTTACGTGTTTTTGGTTTTTTCCCAAAAACCACTGTTTGACCAGATATATATATTTCAAAGCTTTCAATATTTCCCATAGAAGCACCCGACGGATTTCAATGAAATTTGGCAAGCATATATTTCAGAGCAACAGAATTAAAAAATGATACCGTCCGACACGCGCCCACCCCTTTGTGGGGGTAAACCACCCTGATAATTTTTTTTCAGGATAAAAGAACCGAAAAAAATATAAATCGTATACAGCCGATGCTTGCATAAAAAAAACTCCCGTTTTCGCTTGGAGGGCGAATTCCTAATTCTACTATTTTATTCTACTATCAAAAACCATAATTTAGCACACGGGATATATATTCGAAACATAGGTAATATGTGAATTTGATAATATAACATTTCTACAGATGATACTATTTTCATTCCAAATTTATTCGTTCCAATACATGTATGGAATATGGGATATATGGGAATACTCCAAGAATATTAATTCTGGAAAGCAAAAAAATCTTGGGACTGAAAATTTCAGAAAATTCTATATGATAAAAATAATGTTAACCAAAAATATTTGTAACAAAAAATTATGGCTCATATTCATGACAGTAGTGATGATCGTGGAAAAAGTGTTCGAAGCAGAATGCTTTCTTACACCATGAGCATCGTATTATAGGTAGTGCACCGCAAACAGCACATTTCATAACGGAAGATTTTTCGAAAGCAAATTCGACAGGATTTGGAAAACTTTCTAATCTGTCGTCTACATAGCCACTTTTATACCAAGCATATTGAAAAAGGGATCGATACCTAGGCGAAGATAGTTGATTATGTACAAGTGATTGTAGTTTTATAATATTGTTCCGTAAATGAAGATTAACATCGTAATTGTGTAGGATCGCATTGTCAGAGAAACGCTTCACAAAGTTTTTCCACACCCTAAAACCATAAACGTCTAAAGGTTGAATTCTTCCGGTAGTTCCTTTTGGTATAGTCATCAACACAACATCTTTATCTACAGGCTTCGTTTCTGCGATAATATTGCTGCAGTGACCGCTCCAGGAGTCCAGTAAAAGTAGGCTTCTTCGTCCAACGTTAGGAAAGAACACCTCTTTTAGCCATGTTTTGAAGTGGTCTGTAATTGCAAAACATTGCTACCAGTAATATTCATGCACATTGCAGTAATAAAAAGAAAATTATCATTGCAGTACATTATTACCTTTTGTCATTTTGCCAGATGACGAAGGGAGGAGGTATACATTCGGGGGACGGATTAATGTTTTTTCTACTAGAGGACCAAAGCGACCGCCTGCTTCTTTTAATACTATCAATAGAGGAGATAGTAGTCGCCCATCACAGGAGACAATTGGCTGAATAGTATAACTATGAGTTGTAGATGATATGGATTGAGCAGAACACTCGACTTTTTCCGTTCCTGCATACGTCAACGTACGTCCTGAATGTATTTCAAGCTGGAATCCACTTTGATCAGAATTATATACGTTTTCAGGCCCGTATTCTGCTATAAAAGGCTTGACAGAAGCAACAAACTCATCAGCTGATTTTTTCAAATTAGCACTGTCTTCTATCGTCTTTCTTGAGACAAACTTTGTGATTTTTCTTGAAACGATCCGATGGGCTTTTTTGAAATTGTATATCCATTTTGAAGAGGCCACGAAAGGCCTATCACCACTCCCCTGCTCTCCCCATGCTTCCAGAGCCCATTTTTTGATGTCCGAGTCATGGACTATTAATCCAGCTTCTATAGCGTTTCGTAATTTGTTTAATGTAAATTCGGCGATAATCATCAATTTTACTTTCCGCGTTCCTCCTTCGTCCACTTGCTTTGCCCATCTCGTTAATTGACGAGGATTAGTAAGTCTGGCAAATGACTTTTGTACAGTAGAAAACTTGAGATAGCTTTTTTTTCCACTCCGCCAGTACTCTACTGCCCTTTTTTTGTAATCAAATGGGATTTCATCGTTTACAGGACTAGGGCACACAGATGAAGAAGGTCCAGCCACTCCTTCCTCACTCCAATCTTCGGCGTCTTCGACGTATTCTGCGTCTGTTCCGGGAAAGTCGTCTACGAAACCCAATGTAGATTCTTCAGATACTTCTAAAGTGTTGAAGTCCCATATACTGTCCAGAAGAATCTTTTGAATCGATTCTTTCAGAATGATTTCTTGCCGATTGACTTCAGTCGTTGGTAGATACATTGTTTGAAATGTTGCAAGTAATAAATTAAGCACGTTCATTGGATTCACAAACATGTTTAAAATATCGTAACGCATTGATAACACGGCAGGCTCCGAACGCGAAATTTTCAACACCGAATGATGAGGAGTAATGCACGCTCAGACTTTATAAAGAGCCGCACGACTACTTGGGATAACATTTGTCTATTTTCGTTCCAAATTGTTTACAGGCCTACCGCCCGAAGTTTTCCGGAAACTTCGAGATCTATTTATATTTTTGGCGTCACGAAAATACGCATGAAAAAAATATGTGATCGGTTATTTTGATTTTATGAAGTCGAAGAACTAATCTTATCTTTATTTTTCCAGAAATATGAGTAGACTCATAATGAAACGATTACCGCATCGTAGAATCTACCGTGAGGCAGATTCGGTAAAATAAGCTTTACATGTGTGAACTGAATAAAAATAAATGCTAATGCATTTATTTTAATATATTTTTTTTATTTTATTGTAACTTTATTCGTTTCTAATGAAATGAATAAAATTGCGATACAAATAGTTTCATCTGTAGTTTCATGTTATATTATCAAATCCACATATTACCTATATTTCGAATATATGCCGTGTGCTAAATTATGGTTCTTGATATGAAAATAAAATCCTGTAAACTCTCATTGAACTTCTGACTGCCCTCCAAGCGAAAACGGGAGTTTTTTTTATGCAAGCATCCGCTGTATACGATTTATATTTTTTTCGGTTCTTTTATCCTGAAAAAAAATAAATGATCAGGGTGGTTCACCCCCACAAAGGGGTGGGCGGGTGTCGGACGGTATCATTTTTCAATTCTGTTGCTCTGAAATATATGCTTGCCAAATTTTATTGAAATCCGTCGGGTGCTTCTATGGGAAATATTGAAAGCCTTGAAATATATATACCTGATCAAACAGTGGTTTTTCAGAAAAAACCAAAAACACGTAAACTGTAATATCATTTTAGCTTCAAAACGATGCTATTTGTATTCCAGTTCGATTATTTTTCGCCGAAAAAAAAAGAAAAAAACATTTAGATAGGGGTAGTTTACCCCCTTAAAGGGGTGCGTCCGTGATGCACACTACCATTTCTGAGTCCTGTTGGCTCGAGATATATGTATACCAAATTTCATTGATAATCGTCAGGTGCTTCTAAGAAAAAAAAAAAAAATTATTGTTTTTCTGCCAAAGTTTGAGGGGCTGTTTCACCCCTTATATATCAACGAGGGATGATAAAAAAAAATACGTGTCCCTTAAATTTCCGAGTTCTGCAACATATATCAAAATTATCGAAATCGGGTTCGGACACTTGGGAATGTTTCCTTGTAAGAAGCAGTAACTACTGTATGCAGTAACAACTGTATGCGGTAACTACTGTATGCGGTAACTACTGTATGTAGTAACTACTGTATGTAGTAACTACTGTATGTAGTAATTACTGTATGTAGTAACTACTGTATGTAGTAACTACTACATATGTGTAACTACTGCAATGCCAGTAGCAACTGCTGAACCTCCAGTAGTCACTAGAACTATTAGGAGTCCAGTGGACTCCTAATAGTTCTTTTCCGTGAGGATCCCTAGCAGGTCAAACGACCATTGAAAACGACTGCAAAACGACTTAAAAAACGACCGGTCGTTTTGTGCCGTTTTGGCGACCACCGTGCGACCAAGGCAACGACCAGTTTTTAGTTTCGGCTTGGTCCTATTTTCTTTAACGACCCAAAAAACGACCAAAACACGACTGATACACGTTGCAGCAAACGTTACCTCGGTCGTTTTTGGGTCGTTAAAGGAAAAGACAACCAAATCTAAACCGACAAAATGGTCGTATTATTGGTTGTTTTACGGTCGGCGAAACGGCACAGAACGGTTGTTTTTTTGGTCGTATGGTGGTCGCTTGACTTGACTAGGGGCGATGGATTCATTTTAGCCCGTGTTGAGATGTGGCGTGTATTTTTTAAAATACTTTTTCTACCTCATAGACGAAGCTGTATTTTCGTGAAGAAAAAATGTTAAGATTTTAGTGTCGGCATTTTTTTTGCATATTCTTGTTTTAATAATAAAACCAAAACCTCCGTGTGCCAAGGATTTCAGTTGTGAGCGGTTTTACTCTCGTCGTTGGCTGTACACAAAGCTTATCGAATTAGGTTCGCACATGCGGCTTATACAGTCTTCGTGGTTCTCATCGTTTATAACGAGCTGTACTGCAAATCCGTGCTGTTACTCCAGATAATTAAAAAAAAAAACAACAGTTATATCGTTAACGACCCGTTCGTTTAGCGAATCTGATGATGTCGTTAAGGTAGTTCTTTCGCTCGGTGTTAATTTCGCGTAAGTTTGAGAAAAATGAGATAAAATTGAAATTACTTCTCGATGGTATAAAAATCTGAAAAAATGCATGCATATTGAAGGTACTGAAACGATTGATTTCGCATACTGTTATGTCCGAAATGTTATTAGCAAATTAATCAAGAAATCAATTGTTTAACAAATTATCCTACAATGTAATTTTTTTTATTACAAAAATGATTCGTTCATTTTTCTGAATAAATATGAATTTTTTCAGATTTTTAAATTTGCTTTGAATTTTATGTTTTTCCACACATTTTTTTCAAATAAAAAAAAATTGAAAGCAAATTTAAAAATCTGAAAAGATGCATACGTATTCAGAATATTTAACGAATCATTTTCATTAAAAACAAAAGTTGGGTTTCCGAGAAATTTGTTGATCATTTTTTTTTTTAACGGTTTGTTAATAAAATTGTGGAATTAGAATAATGCAGCATTAATTTTTTCAGTGCCTTTAATATGCATACATTTTTTCAGACTTTCATACCTTCAACAAGCATTTGCAATTTTATCTCATTTTTCTCGAACTTATGCGAAATGAACACCAACGGACAGAACTACCTTAATCGAGAGGTGGTTAATTTGTAGACTTTATGACTTTTTTTTTTTTTTTTATTGCAAAGTAGTTCTTTGTCACATTTTTTTCTCTTTTTCATCGCTCTTTGAAGACCCGAAGCAAATATTTTGAAATACCGTCGAATAGCATATCCCATATATTTTGTTGATTACAATAGAGAAACATGGAAATCGCTTTTCGAAAATACCGAAAATCGTCGCTTTTCGAAAATACCGAAAATCGTCGCTTTTCGAAAATACCGAAAATCGTCGCTTTTCGAAAATACCGAAAATCGTCGCTTTTCGAAAATACCGAAAATCGTCGCTTTTCGAAAATACCGAAAATCGTCGCTTTTCGAAAATACCGAAAATCGTCGCATTTCGAAAATACCGAAAATCGTCCCTTTTCGAAAATACCGAAAATCGTCGCTTTTCGAAAATACCGAAAATCATCGCTTTTCGAAAATACCGAAAATCGTCGCTTTTCAAAAATACCGAAAATCGTCGCGTTTGGAAAATGCCGAAAATCGTCGCGTTTGGAAAATACCGAAAATCGTCACTTTTCAAAAATACCGAAAATTGTCGCTTTTCGAAAATACCGAAAGTCGTCGCTTTTCGAAAATACCGAAAATCGTCGCTTTTCGAAAATACCGAAAATCGTCGCTTTTCGAAAATACCGAAAATCGTCGCTTTTCGAAAATACCAAAAATCGTCGCTTTTCAAAAATACCAAAAATCGTCGCTTCTCGAAACAGTGGTTATGTTAAATCGCTAAAACAAGCTTTCGTCGTTCGTCGTTTCAGGATTACATCTGATTTATTTTTACCCGCTGATAACGAATCTGCCAGTTGTTTAATCACACCGAAATCATGTGTACACTCGCGTCGGACGCGAATCTTTTTTTTTTCCATTACCGGTCTTACATTATTCTCGAACTATTCTTACTGATATAAAACAAAAATATTATAAAGGTAAAAAAAAAACTCACCCTCGTGCTCCTGTGCTTCGATTCCGTGAAAAGCAAGTAACGTTAAAATAACAACCGCGAACAGAAACCGCAACATTTTTATTGTAATGTAATTGAGAAACCGAGACTAATTTTGTTCGTACGCAACGTTCCGCTTCGGAATCGCGACTCTCCTCTGTAGCTGAGCGTCAGGCCTCTTCAACATAATATCCCCACTATTAAAGGCTTCAGTCTCGCCAACTCACGTAGAGAATTCCAATGAGTGCGCATGTGTGTGTACACAGCTTTCCCGCTTCGCGTGAGTAAGACACTCCGAGGATTTTACACGTATTTCCAGCGACGAAGTATCGCAAAAACGCATCGGCCTACGCACGAGAACGCGAGGAAGAAGGAAACCACGGAATTTTCCCGGTAAACCAGTGCACGCACGCCACACTTCTTTTTTTATACTATGATGAATCCTATACAGTAAACAAAAAAAAAATGTACTTTTTACAACAATTTATTGTCCACAAATGTCCCCAATTTTTTATTTGTTAATTTTCGAGTTTTACAAACAAAAGTGCAATTTAAAATTGTCAATGACTCGGAAAATGAATGGAGAGAGGTTCGTATATTCCAATAAGTGACAAATAAGTTTGTCACTTATTTAACAAAATTATTTTTACAAAATTTCGCATTCCGATTTTACGGAATTATTTTTTACTGTGTAGAATATCTCTGCGGAATAAAATTTAAGGATTCTTCGCACGTACATTCCCAGACAAAAGTGACATTTAGTGAGAATTCGAACACTTCCTAATCGTATAAAAATCTGAAAAAATCAACTGTATTAAAGGTGCGAACAACATACATTTTGCATAATAATGTTTGTCAAAAAGTTATTAACAAATTGGTAAAAAAAAATGTTTCAACAGATAAACAGTGAAGCGTTTTTTTCCTCTTTTCAAATAAATTCAATTGATTTTCTAGAAGCCACAAATTTTTTTCCGAAGTTTCTATCATTTTTGAATTTTCCGTTTTTGACATTCTTTTTTCAAAGCCGTAACTACGGAACGGTTAGCGCAAAAACGTTTTATGTGTACTGTAGAATCGTGATACCGAAACATATCTGAAATTGATGCCTCTAAATCGATTTTTTCAATTTTCGAATTTTTCTTTTTTTTTTTTTTAATGATAGAACATTCTGGAAAAATTCATATGAATTCTAAAAAAATCAAGAAATTTATTTAAAATGAGAAAATAAAAAGTTATGATTTGGCATTATTATTATGCAAAATCAAAGGTCTTGAAATACATAATGCGGCCGATTTATTTCGGATTATTGGCATGTCTTTTGGTTCGGAATGTATGTGTGATGCATTCTTAAGAATGGCAAGAATTGCACCAGCTCCAATAGTGTGGACAACTGTCAAAGTCGGTGCAATTCATTTATCATTTTTTCTCGTTTCTATTTAATAGATTTTCAAGAATGGCTAATCAAGAGCATGGAAAATATCGCGGTCGGTAATAAAAACTGAAATTGATTGTCCTTTTTGTTTTTTTTTTTTTAATGCTGACCATTTACGTCTATAAGCAACTTTTTACACGAAGCTCAATTGATACGCTTCGTGTGCGAATTCGCATTTCATCATAAATTGTCTGCACTGTCTGTACAAAATTAATTACAGTTTTTATTACCGACCGGTTCCGGAGTGCGTCGGGAAGAAGTTAGCGTCACATCGCCTGAAGGTGAGGTGAAAGTCACGTGATGGAGCCAGGATTGTGAAAGACGAAGCGCCATTGCTCTCACGGTGGAGCGGGAGAGAGAGAGAGAGAGAGCGGCAAAGAATGGGTTCCACTTTGCCTTAAGGTAGCTATGTCGCTTCGCGCTCATTTCGCATAAGTTCGAGAAAAATAAGAGAAAATTTCATGTACTTCTCGATGGTATAAAATTCTGAATAAATTCATGCATACTAAAGGTACTGAAAAGATTAATTGTGCATAATAATAATTCCAAAATGTTATTAACAAATGAATAAAAAAATTAATTTTTTAACAATTTATCCGGCAACATAACTTTTTTTAAAAAGAAAATGATTCATTAATTTTTCTGAATACGTATGAATTTTTTTTCAGATTTTTCAGTCAACTTGAATTTTTTTTTTTATATGGAAAAAAATGTGTGAAAAAACAAAAAAATCAAAGTTGACTGAAAAATCTTGCGAATAGTGTTCAGTTTGCATAAGTTTCAGAGAAATGAGAGGAAATTGCAAACACTTCTGGATGACACAAAAATCTGAAAAAAAAAATCAAGCATATTAAAGGTGCTGAAAAGATTAATTTTGCATAATAATAATTCCAAAGTGTTATTAACAAATTGATGAAAAATAAAATTGTTCAACAAATATCCCGGAAACCTAACTTTTTATTTTAATGAAAATTATTCGTTCATTTCTTTGAATACGTATGCATTTTTTCACATTCTTAAATTCACTTTGATTTTTCTTTTTTATGGGAAAAACGTGTCGAAAGTCAGAAAATTCAAAGTGAATTTAAAAATCTGACCGATTTCATACGTATTCAGAAAAATGAACGAATAATTTTCATAAAAAAAAAAGTTATGTTTCCGGGAGATTTGTTGAACAATTTTATTTTTCATCAATTTGTTAATAACATTTTGGAATTATTGTTATGCAAAATTAATCCTTTCGGCATCTTTAATACGATTGATTTTTTCAGATTTTTATATCATCGAGAAGTATCTACAATTCCCTCGCATTTCTCTGAAACTTATGTGAAGTGAACACTATTCGCAAGGACTATCTTAAGGTAGCTCCAGCGAGTGGCGTTCATTTCACCTAAATTCGAGAAATTCGGGCAAGAATTGCAAACATTTCCCAATGTTATAAAAATCTGAAAAAATGCATACTTATTATAGGCACTGACATGACTAATTTTGCATAATAATAATTTCAAAATGTTATTAACAAATTGTTGAAAAAAAAAAATTGTTCGGTAACTCAACTTTTTTTTTTTAATGAAAATGATTCGTTCATTTTTCGGAATACGTATGAATTTTTTCAGATATTTAGCTTCATTTTGATTTTTCTTGTTTTTTACATGGAAAAATGTGCAAAAATCAAAATAAAGATAAAAATCTGAAAAAATTCATACATATTCCGAAAAATGAACGAATGATTTTCATTAAAAAAAAAAGTTGAGTTACCGCATATCTCGATGAACAATTTTTTTTTTAACAATTTGTTAATAATATTTTGAAGTTATTATTATGCAAAATTAGTCTTTTCAGTGTCTATAATAAGTATGAATTTTTTCAGTTTTTTGTAAAATCGGCAAGTGTTTGCAATTCTTGCCCAAATTTCTCGAATTTAGACGAAATGAACACCACTCGCTGGAGCTACCTTAAAGGTTCGCGCAGTGAAAACTATGGATGCGATCAAAATTAAAAATTTTATCAGTAATTTAAATTATTTGACGTGACCTTGACTTTTGAGCGCATTCGATGAGACGCCAATGAGCAATCGGCAATACTTTTCAATACTTCTTCTGGCATAGCAACAAGACTACACAAAAAACATTCGCTACATAATCTTGAATCCATCGAACGATCATTATTTCGCATCCTCATGCAGTCAAGCGTTATTGCGATGTTATTGCTCACCGATCGTCTCGCGGACAAAATGAACCTTGCCATGAGCGGCAGTAAATTAAACCGCGCTAACATGCCAATAAAAATTAACAATTTCATCGATAATTAAAATTATTTACCGTGACCTTGACTTTTGAGTGCATTCGACGAGACGCCAACGAGCAATCGGCAGTACTTTTCAATAATTCTTCTGTCATAGCAAAACAAGACTACACAAAAAAAAAATTTCTAAAAAATTTAAAAATCTCCCGACTGCAAAAAGTTAAGTCAACTTTAAAAAGGGTGAAATAATTCATACATGTAACAACAATTAATATAGTAATTAAACAACAATAGTAATAATTAACAATAAAGAATAATTGTAAAATTAATTAATAGTAAATATATCAATTCGTTAATATTCTTCGCTTCAGTCGGGAGACGGCTTCCGAACGACAAATTTATATAATATATAACATTCTGCTACCAAGTTTATTTGGGTGTGTATATAGAACTGTGTTCGGAAGCCGTCTCCCAACTGAAGCGAAGAATATGAACGAATTGATATATTTACTATTAATTAATTTTACAATTATTCTTTATTGTTAATTATCACTATTATTGTTTAATTACTACATTAATTGTTGTTACATAAATGAATTATTTCACCCTTTTTAAAGTTAACTTAACTTTTTGCAGTCGGGAGGTTTTTAAATGTTTTATACATTTTTTTTTTATTTCATACTTTTTAAAGGTTTTTAAATTATATTTTTTACTTCATAATAATAATAATAATTTATTTGAACGATTATGAATCATGTGCAGCACATGTCGCAAATATTGCATCAACTGCTACTTTTTGTGGCGCTTGTCTATCTGAGATACTTGGTGCGTTTGAGATTATGATACAACGAGATCGGGCGGCCAACGAACGATGTGGAGTTCCGAAAGTATATCGCAGAAAAATGGCGCTCAATTTTCGATATATTCGAGTGACTATTTAATAAATCGCATTTATTTCTACCACACGGAGAAAAAAAAATTTGTTGCTACAACAAGATTTTTGTTACCGTAACAAATCTATATTGTTAATATTGGGATAACAAAACCAGCTTGTAACCACAGCAAAATTTTTTCGCACGGAGCAATTTGCTGCCGCAACAAAATAGCCTTTGTTACTGTAACAATACAATTTGTTACATGACGGAGTGGGGCAATTAAATAAAGTATTATTGTATATTTCAGTTTTGTATTCCATAATAAGTATACAAGTAGATACAATTTCAATAAGTCAAAGAAGGAGAGTAACGTTCAAATAACTCAAGAATGCATCGACCGATCAAGGTGAAATTTGCGAATTACCTTTCGCAGTTCTCACCGATTATGGCACGTGCAAAAGTTTTTGGAAGGTTCTGCACACATAATTTACCGAAAAGTTGCAAATTGAAATTTTCGTAAAGCTTCCGTATAAAAGTTGAAAGTTGAAAGCTGAAATATGTATATCACTTTCTTTTTTACATCACTCATAATGTCTCTTGATTCGCAAAGCTTCTTCGATGAGAAATTATTTACATCTTTGGCTTCCTCATAGAGAATGCATTGCGAATAAAGAGACATTATGAGAAAGTGATAAACAAATTTCAGCTTTTCAACTTCCAACTTTCAACTCAAAGTTGAAAGTTGAAAGCTGAATTTCCTGTAAATACAGGAAATTTCAAGGATTCGCAATTACCAATACAGACATTATTTGCAATATAATAAAATGTTAAAATACAAGCGCAGTGAGTTGATCTTTAAATAAATGTATGTACGCATGTACTCTGCTATTAGTTGTCATTACTCAGCCGTCAAGTTACAGCAGGCGTCGTTTGTTCTCATAGCAAACTAAATCGTCGCAGTAACAGGAAAGTTTTGTGGCGATAGCAAAAGCCTTTACTAATCGTTTTGTTGTGGGAACGAGGCCACTGTCAACAAAACTCATTTTGTTACAGCAACTAAACTATTTTTCTCCGTGCAATATTGTACCGATTTTAATTTTTCCTTGAAAACATTGATGACGGTGCATCATAGAATAGCCGTATCAAATTTCGTCAAGTGATTTTTAGCCGTTTACAAGAACATCGCGGACAACGAAATCGCCCATCGCGATGAAACGCATAACTCCCGTCTTTTTGCCCTGGCGGGCAGTCGGGAGTTAAAAACACATGCGCCACAATCTTAAATCCATCGATCGACCATTATTCTGCATCTTCGTACAGTCAAGCGTTATTGCGATGTTATTGCTCACCGATCGTCTCACGGACGAAATGAACCTAGCCATGATCGGCAGTAAATTAAACCGCGCTAACATGCCAATTAAATCGTTCATTCGAGCCGCAACAATGAGTCGTTAACCGTGATTCTGTACGCTTTACACTATCAGCGGTTGCTAAAAATCCCTCGACAGCCACACGGACTTCCAGTATCATCGGGAGCTTTCTTCGGACAATCGGAAGTTGAGAATCGATAGTGTTGCATTAAAAAAAAAAAAAAGTTTCTGTGAAAAATGAAGCCTTTGAATCATACGTTCGCTATTATTTTGTTACTGTCGTTCAGGAAAATTGGTGCCGAAAGAAAGAGTCAAGAGAGTACAACACCTTTTTTATCGCGACCTTCGCTTAACCTTGCGAAAAATAAATCTCTTTTATTTTCCGCTTTTTATTGCTTTTAAAATTAATATTATTGTTATTATTATTATTATTATATATTACCATTATTATTTTGTCAAGAGTGCAAGGAATACGGGAAGCTGGTGTACGTTGACGAGGCGGCACCGGTTTTGAGAATTGATGCGGGTACGAACAAAGTGTCCAAATGCAGTATAGTTGAAACACCTCTCATAGTCGGCGGGACCAAAGCTAAACCAATGGAGTTCCCTCACATGGTAAACTAGGAAGTTACATACTGAGCTGTACTTGTATTTCATGTTTTTTTTTTTTTATAAATTCTGTAAAGTTAAAGTTCTGTGGTACAGTCATTAGCACGGTACGGTCCGTTCATCGAAATCTCAACCTTTTTTTGATAATTAAATTCAAGTCAATTTAATATGAAACATGTTAAGGTAGTCCTTGCGAATAGTGTTCACTTTCGCATAAGTTTCAGAGAAATGAGAGGAAATTGTAGACACTTCTCGATGGTATAAAAATCTGGAGAAAATCAAGCGTATCAAAGATGCCGAAAGGATTAATTTTGCATAACAATAATTCCAAAATGTTATTAACAAATTGATGAAAAATAAAATTGTTTAACAAATCACCCGGAAACATAACTTTTTTTTTTAATTAAAATTATTCGTTCATTTTTCTGAATACGTATGGAATTTTGCCGGTTTTTTTACTTCACTTTGAATTTTCTTACTTTCCACGCGTTTTTCCCATATAAAAGCAACAAAAAATCAAAGTGAATTTAAAAATCTAAAAAAAATTCATACGTATTCAAAAAAATGAACGAATAATTTTTATAAAAAGAAAAAGTTAGGTTTCCCGGATATTTGTTGGACAATTTTATTTTTCATCAATTTGTTAATAACATTTTGGAATTATTGTTGTGCAAAATTAATCCTTTCGGCATCTTTAATACGCTTGATTTTTTTCAGATTTTTATGTCTTCCAGAAGTGTTTGCAATTTCCTCTCATTTCTCTAAAACTTATGCGAAGTGAACACTAATCGCAAGGACTACCTTAAGGTAGTACTAGCTGACAGTCTGACCCCACGTGAGTTCATTGAGAGTCAATTCAGTCAATTGAGACAGAATTGCGAACACTTCTCGACGAGATAAAAATTTTTTAAAAATCAAGCATATGAAAGGTACTGAAAAGATTGATTTGCATAATAATAATTCCAAAATGTTATTAACAAAAGAATTTAAAAAAAACAATTGTTCAACAAATCCCCCGGCAACTTAACTTTGTGTTCATAAAAAAAGAATTTTTTAATCTATTTGTTGTTATACGTGCGAATTTTTTCAGAATTTTGTCTAATTTTTGAAAATTACATTTTTTTATTAACCAAAAATGCGATTTTCAAAAATACACGAAATTCTGAAAAAATTCACACGTATTCAGAAAAATTAACAAATCATTTTCATAAAAAAAATTATGTTGCCGAGTGATTTGTTGGGAATTTTTTTTTTTCGTTAATTTGTTAATAACATTTTGGAATTATTATTACGCAAGATTAATCTTTTCAGTACCATCCACATGGTTGATGTTTTTTCAGATTTTTATCTCATCGAGAAGTGTTCGCAATTCGCCTCTCAATCCTCTCCGAACTCAGATGAGCTCAATCGCTAGTACTACCTTAAGGAGGTCGTCTCATTGCACATTACTGAAGAGTGCGATTCACGTGCAATTCACAACAAATTTAGACGCCTTTCTAACGGAATAAAAATCTGAAAAAAATCAACTATTTAGAAGGTGCTAAGAAGATTAATTTTCCATAATAATAATTGAAAAAAGTTATTAACAAATTAGTTAAAAAAATCATTGTTCAACGAATTATCCGGTAAACTAACTTTTCATTTAGCCCAAATTGACTCAATAATTTTTCTGAATGCTTATGAATTTTTTGGGATTTTTTTCTAATTTAAAAAACCACATTTTTTATTTTTTTTTATAGATAAAAAATCACGAATTTTTGAATATTAGAAAAAATTCTTAAAAAATGTATGAGTATCCAAAAAAAAATATCGAATAAATTTGGGCTAAAGAAAAAAATAGTTTACCGACTAAATCGTTAAACAATGATTTTTTTTAGTAATTTATTAATAACTTTTTCGAACTGTTATTATGGAAAAGTAGTCGTCTTAGCATCTTATGTATGGTTGAATTTTTTCAGATTTTTATTCGATCAGAAAGTTGACGAAATTCTCTTTGAATTGCACAAGAATCACACTCTTTGGTAATACGCAACTAACGCAACGAGACGACCTCCTTAAACAGGAAGACAGAATATAATTGTGCCAAAATAACGACTGCGTCTTTGAGACCAGCAGTCACGTCCATTTTTTTTTTGCGTCGTCGTAGAGGAAGCTGTTTTCGTTAAAAAAAAATCGAGATTGTAATGTCAGAGCATTGAAAATAGTCTAAAATGCGGAGAAATGCAATTTCTAGCGGTTCCGAGCAACTGAATGGTCGCAGTTAGTTTCTGTCTAGCAATCGAGATGTGTCTGAAAAGCAACCGTCGTCCTTTGGTTGGCAATGGGTTGCTTTTTGGTTGCTCTTAACTTTTTTCGTTTTTTTTTCTTTTTGCTTCCACAGCAAGGGTAGCTTTGTTTCCGTGAAATTTTTTGCCGAGATTTTCAGCTCGGAATTCTGAAATTAGTCGAAAACGTCGAGACAAGTGATTTGCGCGAAATGTCAGTTTATCGTATCTTATCGACGCGCCAGGGGCCGTAATTTTTAATACATCGGCTTAAAATTTGATCCATACATAGACAGTGATTAAACAAGTGTTAAGGTTGTATTTAGAATAACACCGTAAAACGGTTCGAAATTTATGACATTCTGGATTTTTACAAAAATATCCATTTTTACACTGATTCCCACAATTTTGCTTTCTCAGGGAGAAAGCTTTCTCAAGGATGCTTCACACATACATTCCCAACCAAAAATTTAACCCTATCAAAATTTTAGTAGTTCGCAAAATACTAAAAATCTGAAAAAAAATCGGTCGTTGCAACGATGTCAAGACCTTCGATTTTGCATAATGCCAAAAAGTTGTTAACAAAGTATTTTTAAAAAAGAAACTGTTTTTCAAAAAATCAGGAATTTTTTGTATTCCTTTTTAGTTTGAATTAATTCCTTGATTTTTTAGAATTCATTTGACTTTTGTCAGAATTTTCTTATATTGAAAAACTTTTTTTTCGAAAATTGGAATAAATCTATGTAAGGCCACGAATTTCAGGTATGTTTCACGATTCCGCAGTATGTACTCACAACAATTTTCATGGTGATTGCGTCAACAGTTGCGTAGTTATGGCGTTAAAAAAATTAAAAACGAAAAATTCAAAAATGTGCGAAAATTCTGAAAAAACTCAGGTGGCTTCTAGAAACTCAACGAATTCATTTGAAAAGAAAAGAAAAGTTCTCTGATTATTTGTTGAACAATTTGTTAATAACGTTTTGACATTGTTATTATGTAAAATTAATGTTCTTACCACCTTCAATGCAGTTAATTTTTTCAGATTTGTATACCATTTGGAAGTGTTCAAATTCTCACTGAATCTCATTTTTGGCTGGAAATGTACGTTTGATGCATCCTTAAGGGGCTGCTGGACCTTCCTGTTTTACCGGCCGAAATAGGTGATTTCTTAGTTTTCACTTTACGTCGTTACTATGCGACGGGTATGCTTCAAATTTTACAAGACTGCATTAAAAACATAAACGATTCGGCGTGCACTCGAATTTCGGTCGAAATCTGCCGTAAAGTAAAGAAAATCGAATATTAAAAATTGTCACGGAAACCAACATTGCCACTGAAATGTTTACAGCATCCATTCTGTTGAATATAAAAAATGCTAGATCTTGCATACGTCAAAAGAGAGTGCACGCCGATTCTGTGAAATTCTCTGAATATTCTAAAACCATCGGAAAGTTGCTCACTCAAAAGATAATAACTCGAAGTGCGATCACTTAGTCTATCGAATTGCGACGGGTGATTAGAGCCGATGAACACGGCCGAATTAAGTGTAGGCCATGATACAGAGCCGCCTGTGCGTCAATCGTCACACTAAATTTACACACTTTCGCAAACTATAATATTCGATTTTCTTAATTCCTTGTAAGTTGTCAATCAAAATTCGACTGCACGCCGAAGCGTTTATGTCCATATCATAATCCTGCATAATTTGATGCATATTTGTAGCATATTAACAATGCTAAGTCGGAACTGAAAAATTGTCTAAGTCCGTCGGTAAAACAGGCAAAGCAAGTTAAAAAAGGAAAAAAAACAGCTCCAACATCCCCTTAAGAGCATGTGAAACACTATGGAGTGCGAGAGAGATAGCATCAATGGCGCTCTTGGCGGAGCGACCGAGACACACTGAGAACGTATTTCACATGCTCTTAAGGTAGCTCCAGCGAGTGGTGTTCATTTCGCCCCCATTCGAGAAATTCGGGCAAGAATTGCAAACACTTCCCAATGTTGTAAAAATCTGAAAAAATGCCTACTTATTATAGGCACTGAAAAGACTAATTTTGCATAATAATAATAATTTCAATATGTTATTAACAAATTCTTTAAAAAAAAAATTGTTCATCGAAATATGCGGTAACTCAACTTTTTTTTTTATGAAAATGATTCGTTCATTTTTCGGAATACATATAAATTTTTTCAGATTTTTATCTTTATTTTGAATTTTCTTGTTTTTTACATTGGAAAAATGTGCAATTATCAAAATAAAGATAAAAATCTGAAAAAATACATACGTGTTCTGAAAAATGAACGAATCATTTTCATAAAAAAAAAAAGTTGAGTCACTGCATATTTCGATGAACAATTTTTTTTCAATAATTATTTAATAACATTTTGAAATTATTATTATGCAAAATTAGTCTTTTAAGTGCCTATAATAACTGTGAATTTTTTGAGATTTTTATAACATCGAGAAGTGTTTGCAATTCTTGCCCGAATTTCTCGAATGAAGGTGAAATTAACACTACTCGCTGGAGCTATCTTAAGGCGAGGCTAAGTCTGTGCGGCGAGCGGCCAAGTGCGAGAGAGACAGCGCCATAGGGTTCGTGTGAGAGCGAGCGAGAGGCGGTTTAGACTCACCTTAAGGTAGTCCTTGCGAATAGTGTTCACTTCGCATATGTTCCAGAGAAATTCCGAACACTTCTTTCTCTCTTTCTGGATTCTGGATGATATAAAAATCTGAAATTTTTACAAAATTAGAAAAATTGATACATATTAAAAGAAAGAACGAAACATTTTCATTAAAAAAAAACAAAAATAGGTTTTCAGAAAATTTGTTGAACAATTTTATTTTTCATCAATTTGTTAATAAGATTTTGGAATTAAGGCATAAGGAATAGCATGAGAAGGAAGATGATAACAATGATGAGAGCAACAGCTGGAGAGAAGAGATGGTGGGATAAGGAATGCAGCAAGGAAAAAAGAAAAGTGGCAAAAGTCTACAAGGACTGGAAAAAAGGAAAATCAACAAGAGAAGTGTACGTAAGAGCGAGAAGGGACATGAGAAGATTGTTCAAGGAGAAAGAAGCAAAAAAGCAGGAGGAGTTTGAAGCGGAAATCAAAGGGGTAAGGACGGAGGCGTAAATGTGGAAGATTGTGAACAGAGAGAGAAATAGAAAGACTGGAGTTAGCGAGAGCATAGACATAAGCGAATGGAGAAGGCACTTTATGGAACTGCTGGAGGGCAGAGAGGAAAGGGAGGAAGGAGAGTCAAGAAGAAGAAGAGCGGCGGACGGGGAAGGAGAATTAACAGACGAAGAAATAGACAAGCAGATCAAGAGATTGAAAAAGAAAAAGGCGGCAGGTGTGGACGGAATCCCGAACGAAGTCTGGCTGCACAGTGGAGGGAAATTTAGAGAACAATTGAAGGATATTCTGAAAAAGGCATGGAAAGGGGAAGGAATACCGGAAGAATGGAGAAAAGGGCTAATAGCGCCAATTCTCAAGAAAGGTAGCAGTGAAGAGGTAAGAAACTCCAGAGGGGTCACGCTGCTATGCACGGCGTATAAGGTGTATGCGGCAGTGCTTCTGGACCAAATCACGGAAGAAGTAAAGGGGAAGAACATCATCCCGGAAACCCAAGCGGGGTTCATAAAAACCAGAGGGACCATGGACAACATATATGTTCTGAAACACGTATTAAAAAAGGGAATCGGAGAAGGGGGAAAGGTCTAGACCTGAAAGCAGCCTTAGACCTGAAAGCAGCCTTCGACAGAGTTGACAGAAAGATCCTTTGGAAGACTATGGAAAAGAGAGAAGTGAGGAGAGAACTGGTAGAAAGAGTGAAGGAGATTCACGGAGAAGTCATGAGTGCGGTAAAGGTGAATGGAAAGGTCTCGGACTGGTTCTGGACGCAGAAAGGGGTGAGGCAGGGGTGTCCGCTTAACCCAACTCTGTTCTCGATCCTAACGTCGGACATCGAGGAAGAGATGCGCAATGAACAGACAGGAGGAGTGGTAATCGGAAGATGGAAAATCTGGACGCTGGCATATGCAGACGATATTGCACTGTTGGCAACGGATGAGAAGGACATGAAGGGTCTGCTGAAGAGGATGGACATTTACATGACGAGGAAAAAGCTACAACTGAATGTGCCTAAATAAAAAATGCTCACATTCAGGAAGGGCGGCGGCAAGACGGCAAAGGCGGAATGGAAGTGGGGCAATGAAAGAATTGAAGAGGTAAAAGAGTTCAAGTACCTGGGCTACAGATTGAAGAGAAACGGAGAGGACAACGGTCACATTAAGGAGATAGTGAAAAAGGCAAACACGGTCATCAAGCAAGTGTGGGGCATAGGGGAAAGGAGATTTATGGATAATTACAGAAGACGGAAAATGCTGTTCGACTACCTGGTAATGGGGCCATTGTCATATGGAGCAAAGATTTGGGGGCGGAAGAAAAGGGCTGAGGTGGAAAGAGTACAGGCGAAATACCTGAAATGGGTACTGGGGCTAGACAGATGCACATCGGATTACATGGTGCTAAAGGAGACAAACTCGGACAAGATCAGCGGGAAAACGGGGGGGGGGGAAGCGATGAAATACGAAGAGAAAGCGAGGAAGAGCGACAAGGAGCTGATGAAAGAATATATAAGAGAAAGGGAAAGAGTGGAAAGGAGAGAGGAAACTACAGGAGTGGAGGAAACGTTCTACAGGGAAAATGGATACAGCAGCATGGAAATAAGAAGGAGGGCCGAGGAGGGGAAGAATATAATAATGGAGATAAAGATAAGAGGAAGGGAAAGGCAAGGGCAGTGCATGTACTATAGGATAGCAGGATCAAGATATAACGCGAGATACAAGGAAAATATACCGGACGAACTGCCTGAATACCTGAAAGAGCAGGGCGAGAGGGGAAGTCTGAAGATAATAGCGAGGGTACGATGCGGAAACGAGGAGGAGGCAAATCGACACTGGGAGACAGAGGAAAAAAGAAAATGCAGAATTTGTGGAACGCCTGAGAACAGACTGGAATAACATTTCGGAATTATTATTATGCCAAATTAAACTTTTCAGCATCTTTAACATGCTTCAGATTTTTATACCATCGACAAGTGTTCGCAATTCCCTCTTATTTCTCTGAAATTTATGCAAAGTGAACACTATTCGCAAGGACCTCCGGGCTTAAATTTTGCCTATATATAGTCTACATGTTGGCAAACATGTAAAATACACGTGTACGCGACATTGGACAAGATATAAAACGATGACAGGAGACAAATTATGCTATGTATTATTTAACGCCATTCAAGGTTTATGTTACTTGCAACAACGCGCTCGCGCTTATTTAATTTCTTTTAGGTTAGGTGTGCCGACTTTTCTAACTAAGCGGGCGGTCCTGATTGGCTACGAAAACTGGCTTCATGATTTCGATTATTTTGATATATTTATCTGGAATATAATGGATAAATGCCAAACTAACTGAAAGCGGTGGATGCGCGGTTGCTCTAGCAAGTTGATGGATCGCAAACGGATACGTCCGTTGGGGAACAAAACGGGCCGTAAAAAACGACAAAACGGACTGTATATTTTTTTATGACATTTGGTCTTTTTTCGGTCGCGGACACCGAAAACGGACCGACAATTTTTTTTCGAAAAATTTACTTTGGTCCGTTATTGGTTCCCGCAACTGAAAAACGACCAAGATCGTATTTTTACTCTGTCCTTTCATTAAAAACAGAATTATAAGCAAAACAAACTAAAATTAAAAAACTTAGCCAAAATTGTAATAAAAAACCTTCGGTCCTTCCTCGGTTTCCACAACCGAAAAACGACCAGCCCAAAAACGTACGGTCCGTTTGACCGTTTTTGCGGTCCGTTTCGTTCGCCAACGGACCTGTCCGTTTTTTGGTCCATTTTTTAGTTTTTTTCTCTAAAAGCAGCCGTTCATCGACTTGCTAGGGTGGTACATGGCTCAGGTGGTCTCCCAAGTCAAGCACGATCGTTCGCGGTCAGTGCTTGGATAGGTGACTATTTAAGGTAAAGGTACCATTGCTCGGACAGTTAAGAGTATTCCCAGTTGCCGGCAGTTATTAATTGGCCAAGAATACATTTTTTGTGAACATAACTGAAACCAACGTCAAGCTGATAGTTTCCAGTTTCCAAAGCACATCGAGTGATTATAAAAAGATATATATTTTTTTAATTACGGAAGAAACTAACAAGAGAGTCCAAGTGTACCAGTTTTCGGACGCGGTTTTACGGCACGCCCCTATGTTCGAACACTGTATGTCCCGATCTTACGGACAATTATGGATTTCGAGAATTCTGATGTACAAACGCGACTAGTTCATATTGACTAAAAGAATTTCTTTGCTATTTATTACTTAAATCAATGAAAAAATTATATTTACGCTAAAGGACAGTGAATATAAGCAACGTAGAAAACTGGCTAACCTAACTTCTTCGAACTGTCCGATTATTGGGTCGCGTATGTAGTAACGCTTGTACCAATTTCCGGACACTATATCGTCGGTCTTTTAACAAAATGCAATGATAGAAAATAATTTAGGCTTGAAACTTGCATAACTTTTTTCTGCGAATAATATAATGTTGTGTAGATACCATTACAAGTGTCAAATTGAACTTCTAATAGTTATATTCGTAATAAATCAAATCTACATCGGAGTGTCCGACGATTGGGACGTGTCCGAACATTGGTACCGTTACCTTAGCCGTCCGCTAGCTGGCGCATCGACCGTTCAGCGGAAGGCGCTTTCTTCCGAAACGTTGGGGTTTCTGCACTTTACTCAAGTGCATAAATAACGGAGGATCAGTAGAATATAGCCGTCTGTACCGACACGGGTTTTCCGCAGTTTACCCGTGTCCCCGGCAAATGCGGTACAGTGTAACTCGACTACGGTCGCAGTGGAAGTTAGGTAGCTTAGCTGAGTGCGGGTAGGGAGTAGGCCTGTACAGTTGAGCCGTTTTGGTCGGCTAAAAAATCTTATACGGCTAATGGACATTATAGTTTGGCCGGCTAAGCCGCCTTAGCCTGCTAAAATGGTTTAGCCTTCTAACTATTAGCAGCGACTTAGCCGGCTAAGATCGTTTGGCCGGCAAAAAATTAGCCGGCTATTATTTTTTATTGTGAATTACAAGGAAACTGATAGAATGAATAGACCTTTATCTTTAACGCATTACCTGTTGTATTTATTCATTTCTGTACTATTATTTGCTTAGATTCGACTGTCTTTAAGGTTTTCAAAATTTGATTCCCACGAACTAATTTTTATAGCCAATATTATAAAAGTCAAACACGACGTTGATGTTGAGAAAATATGAATACTGAAATTTTTATATTGCGTCCTCATAAAAGCTGAAGACTGGTATTTTTATATCGTTATCTTATAATTTTCCTTTATTAGCAAAGAATAAAGGAACGTTATGAGAAAACAAGATAAAAATGTATTTTCAGCTTTCATGAGGAAGCGATATGACAATTTCAATTTTCAACCTTTTTCAACGTCGACACCGTGTTTGACTTTTATAATATTGGTTATAAAAGTTAGTTCGTGGGAATAAAATTTTTAAGATCTTGAAGGTAGTGGAATGTAAGCAAATAATAGTACATAAATGAATAAATACAACAGGCAATGTGCCGAAGATAAATTTTGTATTCATTTTATTAGTTTCCTTGCAATTCATAATAAAAAATAATAGCCGGCTAAACTGCGGCTAATTTTTAGCCGGTCAAGCCATCTTAGCCGGCTAAGACGGCTTAGCCGGCTAAACTAAATGTCCATTAGCCGGATAAGATTTTTTAGCCGGCCAAGACGGCGTACGACTGTACAGCCTTAATTTGTATTTGAAACTAAATACTAAAGACAAAATACCAAGTGTCCCAAGAAATATATCTTTTTTTTTCCTTGTCTGTTTATTTTTTATTTTTCTTTTTTATTTTTTCATTTGTTTCTTCTCTCTTCCCTGTTTGTCGTTTTTTTCATAGATACGACGAGTTGGTCCGGCATCACTCCTGCGGTGTATTTATTTTGGGTCAGTTTTTACGCTGCAACCACATATCCCGCAGTTTGCAGGGGTGTTATAGAAGTTTCCGCTTTTTATTATTTTAATATCTAATATCAGAGCTGGGCAAAGTACTTGAAGTACCATATACTGCAAGTACAAATATGTAAGAAGTACTTACAGTACATGTACCTCGAGTACTTTATGTAAGTATAAGTACTTGAAGTACATTTTTGCATGTTTCAATGCAATATAACAGAACCCCGATTAACCGGGAAACGGATTAAACCTGCGTCTTCCGAGATTTCTTTTATGATCGGACTGCGGCACTGGCACATCCTTCCAAAAAAGACTAGCTTACGTACTAATGACTCCTTCACTGTCAGAAGCCCCGATAGGGGTCAAAACGTGTAGAGAAATACGTTTCTCTGACAGTGAAGGGGTTAATGAAAAAAATATCCAAAGCTTTACATTATAGTTTACACTATTTAATAATTGTTTCAGAGAAAATTTCGAACACTTCTCGATGAGATAAAAATTTGAAACAATCAAGTATATGGGAGGTGCTGCAAAGACTGTTTTTGTGAAATAATAATTCCAATTTATTATTAACAAATGAAGATAAAAATGATTATTCAACAAATTACCCGGCATCTTAACTATTTTCCTTCATAAAATTGATTCGTTCATGTTTCTGAATACATACGATCTTTTTCTGAATTTGTTGTAAGCTTTGAAAATTGTGTTTTTTCACAGCTTGGACAGAAAAATCACGAT
This sequence comes from Amblyjoppa proteus, assembly GCA_963922035.1. Taxonomy (NCBI): domain Eukaryota; kingdom Metazoa; phylum Arthropoda; class Insecta; order Hymenoptera; family Ichneumonidae; genus Amblyjoppa; species Amblyjoppa proteus. The sequence continues at coordinate 33,928,045 of OY998228.1, read as the reverse complement.
TTTCAAGCATTACAAAAAATGCTGAAAAAATTCATACGTATTCTGAAAAATAAACGAATCATTTCTATGGAAAAAACTTTAAAATGCCGGGTAATTTTTTGAACAATTATTTTTATGGTTAATTTGTCAATAACATTTTGGAATTATTATTACATAAAACAGTATTTGCAGCACCTTCGACATGCTTGATTTTTTTCAGATTTTTATCCCATCGAGAAATGTTTGAATTGCTCCCTGAAACTCACATTTGGGGGGACGCTACCGCTCCGACTACCTTAAGTACAAGTTCTACCAAATGTCATTGTCACTAATCAAAATAAGATTGTATCATTAGCCATTGATGACTTATATACTTTCGCTATCTAATTTGGATTAACCAGGATTTCAGTCCCGGTAAATCGAGCATCCCCGTTAAACGGTATTTTACTGTACTTCGTGAAAGGCCAAAGATCTAAAAAAAATCAGTATTAACGATGTCACGAATATTAATTTTGCATATAAAGCAACATGCATTTTACATTTATATATTTTGTATATTCAATGCGATCGAATTGCTTCAATTATGTTCGGAATATTAAATCCCAAAAAGTTTATAGGAAATTTTGAAAAAATGTTGAATTCACTAAAAAATTATCTATGATCTTTGTTTTTCATTTCAAATGGATTTGTTAATTTTTTAGAATCGGTAGAAACGTTTACAGAATTGTACATGAAAAAAAAACTCCACAATTTTGACAAATGACTGTAAAAGCACGATTTAAAAATATATTTCACGATGTGTAGCAAGATTTCGCATTACACTGAAGAAGCTTAGGGATGATTGTGTAAGTGAATTTGTTGCTATTGTCGTCAAAAAATTCGGAAACGGTCTGCATAACGTAAAAAAATGCTCAATAAATTCACATGGATTCCAAAGATATCAACGAATTCGTGTGAAATGAGGAAAATATAAGTTCACTGATGATTTATTGATTAAAAAAAAAATATATTAGTAACTTTTTGACATTATTAGTTTGTAAAATGTATGTTCTTGACATCTTTCATGTGGTTGATTGTTAAAGAATTTATCTCACTTGACGTACAGATACTGAAAGTACATGAGTACTTGAAGTACCAGTACTTCAAGTACTCGAGAAAATACATGTATTTCAAGTACACTTGTACTTGAAGTACCGTACTGCAAGTACGAAACAAGTACCGTGTACTTCAAGTTCTGCCCACCTCTGTCTAATATTTAATATTTAATATCACTTT